>OZ005736.1:102642085-103320835 GCA_963930755.1 Eudasyphora cyanicolor
ATTGCTTGACAGCAAAATTAAAAATTTTACTGTAATTATTCGATTTAAATCTCAAACATATGAGGCATAGCATTAACAAAACGAACAAGAAATATTAACAACTTCTGTCATCTCAAATCAAAAAAAACCAGTAAGGAAAGGCAGAAAGTCGGGCGGGGCCGACTATATAATACCCTACACCTCCCTAACAATGCGATAAGGTTCATTGCCATAATAATTTGGAATAATTGGTAAATGAGTAGAAACATATTATCTAATTCTGAAACGATAATCGCTAAATTAAGCAATATTCATTATTAATTGAGAAACATCTTTCTGGAAAATTTTAATGATCGGAAGTAAAATACAACTTCTATAGCGGTTTGATACCAAATCAGGAGGAACATATATATGGAGCTTCAATATAAATCTAAACCGATCTTCCCTGAATACCCATTCATGTAAAAAGACCTCCTTCTGTCGAATTTCGTACTGATCGGATATAAAATACAGTCTCTACAGCGCTTACATATCAAATCGGGGGTAAATATATATGGGAGCTATATCTAAATCTGAACCGATTTTCTCCGACCTCCGCTTACAGGTCAAATCGGGGGTAACATATATATGGGTGTTATATCTAAATCTAGACCGAGTTTCTCCGAATTTGGCAGTATTCCTTCATGTAGAAAGAAACCTCTTTTTGCCGACTTTCGCACTGATCGTATATAAAATAACATTTTTACAGCGCTCACATGTCAAACCGGGGGTAACGTATATATGGGGGCTATATCTTAATCTGAACCGATTTCTTCCAAATTTAAAAGTGTTCATTCATATAATAGGAAACCTCTTTCAGACGAATTTCATACTGATGTGATATAAAATACAGTTTTTACAGCGCTTACATGTGAAATCGGGGGTAACATATATATGGGGGCTATATCTAAATCCGAACCGATTTTCTCCGAATTTGGCGGTATTCCTTCATGTAATAAGAAACCTCTTTCTGCCGAATTTCGCACTGATCGGATACAAAATACAGTTTTTACAGCGCTTACATGTCAAATCGGGGCTAACATATATATGGGGGCTATTTCTAAATCTGAACCGATTTTAACCAAATTCAATAGGGATCGTCCTTGGGCCAAAAAAAAGATATGTGTAAAGTTTCGTTGAGATCGGACCATAATTGCGACCTGTACTTTGATTACAAGAATACATGCACAGACGGACAGACAGACAGACAGACGGACAGACGGACATAGCTAAATCAACTCAGAAAGTGATTCTAAGTCGATCGGTATAATAAACGATGGGTCTATTTCTTCTCCTTTTGGGTGTTACAAACAAATGCACAAAGTTATAATACCCTGTACCACAGTGTGGTGTAGGGTATAAAAAGAAAATCGCCAAGTAATGTATTTACAAACACGCAATCTCCCGAAAAACATGTTAAGTCGACTTAGCATGTTTTAGAATGGAGGTATCGATTTGTGTTGTAACTGTTCTTCAACAAATATTTTTTCTCTTTTATCTAAAACTTCAGGGGACATATTTTAAATTAACTTTTTTCCCCCAATTTTCTTAGGAACAATTTACAAATATTTGTAGTTCGTAGTCACTCTCTTTCAAATAATGTTTTTTAATTGATATTCTTAAACGTAGGCTATAGTTTAAATTGAATACAGTTTCGTTCGTGGGAAGGAATAAAATAATTGTTTCTAATAATAAATTAGTGTAGCTTGTGGAATTCACACAATTGTTATCCCTTAACAATTAATTATAGAGGATTGACATTTTATTCAGTTTTGTAACCAATCCTGTTCTGTAACATATATTTTTTCTACACAAAAGATTTAAAGATATTAAAATATACAAGTTTCAAAAGAAATTAATTACTATCGAGCGCCCCAGTAGGTGAGTAGGTAGCGTGCTCGCCTATGATTTTATGGGTCGGGGTTTCAATTTCCACCAGAGGCTCTGGTATATCGCTGCAAAATATAGCCACATGGTCTTTGCAGCCGGCTTTTCCCTGGACCATAAAATTATAATAAAACCAGTAAGGAAAGGCTAAAGTCAGGCGGGGCCGACTATATAATACCCTACACCACTCTCGTAATATTGAACTCTGATATATAAATTTTGTAATTCATGTATAAATTGTTTACATACATTTACTTTTGGGACATTTTATACTTAAATAATACCCTGTACCACAGTGTGGTGTAGGGTATAAAAACGATTGGATCTAAAGAGCCAAATCGGATGAAACATATATATGGGAGCTATAGCTAAATCTTTACCGATTTTCTTCAAATTCGGCAATGTTGGTTCATGGATCAAGAAACTCTACCATTCTAGATTTCAAAACGATTGGATGTAACATATAGCTTCTATAGAACTAAAGGGCCAAATCGGACAAAACATATATATGGGAGCTATAGCTAAATCTTAACCGATTTTTTCAAATTCGGCAATGTTGGTTCATGGATCAAGAAACTCTACCATTCTAAATTTCAAAATGATTGGATGTAAAATACAGCTTCTACAGGACTAAAGAGCAAAATCGGACGAAACATATATATGGGAGCTATAGCTAAATCTTCACCGATTTTCTCCAAATTCGGTAGTGTTGGTTCATGGATCAAGAAACTCTACCATTCTAAATTTCAAAACGATTGGATGTAAAATACATCTTCTATAGAACTAAAGGGCCAAATCGGACGAAACATATATATGGGAGCTATAGCTAAATCTTAACCAATTTTTTTTAAATTCGGTAGTGTTGGTTCATGGATCAAGAAACTCTACCATTCTAAATTTCAAAATGATTGGATGTAAAATACAGCTTCTACAGGACTAAAGAGCAAAATCGGACGAAACATATATATGGGAGCTATAGCTAAATCTTAACCGATCTCTCCAAATTCGGTAGTGTTGGTTCATGGATCAAGAAACTCTACCATTCTAAATTTCAAAACGATTGGATGTAAAATACATCTTCTATAGAACTAAAGGGCCAAATCGGACGAAACATATATATGGGAGCTATAGCTAAATCTTAACCGATTTCAACCAAATTCAATAGCGATCTTAACAGCTGCGAAATACTCTAAACTGCAAAATTTCAGAACGATCGGAGTGAAATTGCGACCTGTAGTCGACGAACAACTTTACATGGACAGACGGACGGACGGACGGACATACATGCTTAAATCGACTCAGCTAGTGATTCTGAGTCGATCGGTATACTTTAAGGTGGGTCTAGCTGTGTTATTTTCAGGTGTTACAAACATCTGCAGTGAAACATACTTATAATACCCTGTACCACAGTGTGGTGTAGGGTATAAATACAATACTTTGTATTGTAAATCATATAAATAAACATTTACTATCGTTTGTCCTTGGACATTCTTTTAATAGTATTCATAATTACTAGGATTTCCTCTGTCATTTCATATACTTTTACATATTGACGCTATTCGTATTGTAACAGGGGCACAGACAATTATTTCAATATTTCTATCTTTGAAAATTTTAAAAGTTATGTAAATGGAAAAACTTTGAGGAAAGTGAAAATTCTACATAATTTCCAGAAATTTTGTCCAGTATCTACCCGATGTACAAAACTCCACGTACGGTATAATCGGTTTCCTGCTTAATGTATTCATGTTCTTGCATTTTTATGCGCTACACCACTCTGTAGGGTATACTGTATTATAAGTTTGTTTTGAGACAGATTTTTGCAATGCATACAAATACTAGAGATAGACCAAGTATATGGATCGATTCAGAACCAAAAGCTGATTCGACCTAATTATGTATATCCGTCCGTCTGACGTCCATATAAAGATTGTAATCAAAGTAAAGGTCGCAATTCTTGACCAAGGGACGGTCGGTACTGAATTTGGAGAAAATTGGCTCAGATTTATATAGCTCCCCTATATATATTGCTTCCGATTTGGAAGTTTTATAGAAGCTCTATTGGGCATCCGATTGTTATGCAATTAGGCAGAGGAGTTTATTTATCGAAAAGCGAATGCTGTCAAATTTGTAGAAAAGGCGTTCAAATTCAAATATTGACCCCATATGCAAATTATGCACAATGTAATGCTTTAAAGTACCTATAGCCCCGTGACAAATGGGTGTTATCAGCCACTTTTGGTATCTCCAACACCAAAATGTAATTTATCATAACATTAATGTCAGTCAGTGCACAAAAACACAATTCGGTACAGTGCATCGTATTTGAAGTATCTTTTGATAATCTCAAAATAGGCGTATTCGTCAGACTACTTCTAGTATTCCCCACACCAATTGAGAGATTCATTCGAATACAACATTCCTATAACTTCTGCAGTAATCATCTAAATGTTTTCATATTTTTTTCATACAAGCGCAAATCTTAGCCGGTTGTCCCGACTACAATTTCCTTGCCTGTTTTTCGGTGCTTGGCCTTATTGCACTTCTCGTAACTATATACTTTAAGGGGTCCTTGATCAATTAAGGATTTTCAAGTTGACTGACAAAATTAAAATATTCCCTATAATATGATGAAAGTTATTCAAATCTGGGTACAAGCAGTAACCACTAATTTTTGATTTACGTAGCTGTGTCTGAAAAAACGTATGTAGCGGAATTATGTTAATTCTGTACATTTATGTGTACAGTTGTGAGTTTATTACTTTCTATTAGGAAATGTCCCAGATTATAATGTTTTTTATTTATTTATCATTATTATTATGTCCAAACTGAATCCTTTATTGATTGAACAAATTATATGGATTCAAATTTCTGCTACATCTAGTATCGAAATCTGCATTTTCGATATCATTGTATGTAATTCAGTGCACAATTTCGTCGAAATTCGAGTGAACATATTTGAACTACATATGTGACTTCACCTAAAGGTATTTCGATACGAAGCAAATAATGGGAAAACCATAATTTTAGTGTGAATGAAACCTCACCCTTCTCGGTTGAATGCTTCGATGGCATGATCTTCTGAACCATTTAATGATGCGCAATTATATTTAATAAAGATTTTTGGAGGAAATTAATGCATACATTCACACAATTACAAATTATGCAAAGGTGATTTTAAATTAACGTCGACGACGTCTTGAACTTTTGCGTGGGGCCAAACGGCTACGTGATCGACTACGTCTATTACTCGAAGTGCTGCGTCGTCTGCGCATTCCTCTTCGGTAGTCATAACAGTCACCCGGATTCTGATTTAATTCGTCAACGACCACATTCTCTTCCGAATTCGCAGAAACTTCCACTTCAGAATCACTGCTATCCTCTTTGCTTTTCTTTACCACATCATCAAAATCTAAAGGTGCCATATCATCTGCCATATAGTAGCGATTCTTACGTTTTTCAACATAACCATACTGAACTCCAATATCCAAAGCAGATTTAATGTCCTTCATAAGTTCTCGTTTTGGATGTTCGTCATTGGGATCCACACGACCGACAATATCAGTTAAAAGGGCTGGTTCCTTGATATCGGACAAAACATCCAATAGTTGTCGCCCTTTAATCACGGGTAGCATTTTATTTTAAAAGATTATATGTAGGTAGATTTGGAAAAATATATATAAAATATTTGAGTATTTCTCACAGGAATGAATATGAAATTAAATTGAATTTTAATCGAAAATTTTACAATATTTTGAAAATCAAATTGACATACAAATCTCGATTCATACAGAAAACTAAATATGTAAGGGCAAGTAAGAAAATTGCAGTCGAGTAAACCAAAAACAATATATGCTAGACATTCCTTCCCGTAGCGAGTATGTGTTAGTTACAAACGAATAGGAATTTGATTCCAACGAGTGAGGTTTTTCGTGGATTTTCAGACCGTTTTCCCGTTTTTTTGTAATTGTCACAATTAAAAATTAACGGAAAACTGTTTTTCCCCGTGTGACAGGTAATTCCTATTCATTCGTACCTGATAGATTTTGACGTTTCGGCCTGGGAGGAATGTCTTCTTATTCTATTTGTCTTTGGAGTAAACCCAAAAACAATATAATTTATGAAGACATTTCTTCCTTTCAAAATACATTGAAAGTAATATAACAAAAAATTCAAATAGAAGACATTTTTCTGTGCTTGATATTTTTACCAGATTTCCGTTCACGTACTTTTTCAAAATATGTGTACTCAGAGAATATTTTTAACTATTTCCCTTTTGCTAGTTTTACTATTAAAAAGGTAAAGGAACAAATCTAATAAGTGTCAGTTACGAAACGAATTTGATTTTAACGAGCGAAAACTCGATTTCCCCGATTTTTTTGTAATTGTCACAATTAAAAAACCAGTAAGGAAAGGCTAAAGTCGGGCGGTGCCGACTATATAATACCCTACACCACTCTCGTAATATTGAATAACTCTGATATATAAATTTTGTAATTCATGTATAAATTGTTTACATAAATTTACTTTTGGGACATATTATACTTAAATAATACACCACAGTGTGGTGTAGGGTATAAAAACGATTGGATCTAAAGAGCCAAATATATATATGGGAGCTATAGCTAAATCTTTACCGATTTTCTTCAAATTCGGCAATGTTGGTTCATGAATCAAGAAACTCTACCATTCTAAATTTCAAAACGATTGGATGTAAAATATAGCTTCTATAGAACTAAAGGGCAAAATCGGACGAAACATATATGTGGGAGCTATAGCTAAATCTTAACCGATTTTCTTCAAATTCGGTAGTGTTGGTTCATGGATCAAGAAACTCTACCATTCTAAATTTCAAAACGATTGGATGTAAAATACAGCTTTTATAGGACTAAAGGGCCAAATTGGACGAAACATATATATGGGAGCTATAGCTAAATCTTAACCGATTTTCTTCAAATTCGGCAGTGTTGGTTCATGGATCGAGAAACTCTACCATTCTAAATTTCAAAATGATTGGATGTAAAATACAGCTTCTACAGGACTAAAGAGCAAAATCGGACGAAACATATATATGGGAGCTATAGCTAAATCTTAACCGATTTTCTTCAAATTCGGCAATGTTGGTTCATGGATCAAGAAACTCTAGCATTCTAAATTTCAAAACGATCGGATGTAAAATACAGCTTCTATAGGACTAAAGTGCCAAATCGGACGAAACATATATATGGGAGCTATAGCTAAATCTTAACCGATTTTCTTCAAATTCGGCAATGTTGGTTCATGGATTATGAAACTCTACCATTCTAAATTTCAAAACGATTGGATGTAAAATACAGCTTCTATAGGACTAAAGGGCCAAATCGGACGAAAGATATATATGGGAGCTATATCTAAATCTGAACCGATTTCAACCAAATTCAATAGCGATCTTAACAGCCGCGAAATACTCTAAACTGCAAAATTTCAGAACGATCGGAGTGAAATTGCGACCTGTAGTCGACGAACAACTTTACATGGACAGACGGACGGACAGACATCGTTAAATCGACTCAGCTAGTGATTCTGAGTCGATCGGTATACTTTAAGGTGGGTCTAGCTGTGTTATTTTCAGGTGTTACAAACATCTGCCGTGAAACAAACTTATAATACCCTGTACCACAGTGTGGTGTAGGGTATAATTAATATTAATAGATAACTGCAAAAAAACGTCTATGTTCGCGGAAAACTGTTTTTTGTGGCAATTTCATTCCAATTCGTTCGTAACAGACGGATTTTGACATTTCGGCCGGGTGACTTATCTTCGTAGTCCATAATTTTTGGTTAAACCGACTACGGTATACATACCCTCACTTTGTGAGTAATGTAATATGGTACAAGGGCTAGGAGATGTCAGAACATTTAAAAAAAATTTGATCATTCTTTGTCGGTCTATGAAAACTATTATAAGTAGATGTTTGCTGCAAAAGTTATGAGAGTATTGTGTTTGAATGAATCTGTCAATTTGTGTGGGGGGGGGTACAAGAAATGGCTGAAATACGCCTATTTTGCGCTAAGCAGTCGATACTCCAAAGGCATTGCACTGTATCGAATTGTAAGTTTTAGTGCACTAGTATTAACGTTATAAGCCATTCACGTTTGGTATGGTTTGGAGATTTTGTGTGGGAGGTACCAAAAGGGACGTGGAAATAATGTAAATATTTACCAGACCGTAGGCACTATAAAAGCATTAGAGTGATCAAAATTGCATTTATTTATATGCACTGATATAACAGTTATTAGCAGTTTACTTTTTGTACAGAATTGTATCTTTGTGTGGGATATCAAAAGGGGCAACAGACAAACTATTACTATTTATGGAATTACAGAAGATTCGGATAAGGAGAATATCGAGCGCTTATATTAAAAGATGGCTATGAACAAAAACACAATTTCTCAGTAGAGCGAAAAAACTGTTTTTTTTCTTTAGTTTTAAGAGTAATTATTAATCATTCTTTTGCAGTGTAATCTACGCCTTTATAGTTCATAGCCACTTTTACATTTTAAATATAAGCTTTATGAAAGTTCAAATTAGCACATAGAAATTATTGCACAAAAGCATAAATATGATTTATTGCAATCTCGTTAAAGTTTTTTTTTATAATTTAGCAAATTTTTATTCAACTCAACAACAATTCTATTAATATTATAAAATCGTTTGTTGGTCTATTTCATTGTTGGTTCCATCATCACGACCAAACAGGTACACATGATTTTCGATTTTCCGCCATGTGATTTTCGACCACTTTTGGCCCGTGGTCAGTTCTCGCGCTACCAAACGATTATTCGACACAAAATTAAAGCTTTGTAAATATGAAGTACTATAAACAATAAATAACGGGTTTTCCAATAGAGATGATATGATTTTGAAGTGACGTTTCGGCCATTTGTAATATGTCATAATCAGTCATTTGATTTTCATTGCATTCAGTAGTGTTTACAATTTCATCATGGAGAGATATACGCAAGAACAACGTTTACAAATTATTCAGTTTTATTATCAAAATAATCGTTCTCCAATTGCAACTTTTCGTGCGCAAAGTTCTTTTTTTTTTAATCCAAAAAAAGCACCTTCCAGTCGGCCTTGACACCCATGAGCAATATTTTAGCTCTCGTTAAGAGCTATCTTGTTGCCATTGATCGATTCCTGATCCGACGTACCGTTAAAAAGCTACAGCAAAAATAAACTTTCCGTTCACATTTTAAAATGATAGTAAGTCAATTTTTTTAAAATCCCAAAAAAACACTTTCCAGTCGACCTACGACCTTGACATCCTTGAGCAATATTTTAGCTCTTCTTAAAAGCTATCTTTTTGCCATTGATTGATTGTGGCTACGTGCCACGCAGCAAATAAAACAATTGAATTGTAGCAAGAAAAGTTTGGAGATTCGATTATTTCAAGAAATTCTGATATTGAATGGCCTCCAAGAAGTTGTGATTTAACACCATTAGACTATTTCTTGTTGGGTTATTTGAAGTCATTGGTCTTTCGAAATAAACCAGACTCTCTTCAAGCTTTTCAAGTCAATATTGAACGTACCATTCATGACATACGACTTGATTTAGTGGAAAAAGTGTTCGAACATTGGATTCATCGAATTTGTTCCTGCAGAAGAAGTCGTGGAGGCCATTCATGACATACGACTTGATTTAGTGGAAAAAGTGTTCGAAAATTGGGTTCATCGAATTTGTTCCTGCAGAAGAAGTCGTGGAGGCCATTTTAATGACGTTTTATTTAGAACTTAATTGAATCGATTGTACATACTTCACATTAAACAAAAAACTTTTGAATTTCCTTAACAATAGATGTTTTTTTTTTCAAAGAAATCATATAACTCTTATTAGAAAAACCCTGTATATGAACGAAATATAATGAGTGACATTGGTCAGTGTAGCAGTGACCATAAGGTTAATGTATTCTTCATCAAAATGCACTTTTATTTTATATTACCACTTGGATAGATACAGATTTTAATTGCGATACGGTCGCGTTTCTTTCCATTTTTCATCAACCAGTTGTAATCGTTGTAAAACTTATAAGCTTTCGATCGCGATAGTGTTAAAAGAAAGGAAATTAAAATAATCAATTGCATGTCATTACTTCTTCTTTAAGTTTTAACAAAGTTGTTTTCATATACTGAAAACAACAATAACGATCTTGAGCCTGAGTGCAAAAACAAAATATGTACTATGGAAGCAGATCGAATAAAACAAAAAAACAAAAACAAGAATAAATGGTAGGGCACGGCCAGATACGTTGTTGTTGCATAGTCGACTACAGCAAAACATTCGTGTGAATTCCTTACATTGTAAAGACTCACGAGAGTGGAAGTTGGTGCATGTACGAGGGATGATGATTACTGAATTGCCTTTTTTTGGAGATATGCGCTCTTAGCAAACAGTTCTCGTTTAATGATACTTGGCTGTGCGTATATATTTAATGATTTCGACTGATGTAATCGTTGTAATAAGGATATTGATAATGGGAGTTTGGTGGCTCCCGAAACAGATCTGTCTATCCAACCATTACTTACAACCGCCCCCAATACATGTCACTTTCTTCTTCTTTAAGTTTTAACAAAGTTGTTTTCATATACTGAAAACAACAATAACGATCTTGAGCCTGAGTGCAAAAACAAAATATTTTTTATTTATGTAAAACATTTTGTACAACATATTCTGCATTCCACACATTACTATCCACACGAGATTACTTTTGACTACATATACCGTTCTTGAACAAAATGTTAAAGATTTATTTATGTCGAGTAATTATACCCTACACCACACTGTGGTACAGGGTATTATAACACCTGAAAATAACACAGCTAGCCCCACCTTAAAGTATACCGATCGACTCAGAAACACTAGCTGAGTCGATTTAAGCATGTCTGTCCGTCCGTCTGTTTGCAGTTTAGAGTATTTCGCAGCTGTTAAGATCGCTATTGAATTTGGTTGAAATCGGTTCAGATTTAGATATAGCTCCCATATATATCTTTCGTCCGATTTGGCCCTTTAGTCCTATAGAAGCTGTATTTTACATCCAATCGTTTTGAAATTTAGAATGGTAGAGTTTCTTGATCCATGAACCAACATTGCCGAATTTGAAGAAAATCGGTTAAGATTTAGCTATAGCTCCCATATATATGTTTCGTCCGATTTTGCTCCTTAGTCCTGAAGAAGCTGTATTTTACATCCAATCATTTTGAAATTTAGAATGGTAGAGTTTCTTGATCCATGAACCAACACTACCGAATTTGAAGAAAATCGTTTAAGATTTAGCTATAGCTCCCATATATATGTTTCGTCCGATTTGGCCCTTTTGTTCTATAGAAGCTGTATTTTACATCCAATCGTTTTGAAATTTAGAATAAACAATTTAAACATGAACTACAAAATTTATATTTCAGAGTTATTCAATATTACGAGAGTGGTGTAGGGTATTATATAGTTGGCCCCGCCCGACTTTAGCCTTTCCTTACTGGTTTTATTTTTTATTTTTCATGTATCAGCAAAAGAACAGCAACCAATCTTTCGGTTATATTTCCCAAAATACATTTAATTATTCTAATATTATTTTTTCCGATACAATTTCTGTTGTCAAAAAAAAAACATTGGTTGTCACAACCAAAAATCGATCATATGGCCCCCATATATATGTTACCCCCGACCTGTAAGCGCTGTAGAAATTGTATTTTATATCCGATCAGTGCAAAATTCGCCAGAAAGAGGTTTCTTATTACTCGAAAGAATACTGCCAATTTCGGAGAAAATCGGTTCAGATTTAGATATAAACGAGGTATGTTCAAAAAATTTCGCGAATTTTTAATTTCCGCTGGTTACGTGTATTTGATTTTTGATATTTTTGTAGCGTTATGTTGGTACCCATGTCCCTTACTTATGCTGACAAGGTCGGCCGTTTTGAATGTTTAGTTAATTTTTGACAGCTGTTGTGCTTGGATGTGTTTTAACTTGTCTACGATTTTTATCTATTTTAAAAAAGTGGATCAAAGAATCTGCATCAAATTTTGTGTGAAAAACAAAATAAAGTGTCTGACGCATTCCGAATGTTGACTGTGGCATATGGTGAAGCTACCTTGAACCAAAGCAACGTTTATCGGAGGTACAAAATATTCTTAGAGGGCCGAGAAGATGCGAAGGACGAACAGCGTGTCGGACGCCCGAGTTCGGTCGAACGTAAAGGCTTTGCTCACAGTTTTCTTTGATTGCAGGGGCGTGGTGCATTATGAGTTCTTGCCACAGAGCGGTACGGTCAATAAAGAATATTACCTGCAAGTAATGCCCAAATTGCGCGAAGCAATCCGCCAAAAACGCCCGGATTTGTGGAAGAAGCGTTTTCGTTGTAGGAACGCAAATATAACGTTTTTAACATTTAATAAAAAAATCGATCGGGATACAAACATTTTTTGACCGTGTATGAACGCAATTTAAACCCTCTTCCGATTTGACTTATCAAGGCCAAATTTTTTTGTTTTTTTTTTCTTGAACAATTTATATTATAATGAAATACAAAAGTTATTATTAAATTTTTTGAAAAGAGTTAAAAAGAGTTTAACAGTTTCTGTTAAATGACTCATATGTCGCAGTTACGCACCATAAAAGTTCACTCTGAAACACGTCCACTTAGTTTCATTTCGTTCACCTCACACTCACTTACACATTCATAAGAGTATCAACATTCAGACACCAAAAAGCGTAACGATTGCATTCTCACGAAATAGTATCTGTGTTGAGTTGGGTTTCAGCTGTAAAAACATGTTTAATTCGGGGCTCCACTATGTATTGCCACGTACAAGCAGTCGTTTTAGCCTTTAATGCAACAACACTCAGAGTAACGTGAACGAACAATTAAATCGGTGAAACTCGGAAAGCCAAAAAAAAACAAAAAGTACAAAAAAAGCGAGGAAAGTTCATAAATTGCATAAACAAGTTCAGTTGGATGGCACCAGCTATATAATACCCTAGAGAAATGCTTCTCTTTATAACAAAAAATATTAAAGAATGAAACCAACATGTTAAGATATATAATCGCGATAGACTTATAATTGAGAGTTACTCTAAAACTAAGCCCTTAAATAATTTAAAGCAAATAGACATACAAGCCGTCCTAGCTCAGTGGTTAGTGCGCTAGACTTGGATGCCATAGGTGCTCGGTTCAATTCCCAGGAAAAATTTAACATCAACATTTCATGTTTTCATAATAAAGTCGAGATTCTGAAGCTAAAAAATCCTCATTCGGACGATCTACCACTACAACAACAACTGATTGCCGAAGAAGCCAAGAGGGAATCTACAAATAGTCATAATAACATGAAGACTATTAATATGAGTCCAGCGTTTATTCAAGTGGAGAATAATAACGGTAAACTCAAAATAGCACACCCATCCCCTAAGAATAACAGAAAATGTTAATTAACATCCGGACAACATTGAGTATGATGAAAAATAAAATAAGGTTACCGTGATAATCTGATATATGCCGGAACGCAGTCTAACTGAAATAAACTTAAGGATTATCACCTCAGCGTCTCCAAGCTGATACAACAATGAAGTTGTGTCGCTTAAGATACGAGTATATTCATTATTGTGAGCTGGACATTGATAGTCAGAATTTATGGGCAGTCCTAATATATATAGAATCTGAAAGCGATCTTATGAAAATCGATATAATAAACAATGGATCTATCACTTCTCCTCTTGAACAAAGCAAACAAATTCACCAAATATAATACTCGTACCTTCTCTTACTATGTGGTGTAGGGTATAAATAGCGAGTAGCGCAGCTATGAGTAAATGACTGCTTAAAATTCATAGTCACGCGTATTTTGGCGAATAAGCGTTCACTCATGGGAGGCTGGACGAGTGGCGTCAAGATTTTACTTGTTGTATTTGTCAAAAGGTAATTGAATATGTTTGCCCTATTTTAAAGGTTTTAACAAAACTGCACGAAATTCTTGATCAAGTTTCGATAGGATGGAATAGAAGCCCTGAATCATGACGAAATATGTAGACTATTACAATTCACCATGGAGGAAGAGAAGGACCACAAACTACCATATTTGGACGCGGTAGTAATCAGACAAGGAAACCTGCTCAAACTCGATTGATATCAAAAACGAACAGCATCAGGACGATTAATAAACTTTTCATCAAAACACCCAAGACGAATCATAATAAACACAGCTACAATTCCATAAATAAAATTTAACAGAAATTAAAAATATCTTGACGAAACCCGATTTTCCAAAAAAGACAATAGAAGACATAACTAGACTAGTAATGTATAGAGAAAAGAAAGACAAGACGTACAAAACAAAAAAAAACATATTTAAAAAGATGAATTACATCCCGGGTTTCCCTGAAAGGATCCAAAATGCTTCCCTATACGATAAGAAAAAATATGACTTAGCATTTAGCACTGACAATACTGTCACTAATTTATTCAGCAATATTTATTGTTAATTTTGTTAGTTTCCCTGAAGATGATTGAAGAATTCAATCGCATTATTGGAATATTAAATAAATAAAATATGACAACATAAACAGTTTTAATACCCTACACCACACTGTGGTACAGGGTATTATGACTTTGTGCATTTGTTTGTAACACCCAAAAGGAGAAGAGATAGACCCATTGTTTATTATACCGATCGACTTGTAATCACTTTATGAGTCGATTTAGCTATGTCCGTCTGTCTGTCCGTCAGTCTGTCTGTAGATGTATTCTTGTAATCAAAGTACAGGTCGCAATTATGGTCCGATCTCGACGAAACTTTACACATATCTTTTTTTTTGTCTCAAGGACGATCCCTATTGAATTTGGTTAAAATCGGTTTAGATTTAGATAGCCACCATATATATGTTAGCCCCGATTTGACATGTAAGCGCTGTAAAAACTTTATTTTATATCCGATCAGTATGAAATTCGGCATAAAGAGGTTTCTTATTACATGAAGGAATACTGCTAAATTCGGAGCAAATCGGTTTAGATTTAGATATAGCCCCCATATATATGTTACAAACGATTTGACATGTAAGCGCTGTAGAAACTGTATTTTATATCCCATCAGTGCGAAATTCGGCAGAAAGGGGTTTCTTAATACATGAAGGAATACTGCCAAATTTGGAGAAAATCGGTTCAGATTTAGATATAGCCCCCATATATATGTTAGCCCCGATTTGACATGTAAGCGCTGTAAAAACTGTATTATATATCCGATCAGTATGAAATTCGGCAGAAAGAGGTTTCTTATGATATGAATGAACTCTTTTAAATTTGGAAGAAATCGGTTCAGATTTAGATATAGCCCCCATATATATGTTACCCCCGATTTGACATGTAAGCGCTGTAGAGACTGTATTTTATATCCGATCAGTACGAAATTCGACAGAAAGAGGTTTCTATTTTACATGAATGAGTATTCAGGGAAAATCTGTTCAGATTTATTTATAACCTCCATATATATGTTCCTCCCGATTTGGTATCAAAGCGCTCCTGAAGTTGTACTTTACTTCCTATCATTAAAATTTTCCAGAAAGATGTTTCTCAATTTAGGAACGAATATTGCTTAATTTATTCCAAATTATTATCGCAATGACGCTTATCGCATTGTTAGGGAGGTGTAGGGTATTATATAGTCGGCCCCGCCCGACTTTCTGCCTTTCCTTACTGGTTTAAACTTTAAGTCAAACGATACATGCACAGTGTGCATTGCACTCAATAACTGTTGATTTTTTTTTAAATAGTTATTATTTTATGGCAAGAAAACCCCATACAAATTGTTTGTTCCAATTTTGTAAAAGCTTGTCTACTAACGAAGAAAGCAATGCCTATCTGAAAAAATCCAACAAAATCTGTTTTTAAACCCCCACTATTGTGAAAAACGATATATGTATATAAGTTGTTGCGAGAATCTTTTCCAATTCCAAGCATACTAAAGGGTTTTCCAACAAGAGGTGTTATTTTGGTATTCAACGAAAAATGCAATTTTTTTAGATAAATGATCGATGTTTATTTCATAATAAAGAGGAAGGTATGCCGTTAATAATGAAAACCAACATCAGTCAACTGGCCATCACGACCACGTTTACATGACCATATCCTTTTCATGAAATTATTCATAACCAAATCGCAAAGTGGCTGCCCTATGTCCTCGATAGCCTCACGAATTCTATCTTTGAGGTCTTGAATCGACGCTGATCTGTTGGCGTAGACCTTATCTTTCACGTGGCCCCAAAGGAAGAAGTCGCAAGGTGTTAAATCAGAAGATCTCAGTGGCCAATTGTGATCACCTCTTCGAGAGATAACAGGGTCCGGAAACTTTTCCCGTAACAGAGCAATGGTTTCGCTGCTTGTGTGGCACGTAGCGCCGTCTTATTGAAAGTAAACGTTGTCCAGATCAATACCATCCAACTCCGAACATAAGAAATCATTAAGTCAAGATGATTTTTCGATGATTTTCGAATTTTAATAATGTCAATGCGTTGTTGTATCGTGTATCGTTCCATTTTTAGTAATGGCGTAGTTTCTACTTGTCAAATGTCGAAGAGTAAAAGCTTCAAAAGTGACAGCTACCGAAATACCGGGCAATTCAAAATAACAGCTCTTGTTGGAAAACCCTGTATTAGGGTTTTCCAACAATTCCTGCGCATACAAACACTTGACATTTTCTACAGTGTAATGCTTTTATAGCACTTAGAGTCTATTCAAAAATGGGCCATACTGCTACATCCCTTTTTGAAAATTGATTTTTAATATTCCTTGCTTTTACAATATGGGTCATAATTTATAGATTTATCCATAGACACTTTTCAAATAGGTATTGTTTTCTTTGTTAGGATGAACAAGTAAAAGCGTACAGGTCATTTGATTTGCATTATAAAGGAATTCCACACAAATTTAAAAAAAATCATCACACTTTGATCGCCTCTCCTGAAAAACTACCATTTTGCACTTTGCATTGTTTAGAATGGAGGTATCGGTATTTGAAAATTTTGGTATTTATGGCTTAAAGTAGCATATTTGAGAGCTACTTTTATGTAAACGTGGACTACAATGAAATATTAACTGATTTGTATACATTTTATTGCGATGAATTCATGCCAAAATAGAATAAAAACTGCAAAGTTTCAGCTAAATTGCTCAGAAAATGTGTTGTTTATAGCTCAAACAAGCCTTTTTGAGAGCGACATCTGTAGGTGGACTAAAACAAAATATGAACTGATTTAATTTTGTTTTACTGTGATGAATTCTAATCTAAATAAAAAACAAACTGCAAATATTCACTTAAAATGCTTAGAAAATGTGATATTTATGGATTACATAACATTTGTTTTTTTGAGAGACCTCTATAGGGTGACTATAAAAAAATATGAACCGATTTGTAAAATGTTTTCTGTGATGAATTCTTGTCAGAATAGGATACTCTGCGAAGTTTCAGCTAAATAGCTTTAAAAATGTGTGCGGAGACAAATTTTATCACGCTAGCTCTAGTATTACTGACTATAGGTAGCGTGATTTCAACAGACAGACGGACATGACTAAATCGTCTTAGAATTTCACGACGATCAATAATATATATAATTTATGGGGTCGCTGATCAATATTTCAAGGTGTTGCAAACGGAATGACAAAGTTAGTATACCCCCATCTTATGGTGGAGGGAATATACATTGGAACAAAAATTTTTGGCGAAAGTGTTAATTGGCCGAATCTTGATTTTGGGCATTGTTTCTGACAAAATGTAATTTTTCCAACGGCTAGAAGTATCTACTTAAACGAGTGGAATGAGAACATTCTCGGATGTGGAGAATGCTATTCTAAGGGTGCCATGACCCTAAGAATAGCAAGGAGTTTAGATGAGATCCGCTCCAAACCAAGGAGAAGGGCAAAAGTGTCCAGAAACACGGAATTGTTTGGTACTCATGCATATTGAACTTGGGGGCTTTGGTCGACGCATGTATTCACACAGGTGTTTAGATCACGGTGGGGTTAAGCCTAACGGCAGGAACTCACCTAAATCTAGAATAGCTACTGTATGTCCTCCCGTGTTATTAAGCTTTAGTGAATAGTCCTTCGCAACATAAATGAAACATTCTTATTAATATCCCTGTAGATGACCTGCGATGTTGCTTAAATATTCGAATAAAATCACAATAAACAAATAAAAGCTAGTTTTTCTTTTATTTGTATGACCTCAGCCTAACAAAATACAGAAAAATTTTATTTTTTGTAAAAAAAAGTTTTTGCTGCCACAAAAAAAGCCATAAAAGTAAAAAAAATTGTTTAGTACAATTTTAAGAAAATGTATGGTTAAGTGTAGAAATTATAGTCCTTTTTTATAGAAGTAAGAGAATTTCAACAAAATCATGTTTTTATACCCTCACTATTGTTAGCTGCGGGCCAAGAGGAGCGACCTAAGAAGCCCCCCATTTGAAGTCATTTGAGCAATGTCCGTTCGTCCGTCATTGTGTCCGTCCGTCTGGCTGGTTCATACGATAACATTCGATAGGAGTAACCGATTGATTTAAAATTTTGTATGTGTCAATATTTTTCCTATCTCGGGCTAAGATCAAAGATGAACCATGTTGGTCCATTGCTTTGAGTACCTTCCCCACAAAGGGTCAACATTTTGTGAAATATTGATTTCACAATTATAACTCCTATACTACTTATCAGAACATTTCACAATTATACACAGAGTATTAGTTTCTTAGTCGAAAACACCTTGACAAAAATGGTCTAAGTTGCCACTACCCTTTTGGTGTCTCCCATACAAATGGGTCATTTTGCACAAAAAGTTAACGGCTTATAACTCTGATTTCAGCCCGTAAAAATACCTCGAATTTTGTACAGTGTAATGCTGTTTTAGCCAGTGGCGCTAGTACAACGCCCCTTTTGGTACCTCCCATATAAATAGACCACTTTGCACAAAAAAGGGTTATAACTTTTATTTCTGCGCATACAAACACTTGCAACCCAATTTTCGAGCACTTTTCCACTAAATCCAGTCTTATGCCATGAAAGGCACGTTGAATATTGACTTGTAAATCTTGAAGAGAGTCTGGTTCAAATAACCCCACAAGAAATAGTCTAGTAGTGTTAACTCCCAACTTCTTGGGGGCCATTCAATATCACATTCAATAGCCACAAACCGTCAATGGCAAAAAGATAGCTCTTAGCGAGAGCTAAAATATTGTCAAAGTCATAGGTCGACTGGAAAGTTTTATTTTTTTTTGATTTACAAAAAATGGACTTAGGGCGCGAAAAGTAGCAATTGGGGAACGATTATTTTGATAATAAAACTGAAAAATTTTTAAGCGTTGTTCTTGCGTATATCTCTCCATGATGAAACACTACTGAATACAATGAAAAACAAATGACAGATCATGACATATTACAAATGGTCGAAACGTCACTTCAAAATCATATCATCTCTATTGGAAAAACATTTACATTAAATCAGGTTTTTAAAATTTTGTATGGGTAATATTTTTTTATCTCCGGATAAGTTCGAAGATGGGCTATATTGGTCGACTCCTTCGGGAACCTCCCCCACAAAGGGTTAACTTTAAGTAAAATATTTATTCTTCAATAACTTCCATACTACTTATTCGAATCTTCTGAAAGTCCACACATAGTATAAGTTTATTAGGCGCTTTTACGTCGAGATAAATGGGCGAAGTTGCCACGCCCTTTTTGTACCTCCCAAACAAATGGACAATTTTGCACCAAAATTTAATTGTTTATAGCTTTAATTTCACTTTGTACAAATTCTTGAAATTTTGTACAGTGTGATGCTTTTATATTACCTAGAGTCCAGTGAAAAGTGGGCCTTATTGGTACGCTCCTTTTGGAACCTCCCACACAAATGGACCATTTTGCATCAAAGTTAACAGAGTATAACTTTAATACCAGTGCATACAAGTGTAATGGTTTTATAGTACTTACAGTCCGCTGACCAATGGGCGTTAATGCCACGCCCCCTTTGGTACCTAGCACACAAAGGTACCATCTAGTACGAAAAGTTAACTGCTTATAACTGTTTATTACTAGTGGACACAAATACTTAAAATATTGTACAGTGTAATGATTTTATAGTACCCTACAGTCTATAAAAAAATGGGCGTTATTATCACGCCACCACACAAACGTTCCATGTTGTACAAAAAGTTAACAGCTTATATCGTGAATACCAATGCATATAAATACTCATAAATTTTGCACAGTGTAAAGTTTTTAGATTAATATAGTCATATTAAAAATGTTAGTTATCGCCATATCTATTTTAGTACCTCCCATAGAAAAACAGCTAAGAAAATTAAATAGCTCACAATATTAGTACATATATCAGTGCATTTACATTGCTCACAAAGTGAGGGTAATCTAAGTCGGTTTAACCAATTTTCGCATTTCCATTTTTTGAAGAATAAGACCGTTAGAGGCGGTACATGCACTAAATTTAAGGTAATTACATTAATGATTCATATTTTACTTTTGTAGTAGAACCTTTGATTTAGTAATCAAAGTCATCAACGTATGCAATATATTATTTTTTTAAGCTTTTTTGTTGGCGCAAAGAAGTCCATAAAAAATGTTAAAAAATTTGCGTGCATTAAAACAATGCCTATATGAAAAAATCTACAGATAAATGTATAAGATATGTCACATATTATAAATGTAAGGGAAATTTTGAAATAGTTGCATATGTTTTATTTTGATCATTTTGTTTGGAAGTACCAAAAAAAGGTCTGGCAATAACGGCCATTTTATAATGGAGTGGTACAAAAAAGGGCTTGGCAACAACGGCCACTATTGGCATTGTTTTCAACATTAGGATGCTTGCTATTGAAAAATGGAATAAAATATTTTTTCTGCCTGCCCCCTAACCTAATCCTAACCTGGGCCGCAAAGAAGTCGAAACCGAATTAACCTTTATATGGGGGCTACTCTAAGACGTGAAAACAGTGCAAAAAATATTAACTGCAAAATTTCAGCAAAGTTGGATATATATATTTCATTTTTACAAGATCGACTCTAAGTAATTTAGAGAAATTAGATGTTTATATATGCTGCTTTCGAGCTACTTTCTACTTCTTTATATGCTCTAGTTTCGGTGGGATATCAAGTGAACTCTCTAAGATTTTCCATTTAAAATCCAAAATGGAATATTATGAGCACCCAAAGAATGTTTATATTGCCTCTTGAAGATATAGTCCATTGTTGTTAAAAAACCTTCACCAACAATAACAAATGCAAAAAATTTTAAATAATTCGATGCAGTGAATGCTACCTTTTTAAACTTATTTTACCACATTCATTTGAATTCTTGCGCTTGCAAATACTAGTAATTATTTACAAATACATATAATGTAAAAGAAACCCAATCGAAAATATTTTTTACATATTTCCATTTCATGGCTATCCATACATTACAATGTAAATATCTAGAATTCATGCAAACTTAATAACAAGTGAAGCAGCGATAGCATACATTCCCAAATGATTTCCTTACTCGATAACTGATATTGCAGAAGCTGTTTATCATTTGCAAAACCAAACGTGAATAGAAAATGTAAAGAATAGGGCTGGAGAAAGGCAGTATTTAAAACATTTCATATTACAAATAATTTTCATATTAAAAATAACCTTCCGCGTATATACTCGTACTCCTATCATCAATGAACTGAACAGACAGAACGTTAAGTATGCAAAGCGAAATATATAGAATCCTCTGAGTTTACAGTGAACGTGAGCTACTTTTCAATTACCTTTTTATTTCCATTGAGACATTCGGCGGACGTACATTCGCGAAATTCTTCCACAGAGTATAAAGGAAATTCTTGCATATATTTACACATTTTTCGGTGAAGAGTATTTATTCTGAAGCACGTTATTGCGTGATGACGAATTAAAACGCTTAATTTAGTACATGGAATATATAGATATCATATTCTCATTAATAGAATATTCTTCAAAAGAATTCCATAAAATTGAAGGATATGTTTGTTGAGGGGGAATCACTGACAACACTGCCATCACATAATCAAAATAAGAATTTGATCCCCTTATAATAATCAATGTATGTATGAGGCCTCAACATTATTTAAATGTATTATGTGGTCATCATTCCCTCTAGAAAATCACACTTATTTAATGAGCATATCAGATTTTGGCTATTATACAAACAAGTTTTTACCAAACCGCAATAAAAACTCGATTTCAACGACCTATGTTTATATATAAATTCTTGCAATAAAGGCATTACGTCGAAATTGCATTTAGTCGTATCTACTAAGTTTCGTTGAAATTGTATTTCTCTAGAAAATGTCATCAAGATGTAATCTTTTTTTAAGAAAATTTAATCAAAATTCCAAATTTCCACGAATGAAGGTATCGATATGTACTTTTTCTGCGTCCATCGACCTTTAATGCGGTCATCGACCCTTATCCGTGGTCATCGATCTTTGTTCCGTCCATCGACCTTCGATGCAGTCACTGGCCCTTAATCCGATGCCAACTATATTAACCCAGGACATCGGGCCATTGGGTTAATATATCAGATAAAGGGCCCTTAATCTGATATTTAATCCCCTCAGTGGTTATTAATTCGTGGCCACCAACATTCAATTCATTAAAAACCATTAGCTGATATAAAGATCGATGAGATTAAAGGTCACTGACCAGATTAAGGGTCGAAAACAGGATCACTGGGCGCATTAATGCCACTGATTGGGTTAAAGGTCGATGGACGGAATAAAGATCGGTGACCACGTGTTAAGGGTCGATGACCGGATTAAAGGTCGATGACCTTAGTAAAAGTACCATTATTATTATTCCAAAACATGCTAACATGTTTCAGTGACATTGAATTTATATATATATATATATATATATATATATATATTAGGCCGGGTCGATTTGTGGGGAGGCAAAAAAATTCGCCATTGCTCAGTGAAAATCGTATTCTAGGGATCGAAATAAGAAACTTTGCCGAAGGAACCATACCTCTAAAACGAATTCTGATGTCCCGGAATTTGGGTCGAACTTTTGGGTAGGGGCAAATTTTGAAAAATCCCACATTGACCCATTTAGAGAGCTCCAATCGAGTCCAAATGTATGACCGACCCCCACTAAATTTGGAGGCCCGACCCACCTATGCCAGTGGCACACCCCCTGGAACCGCCTGGGGGTTCCATACATTTGGACTCGATTGGAGCACTCTAAATGGGTCAAAGTTGGATTTTTCCGGGACATCAGAATTCGTTTTAGAGGTATGGTTCCTTCGGCAAAGTTTCTTATTTTAATCCCTAGAATACGATTTTCACTGAGCACTTCACTGAGTGGGGGTCGGTCATACATTTGGACTCGATTGGAGCACTCTAAATGGGTCAAAGTGGGATTTTTTCCGGGACATCAGAATTCGTTTTAGAGGTATGGTTCGTTCGGCAAAGTTTCTTATTTTGATCCCTAGAATATGATTTTCACTGAGCAATGGGCGATTTTTAAATCGACCCGCCCTTATATATATATATATATATATATATATATATATATATATAATATTCCAAATTATATTAAATCTAAATTTGGTGTTAATCCGTCATCCTAATCAAAAGTTATTCACAAAACAGAACAGGTCGTTCGGTTTGCATTATAAAGGAATTCTGTACGAATTTAAAACTTACTAGTAATATATACTGTGATCGCCTGTTCCGATTAACTACCAGTTTGGCTTAGCATGTTTTGGAATGGAGGTATTGATACATGACCACGTATTAAGGGTCACTGTCTGCATTAATGTTTGTTACCAAATAATTCAACAAAATTTGGTAGTAAAATTTAAAGTCGAAAACAAAATTTTCAAGAAAAATTAAAGTTTTATGAAATTTTCTCGAAAAATGCAATTTCAAAAAAATTTTGTGGAAAAACTTTATTGCACAGAAAATTTCTAGAAAAATTCAATACCTAAGGAAAGTTTTAGAAAAAATTATAAAATTTCAACGAAATTTAAAAAAAAAAAAACAGTTTTTACTTTCAACAATACTTAGGTAATATATATCGTCATCTTAAATCCAAAATCACATAACATCAAAAAAATCAAAATGAATTTTATGATCGATTATAATCTATTAGACTAAACTACACATTTCTACAAAATTTTAGAGTTCAATATCAAAAATTGACTATTTAAGGACTTAAATTCAGAATCAATTTCTGAGTTGACTTAGCTATGTCCGCTTGTCCGTCTGTCTGTCTGTCTGTGCATGTATTATTGTAACCAAAGTACAGGTCGCAATTATGGTCCGATCTCGACGAAACTTTATAAATATCTTTTTTTTGGCCCAAGGACGACCTCTATTGAATTTGGTTAATGTAGGCGCTCTAAAAACTGTATATTATATCCGATCAGTATGAAATTTGGCAGAAAGAGGTTACCTATTATATGAATGAACACTTTTAAATTTGGAAGAAATCGGTTCAGATTTAGATATAGCCCCCATATATAAGTTACGCCCGATTTGACATGTAAGCCCTGTAAAAATGTTATTTTATATCCTTTCAATGCGAAATTCGGCAAAAAGATGTTTTTTGCTACATGAAGGAATACTGCCAAATTTGGAAAATCAGTTCAGATTTAGATATAGCCCCCATATGTATATATGTTTCCTCCTATTTGATATGTAAGCGCTGTAGAAACTGTATTTTATATCCGATCAGTGCGAAATGCGGCAGAAAGAGGTTTCTTATTACTCGAAGGAATACTGCCAAATTCGTAGAGAATCGGTTCACATTTAGATATAGCCCCCATATATATGTTACCCCGATTTGACATGTAAGCGCTGTAGAGACTGTATTTTATATCCGATCAGTACGAAATTCGACAAAAGAGGTATTTTTACATGAATGAGTATTAAGGAAAATCGGTTCAGATTTATATATAACCTCCATATATATGTTCCTCCTGATTTCGTATCAAAGCGCTATAGAAGTTGTACTTTACTTCCGATCATTAAAATTTTCCAGAAAGATGTTTCTCAATTTAGGAACGAATATTGCTAAATTTAGCGATTATCGGTTCAGAATTAGATAATATGTTCCTACCCATTTACCAATTATTCCAAATTATTATCGCAATGACCCTTATCGCATTGTTAGGGAGGTGTAGGGTATTATATAGTCGACCACGCCCGACTTTCTGTTTTTCATTACTGTTTTAATAACTAACATACTACTTATTTGAATGCTCTGAAACTCTGCACAATGTATTAGTTTATTAGTCACTATCACCTCGAGCGATGTTGCCACGTCCCTTTTGACCAAAAGTTAACTGCTTATAGCATTAATATCACTTCATGCAAATACTTGTAGTGCTTTTATAGTACCAAGAGTCCAGTGATAAGTGGGCGTAATTGGAACGCACCTTTTGGTATCTCACACACAAATGTACTATTTTGCACCAGAAGATAACAGCTTATAACTTGAATACCAGGGCATACAAAGACTTGCAATTTTGTACAGCATAATGGTTTTATAGTACCTACAATCCAGTGGAAAAACGGGATTATAACCATGCCCCTTTTGGTACATCCCACATAAAGGTAGCATTTTGTACGAAAAGTTTCCAGCTTTTAACTTTAATTCTAGTGCCTACAAATACTTAAAATGTTGTACAGAGTAATGTTTTTATAGTACCTACAGTCTGTCGAAAATCAGTGATGAATGGGCCCTCTTTGTACGTCCCACAAAAATTGTCCATTTTGCACCAAAATTTAACAGCTTATAACTTTAACACCAGTAAATACAAATACTTAAATTTTTGTACAGTGTAATGTTTTCATTGTACATCTGTCGAAAAATTTGCTTTTATTTCACGCCCCTTTTGGTACTACCCATACAAGTGTACCATTTAGTACAAAAAGTTGGCAGGTGATATCGCTAAAATCAATACATATGTATAGTATATACTCAAAATTTTTGCACAGTGTATAGTTTTTAAAATTCCTGCAGTCCTGTTAAAAATGGGAGTTATGACCACACCCGTCTTAGTACCTCCCATACAAAAAGAAGCAAGATATGCCAATATTAAATAGCCCATATAATTAGTACATATACATATCAATCCATATTTACATTGTTCACAAAGTGAGGGTAAACATTAGTCGGTTTAACCTACTGAAATTTCTTACTTGTTTTATTTAGAATTTTGGATTCGTCGGCTGGGCTAGTGTAAGCGGATTGGCCGAGTGATGTTATTTTTATACATTACATTTATATTATCAATGTCAGCATGCGTTACTGTATCTGATATGTGAAGTCAAGTTATTAACAATTTTCTCATTTACGGACCAAATTATTCAGGTCCAAGGTAACTTGGGACCTCTGTAACTTGGGACCTCTGTATCACAAAAATTACACTGAATTTTGAAAAAGTAAAACCACCATAAAATGCACACACATTTTTATTAAAATCCAAATTTTATTAAAATCAAAAGGGGTCAATTTTCTTTTTTTTTTCTTTTTATTCCAAATTAGAAGGGACTTCTAAAAGTATAGGACATAACGTTAAGGTGTGATACTAAAACAAACGATTTTATAATATTATAATGGGATTGCTTTTATAATTTTTTATTTCTCTAAACAGCAAGACAGTCGTGTAAATCAGATTTTTTTTATTCCCCACATAAATATGTTACTACAATAAAGAAACTAGTTTAAATTGAATTGAATTATTACAATATGTCTAGATAAAAGTCATGGCACATCCTTTACAATATTATTACATAAAACTATATGCGAGAATTCAAAAGCAATTTATCTTCTTCAGGCTGGGAGACAAAAAAGGTACAATTCTGTCATGTTCAAGGACTTTTGTCGTCCGTCATATATGTATACACTGCAACGCTGAGCGTCAATGAGATTTACATTAATTAACATTAAAATCTCATAATTTATGAAAACAGTAAATTCAGCAAAAATAAAGTAAATTTGGTCGCTTTGGGTACTATCTCATTTAAAAATGCAGACCATTAATAATAAAGTTGATTGCAGGGAAAACTAATTATTCTCGCAACAAAAAGTAGACACGCGACCAAGAATTAAGGAACGACATTGACAGACAGCAGTAAAGTTGAAATCGTTTAAAAAATCATTATAATATTTAAATGTGTTCGAATATCTAAACTATGCAAAATTTGATATGTCTGGATATTATTTTTTATTTCCTTTCATAACTTAAAAAGACTGGCCAATATAAAAGTCAAGCCAAAGTCGGGCATATGCATATTTAAAGGGACAATTTTAGTTTTTTGGATTTTTGTCAAACTCCTCTATGTGTATTGGAGTTTTTCCCGGACTTTTCAATTCCCGTTCGCGGGATCCCGCGAATTGATCTATATCTTTTTAAGTTATGCATCTTTTTTCTGCTGCTTGGTCTTATTGTATTCATATCCTTCCAGACTTTACGGTAAAATACTAAAAATATAAATATAATATATTAAAATATAATAATATAATTTACCTCGATGATTTTATGAAGATTTTATTTAAAAAATACAAAAATGTTGACCAAAAATAGGATTTTTTCGCGATATTTAGCAAGATATCGTCGAAACCGCTGAATTGATAGAAAGAAAACAGTAAGAAAGTTCAGTCGGGTAAACCGACTAATGAATCCCCTCACCTTGAGTCTCAAAAAATATTAGTAAATTTATTTATTTTTTTGTTTTATTTAAATTATTATCAATTTAAATTGCATTAAATAACTTTAAAGTATGTACTGGTATTAAAGTTCACTGATAGAAAAACCGTTCGTCACCATGACGAATAAGTTTCGTCAATATATCTTCGTACTGATGACGAAAAGTTTCGTACATGTGATGTTTTTGTACGTCAGCAGAACGAACACGATCATCAAGTCATGTTTTTGGTGATTTTGAAATTCGTCGAGAGAACGATAAGGTTTCATTCCCACGACGAAAAGATTTATTTGGCCATTTTGCTGAAAATATGATCAAACGAAGCAATCAAATTATAGTTTCTGCATAAATGTACTGTTCTATATGCGTTCTGATTACCTTAGTTAAATAATTTGTTGTAAAAGATCAATTTAAAAATCTAATAATTAATGACGAACACCGTTCGTCAATAAGATTATCCATTCATCATGAGAACGATCGACTTATTCTTCCTTTGCGGCAACGTCAGCTCCTACAGCAAAACAAAGTAAGACATGCGACGTTGTTGTGTTCGTCCACGTGTGTGTTCCACGCAGCACCGATTGGTTCAAACAAACCGCACTGGCACGGCGTAACTGATGTTTGTTTAACAAAACATCAAACACATGCATACTCGTACATACAGCTCGACAACCTGTATAAGTGTGAAACATTTGTGCTAGTGGTCTGTTGGCAAATACCTTACTTGATGTGATTATTTTTGATTTAAAATAGCAGAAGTAATGAATACTTCTCGTTTGTTTGATTTCAGCCTTACCTGATAAAAACTGCGTCTCGAAACGAATATTCACAACTGAACCTAGCAATGCAGTCAAATAATTTTATTTTCCATACCATTTTAAATGGTTTAAAACTAGAAGAACATTTATTGGAATTTTCAAAATTTAAATAGTTGTGGGCATGAATTCGTCGTGGTGACGAATGGAATTTGTCGTGATGATAAATGGGATTCGTCGTGGTGACGAATGGAATTCGTCGTGGTGACGAATGGAATTCGTCATGGTGATGAATGGAGTTCATAATGGTGATGAAGAGAGTTCGTCGTGGTGATGAATACTATTCGTCGTGATGATGAATGGGGTTCGTCGTTGTGATGAATGGATCATCCTGAGGACGAAAGTTTTTGGAAACAGAAATTCGTCATGATGACGAACAAATTCATCAAGAGGATTATTCCATACGTTAGCTGACTTTTAACGAAAAAATAATGGTGATGATGTACAAATTCGTCGTCATGACGAAGCTTTTTCTATCAGCATTAAGAGCTGTTTACTTTTGGTACAAAATGGTCAATTTGTGAGGGAGGTACCAAAAGGTGCGGGGCAATAACGCCCATTTTCTCTGGACTCTAGGTACTATAAAAGCATTACGCTGTACAAAATTTCAAGTATTTGTATGCATGAATTTCAGGGGATTGAAATATTTCACTAAATGTTAACCCTTTGTGGGGAAGGTACTGGAAGGAGTGGACCAATATGGTCAATCTTCGAACTTTGCCGGAGATAGAAGAAAATATTACCACATACGAAATTTGAAGTCAATCGGTTACTCCTTTAGAGTGTTATCGTGCGCACATTGTTCATTCGACTTAAAAGGTCTTAGGTCACTCCTTCGATGTGTTACACTTTTGGTTCGGTGTTACACTTTTGTAAAGGACGCCATATTTTTGCCGCTCTTTTGACATTTCTCTTCAGTAAGGTTTGCCATTTCATGATCGAAAGATATACGAGCTAACAACGAGTCGAAATTATTAAAATTTACTACCGAAATTCGGAGTCAGTGGCCTCAACGTTAAGAGCGCGAAAAATCGAAAAATCATCCTCAGCGATGAGGCTCATTTCTGGCTGAATGGCTTCGTCAATAAACAAAATATGCGTTATTGGTCAGACAGCAATCCACACGTACTCCATGAGTCATCATTGTATCCCGAAAAAATTACGGTTTGGTGCGGTTTATTGGCCGGCGGTGTCATTGGGCCGTACTTCTTCCGTGATGATCAAGAACGGCACGTTACTGTGAATGGGAATCGCTACCGTTCAATGATAACCGAATATTTTTAGCCCCAATTGGATGATATGGACTTGGAGGACATGTGGCCTTATAGGCTGAGAAAATCTCTTCGCCGCAGCAAAAACATTTTTTAATGATGAGCTCTGTTATAAATACACTGTCCAACAGAATTTTTGGAACAGAATAGCGACCGTATAATTCTGAAAGGGCAGGTTGAGTAGATAATTTTTGTGGAATAAACTTGTGGTCCAGCTGGTTTTTTTACAGTGGGTCAAAGTTCTCATTTTTTGGTCGAAGGTAGCATTATAGTAAATGAAAAAAATTATGAAAGTTGATGTCTGAGAGATTTCTCATTGCCAGAGTTACAAAGTGGAATTTTATGAGGATAATTTTTGTGGAAGATCTTAACCCTCTAGCTCCCCTCTAAATGGGTCAATTTGGCCCTCTTTTCGAAAGAATTAAAAACAGTCCTTTCAAAAAGCACATTTAAGGATTAAAATATTCTCCGAAAATTTTTGCCGGAAAATTTGAGTGGGGGTCGCCAAGGACACCAAAGTTGTAATTATAGCTCTTTACGTTTAATTAGCAAAATTACATGCCTACTTATACAAAAAATTCTATAATGTAAATTTAAAGTGATATCTGTGGAATTATTGGAGCAGAAGAGCGACCATATCATTTTGTAAGGGCATGTTGAGTAGATCATTTTTGTAGAATAAACTTATGGTCCAGCTGGTCTGAGTTTTTTTTTACAGTGGGTCAAAGTTTTCATTTTTTGGTCGAAGGTAGCATTATACTATATGAAAAAAATGATGTAAGTTAATGTCTGAGAGATTTCTCATTGCCAGAGTTACAAAGTGGAATTTTATGAGGATCATTTTTGTGGAAGATCTTAACCCTCTAGCTCCCCTCTAAATGGGCCAATTTGGCTCTCTTTTCGAAAAAATTAAAAACAGTCCTTTCAAAAAGGATATTTAAGGATTAAAATATTCTAGGAAAATGTTTGCCAGAAAATTTTAGTAGGGGTCGCCAAGGACACCAAAGTTTTAATTATCAAAATTACACCCCAACTTAAAAATACAAACACTTACAATTTACAGGGTATAGTGTAAAGCGTTTATAGTACCCCTAGTCTATTTAAAAATTGGCGTTATTGTCATACCTCTTAAATGGCCAAAATAAAAAAATATGAAAAATGTTTTTAAATTCCCTTATTTTTATAATATTGCTAATAACTTATATATTTATCCATAGATACTGCTATTTTTCCTCATTTTAGTCGTTACCAATTCCTTTTTACTCGAAAACTTTGAAGCCAAAAAAAATAAAATAAACTTTTAAAAAATTATGAAGATGTTGCCAAATATTTCTCGTCATTTCTTAATAAATGTTTTAACAACCAGACTTCATTAAACATATTTTAATTTATTACCACTTTAAATTTACATTATATTACTTATTTGTAATTTTACTAATTAAGCGTAAAGTGCTATATTTACAACTTTGGTGTCTTTGGCGACCCCCACTGAAATTTTCCGGCAAACATTTGCGTAGAATATTTTAATCCTTAAGTGTCCTTTTTGCAAGGACTTTTTTTAATTTTTTCGAAAAAAGGGCCAAATTGACCCATTAAGAGGGGAGCTAGAGGGTTAAGATCTTCCACAAAAATGATAATTCATAAAATTTTACTATGTAACTCTGACAATGAGAAATCTGTCTGACATTAACATACATAATTTGTATACCCTACACCACACCGTGGTACAGGGTATTTATAACTTTGTGCATTTGTTTGTAACACCCAAAAGGAGAAGAAATGGACCCATCGTTTATTATACCGATCGACTTAGAATCACTTTCTGAGTTGATTTAGCTATGTCCGTCTGTCCGTCTATCTGTCCGTCTGTCTGTCCGTCTGTGCATGTATTCTTGTAATCAAAGTACAGGTCGCAATTATGGTCCGATCTCGACGAAACTTTACACATATCTTTTTTTTGGCCCAAAGACGATCCCTATTGAATTTGGTTAAAATCGGTTCGGATTTAGATATAGCCCCCATATATATGTTAGCCCCGATTTGACATGTAAGCGCTGTAAAAACTTTATTTTATATCCGATCAGTTTGAAATTCGGCAGAAAGAGGTTTCTTATTATATGAATGAACAGTGTTAAATTTGGAAGAAATCGGTTCAGATTTAGATATTGCCCCCATATATACGTTACCCCCGATTTGACATGTAAGCGCTGTAAAAACTGTATTTTATATCCGATCAGTGCAAAATTTGGCAGAAAGAGGTTTCTTATTACATGAAGGAATACTGCCAAATTCGGAGAAAATCGGTTCGGATTTAGATATAGCCCCCATATATATGTTACCCCCGATTTCACATGTAAGCGCTGTAAAAACTGTATTTTATATCCGATCAGTATGAAATTCGTCAGAAAGAGGTTTCCTATTATATGAATGAACCCTTTTAAATTTGGAAAAAATCGGTTCAGATTTAGATATAGCCCCCATATATACGTTACCCCCGATTTGACATGTGAGCGCTGTAAAAATGTTATTTAATATCCGATCAGTGCGAAAGTCGGCAAAAAGAGGTTTCTTTCTACATGAAGGAATACTGCCAAATTCGGAGAAACTCGGTTTAGATTTAGATATAACACCCATATATATGTTACCCCCGTTTTAACCTGTAAGCGCTGCACAAACTGTATTTTATATCCGATCAGTGCGAAATTCGGCAGAAAGAGGTTTCTTATTACATGAAGGCATACTGCCAAATTCGGAGAAAATCGGTTCAGATTTAGATATAGCTCCCATATATATGTAACCCGCGATTTGACATGTAAGTGCTGTAGAGACTGTATTTTATATCCGATCAGTACGAAATTCGACAGAAGGAGGTATTTTTACATGAATGAGTATTCAGGGAAGATCGGTTCAGATTTATATTAAAGCTCCATATATATATTCCTCCTGATTTGGTATCAAACCGCTATAGAAGTTGCATTTTACTTCCGATCATTAAAATTTTCCAGAAAGATGTTTCTCAATTTAGGAACGAATATTGCTTAATTTAGCGATTATCGTTTCAGAATTAGATAATATGTTTCTACCCATTTACCAATTATTCCAAATTATTGTTAGGGAGGTGTAGGGTATTATATAGTCGGCCCCGCCCGACTTTCTGCCTTTCCTTACTGGGTTTCATTTAGTATAATGCTACCTTCGACAAAAAAATGAAAATTTTGACCCACTGTAAAAAAAAACTCAGACCAGCTGGACCAAAAGTTTATTCTAAAAAAATAATCTACTCAACGTGCCCTTTCAGAATTATAGGGTCGCTATTCTGTTCCAATCAAAAGCCTTAATTTGTGATATTGAACAAATGTATTACAAATACCTCTTTTTTGTTTTTCATTGAAAATTTAAACATATTGTTTGAAAATTGCACTACCCAGAATAAAAACAGCTGTTTTGTAAACATACGAAGGAAAAATATATATTCTCGTATGTATATCCAAAAAAATCCCGGGAATTCCCGAACAGATTTCCCGGGATTGAAAAATATGACTTTTTCCCCAAAAACGTTCCCGTACTCTACATATATCCCAACCAGAGATTTCACAAGCACGATGTATACATTTTGTCAATATTTTTTGAGGATCTAGAAAATCCTCTCGCATGGACCCCAAAGCCCGATCTGTACTTTTATTCCAACATTCAACATCAATTTCGTCCAGGCCGAATCTCAACAGCATGAATCGCATTCCACAAAATTTGAAATTATGTAAAATATTCAAATAAGGGAATGTGGGACCATGGAAATATGGGAGTTACGAAATAAGACATAAAATTGGAAAGACGCTTAATATGGCGGCTATATCTAAAATAGTCCCATATTTTTTGGCAACTTTCTTTTTGGCAACACTTTTTTTGGCAGCTCAACTGTTTTTATGTAATATGTTACAGTCAAAAATGTTAGGTTTGGTCTTCAATTTAACCATAAATGGACTTACAACCGAACAACGCTTGCAGATTATTGAATTTAATTATCAAAATTCATGCTCGGTTAAGAAAGTGCATCGTGTACTTATGCGACTTCTTCGACGAAGCACTGGAAGTCAATCTTGAAGAATATATTCGAGAGATACCGGCCTATATTTTGGAGAAAGTATGCAATAATTGGACCCAGCGTATAAACCATTTGAGAGGCAGCCGCGGTCAACATTTACATGAAATCATCTTTAAACATTGAATTATATATACCATTCTATTGACTCACATAAAGATTTCATTCATACATTTCTCTAAATTGTATGTGTTTTTTAATTAAAACCGAAAGCTATTAGAAAAGCATTCGTTAGATTGTAGCGTGATTATTGACCTGCCCAAGTCACAACGCAACATTCCCCAAGTTGTAGCATGCGCGAGTTCCATAAAAGTGTATTAAATTTTTAAAGTAATTTTTTTAAATGAATTTTTTGTCGAATATTCACCGAAACGGATAAAGTTCGATCATATCTCACATACACTTTGTTATACCCTACACCACACTGTGGTACAGGGTATTATAAGTTTGTTTCATTGCAGATTTTTTTAGAAATACTACAGATAGACCTTAAGTATACCTTAAAGTGTACCGATAGGCTTAGAATCACTAGCTGAGTCGATTTAACCATGTATGTCCATCCGTCCGTCTGTCCATATAAAGTTGTCTGTCGAGTACATGCCGCAATCCCACACCGATCGTGTTGAAATTTTGCAGTTAAGAGTCTTTCGAAGCTGGAAAGAGGCCTATTGAATTTGAAGAAAATCGGTTCAGATTTAGATATAGCTCCCATATATATGTTTCGTCCGATTTGACTACAGAGGCAGAGATGTAAATTGCAATCTAGGGTCAGAATATTTAATATCGACCTGTATAGTTTATTTTTGGCTAAACTGTTTGAAAGCAGTTACAAATAGGAAAAATAAGACCTCGCTATCTTTTTTTTAATTTTTTTTTGAATAATTAATTTTTTTGTTTTACGAAATTTGTAGTTGCTTTAAAAAAAATGTTTTTTTGTCAATTTTTAAAGAAAAAAGTATAAATATATATAACTTCAAGTGGTCATAACTATTTGTACTATGGGTATATCAAACCAATTTTTGTTCGTGCTATAGGAAATTTTATTGCCCATCTAGGCATGCTGATACTGATGAAATCGGTGCATATTGTGCACCGATGTGAAATACTAGCACACGGTAAGGGAAAAATGAAAAATTCAATTTTCAATTGCAGATATCTCGGTAACTATACGAGATAATTCTTAGGTGTAAAAAGTGTTTTGTAGAGCTCAGTTAAGAGAACACACACAATTATATGTTTCGTCCGATTTGACTACAGAGGCAGAGATGTAAATTGCAATCTAGGGTCAGAATATTTAATATCGACCTGTATAGTTTATTTTTGGCTAAACTGTTTGAAAGCAGTTACAAATAGGAAAAATAAGACCTCGCTATCTTTTTTTTAATTTTTTTTTTTGAATAATTAATTTTTTTGTTTTACGAAATTTGTAGTTGCTTTAAAAAAAATGGTTTTTTGTCAATTTTTTAAGAAAAAAGTATAAATATAACTTCAAGTGGTCATAACTATTTGTACTATGGGTATATCAAATCAATTTTTGTTCGTGCTATAGGAAATTTTATTGCCCATCTAGACATGCTGATACTGATGAAATCGGTGCATATTGTGCACCGATGTGAAATACTAGCACACGGTAAGGGAAAAATGAAAAATTCAATTTTCAATTGCAGATATCTCGGTAACTATACGAGATAATTCTTAGGTGTAAAAAGTGTTTTGTAGACCTCAGTTAAGAGAACACACACAATTTTTTTTTAAATCGGAAGAGAAACGCGAGTTACACGCGCTTGAACATTTGCTTCACAAGATGTGGCCAAATTTGAGGTCCTCTAGCTCCGCCCATGTCTGACATAGGGGGCCCAAATATAAAACTTAACTTCTCTAACATCTCTTCATCTACCATGCCAAGTTTGGTCGCAATCGGTTGTTTGGTTAAGAAACGGTCGAATTATTTCCTCTTTTTGAATTTGTACCACTGTGCAGTGTTTTGCAAAATGAACATTGTCAGACTTATCTTGTATTTCGTCCATAACTTTTACAAATATTGAGTCTCCCAAAAATTGTTTACTGTTCTGTATTTGTGAAAAGGCGACGAATATTCTTTTTAAAGACGGCACCTCCCGACTTTAGCCTTTCCTTACTGGTTTTACTTACATTTAATAATTTTAAGCGCTTAATGAAATACGCTTATTTATTGATTTGTTGCATAGAGTTATTAATAAACATTTAATCCATATTCAGTTTACTTTTTACTCATTACACTGAACATAAGCTTTCTTTTCTCTCATCTCAGCAATGATCTTAGACCCTAAGTATAACTAACTAAAAATCTCAAGATAAAATCTCCAAACTAAAAAAATAATTAAAGAACACACATACAAGTATGTTAAGAGTCACTCCTCCATGTTTATTCCTTTCTTCCGACACCTTAGAACTTCCAGCTCTCATAAAAGGTACTTAAGAGTTACTGGTGTTACATACACTGCTAATGTGTGTAAATATGATTCTCGTTTTCAGATTGCAATGTTAACTTTTTGAAACAAACTTTCATCAAGAGGAAAAGGAAACCAAGATTTTTTCCTTTCTTGACTTACACACAGGAGAATGTGCGAAAATATTAGACAACATGTTTTTGTTTCTTCATAATTAGGTTTTCCGGAAGGTTATTATACTTGTTTATCTAGCATGATTTTTTATGAAAAATAAGAGGCTTATACATGTATATGTGTATGTATATAGGGCAAAAGAGTAGCAGTTAAAGATAAAACCCTGTTTTTGTTTAATATCATCTCATGTGAAAATGTATACAAAATTATTCCTTTGTATGTTATTCTTGTGTATTTTTTTTTACTACGTATACATAAATTCACTTTATGTATACACGCAGAGTAATAGTTGTTTACAGATTAACGAAATTTTGGATGACGAGATTTCGGATCTCAGGCGAAATAATATATATTTGCTGAACATTAAAATTATTTATCTCAAACAACTTAAATTGGCAGATTGCGCTTTTTCTCTGCTTGAAGGCATATACAAACTCATAAATAATATGCGATATACATAATTTTTGCATTGCCATTGAAAGAAATTACTAGAAATGGCTATTTAAAGGGTCCGCTATCTAACGTTTTTTTTCAACTAGTGCTTATTTCGTAAATGGTAACACTTAGTTTTATCCTCCGCTGAAAGAATATGGTTGTGTATACGCTTGAACAACGCTGGGAGCGATCGACTGACAGAAGATGCCGATTTTGCCAAAAAATCATCTTTTCAGATGAAGCTCATTTTGATCTTGGCGGGTGTGTAAACAAGCAAAACGAGTCACTGTTTGGTGCGGATTTTGGCCCAGAGGCATAATTGGGCCATTTTTCTTCGAAAATGAGCAAGAAGTGGCCGTTACAGTCAATGGCGATCGTTATCGGGCCATGTTGAACGAAGAGGAGGATATTGGCAACATTTGTTTTCAACAGGACGGCGTTAAGTGCCACACAGCCGAAGCTACACTCGATGTTTAAAAAAAAAAGTTATTTGGCAGACTCTTTATTTGATTGGCTATACTAAAATGTAGAAACACAAAAACGAAAATTGCATATTGCAAATTATATAATACTAGGTGGCCCGGCGAACTTCGTTCCGCCCAAATTCGTTAAAGTAATACAAATAATAATACGAACATGATCACGCTGTTGTTATAACTGTGGTTTATAACAATGTCGATGTACATCTACGGGCAGTCTCACGTCGTACTGATCAGTTTTTTTATAATGCTATCAAAAGTATAAACTAAAAACTTCAAGACGACTGGTGCAATGGATTTTCAGATTTCGTTTTCAGTATTAGATTCATATGGGTTACGCTCTTGCTAATTCACTATAACTCGAAATATTATATTTTTGCGTGGAAGTCACCAAACTCGTGAAAATGTTGGCTATGGTGTTGGCCCTACCACGCACCTTTGTCCAACCCCAGATTTTTCGTCAATACGAATTCTTCAAGCTCAAAATCGTGAAAAAGAAAAAAAAACGTTCTCGAGTTATGAGACTGTGTCCGCTGTGAAACGCCCAAGAAATTTGAAGAAAAACGGTTAAGATTTAGCTATAGCTCCCATATATATGTTTCGTCCGATTTGGCTCTTTAGTCCTGTATAAGCTGTATTTTACATTTCTTGGTCCATGGATGAACGTTGCAAAAAAATCGAACGTTGAATTATATAAATGTCCCAAAAGTAAATTTATGTAAACAATGTATACATGTATTACAAAATTTATATTTCAGTTCTATTCAATATTACGAGAGTGGTGTAGGGTATTATGTAGTCGGACCCGCCCGACTTTTGCCTTTCCTTACTGATATTTTTTTTTTTCTAAAAATATTGAAAAAAGCCTATCAACAATACTTTGGGCAACATTTTCTAAATATAATATGTAATTAGTTATATGTATGGGGAAAATTCAACACCCTCGGACAGTCCTTAACCGATCCCGCTGAAATGTTATGTCATAACTACTAACATATTAAAGCAAAATGTATTTGCGAACTGACTTTAACAAATGAAATATGTGTTTACACACGAACAAAGTTATAGTTTAAGAAGCTTTCAAAATATATTTTATTTAAATAACATTTTTAAAACTTTGCTGACTTTTGGGAATTTTCGTTAAAATTTTTCCTAGATTTGGTGATATACTTTAGGTTAAAAATGTCAGAGGCAGCACTAAATTTTGTTTTACAGCCCCAATTTTGTATACCCTCCACCATAGGATGGGGTGTATATTCAGTTTGTCACTCCGTTTGTAACACCACTAAATATTGATCTGAGACCCCACAAAGTATATACATATATTATTAATCATCGTAAAATGCTAAGACGATTTGGCATGTCCGTCTGTCTGTCCGTCCATCCATCTGTTGTAATCACGCTACAATCTATGATACTTGAGCTAGGTGTCTGTAATTTGGTACATATACTTCTTATATCTGCAGGTATGTTGGGATTGAAAATGGGCACTATCGATTAGACTTCTTAACGCCACAAAGATCTCAAATTTCAACTGATCCTGCTGAAAATTGGTAACTGGGGTATATTTATACCCGGAATCCTTCAAACGGGGGCTATATCAAAAAATTTCCTATATTGCCCATTTTCAATTCCAAGTTACTTGCAGCTAAAAGAAGTATCTCTACCGAATATCAGTCATCTAGCTGAATTATTGTAGCCTGTACATAAACTAGGTGAAAAACTAAAAATTCCATTTTAGGGGATTATTTATTTTGGGAATTGTGTAAACTTCATTTGCAAATATAATAATGTTAAAATAAGCCTTGATTTCTGGTGTCACAAAGTACAAATTACAAAAAAAAAATATTGAAACATATTTTTTTTTTAATATTTTTGGGATTTATAAAGTTCCCGTATGAGTTTGAAAACATTTTTATTTTCCTACGAATAGATATGTATATTAGATACTGATTCCTGTTTCATTATTTTTCTGGATAGACAACAAAATTAGCTATTTGATGCCATTATGGTCATTTGACTAATTGGGTATATCGGATCGCATTTTTTCATATATTTTATTATATAGCTTATTTTGTTGCCAAATTTAAAAAGTTAGTGTGAAAGAAACCGGTGCATATTCTGCTCCGATATTCACCAAATACTAGGACAGTGTTGGAAAAAAAATTTAAAATTCAGCTTTCAATTGCAGATACGTAGGTTGGACGAAAAAGAGGAAAGATACACGCGCTTAAACATTTTGTTCACCCGAGGTTGCCAACCTTAAATTCCTGTAGCTCCGCCCCTGTTTACCATGGGGGGTCAAATTTAAAACTTAACTTATTTAATAACTCCTCTATAAGCACGCCAAGATTTATCGCAATCTGATGTCTGGTTATGAAACGGCTGAATTACTTCCAATTTTTTATTCCTCCTACTGTGCAGATGTTAAATAAAGCTTCTATAGCATTGATACTAAATCGGAAGGAATATATAAGGTGGCTATATTTAAATCTAAACCGATTTTTTTCAATCTATGCTTCTGTTTCAAGATGTAAAATAAAGCTTTGTAGTACCTTGGAACATATACATATTTGAGAGTTATATTATAATTCTAAAAAGATATCTTTCAAATTTGACAGTGTTCCTTCCTAAACTAATAAACTCCATTGTTTTAAATTTGGCAACGCTCTACAGCGCTTTGATTATAAATCACAGTTAAATATATTCGTCCTTTGCTCGATATAGTTATATGTGTACATTTTCATCATGAAAAACTTAAAATACCTTGTACTACAGTGTGGTGTAGGTTATAATCATTCAAATTTGTAAACACCAACCCACCACTTCTACACTTCTTATCCAAACCTAATGTTTTTACAGTTAAAATTGGCGTTTTTGACACGACCTTTTTTGTGCCTAACAAACAAAATATTCAAAGCAAGTCAAAATTCAATGGCTTATTACTTCAACACTAGTGCACGTGAACACTTACAATTCGGTACATCACAATGTCTTTAACGTATATGCTTCCGCGCAAAAGAGTCTTATTTGCCAAGTCCCTTCTGGTTTGGTTAAATTCCAACTAATAACAAAATTTAAGAAAATTTCAATAACAAAGATCTATCACAGATTTTCTCAGAATATCGATTATGTTACACTTGGTAATTATCTCTGAAATGTTTAATAATTTAATAATGTTGTCTAAAAACGTTTGTTAATATGTTTTTAGGGCATATTTGCAATATTACGAATGTTAGGAATATACACAGCAATGGTAAATAACTCTTTCTAGCCTTCACACAATTTTTCAAATATTCTGTTTGGCATATTGCAAAGTTTTCAATGTTTGCCCGATAAACCATTGTAACCTTAAGCTTATAAACTCATATAAAATCACGCGTTAATTCCCTTCAACCTTTGGGGAAATGTTACACATCCCCCAAAGGTTTGAATCTGTTCATGTATTCAAGAACATGACACTGTGCTTAAAGAAATTGTGTTAAGGGTTAATGAAAAATTACGCTTCAATGCATTACGGGAGCCAATTCAGGGGAAATACAAATAAATATATGTACATATGTATTTATGTAAATTAAATGGTGTTTATCTGAATTGCCACAATGACATACCATAGAAGTGGAACGATACCAATGTAAACATGTCAACAACAACAATAACTTGAGTTTTATCTGTGAAAATGCCATATTTTATCTGCAAGGAAAAAGTTTTAAGTTTCGTGGATATCTCTGTATGGGTATGTGGACTACCTACATACAGTGTGGAATGGAAATACGTACACGCTGAAAAATCGCGTCTGTAGTATATTGTCTCAAACATATTTTGCTTGAAACATATATAAGTATTTAAAGTACACTCCAAATATATATTATATGACACACACAAATATTATACGTTTTCGATGATGTTGTTCTAAGCAAAACTATATTTAAATCATAATATGTATACCCTTCACTGTGGTACATGGTATTATGACTTTGTGCATTTGTTTGTAACACCCAAAAGGAGAAGAAATAGACCCATTGTTTATTATACCGATCGACTTGTAATCACTTTCTGAGTCGATTTAGATTTATTTTTGTAATCAAAGTACAGGTCGCAATTATGGTCCGATCTTAACGAAACTTTGCAAATATCTTTCTTTAGGCCCAAGGACGATCCCTATTGAACTTTGTTAAAATCAAAATCAGTTATAGGTCCCATATATACATATGTACCTCCGATTTGACATGTATGCGATGTAGAAACTGTATTTTTAACGTGAATGAACACTACAAAAATATGGGGAATTTTTAATTTTCGCGGGCTACGAGTATTTGATTTTTGATATTTTTGTAGCGTTATGTTGGTACTCATGTCCCTTACTTATGCTGACAAGGTCGGCGATTTTGAATGTTTAGTTAATTTTTGACAGCTGTTGTGCTTGGATGTGTTTTAACTTGTCTTCGATTTTTATCTATTTCAGAAAATGGATCAAAGAATCTGCATCAAATTTTGAGTGAAAAACAAAATAAAGTGCGCTGACGCATTTCGAATGTTGACTGTGGCATATGATGAAGCTACCTTGGACCAAAGCAACGTTTATCCGTGGTACAAAAACGCCCGGATTTGTGGAAGAACAAAAACTGGCTTTTGCACCATGATAACGCCCCTGCACACACATCGTTGCTTGTGCGCGAATATATGGCCAAAAACAACACAGTAATGGTGCCACAGCCACCGTATTCCCCTGACGTAGCCCCCCTGTGACTATTTTTTGTTCCCAAAACTGAAAAGGCCCATGAAAGGACGACGCTACGCCACGATTGAGGAGATAAATACGGCATCGAAAGAGGAGCTGAACAAGACCACAAAAAATTATTATTTGAAGTGCTTCGAGGATTGGAAAAAAACGTTGGCAGAAGTATTTTATTTTATGATCTCTCAAAGGCATTTGACCTAATAGATCCTACAATTTTATTACAGAAACTTAAATTTTACGGAATAGTCGGGAATGCTCTGAAACTTATTAAAAGTTATCTTGAAAATAGGAAGCAATATGTTGAAATAGAGAACCAAAAAAGTGAAATGGGAAATGTTCAACATGGTGTACCTCAGGGCAGTGTCCTAGGTCCTTTGTTGTTCACAATCTATTTAAATGATATACAAAATCTTAATGGTAAATAATTAATGTATGCACATGACATAAGTCTCTTTTATCCATATAGACATGAAGTTATTTTAAGAGCGATACGAAGAGGATGCGCAAACAATTTCGGAATTTGTTAGGATAAATAAGTTAGTTATAAACACTGAGAAAACGAAGATTGTAAGATTTCGGCCGTATAATATTGGTGGCAATGACGTTTTTAATGTTTCTGTTTGTGGTAGAAATGTGGTTGAATCCAGTTCAGTTTTCAAAGTAATTTGTCCTGGAATCTGCATATGGAATTTATACGTGGTAAAATAGCTCCAGCAATAGGGTTACTTTATAAATTTAAAAATAAGTTCGATGAGAGGACTAAACTATGGATTTATAATGCATTAATACATAGTCATTTCAACTACTGTATTTACCAGTTGTTTATTTGTGCAAGAAAAGTGTTGAATTTAAATCATTGCAACGATCGCAGAATAAAGCCCTCAAGATTGTTTATAATCTTCCACATATGTATTCAACAGTACTGTTATATAAAGACGTATCGAAACATATTTTGCCGTTATATGGTATTTAGAGATATCAATTCCTGATGTACATGTTTAAAGCTGTGCGAAATATTGGTTACCACGCTATTGATTTTTCCAGAAATCAAACTACATTTAATACCAAAAATAGCTCGAACTTATTTGTCAAAAGATGTAGGCTAGAAATCACAAAACAACGTATTGAACATATAGGTTGCTCAGAGTACAACCATCTACCGCAATATCTTAAAAATATCTCACGCGTATCGACATTTAAATCGAATTTGAAAATTTATTTATGTCTCAATATTGAAATGCTTCTGATGTAGTTGTAATTAAGAAAAATCTTTTGATCTCGCTGTAATTGATAGCTAATATGTATATATGTAGACACATTCATGCCAACTCGCCCCAATAATGTCCATGTGACGCTGGGGCAATAAATTATAATTGTTTAAAATATTTTTGTTAATAAATGAATTAAAATAAAAAAAAGTGTATTATATCCGAGGGGAATTACTTTGAAGGGGACAAAATAGATATTCAGGAATAAATAAATACTTTTTGCAAAAATACAAAATTCGCGATATTTTTTGAAAACACTACGTATATATGTTTCACCCGATTTGACATGTAAGCGCTGTAGAACCCGTATTTTATATCCGATCCGTACGAAATTCAACAGAGAGAGCTTTCTTATTACATCTATGAACGCTGCCAAATTCAGGGAAAATCGGTTCAGACGTAAATATAGCCCCGATATATAGTTCACCCGAGTTTACATATAAGCGCTGTAGAAACCGTGTTATATATCCGATCAGTACGAAATTCAGCAGAGGGAGTTTTCTTATTACATGTATGCACTCTGCCAAATTCTTATCGCAATGCACATTTTCGCATTGTTATAACACCCTGTACCACAGTGTGGTGTAGGGTTTAAAGATATAAGAAGGCATAGAGAGTAGAGTTTATAGTGATTGTCTCCACACAGAAAAAAAATTACTATCTTATAAGACAGTGGCAATGATTTCGAGCCAAAGACAAATACTTTTTAAAGTAAGAACATTCCACACTTAATATAAATACAATTTAACAAAAACTAAGCCGAGTTTCTTAATATTAAGGGTAATTCCAAAGAAAATAGACCCAAAAAGTACAATTTGAAAATTTTACCTTTTTAATTTTGCTGGAATTTTGCACGCGCATACTGCAAGATGGTACGAAATTTTAACAGTTTACAGTTTGTCAAAATTTATAGCGGTTTAGATTTTATAGGGTGCCAAAGATTTTTTTTTTGGAAAATTAAGCTATGTTCAGTCGTCATAACTTTAGAACGGAAGGTCAGATTTAAATGAAATAAGTACCATTTCAAAGATACTAAAGTTCTTTCTAAATATTATTCACAAAAGGATCACTAAATGTGTATTAAGGATACCAAAAGAACGAAAATGTTATTAATCCTTGATTATCCTGAAAAAATTTTACTTTAGAATATTACCCCAATATTTACCCATAAAATACACAATTTTCAGAATGGGTGCTCAATGGGTTCAAAAGATATGACTTAAATAATGTCCGTCTGTCTGTCCGTTTGACTGGATTATGCGAACGATATCTCTGAAAAGGAGTGACCGAATGACTTACAAATTCGTATGTGGTATTATTTTCCTCAAATCTACCTAATGTTTTGCAGTGGCCCATGTCGGACCCCTCTTTGTAGTACCTCCCCCACAAAGGGTTAATATTTTGTGACATGTTAAAACTCAGATAACTTCTATACTAATGGGAAACCAATGATGATTTCATACATAGTAATTATTTCACGGTATATATAATCTGAACAAAAATGGGCTAAAATGTCACGACCCTTTTGGTACCTCCCACACAAAGGGTCCAATTTGTACAAAAAGTTAAAAGCTTATAACACTAATACCAGTGCATCAAAATACTTGAAATTTTGAGCAAAGTAATGATTTTATAGTACCTTCAATTAAGTGAAAATTGGGCGTTATTGCCACGCCCCTTCTGGTACCTCCCACACAAATGTAACAATTTTGTGAAATGTTAAGAAATGAGAAACTCATTAAAGTAAATATATAAATAATGAGTTTTAACATTTCACAATATGTTTACTATTTGTGTGAGATGTACTAGAAGGGGCGTGGCAATAATGCCCACTTCTCTGTGGACTCTAGGCACTATAAAAGCATTACGTTGCACAAGCATTTTTATACACTGGTATTAATGTTATGAGCTGTTAACTTTTGGTGAAAAATTTTGCATTTGTGTGGGAGGTACAAAAAGGGGTGTGGTGATAACGCCCATTTTTCACAGGACTATAGACACTATGAAAGCATTACACTGTACAACATTTCAAATATTTTTATGCACTGGTATTATTGTTATAAGCTTTTAACCTTATTACCAATTGGTCCCTTTGTTTGGGAGGTATCAGAAGGGGCGTGGCAATAATACCCAATTTTCACTTAATTGAAGGTACTATAAAATCATTACATTATACAAAATTTCAAGTATTTTTATGCACTTTTATAAGCTTTTAACTTTTTGTACCAATTGTGTGGGATGTACCAAAAGGGGCGTGACCACTTTTTTTCAGCTTATAGATACGATGAAATAATTACTATGTATGGAATCGTCATTGGTTTCCCATGTGTAGTATAGAAGTTATAAGAGTTTTAACATGGCACAAAATGTTAACCCTTTGTGGGGGAGGTACTACAAGGAAGGGTCCGACACGGGCCACTTCAAAACATTAAGTAGATTTGAGGAAAATAATACCACATACGAATTTCTAAATCATTCGGTCACTCCTTTTCAGAGATATCGTTCGCATAATCCAGTCAAACGGACAGACGGACGGACATTAATTAAGTCATATCTTTTGAACCCATTGAACACCCATTCTGAAAATTTTGTATTTTATGGGTAAATATGGGGGTAATATTCTGAAGTAAAATAAAAAAAATTTAAAATACTTTTTTCAGGATAATCAAGGATTAAGGACATTTTCGTCCTTTTGGTATCCTTAATACGCATTTGGTGATCCATTTGTGTATACTTAGAAAGAACGTTAATATCTTTGAAATGGTACTTATTTCATTTAAATCTAACCTTCCGTTCTAAAGTTGACGACTCAAAATAGCTTAATTTACCAGTGCCAAAATTAGGAATTGCTTTTACGTCAGAAATTGCAATAGAATCGATTGTGATAATGGAATCCAAAATAGCGTCGTCTTCTTGCTGCTAGTGCAGAACATTGGCATACAAGGTGGTCAATCGTTTTAATCTCCTCTTCATCCTCACACATGACACAGTAGTCTGTGGTATTGTGTTTCCCCTTTGTTGTCATCGATGTGATGTCGCAGTGGCCCATTAAAACGCCAATCATCAGTCGCCTGTCTTCTTTCTCCATCTTTAGAAGGGTTTCTGATCTGAGAGATCCTGCACCCTAGTAAACCTCTTCAATTCTGGTTGTGCTGATTTCTGAACAAGGTGTCGATTTTAGCAAAGAGTTTGAACAGGCGAGATCTTGCTGCTGAATTCGCCATAGAAATATTCATTGCAGATCCTCCTCGTGCCAATTCATCAGCAATTTCTTTTCCCACTATGTTACTGTGACCAGGAATCTAGCATAGATGAACCATTCCTTTAAAATCCCGCAATGTAATTTTGCATTCATTCACCGCTTTTGATAACATTTGACATCAATGCCTTCAGAACTGCCCGACTATTAAGGTAGATAGTAGTCGGCTGTGCAGTTGTTTCGCGAAAGAAAGATCACAGTGTGTCCGATCCAGAACCATTTACTTTTCTTTACTTCGGCTTCAATGGGTATCTGTTTTGTTTTTAACCAGAGTTGACTGTTTGCGATTGCTGCAGGCCAGAAAATGCGCAATATTCGTCGTAAGCGTTTATTGATAAACACTTAAAGGCGCGCATCCGTGTGAAATGTCAAATTTGATTTTGACTGATGGCATGTCTTATGTTGGCTTTGAATGCGAGTGTGGGTTAGGTACGTCAAAGGCGTTGCACTGTACATTATTGTAAGTGTTCAGGTGCGCTTGTATTAACTTTATGAGCCATTCAATTTTTATGTGATTTGGCCGTTTTGTGTGGGCGGGCGTGGTAATAATGCCCATTTTTATCGGTCTGTAAATACCATAGTGTTATTACTCTGCACAATGTGTCGAGATGAACTTAAAATATAAGCAGGAGTTACTAAAAGTGGTGGGGCCACTTCGAGCATTTTACTCAAGGTGACAGCGACAGATAAACTATTCATATGTTACAGAGGATTCGGATAGGTAGTACAGAAGTTATTAGAGAATCAACATTTCACTAAATTTTAACCTTTTGTGGGGGAGGTACTAGAAGGTGTGGACCAATATGGCCCATCTTCTAACTTAGCCTGACACAGAAAAAATATTCTCACATACCAAATTTGACGTCAATCCGATATTCATTTCGGATTTAAAGTGCGCGCCAGCCTGACAGATGGATAGTTGGACGGACATTGTTCAAATGATTTAAAATATCCTACATTTCCGCCAAACATAATTAGGTTCCTTCGATATTTTATATGTACATTTGTTCCATAAGGTTTATTCCCGTCAAACCAAACGCTTTTTTTGGGCACCATTCCCGATTTCAAAATTAAATTACATACCGATTATCTGCTCAAAATAAAACATTTTATAGTTTGCGAAAAAATACAAACATATTTTTCAGATGTTATGATCATTTAAAATCTGAGAAATTAAAATCTCAAAAGGCGTACGTTTCGAGTTGTGTATTTACGGAACGCGAGGACGGATTTTTACAAATGAAGTACTATTTTAATGACTGTTCTTTTTATACCACGAATTAATTTTCGCGTCCTTAACTGTTTAAAATGTATCCGATGCATCTGCAAATTTAATAAAAATTTTACTAATCAATGATACCAACATTAAATTCTGTGAAAATATAGTTATGTAGCCCCATATATTCTGAACGAACGGTGATAATTTTAAGAAAGTATTCAGTCCAGGCCATTTTTTACAAAATATGTATTAAACAGATCATTAGATGTGTATATTGCATTTGGGTGATTCCAACGGAACGGGTGTGACATTGTTACAGAGTATTTTCCTGATTTTGATCTATATAACTTATAACGACAATTCACAAAGTGTGATTTATGCTGATATACTTAAGTGCTTCCTACTGACATTCAAGGAAATTAAATAATATCTTAAATAAAAAAAATATGGTTGATATATCACCGTAACGGGTTTGACCTTAGGATTTGATAAAATCTTGATCAGACGTTTTCTTTATTGTATACTGTAAAATTTTGTATATACTATTAACAAAAAATATTTTTCTTGCTATATTGAGAGTATGGTGTATATTGTAGACTTCATTCCAAATAATAACGGGTGTGTATTGTCCAGGATTTATTAACCATCATGCATCTTTAAAAGTTGTTTCTTCCGCGAAAAACAAAATTTAATAATTTTATTCATTATATCATATTTATATTTCCGATACAGTAAAAACTTACAAATAAAAAATTCGTTGCCAAAAACAAGTTTTGACATCTTAAAAACTCTTCCTCTTTATTATCAATGTTTATGAGGATGCTATTTTATCATTTTCTACAAAGAATTAACCTCTAAATTTTTTTCCACCTTTTTTCTAAAATATATTGATATTCGTTAACTCCATTTGAGAAATATACTTATGCCTTTATTCCAGAACCAATCAAAATCTTGTAACAATGAATAGGCTGATTTAAAATGACGTTATCGGCACTCCATCTAATATAGCATCTACTCATCTTTTCAATTTATACCGACATTTCTGCTTTCTATTATTTAATTTCATACTTGAAATAAAATTTATAAATTGACAATATTTTTAAATCGATTAAAAATTATTTACGGTCTTTGCGTAACGGGTGTGACAAATCTTAGAATGCAAATTCTTGCGTTTATATTGTAATGATACCGAAACATTTTGATTTACTTTATACTATATAACCTTGACTAACTTACACAAGAGATGATATATACATATCTACATAAAAGGTATTAAATTTAAGTTTTTGTATATTTTCCGTATCGGGCGTGACAAACAGAACTCTTCTTGATGCAAACCCATTTGCAGGCACTGAATATTTTCTAAAAGTTACTTTGTTGAAGCCAAAGGAAAAATTTGAGAAAATAAAAAATATGTCGAAAAAAGTTCATGACAGTTAAACAGTAAAAGTAGTTGCATCCAACAATTTTATAATAACCTATAGAAACTCATTGGTAGGAAAAAACTATTCGTAAATACAATTGTTCGTGATGTCCCTTATGGTATTTTTTTTTGCAAAAAAATAATTTATTTTGTATGTGTTATGGAATCACCCATCTATCTATCTATATATATAAAAGAGAGTGTCTGTTTGTGGGTTTGTTTGTGGGTTTGTTTGTATGTTTGTATGTTTGTTCCGTATAGACGTCTAAACGGCTAGACCGATCATCTTGAAATTTTCACAGAATGTACATGTGAAGGGGGTGCTGAAAATAGGGTACTTGAATTTTCGATATATCAAGTGGGCGTGGACCCGCCCATAGGGGTCCAATTTTGATATTAAGAAAATTTTTTAGCTATAGTGCTGAAATTTTTTGTGTATGCATTTAGTGGCAGATAATGTGAATTTTCCAAAAATGGGCGGAGTCGGACCAATGGGCGTGGCCCCGCCCATATAAGCCAAATTTTGAAATTCAAATATTTTCTACAATTTATTAGAGAGAGTTCTGTATTTGAGTGTATATGTATCTGGTGACAGTCTACGTGATTGGTCCAAAAATTGGCGGGATCGGGATCGCCAACATAGACCAAATTTTGAAATTTCAATATCTTGAACAATTTGCTAGCGAGAGTGCTGCAATGTTGTGTATATGTATCTGGTGACAGTCTACGTGATTGGCCCAAAAATTGGCGGGATCGGCCCAATGGGCGTGGCCCCGCCCACATAGACCAAATTTTGAAATTTCGATATCTTGCACAATTTATTATCAAGAGTGCTGCAGTTTTGTTTATATGTATCTGGTGACAGTCTCCGTGATTGGTCCAAAAATGGGCGGGATCGGCTCAATGGGCGTGGCCCCGCCCACATAGACCAAATTTTTAAATTGAGATATCTTGCACAATTTGCCAGCGAGAGTGCTGCAATGTTGTGTATATGTATCTGGTAGCAGTCCACGTGATTTTTCCAAAAATGGGCGGGATCGGACCAATGGGCCTGGCACCGCGCATATAAGCCAAATTTTAAAAATGTGATTTTATACCGAGAGACCTGGAATTTTGTGTATATGTATATGGTGGCAGTCTGCGTGATTGGTCCAAAAATGGGCGGGATCGGCTCAATGGGCGTGGCCCAGCCCACATAGACCAAATTTTGAAATTTCGATATCTTGCACAATTTGCTAGCGAGAGTGCTGCAATGTTGTGTATATGTATCTGGTAGCAGTCCACGTGATTTTTCCAAAAATGGGCGGGAGCGGACCAATGCGCATGGCCCCGCCCTCATAAGCCAAATTTTGAAATTGATATATCTTGCACAATATGTTAGCGAGAGTGCTGGAATTTTGTGTATATGTATATGGTGGCAGTCTGCGTGATTGGTCAGAAAATGGGCGGGATCGGACCAGTGGGCGTGGCCCCGCCCTTATAAGCCAAATTTCGAAATTGATATATCTTGCACAATTTTTTATCTAGAGTGCTGTAATGTTGTACATATGTATCTGGTGACAGTCCACGTGATTGGTCCAAAAATTCGCGGGATCTGACCAATGGGCGTGCCACTGCCCATATAAGCCAAATTTTGAAATTGAATTATCTTGCTCATTTTGTTTGCGAGAGTGTTGAAATCTTGCGTATATGTATCTGGTAGCAGTCTACGTGATTGGCTTACAAATGGGCGGAATAGGACCAGTGGGCGTGGCACAGCCCATATTTTGATATATCTTGCAAGTATTATATAGGAAATACATGAACATAAATGCTCGGTATGCGATAATTACAGCTGCTCACTCCAATACAATCGCAATATGATAATGTGATGCATGACCAATGAAACAAGAATTTGGAAATTTTATAAGTATACATTTCTATTTTCTGGACTTTCCACTGAATTCGGTATTTTTTCATTCAGTGAATTTATCACTAATACCAGTAAGGAAAGGCAGAAAGTCGGGCGGGGCCGATTAGGGTCATTGCGATAATAATTTGGAATAATTGGTAAATGTGGTGTGTGTGTGTGTATGTATATCTTATTTTGAACCGATAATCGCTAAATTAAGCAATATTCGTTCCTAAATTGAGAAACATATTTCTGGAGAATTTTATAATGATCGGAAGTAAAGTACAACTTCTATAGCGCTTTGTAACCAAATCAGGAGGAAAATATATATGGAGCTTATATATAAATCTGAATCGATTTTCCCTGAATACTCATTCATGTAAAATAGAAACCTCTTTCTGTCGAATTTCGTACTGATCGGATATAAAATACAGTCTCTACAGCGCTTGAATGTCAAATCGGTGCTAACATATATATGGGGGCTATATCTAAATCTGAACCGATTTTCTCCAAATTTGGCAGAATTCCTTCGTGTAATAAGAAACCTCTTTCTACCGAATTTCGCTGTGATCGGATATAAAATACAGTTTCTACAGCTATTGAATTTCAAATCGGGGGTAACATATATATGGCGGCTATATATAAATCTGAACCGATTTTCTCCGAATTTGGCAATATTCCTTCATGTAATAAGAAACCTCTTTCTGCCGAATTTCGTACTGATTGGATATAAAAAATAGTTTCTACAGCGCTTACATGTCAAATCAGGTGCAACATATATATGGGGGCTATATATAAATCTGAACCGATTTAACCCAAATTTTGTATTGTATCTAAGTGTATCACGAGACTACTCTCTGTCAATTTTTGTACAAATCAGTTACAAAATGTTGCTTATACAGTGCATATATGCCAAATCGGAGGTACATATATATGGGAGCTATATGTAAATCTGAACCGATTTTAACCAAATTCAATAGGGATCGTCCTTGGGCCTAAAAAAAGATATGTGCAAAGTTTCGTTGAGAGCGGACCATAATTGCGACCTGTACTTTGATTACAAGAATACGTCTACAGACAGACGGACAGACAGACAGACAGACGGACAGACAGACGGACATAGCTAAATCGACTCAGAAAGTGATTACAAGTCGATCGGTATAATAAACAATGGGTCTATCTCTTCTCCGTTTGGGTGTTACAAACAAATGCACAAAGTCATAATACCCTGTACCACAGTGTGGTGTAGGGTATAAACATATTTGTGGACTAGGACATCAAAGATATAATTCCCATATATCGTTATTTATTTCTACCCTACACCACACTCTGGTACAGGGTATTATAACTTTGTGAATTTGTTTGTAACACCCAAAGGAGAAGAAATAGATATTATATTATAACGATCGACTTAGAATCACTTTCTGAGTTGATTTAGCTATGTCCGTCTGTCTGTGCATGTATTCTTGTAATCAAAGTACAGGTCGCAATTATGGTCCGATCTCGACGAAACTTTTCACATATCTTTTTTTTGGCCCAAGGACGATCCCTATTGAATTTGGTTAAAATCGGTTCAGATTTAGATATAGCCCCCATATATACGTTACCCCCGATTTGACATGTAAGCGCTGTAGAAATTGTATTTTATATCCTATCAGTGTAAGCGCTGTAGAGACTGTATTTTATATCCGATCAGTACGAAATTCGACAGAAGGAGGCCTTTTTACACGAATTAGTATTTAGGGAAGATCGGTTCAGATTTATATTAAAGCTCCATATATATGTTCCTCCTGATTTGGTATCAAACCGCTATAGAAGTTGTATTTTACCTCCGATCATTAAAATTTTCCAGAAAGATGTTTCTCAATTTAGGAACGAATATTGCTTAATTTAGCGATTATCGTTTCAGAATTAGATAATATGTTTCTACCCATTTACCAATTATTCCAAATTATTATGGCAATGACCCTTATCGCATTGTTAGGGAGGTGTAGGGTATTATATAGTCGGGCCCGCCCGACTTTCTGCCTTTCCTTACTGGTTTTCCTCTTAATTTTTAATTTGAATACTGGACCAGGAAACCACCAACATAGATATATGGAATATATATATACATGTAGTTTCTATAGTTTCTATATAACAAACTTTTTATTTAATAATGTCAGATATTGATTTTTTTATACACAGCATACCACAAGGGTTAAAAACTTTGACTTGTTTCACGCCAAAAACTGTTATTGAGGTTTGTTCGGGATCATCCCCTCTTATCAACTGTGAAAAGGACAAAATCTGATTTGCGACATATCGCGAAAACAGTAAAAAGTGGTGTTGGTTATAATGAACTATAAAAAATAGCGGTAATTTAAAACTGTAACACAATTTCCAATAAATATGAGTAATTGTGAGTCATTTTACAATTTACGCGATTTTGCAATCACCATATTGCGAATTTTTAGTAATATAAAACTGCCCAGCATATTTTTGCGATATCTCGCGAAGCAGATCAGATTTTGATCTCTTCACAGTTGAGTAGAGGGGGGATCCCGAAGTCTCATTAACAGTTTTTGGCGTCAAACTATGCAAACTTGTTAACCCTTGAGGTACGCTGTGTATCGTATATTGGCATGCTTCTATATATTTTGTAATTCCAATATTTTTTAAAGTTTGAAAATAAAACTCATTCGCATTTTTTAGCAAATACTGTTTGAAACTAGTTTGAAAGTTTCAGTCGGGTAAACCGACTAAGGAATACCCTCACTTTGTGAGTAATGTAATGTTGAATATTACACGAATTATTCTGTCAATTTGTGTGTGAGTTACCAGAAGGAGTTTAACAAATACACCTATTTTTCGCTGAACAGTAGATACTTTAAATACATTGCACTGTGCCGAATTTTAAGCGTTTATGTGCACTGGTATATTAACGTTATGAGATATTAAATTGTGGTATGATTTGGCCATTGTGTGTGAGAGGTACCAAAAGGGGTGTGGCAACTTCGCCCATTTTTCTCGAGCTGATAGCGACTAATAAACTAATACCATGTGTGGAATTTCAGAAGATTCGAATAAGTAGTATAGCAGTTATTAAAGAATCAATATTTCACAATATTTTAACCCTTTGTGGGGGAGGTACTAGAAGGAGTGGGCAAATATGGCCCATCTACGAATTTACCCGGAGATAGAAAAAATATGACCACATACCAAATTTTAAGTCAGTCGGTTACTCCTTTCGAGAGTTATCGTGCGCACCAGCCAGCAGACAGACAGACGGACATTGCTCATTCGACTTAAAATTACCCAAAACGGATTTCCGCCGAACATACGTGGGGTCTTACGTCACTCCTTCGATGTGTTACACTTTTTGTCCGTAGCAAATGATATATACCCTCGTCACACTAAAGTGAGGGTATAAAAATAACGAGGCTGAACACAATCTTGAAATGGGTCAGTTTAAGACAAATGGGGCTACATGACTATATTTCGTTTATAACTCTAAGTTGGTGTCATTGATGCAAAATAAGGTTGCAAATGCAACTGATGCATTTAAAAATTTTTAGTTAGTTTGTGAGAGACATAACAGTTAGACGTGTTTTGCTTGTTCGGCGAATCAGGTTTTATCTCCTCAATTGTCGCACAGCGCCGTCTTTACAGGGGTGTCTTCATTTTTGGGAACAAGAAAAAGTCGCAGGTGCCAAATCTGAGGTATGATTACGGTATTCCTTTAAATGTTTAAACAAACTTCGCCACATGCTTCATGCCCAAAATTTCCGAAAAATTGTATGGCATGAGCCAACCGATATTCCGACATCCTCTGCAACTTTTCTAATAGTGAATCTCCATAAAAATGCTTGCACTTTCTCAACATTTTTATCGGTTTTTGATGTCATGGATCTTCCAGGACGGGCGTCGTCATTCACATTTTCTCGACCTTCTTTGAAAAGCTTGCACCTATTGTAAACATTTTTCTGGCTAAGAGTACAGTCACCATATGTCACTCTCAATATTTCAAGTGCTTTTGAGAACTCAATTGCATTTTTACAAAAAATTTTATACAAATTCGTTGATCTACTTTTTTCCACAACAGAAAATCCGAGCAACCAAAACACGTCTACCTATAATGTCTATCACAAACATGATAAACACAAACAAACTCAACTAAGAACATGTGCTAGAGGCAAGTGTGCTAACAAAAAAAAACGCTAATTGGTTGCACGCTGCCAATAAACTTCAAAATTCTCCTTTTCTATTGGACATACCTCGTATATAACTATGTCAATTCTCAGACTGTGGTCAGTGTAGCAGTGACCAAAGCAATTTGTGATCCTACTAATTTATGTGTGCGAAAAGATAAAATAACATATATGTAGATCTATACATGGAAAAAAATGTTGCTAAGATTGTGGTCAGTTTAGCTGTGACCAAAGCAATGTTCATTCTTCACTGCATTTCAAATTCTTTAAAAGCTAAAAATCTACAAATTGATGTTTATATACTGCTCTCAACAGAGATGTCAAAATAACTATCAGATGTCGAGCCTGAGGTCAACCCGGACATAAAACCGCATTTTAAAATGTAATATGATCAATTTTGATTTCTCAGAAGCAGTTACGAACCCAATTTTCATTCTTCCAGTGCTTTAGAAATCCCATAAAGAGCTATAGACATACACCTTTACATGCATATACCGATTGTCAAGGAAATGCGTCTCATTCACACAATTCGACCTGTGTACAACGCAGCAGTGACTAAAACAATTTTCAATCTTTCAAAAGTCACTTAACAGCTACGTATTTGCAAATTAATTTGTATATTCTGATCTTCAGGGAGATGCGAAATAAAAATTCCATGTCTAGGCAATGGCTAAACCGAACATGAATGTGCTAGTTTTAATTTCGTTTTATGCTTTCTACTTAATTCCAAAGGTAACCGACCCTGTCCGAGTATTTATGGATTTAGATTTCAATAAAATTATAAAAGCATATAGTAAAGGACTATGCAGACTTTTGTTACCACTTGTGTAAGAGGTACTAGAAAGGGACGTGGCAATAACGCCCACTTTGTACTGAACTGTAGGTACTATAAAAATATTACACTGCACAAAATTTCAAGTATTTGTATGCTCTGGTATTAATGTTATAAGCTGTGAACATGTTTTACAAATTGGCCCCTTTGTGTGGGAGGTACCAAAAGGGGAATGACATTTTCGCCCATTTTTATCAGCTTATAGAGGTGGTAAAATGATTACTATGTACGTAGTATGTTCAAAAAATATCGCGAATTTTGTATTTTTTCAAAAAGTATTTATTTATTCATGAGTATCTATTTTGTCCCCTTCAAAGTAATTCCCCTCCCCACTTCTGCCAACGTTTTTTCCAATTCTCGAAGCACTTCAAATAATCATTTTGTGTGATCTTGTTCAGCTCCTCCTTCGATGCCGTCTTTATCTCCTCAATCGTGGCGTAGCGTCGTCCTTTCATGGGCCTTTTCAGTTTTGGGAACAAAAAATAGTCACAGGGGGCTTGGTCAGGGGAATACGGTGGCTGCGGCACCATTACTGTGTTGTTTTTGGCCAAATATTCGCGCACAAGCAACGATGTGTGTGCAGGTGCGTTATCATAGTGCAAAAGCCAGTTTTTGTTCTTCCACACGAATGGCACGAGCCAACCGATATGTATTCACTTTATCAATGTTTTCGTCTGTTGTTGACGTGCTCGGCCGTCCGGCACGCTTTTCGTCCTTCGCATCTCTCGGCCCTCTAAGAACATTTTGTACCACCGATAAACGTTGGTTTGGTCCAAGGTAGCTTCTCCATATGACACAGTCAACATTCGGAATGCGTCACACTTTATTTTGTTTTTCACACAAAATTTGATGCAGATTCTTTGATCCATTTTCTGAAATAGATAAAAATCGAAGACAAGTAAAAAAACATCCAAACAGAACAGCTGTCAAAAATTAACTAAACATTCAATGGCCGCCCTTGTCAGCATAAGTAAGGGACATGAGTACCAACATAACGCTACAAAAATATCAAACATCAAATACATGCAGCCCGCGGAAATTAAAAATTCAAGATATTTTTGAACATACCTCGTATACAATTTTATAGGATACCCATGAGTAGTATTGAAGTCATAAGAGCTTTAACATGTCACAAAATTTTAATCATTGTGGGGGAGTTACCACAAGGAGTAGGCCGATATGGTTGTCCATCAAACTGGGTTTGAATAAAATATTGTAACGAACGAAATTTTAAGTCATTCGGCCACTCCTATTGTTACCTCCATTCAGTCGAACTGACAGACGGACGGACACTAATTATTTCATATTTTTTTAACCCATAGAGGACCCGCAATGAAATTTTTACATTTTATGGAAAATATGTGGGTAATTTTTAAAAATAAAATGAAAAAAAATTAAGATATGTTTTTAGGATAATCAAGTATTAAGGATATTTTAGTCCTTTCGATGTCCTTAATATACAAAATTAATTACTTAATTTTTAATTCTTAGAGAGGATGTTAAATCCTTTCAAATGGTACTTATATCATATACATTTTATATTCCGTTCAAATGTTATGTAGACTCCAAAAAGGCTTAATTTGTAAAAAAAAATGTTTAAAGTGACCATATTGGGCACCCTATAAAATCTAAACCGTTATGAATTTGGACAAGCGGTAGAAGGTAATAAATCTGCATAGTCTTTTAGTATACGCGAGAGGGTCATTAAAATCGAAAGGGTCAAATATTGAAACTGTAATTTTTGGAATTACCATATAACAACTTAAATAAATCGAAACTGGGAATATATACATATGAAACATGAAATATGCAATATGCAATAGCCTAATAAACCACTTGATTTTTCGAGACGCGTTTTGCAATCTTTGACCTCTGAGAGCTAAGAATCTACAGGGTGGCTGATATGTATTGCAACCAACTTCAGGTTGCTATCATTTCTAAACCGCTAGTCTGATAGCTGACAGATTTATTTCAGTGACAGTTCATTTTATTGTTTACAAACTTACAAAAGCATTTTGATCTATTGCATTCAGAAAAAAGTTATTCGTGATGGAATTCAAGCGAGATAGTGTGATTGCTTTATATTTGGGTGGAAAAACACAAGTGGCTATCGTTAGAGTCCTCCAGCATTTAAATGTGAATAAATCTTTTGTTTTTCGTACCATTGCTCGTTACCGTGATACTGGCAGTGTTGCATCGCGTCGAAAAAGTGGACAAAAAAAACGGTAACAACACCAGAAATGATCCGAAAAGTGAAGGCCAGATTTGATCGAAATCCACGCCGCAGTGGTAGAGAAATTTCTCGTGAAAATATCGAGAACGGATACAACACATATTAAAAAATGAGCTTGGACTAAAGCCATTCAAGTTCCAAAAAGTGCAAGAGCTCACCGATGCACAAAAAAATAGTTAGACTGGAAAGAGCCAAGGAGTTGCTTCGCTTGCACGAAAGTGCCCAGTTACCGACTTTTGTTTTCTCCGATGAGAAGCCATTCCAAATTGAGCAGTTTGTGAACAAACAAAATGATCGGGTTTACTTGCCAAAGAGGTCAGCTGAAAATTTACACCTTCGATTGGCCACCAGAACTCAAGCGCCGCCGATGGTAATGGTGTGGGCCGCCGTAACGGCCGATGGTCGCTCCCCGCTCGTATTCATCGACCATGGGGTCAAAATAAATGCCGAATATTATCGGGAAAATGTCCTAAATACCGTATTGAAGCCCTGGGCAGACAAACATTTCGGCCGCAGACCATGGTCATTCCAACAGGACTCAGCACCATCGCACTCATCACGCGTCAACCAAGAATGGCTTAAAAAGGAGGTTCCTCGCTTCATTTCTACCGCACAATGGCCACCAAGATCTCCGGATCTCAATCCGTTGGACTTTTGCGCCTGGGGCATTTTAGAGAGTAAGGTTCGCACTAAAAAATACCAAAGTATCGATCATCTCAAGACGGCGCTTCGCCGGGAATGGGCCAAAATACCGCAAAGCCACTTTCGTGCAGCGTGTGATGGCTTTGTCGGCCGTTTGAAGGCCATAATTCGTGCCAAAGGTGGCCAATTCGAACAAATCTAAACTGTTTCTAAAATTTTATGTTATTTCCGACATTTTTTGCTTTTGAACAATAAAATTTAAAAAAAAATTAAAAAAATATAGCGCTTTACTTTGTTGCATTACATATCAGCCACCCTGTATATATTATTTTATAATGAAATAAATAGAAGAATGTAACATTCAAAATATTGTCCTATCTGTCCAGAAAGAAAGTATATCGTTCCAGCTCTGCAGACGTCATGACGGAGCCCACATATAATAATTTTATGATCCGCCTGTGGTCAAACCGACAAAAGTATTTGAGAACCAAAAATATCTGTTAATCGGTGCAGACGTGATGAAATAGAATATGGGACTTCATGGCCACTGAAACTATCTTAAAACTAGAAAATTAATATTGCAATTCTTTGAAAAAGTCAGATTTTAGTTGAAAATTGCTATTCTTTGACAAGTCGGCTACAGCAAATAAACATATACAACACATATGAGAAATATTACGTACTAGAATTTGGATCAGCTTTAAAATTGTACTGTTTTGATGTTGTCTTTTAATTAGAGTTTTTATCAGAATATCTTCAAGCTTACGAAGTTGGGATTACGGTCTTAAAAGATAACCTGTACAACGCCGGGTATTTAAATGCTAGTATTATACATATTCTGAATAACTCCAAAAAATATTACCACTTACCGCAAAAATAAGACACAAAATGTTCAGAACGGAGCTTCGATTCTCAGTTAAGAAACGACAGATTTATTTCCACTTTTTTATATTTCACCACTGTGCATGATGGCGAATGCAAATCAATCTTTGTAAATCATTCGCTCCATGGTACACACCAAAATAAAGGGTCCAGCAACAAGGACGCTACAAAAGTAGACCGACAGGGACAGCAAACGACGCCATATTTTTTGCCGCTCTTTTGCCATTTCTCTTCAGTAAGGTTTGCCATTTCATGATGGAAAGATATACGAGCCAACAACGAGTCGAAATTATTAAAATTTTCTACCGAAATTCGGAGTCAGTGGTTCGGATTTTCATCGAAAAATCATCTTCAGCGATGAGGCTCATTTCTGACTGAATGGCTTCCTCAGTAAACAAAATATGCGTTATTGGTCAGACAGCAATCCACACGTACTCCATGAGTCATCATTGCATCCCGAAAAAATTACGGTTTAGTGCGGTTTATGGGCCGGCGGCGTCATTGGGCCGTACTTCTTCCGTGATGATCAAGACCGGCACGTTACTGTGAATGGGAATCGCTACCGTTCAATGATAACCGAATATTTTTGGCCCCAATTGGATGATATGGACTTGGAGGACATGTGGTTCCAACAGGGCGGCTCCACAAGCCACACAGCGAATGCCACAATCAATTTATTGGAAACCATGTTTGGAGAACGTGTTATCTCACGAAATGGTCCAGTCGATTGGACGCCTCGATCGTGCGATTTTACGCCGTTAGACTATTTCCTGTGGGGCTACGTCAAGTCTATGGTCTATGCCACCAAGCCATCGAGGATTGATGAACTTTGTACGAATATCGAACGTGAAATTGCAGCAGTATCGGCCGATTTATGCTTGAAAACCGTCGAAAATTGGGTTCAGCGTCTGGACTTCTGCAAGCGTGCCCGTGGTGGCCATGCAAAAGAAATCGAGTTCCATACATAATGACATCGAACGTACTTTCACAGGAATAAAGAATTTCATTGATATCCAAAACCTTTTCTGTTTTATTTAAAAAAACTTTTGTAGCGCTCTTATTGAAAAACCCTTACTTCGATTTAACCAGAAATACTTACGTAGGCATATCGATACATCCATTCCAAAACACGCTAAATGCAACAAGGTAGTTTTTCAGCAGATGCGGTCAAAGTTGTATGACCTTTTTAAATTTGTATGGCATTCCTTTATACGACCGAACGACCTGTACAGTTTTGTTAATAACTTTTGATCGGTTTGATGGATGAACACTAAATTTTGGCTGAATACTCGTATAATTGGGAAAAAATTAAATGTCCCTGAAAACATGATAAGCCGACTTAGCATTCTTTGGAAAAGGTATCTATGTGTTCTGAATTAAAGTTGGTACACAGAAAAAGAAAAGGAAATCCAATTACGAAACTGAAATAAACTAATTTAAAATATATAGTAGTAGTTTTGGCATTTTCGCATATCCCTGTTTGGATTGCCATGAATATCTACTTTGCATAACTCAAAATTAAAAAATTGTTCGATAACTATAACATCTTAAAGGAGTTACATGTATTTTCTTGTATCTTACAGAAAAAATTCACATTTATTCTCCATCAACAACTTTTGTATGACAAACAAAACTTCTGCAAACTATGAAATTACCCACAAATAAAAGTAAAAGTCAAATGTCAAAATGACAATGGTGCGCAACAAAGCTCCTGTCAAAATGTCAGAGCACAGACGATGTCACAAAGAAGTGTAACGACATAACTTCCGAAATACTCGCACTCGTAACTTGACCAATTTACTTAAAGTTTGATTGTAAACAAAAGTATAAATATCTGTCATTATTCGTACGATGCCCAGTTGGATGTTGGCATGGATGGATTGACGGATTGACGGATGGACATGCTCGTATATCGAGAAACACGAATCATCAAGCACTCACCCTCGGTGTGTTGTATGAATGTTCATCAGACCTAAATTCTTGTATAAACAAAGTTGAAAGAAGAAAGGCAAATGTCACAAAAAACATGATAAATTACCACACACACACAGTGTTTTTTGTTTCACTAAATCTCATTTTAAAGAAAAACAAAAAATTGGGGAAACTGTGTCAAATTATGAAAATGATCACATGTATGCGAATTATAAAAACGGAAATGTGTTGTGATGTGAAACAGGTGAGTTTTCCCAAAGGAGCAAGGGGCACATTGCGCCAAAACACGCCGCACTCGCTGAAGCAGTTATGTAAGGAAGTAAATAACACTAGTTTGCAAAAATTTTGTCGAAGTGATGGGCATAACATTTTCTGGGATAATATAGAATTCTAAACACGGAAAAAACACCTTAAGTATTTGGACCATATTTTATATACATACATATAAGTAACAGGTGATACCCGGGGCACTTTGTAACCCCAATATTTCATTAAAGTGAAGTAGACACATGCGATGTGTTTTGTATAATATTTAACCTCGACACCCAGAAATATAGTTTTAGATAAATTAGAAGACTACTAAATTTAACAGAACTACATTTTTACATACATACTTAAATGAAAAATTTATTTTCCTTAACCAGCCATCGCTTTAAGTGCATACATTGCGCTTAAAATTTCACAATTCTCTCTTCAGTCACGAACTAGGCTGTGAAATGCACCAGTTTGGGGTACATTGATTGGTTTCAAAGTCCATAATGGTCATTATTATAAAATATTTTGTGTTTTATATATATGTATATATAGATTTAATATAAAATATTATATATTGTTGCGGTCACATACTCCAACCCGCCCACTTTTGAAGAAACTACTTATATTGACTCCAATAACTTACAATCCAAATTTCTTTCTTCTATGGTCAATAGTTTTGAGATAATAAATTTTTAACTACTGCTACGTCTACTTTTACCACACCCACTAATCTGATCCAAACCATTTTTGTTGAAAATTTATATAATAACTCTACTAAAGAATGTTCCTAATTTCGATATCTTCATTATTTGATATTCGAATTGTAAATATTGCCACGCCTACTTATTTTATCGTTCTTCTATGATCAATATTTTCTGAGATACATATTTTGTTTTTGCACTTAGTTAAAATAGTAAAAATACTTTTTTTTAAATATTTTTTGAATTTTTTATATAATTATCTTACATGAATTTTCATTAATTTTTTTTCAATTCAATTTATTTATAAACATAACAATTATTTTCCTTATTATATACAACGACAAATAGTTTACGCTCGAATATTTACTATTTTTTTGGAATCTTCTTTTGATTGACAAAAAACCTTTATTCAAATAGACACCTTCCTAACAGAAAAATTTTGTACTTTAAGAGTTTTATATATTTCATGTAATTCTATTGTTGAGCACTTCAGTATCGTAAGTGGCGGTATTAATCCTTTTTTTCATTGCATGAACAACAATTTGTTCATTAGCATCAACAAACGTTGCATAGGTTGATATTAGTTAGCATTTGTAACGGGAACATTGTTTGTGTTTTCATTTTTGAATTTCTTCATTACATTAGGCGACTCGAGGCTGGGCTCGACGACTGCTTGCGAAATCTTAATTGTTGTTGCTATGTTTGTAATTTGTTATTCACTTGTATGATAGATTATTTGTATCCCCTCACCTAAGAGAGGAGAATATATATCATTTGCTACGAGCCCAAAGTGTAACACATCGAAAGAGTTACCTAAGACCACAAGTATGTTTGGCGGAAATTCGATTTGGGACATTTTAAGTAATTTGAGCAATGTCCGTCCGTCTTTCTGTATATCTGCCTTCTGCCGACACGATTAACCGATTGACTTCAAATTTGGTATGCGGTATTATTTTGCTCTACCTCTGGCTAAGTTCGAATATGGGCCATATTGGTCCACTCCCCCACAAAGGATAAACATTTAGTGAAATTTTGATTATTTAATAACATCTATACTACTACTGAATTTCGACACGTAGTATCAGTTTATTAGACGCTTTTACACCGAGAAAAATGGGCGAAGTTGCCACGCCCTTTTTAGTACCTCCCACACAAATGGACCATTTTGCACCAAGAGTTAACTGATTATAGCTTTAATATCAGTTCATAAAAATACTTAAAAAGTTGTACAGTGTAATGTTTTTATAGTAAAGGGTTTTCCAACAAGAGGTGTTATTTTGGTATTCAGAGAAAAACTCCATTTGTTGAGATAAATAATCGGATGTTTATTTCATAATAAAGAGGAAGGTATGCCGTTAATAATGAAGAACAACATCAGCCAAATGGCCACCACGACCACGCTTACAGGACCATATCCTTTTCATTAAATTTTCCATAACCAAATCGCAAACTGGCTGGCCTATGTCCTCGACATTATATGTCCTATGTCCTATATATGTCCTATGTCCTATATATTATATTATATCGATACAATACAAAGTAAATTTATATTCTAATTTTACTGTCCAGGGAAACCCCGGGTTACAAAGACCATATGGCAAGATTTTGCAGTGACAGACCAGAGCCTCTTATCTGAGCTAATACATTCAATAGTTTCGGAGAAAATAAATGTTTATCTAATGCTACGTCTACTTCTGCCCAGGGCTGTGCAGGCAAAGTCGAAAAATATAAATACATTGTATATTTTTAAAATATTTTGTATTAATATACGAATGGACACACATATGAATGAATATCTTTGGTCCGGAATATAATTGATTCAGTACATTTTATAAAATCGATCTCGGAGTCGTTGCCGGAGTCGCAGTCAGATTCGACTTCGAGATGAATTTTGCCAAATTATATAATTCAACTATTTTCGCGTTCAAAAATTTCGATTGATATGTATGTACAAAATAAGTAAAAAAATAAAATGTATGCATTTGAAAGCATAAATTCATGAAATTTGCAAAAACAACGACTCCGACTCCACAGCCCTACTTCTGTCAAATTTCCAAATTTCGTTTTTTAAGGAATGCCACGCGCACATTTTCCCCGCCGACTTTTTCCAAAGAATTTTTTTCCCAAACCATCTCTAACGAAATAGCACATACATACAAACATTTTTCCATTTTTATAGTGTTACGAGAGTATACGGTCTGTTCAATATAAAAGAAGAATTTTGCAATTTCTCGGGCAACGAGCATTCTATTAGCGTTTTTTTATGTTGGCACACTTGTCTCGAACATATGTTTTAAGTTGAGTTTGTTTGTGAGAGACATAACAGTTGGACGTGTTTTGCTTGTCCAGCGATTTTCTGCAGTGGAAAAAAATGGATCAAAGAATTTGCATCAGATATTGTGTAAAAATGGGATTAAGTTGTCAAAAGCGCTTGAAATGTTGAGAGTGGCATATTGTGCAATCACCACTCTGAGTCAGAAAAATGTTTACACGTGGTACTAGCTTCTCAAAGATGGTAGAGAAGACGACGCTCGTCCTGGAAGATTCATCACATTAAAACCCGAGGAAAATGTTGAGAAAGTGAAGAAAATTGTTATGGAGAATCATAGAATCACTATTATAGAAGTTGCAGAGGATGTCGAGCATTTCAACAAAAAAACCGTCGCATGTTCGTAATTTTTTGGCCGAAAAAAATACTATAATCATGTCTCAACCAGATTTGGCCCCCTGCGACTTTTTCCTGTTCCCAACATTGAAGAGACCCATGAAAGGACGAATTGCGACGATTGAGGAGTTGAAAACCGAACCAGCAAAACACGTCTAACTGTTATGTCTCGCACAAACAAACTAAACTGAACACTAACAAACTCAACTACGAACACATGTTTGAGACAAGTGTCCAACATAAAAAACTAATCGAGTGCACGTAGCCCGAGATATTTCAAAATTCATCCTTTCTATTAAAAATACCTCATATAGCTCACGAACCTTCAACCGACGATTATCCAATATAATTTCCTTAATTTTTTTAACCATTTCTGGCGTGAGCACAGACTTGGTCGACCACTAGAAAAACTCTTAAAACTCTGCCACCCAATAACTAATAGTTTTAAACGAAGGTGCAGACTCCCGATGAGACCTAGTATTTTATTAAATATCGGGGACACATTTTTTCCATGTTTACAAATTCACTGAGAGCGTTTACTTTTGATTGCTAAAACGTTTACTTTTGAGTGGAGCCTTGAAATGTAATGCATATGTTATAGAAGATAACAGAAAATACTTTTCAAACTACTACCGCCATCCATATGTCAGTTTGGCTAATTTTGGGACCGCCCTCATAAGTTCTATACAAACTGTACTTTAAACGCAATCATTATGCAATGTAGCAGTAAAAAAGGGCAACGAAAATGTTGCACTTTTCGGCAGAAACGATATCGCCTTTAGACTTTCGAATTTCGAGCACTAATTAATAATATAAATATTGGTAATATTTTAATGTATGTTGTATGTAAATGTGTGTGTGTGTAAAAATACTTCGGTTTGTATATAAGAGACGTGCTACCAATTTCCATATTAACCTCGTAAATATGTTAAACATCAACAATATTGTGAAAATAGAATAAATTTATACAGAAAATAATGGTATGATTGGTATACATACATTTAACATTTTCTACGCATCATTTGATATGTATTGCATATCATTTGTTATTGTGAATTTTAATGTCGAATTGGTATTTCAACAAAAAGTTTGCAATTTTCTTTGCCCTCTATGAATATTTATATGTAAATTGATTCCAATGTCCAATCTTTGAATAAACAGAGAAATAAATTTTTAGAATATATAGGGGCGATTTCATGTCAAGCCAGAGAACTTTACCGTCATTTAAAATTGACAAAAAATCGCAAAAAAGTTCACCAATCAACGATGGAAGAATGGGTAATGTAAATGTATAGTAGGATATTGCAGAGTATATGTAATAGGAATATACTTACCAGTATCACATACATATCCCATATATATTGATATGTATATATACATATTAGGGCGGGTCGATTTAAAAATCGCCCATTGCTCAGTGAAAATCGTATTCTAGGGATCAAAATAAGAAACTTTGCCGAAGGAACCATACCTCTAAAACGAATTCTGATGTCCCGGAAAAAATCCCACTTTGACCCATTTAGAGTGCTCCAGAATTCGTTTTAGAGCTATGGTTCCTGGCGTAGACCTTTATCTTTCAAGTGGCCCCAAAGGAAGAAGTGGCAAGGTGTAAAATCACAAGATCTCGGTGGCCAATTGTGATCGCCTCTTCGAGAGATAACACGGTCCGGAAACATTTCCCGTAGCAGAGCAATGGTTTCGTTGCTTGTGTGGCACGTAGCGCCGTCTTGTTGAAAGCAAACGTTGTCCAGATCAATACCATCAAACTCCGATCATAAAAAATCATTAATCATCTCTCGATAGCGCAATCCATTCACCGTAACTGTTGATCCGACCTCATTTTCGAAAAAGCAAGGTCGAATGACCCCGCCGGGCCATAAACCGCACCAAACAGTCACACGTTGAGGATCGAGAGGCTTCTCAACAATAACTCTTGGGTTTTCCGAGCCCCAGATGCGACAATTTTGCTTTTTGACGTAGCCACCGAGGTGGAAATGGGCCTCATCAGTCAAGATGATTTTTCGATGGAATTCCGGATCATTTTCATGCATTTCAAGGACCCAATCAGCAAAGACACGACGTTGTTGATGATCGGCCGGCTTGAGTTCTTGTGTTAACTGAACTTTATAAGCCTTAAGACCCAAGACTTTATGCAAGATACGGTGTAATGACGTTTGTGGAATGCCCAATTCCAAAGAAAGACGAGGAATGGACAAACCTGGGTTTTCTTCAACACTTCTTGAGCGACGTACACGGGTTTTATTCTTCACATCACTAATTTGTCCCAACAGCTATAATTTTTCCACCAATTTCTGTATTGCGGTCCGACAAGGTGCTTCACGACGACCCAAAAATGCTTTAGTTTTGCGACTGTGGCCGCAAGATTTTTACCATTTTTGTATTGAATTTTAATAATTTGAGTGCGTTGTTGAATCGTGTATCGTTCCATTTTTGGTTATGGCGTAGTTTCTACTTGTCAAATGTCAAAGAATAAAAGCTTCAAAAGTGACAGCTACCGAAATACCGGGTGATTCAAAATAACACCTCTTGTTGGAAAACCCTGTATATACCACTCTGATGACCGCTACAGGAGGATCTTACGTAAATATATTCTTGTAGCACTAAAACGATCACAAGGTCAATTCACCCATTGTTAAAAGAGGTGGTTTGTGTCTCTGCTAGTAGAGCCGAAATTTATCTTAACACACATAAAATTATAGTCCCTAAACTACTTTTAAAATATTTTATAATTTAAAACAAGTTGCATAAAGACAAATCGGCCAACATACTATCAAAATATTTTAAAATGTGATCTTGTTCGAATATTTGATATCATTTGTAAACCTGTGGTGGATTCATCTTCATTTTTGTTCCTCCAAGCACCAGAAAAACTTTTCAGCGGAACCTAATGATTTTGAATAGAAATAAATACAAATTCTATAAAATAAACAAAAACTATAAAATATCTATCTATCTATCTATATAAAAGAGAGTGTCTGTTTGTGGGTTTGTTTGTGGGTTTGTTTGTTTGTTCCGTATAGACGTCTAAACGGCTGGACCGATCATCTTGAAATTTTCACAGAATGTACATGTGTAGGGGGTGCTGAAAATAGGGTACTTGAATTTTCGATATATCAAGTGGGCGTGGACCCGCCCATATGGGTCAAATTTGGGTATTGAGAAAATTTTTTAGCTAGAGTGCTGAAATTTCGTGTGTATGCATTTAGTGTCAGATTATGTGAATTTTCAAAAAAATGGGCGGAATCGGACCAATGGGCGTGGCCCCGCCCATACAAGTTTTGTGTATATGTATCAGGTGGCAGTCTGCGTGATTGGTCCAAAAATGGGCGGGATCGGACCAATGGGTGTGGTCCCGCCCTTATAAGCCAAATTTCGAAATTGATATATCTTGCACAATTTTTTATCTAGAGTGCTGTAATGTTGTACATATGTATCTGGTGACAGTCCACGTGATTGGTCCAAAAATTGGCGGGATCGGACCAATGGGCTTGCCACCGCCCATATAAGCCAAATTTTGAAATTGAATTATCTTGCTCATTTTGTTAGCGAGAGTGTTGAAATTTTGCGTATATGTATCTGGTAGCAATCTACGTGATTGGCTTACAAATGGGCGGAATAGGACCAGTGGGGGTGGCCCAGCCCATATTTTGATATATCTTGCAAGTATTATACAGGAAATACATGAACAAAAATGCTCGGTATGCGATAATTACAGCTGCTCACTCCAATACAATCGCAATATGATAATGTGATGCATGACCAATGAAACAAGAATTTGGAAATTTTATAAGTATACATTTCTATTTTCTGGACTTTCCACTGAATTCGGTATTTTTTCATTCACTGAATTTATTCCTAATACCAGTAAGGAAAGGCAGAAAGTCGGGCGGGGCCGACTATATAATGCCCTACACCTCCCTAACAATGCGATAAGGGTCATTGCGATAATAATTTGGAATAATTGGTAAATGTGGTGTTTGTTTGTATGTATATCTTATTTTGAACCGATAATCGCTAAATTAAGCAATATTCATTCCTAAATTGAGAAACATTTTTCTGGAGAACATTGTAATGATCGGAAGTAAAGTACAACTTCTATAGCGCTTTGTAATCAAATCTGGAGGAACATATATATGGAGGTTATATATAAATCTGAATCGATTTTCCTTAAATACTCATTCATGTAAAATAGAAACCTGTTTCTGTCGAATTTCGTACTGATCGGATATAAAACACAGTCTCTACAGCACTTACATGTCAAATTGGGGGTAACATATATATGGGGGCTATATCTAAATCTGAACCAATTTCTGCCAAATTTTGTATTGTCTCTAAGTGTATCACGAGACTACTCTCTGTCAATTTTTGTACAAATCGGTTCAAAAATGTTGCTTATACAGTGCATATATGCCAAATCGGAGGTACATATACACGGAGGAAAATCGCCATTTTTGATATGTTTGAATTCAAGGAAAATATACTTGGAACCAAAATTTTTAAATATTATATATTTTTGAACAAATATATTTTATTTGAAAATCAAGAAATTTTGTTTGGAACGCATATATTAATATATTACAACAAAATATATTTGCGAACTTACTGCCACGAATAAAATATGTGTTTACAATCAAACATAGATATTGTTTAAGAATTTATCCAAATACATTATATTTAAAACAATTTAAGACTTTGTTGACTTTGGCAATTTTTAATTTTATTTTTTCCTAGATTTTGTGTTATACTTTACAGGTAAAAAAGTTGTGAGCAGCATTTTCTTTTGTTTTAATTTATAAATCGTCCAATTGTCAATGCTATTTGTTGTTACCCAAGATTATACGATTTACATTTTAATATAATTTTTTTTTCAGCGTGTATATGGGTGAACCTTCCGATCTTTATGTATTCACACCAAATGGCAAAACAAAAAATGTAGTATACCAAAGAGCACTTCAATAAATAATAATTATTACAAAAAAATATCTTTTTAATCGGAATAATTTTGACATGGGCAGCGAAGCGCACCGGGCTCAGCTAGTCAGTCTATCTATCTATCTATCTATCTATCTATCTATCTATCTATATATATAAAAGAGAGTGTCTATTTGTGGGTTTGTTTGTGGGTTTGTTTGTATGTTTGTATGTTTGTTCCGTATAGACGTCTAAACGGCTAGACCGATCATCTTGAAATTTTCACAGAATGTACATGTGAAGGCGGTGCTGAAAATAGGGTACTTGAATTTTCGATATATCAAGTGGGCGTGGACCCGCCCATAGGGGTCCAATTTTGATATTAAGAAAATTTTTTAGCTAGAGTGCTGAAATTTTTTGTGTATGCATTTAGCGGCAGATAATGTGAATTTTCCAAAAATGGGCGGAGTCGGACCAATAGGCGTGGCCCCGCCCATATAAGACAAATTTTGAAATTCAAATATTTTCTACAATTTATTAGAGAGAGTTCTGTATTTGAGTGTATATGTATCTGGTGACAGTCTACGTGATTGGTCCAAAAATTGGCGGGATCGGCCCAATGGGCGTGGCCCCGCCAACATAGACCAAATTTTGAAATTTCGATATCTTGCACAATTTGCTAGCGAGAGTGCTGCAATGTTGTGTATATGTATCTGGTGACAGTCTACGTGATTGGCCCAAAAATTGGCGGGATCGGCTCAATGGGCGTGGCCCCGCCCACATAGACCAAATTTTTAAATTGAGATATCTTGCACAATTTGCCAGCGAGAGTGCTACAATGTTGTGTATATGTATCTGGTAGCAGTCCACGTGAGTTTTCAAAAATGGGCGGGATCGGACCAATGGGCCTGGCACCGCCCATATAAGCCAAATTTTAAAAATATGATATCTTGCACAATTTTATACCGAGAGACCTGGAATTTTGTGTATATGTATTTGGTGGCAGTCTGCGTGATTGGTCCAAAAATGGGCGGGATCGGCTCAATTGGCGTGGCCCAGCCAACATAGACCAAATTTTGAAATTTCGATATCTTGCACAATTTGCTAGCGAGAGTGCTGCAATGTTGTGTATATGTATCTGGTAGCAGTCCACGTGATTTTTCCAAAAATGGGCGGGAGCGGACCAATGCGCGTGGCCCCGCCCACATAAGCCAAATTTTGAAATTGATATATCTTGCACAATATGTTAGCGAGAGTGCTGGAATTTTGTGTATATGTATATGGTGGCAGTCTGCGTGATTGGTCAGAAAATGGGCGGGATCGGACCAGTGGGCGTGGCCCCGCCCTTATAAGCCAAATTTCGAAATTGATATATCTTGCACAATTTTTTATCTAGAGTGCTGTAATGTTGTACATATGTATCTGGTGACAGTCCACGTGATTGGTCCAAAAATTCGCGGGATCTGACCAATGGGCGTGCCACTGCCCATATAAGCCAAATTTTGAAATTGAATTATCTTGCTCATTTTGTTAGCGAGAGTGTTGAAATCTTGCGTATATGTATCTGGTAGCAGTCTACGTGATTGGCTTACAAATGGGCGGAATAGGACCAGTGGGCGTGGCACAGCCCATATTTTGATATATCTTGCAAGTATTATATATGAAATACATGAACATAAATGCTCGGTATGCGATAATTACAGCTGCTCACTCCAATACAATCGCAATATGATAATGTGATGCATGACCAATTTGGAAATTTTATAAGTATACATTTCTATTTTCTGGACTTTCCACTGAATTCGGTATTTTTTCATTCAGTGAATTTATCACTAATACCAGTAAGGAAAGGCAGAAAGTCGGGCGGGGCCGACTATATAATGCCCTACACCTCCGTAACAATGCGATAAGGGTCATTGCGATAATAATTTGGAATAATTGGTAAATGTGGTGTGTGTGTGTATGTATATCTTATTTTGAACCGATAATCGCTAAATTAAGCAATATTCATTCCTAAATTGAGAAACATTTTTCTGGAGAACATTGTAATGATCGGAAGTAAAGTACAACTTCTATAGCGCTTTGTAATCAAATCTGGGGGAACATATATATGGAGGTTATATATAAATCTGAATCGATTTTCCTTAAATACTCATTCATGTAAAATAGAAACCTGTTTCTGTCGAATTTCGTACTGATCGGATATAAAACACAGTCTCTACAGCACTTACATGTCAAATTGGGGGTAACATATATATGGGGGCTATATCTAAATCTGAACCAATTTCCGCCAAATTTATATATTTTATTTGAAAATCAAGAAATTTTGTTTGGAACGCATATATTAATATATTACAACAAAATATATTTGCGAACTTACTGCCACGAATAAAATATGTGTTTACAATCAAACATAGATATTGTTTAAGAATTTATCCAAATACATTATATTTAAAACAATTTAAGACTTTGTTGACTTTGGCAATTTTTAATTTTATTTTTTCCTAGATTTTGTGTTATACTTTACAGGTAAAAAAGTTGTGAGCAGCATTTTCTTTTGTTTTAATTTATAAATCGTCCAATTGTCAATGCTATTTGTTGTTACCCAAGATTATACGATTTACATTTTAATATAATTTTTTTTTCAGCGTGTATATGGGTGAACCTTCCGATCTTTATGTATTCACACCAAATGGCAAAACAAAAAATGTAGTATACCAAAGAGCACTTCAATAAATAATAATTATTACAAAAAAATATCTTTTTAATCGGAATAATTTTGACATGGGCAGCGAAGCGCACCGGGCTCAGCTAGTCAGTCTATCTATCTATCTATCTATCTATCTATCTATCTATCTATATATATAAAAGAGAGTGTCTATTTGTGGGTTTGTTTGTGGGTTTGTTTGTATGTTTGTATGTTTGTTCCGTATAGACGTCTAAACGGCTAGACCGATCATCTTGAAATTTTCACAGAATGTACATGTGAAGGCGGTGCTGAAAATAGGGTACTTGAATTTTCGATATATCAAGTGGGCGTGGACCCGCCCATAGGGGTCCAATTTTGATATTAAGAAAATTTTTTAGCTAGAGTGCTGAAATTTTTTGTGTATGCATTTAGCGGCAGATAATGTGAATTTTCCAAAAATGGGCGGAGTCGGACCAATAGGCGTGGCCCCGCCCATATAAGACAAATTTTGAAATTCAAATATTTTCTACAATTTATTAGAGAGAGTTCTGTATTTGAGTGTATATGTATCTGGTGACAGTCTACGTGATTGGTCCAAAAATTGGCGGGATCGGCCCAATGGGCGTGGCCCCGCCAACATAGACCAAATTTTGAAATTTCGATATCTTGCACAATTTGCTAGCGAGAGTGCTGCAATGTTGTGTATATGTATCTGGTGACAGTCTACGTGATTGGCCCAAAAATTGGCGGGATCGGCTCAATGGGCGTGGCCCCGCCCACATAGACCAAATTTTTAAATTGAGATATCTTGCACAATTTGCCAGCGAGAGTGCTACAATGTTGTGTATATGTATCTGGTAGCAGTCCACGTGAGTTTTCAAAAATGGGCGGGATCGGACCAATGGGCCTGGCACCGCCCATATAAGCCAAATTTTAAAAATATGATATCTTGCACAATTTTATACCGAGAGACCTGGAATTTTGTGTATATGTATTTGGTGGCAGTCTGCGTGATTGGTCCAAAAATGGGCGGGATCGGCTCAATTGGCGTGGCCCAGCCAACATAGACCAAATTTTGAAATTTCGATATCTTGCACAATTTGCTAGCGAGAGTGCTGCAATGTTGTGTATATGTATCTGGTAGCAGTCCACGTGATTTTTCCAAAAATGGGCGGGAGCGGACCAATGCGCGTGGCCCCGCCCACATAAGCCAAATTTTGAAATTGATATATCTTGCACAATATGTTAGCGAGAGTGCTGGAATTTTGTGTATATGTATATGGTGGCAGTCTGCGTGATTGGTCAGAAAATGGGCGGGATCGGACCAGTGGGCGTGGCCCCGCCCTTATAAGCCAAATTTCGAAATTGATATATCTTGCACAATTTTTTATCTAGAGTGCTGTAATGTTGTACATATGTATCTGGTGACAGTCCACGTGATTGGTCCAAAAATTCGCGGGATCTGACCAATGGGCGTGCCACTGCCCATATAAGCCAAATTTTGAAATTGAATTATCTTGCTCATTTTGTTAGCGAGAGTGTTGAAATCTTGCGTATATGTATCTGGTAGCAGTCTACGTGATTGGCTTACAAATGGGCGGAATAGGACCAGTGGGCGTGGCACAGCCCATATTTTGATATATCTTGCAAGTATTATATATGAAATACATGAACATAAATGCTCGGTATGCGATAATTACAGCTGCTCACTCCAATACAATCGCAATATGATAATGTGATGCATGACCAATTTGGAAATTTTATAAGTATACATTTCTATTTTCTGGACTTTCCACTGAATTCGGTATTTTTTCATTCAGTGAATTTATCACTAATACCAGTAAGGAAAGGCAGAAAGTCGGGCGGGGCCGACTATATAATGCCCTACACCTCCGTAACAATGCGATAAGGGTCATTGCGATAATAATTTGGAATAATTGGTAAATGTGGTGTGTGTGTGTATGTATATCTTATTTTGAACCGATAATCGCTAAATTAAGCAATATTCATTCCTAAATTGAGAAACATTTTTCTGGAGAACATTGTAATGATCGGAAGTAAAGTACAACTTCTATAGCGCTTTGTAATCAAATCTGGGGGAACATATATATGGAGGTTATATATAAATCTGAATCGATTTTCCTTAAATACTCATTCATGTAAAATAGAAACCTGTTTCTGTCGAATTTCGTACTGATCGGATATAAAACACAGTCTCTACAGCACTTACATGTCAAATTGGGGGTAACATATATATGGGGGCTATATCTAAATCTGAACCAATTTCCGCCAAATTTTGTATTGTCTCTAAGTGTATCACGAGACTACTCTCTGTCAATTTTTGTACAAATCGGTTCAAAAATGTTGCTTATACAGTGCATATATGCCAAATCGGAGGTACATATACACGGAGGAAAATCGCCATTTTTGATATGTTTGAATTCAAGGAAAATATACTTGGAACCAAAATTTTTAAATATTATATATTTTTGAACAAATATATTTTATTTGAAAATCAAGAAATTTTGTTTGGAACGCATATATTAATATATTACAACAAAATATATTTGCGAACTTACTGCCACGAATAAAATATGTGTTTACAATCAAACATAGATGTTTAAGAATTTATCCAAATACATTATATTTAAAACAATTTAAGACTTTGTTGACTTTGGCAATTTTTAATTTTATTTTTTCCTAGATTTTGTGTTATACTTTACAGGTAAAAAATTGTGAGCAGCATTTTCTTTTGTTTTAATTTATAAATCGTCCAATTGTCAATCCATCAATGCTATTTGTCGTTACCCAAGATTATACGATTTACATTTTAATATAATTTTTTTTTCAGCGTGTATATGGGTGAACCTTCCGATCTTTATGTCTTCACACCAAATGGCAAAACAAAAAATGTAGTATACCAAAGAGCACTTCAATAAATAATAATTATTACAAAAAAATATCTTTTTAATCGGAATAATTTTGACATGGGCAGCGAAGCGCAGCGGGCTCAGCTAGTATATATAAAGAAGAATGTGTGTTTGTTTGTGGGTTTGTTTGTACCGTATAGACGTCTAAGCGGCTGGACCAATCTTCTTGAAATGTTCACAGAATGTACATGTGTGGGGCGTGGTGAAAATAGGGTACTTGAAATTTCGATATATCAAGTGGGCGTGGCCCCGCCCACATAAGACAAATTTTAAAATTGAGATATCTTGCACAATTTATTACCGAGAGTGCTGTAATTTTGTACATATGTATCTGGTGGCAGTCTACGTGATTGTTTCAAAAATGGGCGGAAGCGGACCAATGGGCGTGGCACCGCCCATATAAGTCAAATTTTGAAGTTAAGATATCTTGCACAATTTGTTATCGAGAGCGCTGTAATTTTGTGCACATGTATCTGGTGGTAGTCTACGTGATTGGTTCAAAAATGGGCCGAAGCGGACCAAATGGGCGTGGCACCGCCCATATAAGTCAAATTTTGAATTTTAGATATTTTTCACAATATGTTAGAGATTGCTGTAATTTTGTACATATATATCTGGGTGTAGTCTACGTGATTGTTCCAAAAATAGCCGGGATCGGATCAAAGGGCGTGGCCCCGCCCATGTAAGCCAAATTTTGAAATTAAGATATCTTGCACAATTTCTTATCGATAGTGCTGTAATTTTGTGCACATGTATCTGGTGGTAGTCTACTTGATTGGTCCAAATATGGGCGGGATCGTACTAAAGGGCGTGCCCCATGGAGATGTTTTTGGTGGAAGTATTCGTGATTGGTTAAAAAATGGACGGAATCGGAAATCTAAATCTGGGGCAACGAAGTGGACCGGGTCCAGCTATATATATACACATGGATGTGTGTATGTTACGTATGGACTCCAAAACGTCTGGATCGGTTTTGATGACATTTTCAGGGAATGTTCAGATAAGCCTAGAGGGTGACATAGGCTTTATAAGTTCTTGATTGAGGAGGCGTAGGTCCGCCCATATAAGCCAATGTTTTTAGTGACTCCTACTGTCCTTAACTACGAATAGATTAACGAGATTCCTACTGTCGCTGTTGATAAATGGACGGCATCGGAAATCTGAAGTCTGGGGCAACGAAGTGGCCTGGGTCCAGCTAGTATATTATATAATTGTTTTTACATACCATATACATAGGTTCATGCTCACTTATTTGTTGTAATTTGTAAATGTTATTCACCACTGTATTTATATAGCATTTAATATAACAGCCTCGAATATTTTCACTTTTATACTAAACAATTTTGCGTTTAACTGCATAGAAAATATCAAAGCAAACAAGTGAAGACGGATTAAGTTCGGCCATGTCGTATCTTATATACCCTCCACACGCTGAAAAAAAATCGCTTCTGTAGTATATTGTCCCAAGCATATTCTGCGTGAAATATACAAATGTTTAGGGTACACTCCAAATATATAATATTTGGCACACACAAATACTATATGTTTGGGAGGATGTTGTTCTAAATAAAAATATGTTCCCGTTCTAATATTTTTTTTATTTGGAAGTAATATTTCCGAAACAATGATTAATTTGTATTTATGTATTTTGGCAACGAATCAATGTCTTAATTTAAAGACAAGTTTTCTGTTTTTCGGAAGTTATGTTTGTAAAATTCAATTAAAACTTAAATCGTTGACAAAAAATGATGTATTGAAATATTTATAAATTAAAATTTTTGATGTGAAACAAAACTAATGCTGCCAAAGACATTTTGAACTATAAAGATTAACACGAAATCTAGGAAAAACTAACTAAAATTCGAAAAACATAGCTTCTTAAGCAATAACTTTGTTTGTGTGTAAACACATATTTTATTTGTGGAAGTCAGTTTGCAAATATATTAATATATTCGTTCCAAACAAAATTTCTTGATTTTTAAATAAAATTTATTTGTTAACAAATATAAAATATTTAAAAAAATCGTTTCCAAATAAATTTTCTTTCAATTCAAACATATCAAAAATGCAGATTTTTCCCCGTGCACCATGGATCCAATGTGAATTGTTTCGAGTACAAATAAACTAATTATACCAAATATCAGTCCAATTCGTTGAAATTTGAGGTTTTTGTGGCGTTACGAAGTCAAATCTAGGGGGACCTTTGTATAGGGGCCAAATCAAATCATGGACCTATGACTACCATGAAGGATTTTTTAAGTTGACATCTGTGGTTTCTATGAAAATTCAAATCGGGGAGATGTTATATATGGGCTATATCAAATTATGGGCCGATATTGCCCATTTTCCCCTCAATACCTAATTTCAGTCATCTGGCCGAATTATTGTCATCGGACGAATTTTTAGAATTTTACGACGATTAAGAATATACAATATCCTTTATGGGGTCTCAAATCAGAATGTTTGTCTATGTCTCTCTAAAAAACGCTCTCAATATCTACGCGTCAAGCTTAATGAATTGAAGAACATAATTAATAGAGTTTCTTCGAACGATTGGAAAAGGACAAGATATTAATGTGGAAACATCCACGGAGAGGATCTTTCCGGGTCTTAAAGCGAAATATGAACCAGAAAATTTAAAAAATACTCTTTGGACAATTTTTTCTAAATACAAGAGGTAATTAGTTATATGGATGAAAAAACTGGGCTATTGGACAACAATTTACAGAGAAAGGTCCACCACGATGAGAAAAATAAAAGTTGATAAACTAATGTTTTTTTCTTTTATATTATTAAGAAATATTTGAGTTTAAAGAATATAATGAGTTTACAGCATATTTTTGTTTTTGTTGTGAAATTTTTGAACAGGAAGTCACAAATATTTTTTTTAATTTTTGGCCCCTTTAAGTGCTGATTTTGCATTTCACTGTTATTTGTTATATATTCGTTTTATGGTTGCAATCTTCGTTAAAGATCTTTGTACCAACAACAAACTATTAGGAAAATAGAAACAGAGATAAAGCAAGCATCGACTAACGGTAAATTTGTAAGTTTCTTTCTCCTGCTATTTTGCTGTCACGTTCGCGATAACAAAACGCAGTTTTGTATCAGAACTGCTCATCCAGTCGAAGCAAGAAATTGAAAATTTATATTCAAACAAAGTTAACTGTGCGTAATTAATAAAAAACAAAAATTGTTTGCCGTTGCTTTTAAGAAAGCTTTAATTTTAATCAAAAGTTTGTCGCGTTCGCCATCTTAGTTGGACATATTAGAATAATTTTTTTTTTTTCATATTTGCTTACTTTTTGTGCGGATGAGTAAAAATAATAATAAAGAAGCATCACGACGACATTTAGAAAACATTAAAACAGAAAGAAATTAAATTAAAAAAATTAAATTTACAAAAATTACTGAATTACACAATAATTTTACTGAATTACACAATAATTGAATCTTGCCATTATTATCGCATCCCTTGTAAATAGAACCGAGTTGTACTGAAATCAACAACAATCACACATCGCCCAAATGATATGCTCGAATGCAAGGACAAATGCAATCATTGAATGAAAGAATTCATTTGGGAACTCTAATGCGACAATATGAGTAATATGCAAATTATGTCACCACTCCACAATTGGCGCCGGCTCTGGAAATAGCTTCGTTGCAAATCATATTTTATGCAAATGTTAAATTGCAAATTTGTTGAATATTGCTACTCCCACATTTGGTGTAGTCGTTCTTGCTCCTCGATGGTAATTTGACCTCTCTCGACATAATTTTCCACTGAGTCTGCTGAACACAGAAAAAAGTATTTACCAAAATTTAAAAGATTGACTATGATTTTGACTTAAATATAAAAAAATATTTAAAATAACTTTCTTTTTCACTTGACTATTCAAAAATACCTTCCTTCACTTTGAAGGAATTCTTTGATCTTCAGCTTAACTCCACAGTGATAAAAACCATAAAATAACATCAATAACAGATCAATCCCGCATAGGCAAACATCAAAATATAACTTCATTATGTTTTAAAAAGTTAAGGCGATTATAAAATATTAAATATATTACACGGGGGGGAATCGTCTTTTTTGATATGTTTGAATTTAAAGAAAATATATTTGGAACAGAAAATTTTAAATATTATATATTTATGAACAAAAAAATTGTATTTGAAATTCATGAGACTTTATTTGGAGCGCATATATTAGTATATTACAACAAAATATGTTTGGGAAGTAATTTTTTCAAATAAAATATGTGTTTAACTACAAATACAATTATTATTTAGGAATTTCCCCAAAATTATTTTATGTAAGACAGATTTTCAAAACTTCGTTGACTTTCGAATAATTCGGATTTGAATTATATGATACAATTTAAAATATCATATGTCGCATTAACGTTTTCTCAAAGGGCCCATTTTCAAATTCAAAATATTCCCAATCAACATTTGTTGTCAATTTATCGCTATGCAGGATTATACGATTTAAATTATAAAGGACTTTTGTGAACATTTCTTAAAAGTGAACTTTGAATTACTGAAAAACTTAAAATAAACAAAGAAATGTTAGTAACAATTAAAATTTCTAATTAAGTTACTGAAAAACTTTAAACTTGGCATACAATCGACACACGAATATTTTCTCAATTTGCATTTTTCTGATTAATGCAAATAAATCTTTGTTTCGGAAATAATAGTCCCAAAAAATATTATGACGGAAACAAGGATTCGCTTTGAACATAATCTTCCCAAATATTTACAGCCTGTTTCTGTAACTTAAAAATTAGCTTTCGTTCGCCTGCCAGACGACAAACAGCTGATTTGGGTTTCACTAACTACCATCACAACCAGAAGTCGTACGATAATGAACTCGTACGAAAACGTAATCATTTCAGTGCAAATTTTGGTTTCTCTATCTCTCTTTGCAGTCATCTCGGCGAACACAAATGTCAGATCGAGTCACATTATTTTATTTGTCGACTGATAGAAACAATGACAAAATAAACATTATTAAAAGCAAAAAATAAGTAGATATTTATATAATTATGGCAAAAACAATTAAATAATAATAAAATTGTGTACATATTTTAGCATAAAGAAGTCAATATTGGTTGCTCGCTAAGATGGAAAAAAAATTATCAGTGCACAATGAGAGAGACGTGAGAGAAAGAAATGAGAGTCTTGGTGCAGTTCAGCTGACCAGGGTTGCTTTTTTGGCCACAGCTAGTGTAAATAGTACAGAGATGTATTTGCTAAGGTCGACCATACAAAAATGTGTGCTTTTTTAGACCGGAAGTTGTGAAATTATTGATCTGGCAATTACATTATTTTCCAATTGGTAAATTGTTAGAGAAACCAAATTCCGGACGAAAGTGAGTGACTGGTTTTCGTTCGCAGAGACTTTCGTAAGAAATACAGAAACAGGCCGTTAATATTTGTGGGTTCGAAATATTATATGTTTCGCGTGTACCCAAAACATATATATATTTCAAGCAGAATTTGTTTGGGACAATATACTACAGAGGAGATTTTTTTTTCAGCATGTATATAAACCTTAATTACATTAATTTAAGTTTAAGTGTCAAATGAACTTATTTTAGAAAGGTGTTGTTGTCGTTGGGTTGGAATCAATGACAATGTCTTAAATATTTTTTGTGCAGAGGGTAATGTCTGTCTATATACATGAGGGCAACATCAATGTCATAATCAGGGATTCCTACACGCTGAAAAAAATCGCTTCTGTAGTATATTGTCCCAAACATATTCGGCTTGAAACATATATATCTTTAGGGTACACTCTAAACATATAATATTTGGTACACACAAAAATTATATATTTGGGAAGATGTTCTAAGCAAATTTAAGTTTACATCCCAATATGTGTTTATTTGGGACCATATTTGTTTCCGAAACAAATATGTATTTGCATTTAAGTATTCGGAAAATACCTGAATTGTGTTAAATTTTTCAGAAATTCAATATTATTTTTTTAAAAAAATGTCTCGTCGTAAATATAACAAATAATAATAATTGAAGTCATATAATCTTGGTTCGAAATATACTTGAAGGATTGACAACTAATGATGGCTCAGAAATTTTAAATGATTGATTTAAAACATAAATTAATGCTGCATTTGATATCATAACTGAAATTCGAAAAATTCAACAAAAGTTTCGAACATTTTTTTTAAATAAAATATATTTGGAGAAGTTCCTAAACAATAATTTTATTTGTATTCAAATACATGATTTATTTGAGAATTTAGTTTGCAAATATTATATATTGTAGCATATTAATATACGAGTTCCAAATATATTTTATTGATTTTCAATTAAAATTTATTTGCTCAGAAATATATAATATTTAAAAATTTGTGTTCCAAATATATTTTCTTTCGATTCAAAACATATCAAAAAAGGCAGTACTTTTGTAGTATATTAACCAAAGATATTCCTCAGAGAAATACATATCGGAAATTCATTTCAAGTGATTACATTTTTAAAAATGATGTCTTCTGATAGGTCTTATGGTGTTTTCGATTGTGAAAAAAATGTTGCCCATTCCACATGAAATTCTGAAAAACAATTACACTTTTAAGGTGAAACTGATGTAGTCCCACGAACTAAACAAAGCTCTTTTTTCAAAATTCCAAAATGTTGTCCAGTTATCGCAAAAAGGGCAACGAAAATGTTGAACTTTTTTGCAGAAAATAAATCGCCATTAAACTAGCACTAGCAAAATTTCAAAACTTCTTCCTTCAAATCCTTAGATAAAATAATAATTTTTATGTCTTTTTGAGATAGCAAAAAACGATTTTTTTTTTAAAAAATTACTTTTTTCTAATTCCAACATTTGTAGCCTTCACAATTTCCTTCAACTTAGCGCGTATGCAGGCTCTATCGGGCTTATATAGGGTGATCTAAGTAGAGATACTTTTTTCAATAGCCCTTTTTGACAGATCTCGTGTGAGTCGTGTCATGCTGTCATGTTATTGTTGTTAAGTATTGTGTGGCATTTCATCATGGATAGATTTACGCCTGAACAACGTTTACAAATTATTCAGTTTTATTATCAAAATAATCGTTCGCCAATTGCGCTAAGTCCACATTTTTTAAATCCAAAAAAAAAGCTTTCCAGTCGACCCACGACCTTGACACCCATGAGCAATATTTTAGCTCTCGTTAAGAGCTATCTTTTTGCCATTGACCGATTCCCGATCCGACGTACCGGAATCATCGGTCCATATTTCTTCAAAAATGATGCCGGTGAGAACGTAGCCGTCAATGGCGTAGCCGTGGTTATCGTGCCATGATAACCGACTGTTTGATGCCTGAAATTGAAGGTCGTGATCTCGGCGACATTTGGTTTCAACAAGACGGCGCCACTTCCCACACATCGCATCCATCAATGGATTTATTGAGAGAACACTTCGGTGTTAGACTTTTACCGTTAGACTTTTTCCTGTGGGGATATGTAATGTCTAAAGTTTATGCGGACAACCCGCTTCGATTCAGGCCTTGGAGCAAAACATCACGCGTGTCATTCGCCAGTTACCAGTCGAAATGCTCGAACGAGTCATCGAAAATTGGACTCAACGAATGGACCATCTGAGACGTAGCCTCGGCCAACATTTGATAGACATAATCTTCAAAAAATGCATGCCAAAGAATGTTCTTTCAAATGATAATAAACATTCCCCATTCAATTTAAATTTTCTGAGTTTTTCTTTAAAAAAGAAGGGAACCTCGAAATGGATCACCCTTTACTTAAAAAAATTTGCTCCAAATACTAACGGTTAGATTAGATGACAATTTAAATTAAAAAAAAACATGAAATTATCTTAAATATTTTTGTCGTGTTTAGGATACCAATTACAACAGTGAATGTTTTGCACAGCCATTCGAATGAAAATGAAATATCTGGAGAGCTGTTGCGAGTTATTTAATTTGGTACAATTTATTTTTTTTTCACTTTTTTTGAAACTGCAGGTATGCAATTACATAGAGTTTGTTACGCAAAAAACACTGCGGAAACAAGTACAACATTCCAGTGTGTTTTGTTTTCATTTTTTACACATTCGGTTAGAGTTTAGTTGCGAGTGCTGTATAGGTCAGCCTCTTTTTTTATATTTTTAGCTTCGGAAGTACAACTATTAAACATTTTGGCTGCGAAGACTTGTTCGCCCTCAATACTTTTGAATACAAAATGAGTGAACTGACAAAAAATCTTTTACGGCTGGGCGAGGAACATATGTTCTGGTTTGATATTGGAACAAGAGTATTAAAATTTAGAAGATGCATCTGAACTATTTTTCTCAAATAAAATATCCTCCAAATTTGTTTACAAATCTGAGTGACTTCAAAGTTTTTTATAGGGTGTAAAATTTTTAGCGTCTGAGTCTATTAACTCGATTTTTTTCAATGGTGTTTTTTTTTAATTTAAATGTTCCTTTATAAAAACGTCCCTTTCAAAACAAATTTTAGTTATACCACTACTAAATGAGAGAACAAGCCCAAAAGAGTTATTAGTACAGCGCTTTAAAAAAATAAATGCATTTCTAGGCTCAAAAAATGTATTCGTAAACTGTCATTGATTTCAGATGATTTATTGCGAATTTTTTTCTTAAAATTTAAAATGAAGATTTCTTTGAATCATTTGCTTTAGCATAGGGACATTTTAACGATGGATTGTTTTTCCACATTTAGTAAACGTTCTTACATGAATAAATATGCATATTCTTCCTAATAATTACCTCTAATCAACAACCTCGCGGTCAAGTATAATAATAACTTTTACTTGTTTTTTTTTTTTTTTTTTGTTTTATTCGATCTGCTTTCATAGTACATATTTTGTTCTTGTACTCAGGCTCAAGATCGTTATTGTTGTTTTCAGTATATGAAAACAACTTTGTTAAAAATTAAAGAAGAAGTAAGTGACGATCTGCTTTCGTAGTACAAAATATGTACTATGAAAGCAGATCGAATAAAACAAAAAAAAAAAAAAAAAAAAAACAAAAAAAAAACAAAAAAAAAAAAACAAGAAGAAATGGTAGGGCACGACCAAATACTTTGTTGTTGCATAGTCAACTACAGCAAATCATTCGTGTGAATTCTTTACAATGTAAAGACTCACGAGAGTGGAAGTTGGTGCATGTACGAGGGACGATGATTACTGAATTGTCTTTTTTTGAAGATATGCGCTTTTAGCAAACAGTTCTCGTTTAATGATACTTGGCTGTGCGTATATATTTAATAATTTCGACTGAAGTAATCGTTGTAATAAGGATATTGATAATGGGAGTTTGGTGGCTCCCGAAACAGATCTGTCTATCCAACCATTACAACCGCCCCTAATACATGTCACTTACTTCTTCTTTAATTTTTAACAAAGTTGTTTTCATATACTGAAAACAACAATAACGATCTTGAGCCTGAGTACAAGAACAAAATATGTATAATAACTTTTATTTCATTTACATTTTATAAAGATAACAGAGTGCGACAAAATAAACTCAAGCTGAAAAGCAAATGACGCGATGTTATTTTTCCTGTAAGTCTTGTCGAGTAAAACAAGAATCTTTTTTTTGTGAAATACCCCGGAAACCACCAAAATCCGGATTTTCGTTAAAAAAACAATTTTCTTGCCTTTTTGCACTAAAACCCTATAAGTTTGTTAATTAATAATAGGGTTTAATCTCTAAACGATTTTGGAAGGAAGAGACTTACGGCTAATTCCACAATCTCCCGTTATCCTACAGTTAGAGCTAACCTACAGTTATAGCTATCAAATTTTCAAAAGACTGGTTGGTTGCATTTTTTCCTTACAAAATATACTATAAACGTAAAAAAAATAAATAAAAATTAATCGTGCGGTTATCTAACAAAATAATTGGTAAAACAATGCCTAATCTATAAAATGTTCAAAGAAAAATAAAAAAAATGTGTTTGTAGGACTAATAAACTTATATTCCTAAATTTTTTTATAAACAACATATACGAGTATACTCGTATCGTTTGAAAGGTCTAATTTTCTTCTTAGCAAATTCTTCAAATATATTTTACTAAAAAATACATGTTAATACAAACTTTTGACTTTTTGATTTAAGACTTTCAGTAAATTTTAATGGTTCTAAAATTACTTTACAACTTTATTCAAGAGTTTCATGGAAAACGATGGATTGCATCGATTAGAGATTGCAAATAGGTCAATAGCTAACAAATTTATAGTCGTTTAAGTGCAAAAAGGCAAGAAAAACGTGGTTTTGTCCGTAAATTCGGATTTTCGGATGGACACACCTGCAAATTTCACAGAACAAACGTTGTTTTACTCGCCAAGACCTACACGAAAAATAATATCGCAGTTTTCCGACTGTCGCACTGTGTAATGCATATAAAATTACATTTTAAATGAAAATAGTTTTTGTTAAAATTTTTTTGCAGCCTGGTTTTTAAAGAAGTTGTTGCATTTTAATTTAACTTATTAATAATTTCAAAAGTGCTAAAATTTTAGTACATTACCCATATTTTAGTAATAAGTCATGAGTTTTCATTTTTTGGTTAAAGGGAGCATTACACTAAATGGAAAAAAGTTGTAAGTAAATGCCTGAGAGATTTCTTATTATCAGAGTTATATAGTGAAATTTTGAGGAATCATTTTTGTGGAAGATCTTAACCCTCCAGCTCTTCTCCTTATGGGTCAATTTGGTCTTTTTTTCGAAAAAAATCAAAAAAGTCATTTCACAAAGGACATTTAAGGATTAAACTATTCTACGAAAAATTTTGCCGGGGTGACAACTAAGTTGTAAAAAACGTTGTTTAAGCGAAATTACACGCCAATTTATACAAAAAATATATTAAATATATAATGCAAATTTAAAGTGGTGATATTATGGAATGATTGGAACAGAATACCAACCCTATAATTTTGAAAGTGCATGTTTAAAGGATAATTTTTGTAGAATAAACTTATGATCCAGACTTCGTTACACATTTTTAATTTTTTGTATATTGGCGTATAATTTTGCTAGTAAAGCGTAGAGAGGTATACTAACTTTGTCATTCTGTTTACAACACCTTGAAGTATTGATCTGCGACCCCAAATACCTCTCACAGCGGTATTTTAAATGCAAAAAGGCTATTTTTCGACAGCAACTTTTCAAAAATCGAATGATGCAGTTCTATTTAGAAGTGTTTCAATAAGAAATTTCAATAATTTGTTTTCGTAAAAAATAATATTTTGTTATAGAAAAAATTCAGTGAAGTCACTTAAATATTGTTAAGTGAAAACTAATGAAAATTTGCAGGCAACTCAGTAGATTATGCATTTAAATTACTTTCCATGCTAAAATTGAAATGTCGTTATTATTGAAATACAGAACATTATTTTTAATTTAAAACCAGTAAGGAAAGGCAGAAAGTCGGGCGGGGCCGACTATATAATACCCTACACCTCCCTAACAATGCGATAAGGGTGATTGCGATAATAATTTGGAATAATTGGTAAATGGGTAAGAACATATATATGTCGATATACCTAATTCTGAACCGATAATCGCTAAATTAATCAATATTCGTTCCTAAATTGAGAAACATCTTTCTGGAGACTTTTGTAATGATCGGAAGTAAAGTACAATTTCTATAGCGCTTTGTAACCAAATCAAGAGGAACATATATATGGAGGTTATATATAAATCTGAATCGATTTTCTCTGAATACTCATTCAGGTAAAATAGAAACCTCTTTCTGTCGAATTTCGTACTGATCGGATATAAAATACAGTTTCTACAGCGCTTGAATTTCAAATCGGGGGTAACATATATATGGGAGTTATATCTAAATCTGAACCGATTTTCTCCAAATTTGGCAGTATTCCTTCGAGTAATAAGAAACCTGTTTGTGCCGAATTTTGCACTGATCGGATATAAAATACAATTTCTAGAGCGCTTACAAGTCTAATCGGGGGTAACATATATATGGGGGCTATATCTAAATCCGAACCGATTTTCTCCGAATTTAGCAGTAGTCCTTTATGTAATAAGAAACCTCTTTCTGCCGAATTTCGCACTGATCGGATATAAAATACAGTTTTTACAGCGCTTACATGTCAAATCGGGGGTAACATATATATGAGGGCTATATCTAAATCTGAACCGATTTTCTCCGAATTTAGCAGTATTAATTCATGTAATAAGAAACCTCTCTGTGCCGAATTTCGCACTGATCGGATATAAAATAACATTTTTACAGCGCTTATATGTCAAATCGGGGGTAACGTATATATGGGGTCTATATCTAAATCTGAACCGATTTCTTCCAAATTTAACAGTGTTCATTCATATAATAACAAACCTCTTTCTGCCGAATTTCATACTGATCGCATATAAAATAGAGTTTTTGCAGCGCTTACATGTCAAATCGGGGCTAACATATATATGGGGGCTATATCTAAATCTGAACCGATTTTAACCAAATTCAATAAGGATCGTCCTTGGACCAAAAAAAAGATATGTGGAAAGTTTCGTCGAGATCGGACCATAATTGCGACCTGTACTTTGATTACAAGAATACATGCACAGACAGACGGACAGACAGACAGACGGACATAGCTAAATCAACTCAGAAATAATAAACGATGGATCTATTTCTTCTCCTTTTGGGTGTTACAAACAAATGCACAAAGTTATAATACCCTGTACCACAGTGTGGTGTAGGGTATAACAAGTTTTTTGGATTGCATACATAGTTTAGTAGGTATGGAATAAAATGGGTATATTAAATTCAGAGTTTGCAGTTTTCCATGGAATAAACCAGTAAGGAAAGGCAGAAAGTCGGGCGGGGCCGACTATATAATACCCTACACCTCCCTAACAATGCGATAAGGGTCATTGCCATAATAATTTGGAATAATTGGTAAATGGGTAAAAAAATATTATCTAATTCTGAAACGATAATCGCTAAATTAAGCAATATTCGTACCTAAAAACGTCTTTCTGTAAAATTTTAATGATCGGAAGTAAAATACAACTTCTATAGCGGTTTGATACCAAATCAGGAGGAACATATATATGGAGCTTTAATATAAATCTGAACCGATTTTCCCTGAATACTCATTCATGTAAAAAGACATCCTTCTGTCGAATTTCGTACTGATCGGATATAAAATACAGTCTCTACAGCGCTTACATGTCAAATCGGGGGTAACATATATATGGGAGCTATATCTACATCTGAACCGATTTTCTCCGAATTTGGCCGTATTTCTTCATGTAATAAGAAACCTCTTTCTGCCGAATTTCGCACTGATCGGATATAAAATATAGTTTTTACAGCGCTTACAGGTCAAATCGGGGGTAACATATATATGGGTGTTATATCTAAATCTAAACCGAGTTTCTCCGAATTTGGCAGTATTCCTTTATGTAGAAAGAAACCTCTTTTTGCCGACTTTCGCACTGATCGGATATAAAATACAGTTTTTACAGCGCTTACATGTCAAATCGGGGGTAACATATATATGGGGGCTATATCTAAATCTGAACCGATTTTCTCCGAATTTAGCAGTATTCCTTCACGTGATAAGAAACCTCTCTTCGCCGAATTTCGCACTGATCGGATATAAAATAACATTTTTACTGCGCTTACATGTCAAATCGGGGGTAACGTATATATGGGGGATATATCTAAATCTGAACCGATTTCTTCCAAATTTAACAGTGTTCATTCATATAATAAAAAACCTCTTTCTGCCGAATTTCATACTGATCGGATATAAAATAAAGTTTTTACACCGCTTACATGTCAAATCGGGGCTAACATATATATGGGGGCTATATCTAAATCTGAACCGATTTTAACCAAATTCAATAGGGATCGTCCTTGGGCCAAAAAAAAGATATGTGTAACGTTTCGTCGAGATCGGACCATAATTGCGACCTGTACTTTGATTACAAGAATACATGCACAGACGGACAGACAGACAGACAGACAGACGGACAGACAGACGGACAGACAGACGGACAGACAGACGGACAGACAGACAGACGGACAGACGGACATAGCTAAATCAACTCAGAAAGTGATTCTAAGTCGATCGCTATAATAAACGATGGGTCTATTTCTTCTCCTTTTGGGTGTTACAAACAAATGCACAAAGTTATAATACCCTGTACCACAGTGTGGTGTAGGGTATAAAAAAAGTTGGCTCGGTCGAATTCGTCTGCTGAGTGCATCGAAATGACGGACGCGATATTATTCCTAAAATTTACGCAAAAAAAAATCCACCGTTTTTCACCGTCTGCTGAACAAACTTATACATTTTATGCAAGAGGATTATCAATTTTATGAGGAAAAATCGATTAATTATATGAGCGGTGGGCAGGGGGCGTGGCCAATTTATATCAAACTTGGCATGCATATTTTGTTTATTCTAGGAAGTGTACGTACCAAATTTGAAGACTTTTGCTTGAATAGAAAAATGTTTATTGTGTTTTAGAACAAATCGATTTGGACTGTATGGGCTGGGGACGGTGGGCGCGGTCGAGACATACTTAGTAATTTTTTTGTGCCTGAATTGGAGGTTGTCGATGTGGACGACCTTTGGTTCCACTCCAGACGGCGCTACATGCCATACAGCTAACGAAGCAATCAATTTATAAAAGGAAACATTTGGTGAGCACATTATCTCGCGTCGTGGGCCTGTGGCGTGGCCTCCAAGATCGTGCGATTTAACACTGCTGGACTACTTTTTGTGGGCTTATGTGAAGTCGCTTGTCTACGCAGAAAAGCCCGACATAAAAAAAGTTGGCTTGACGCCTTTAAAGACAATATTCGGTGCGTTATTGCTGACATACAGCCTCAAATGCTGCAAAAAGTGGTCGAGTTAGCGCGGCGGCCCGAAATCATTTTTAGAATATAATGGCAAACCCTTATCTTTATAATAAAGCTAATTTCTTGGCCATAACAATTAACTACATATATAATAAGTTAGTTTCCAACTTAAGATATATTATGGTTTTAAGCGAATTCACAATAGTGCAGCTGAACATAATTAACGTATGACACAACGTATGACATTCCGCGAAATTCATAAGAACATTATATATATGGGGGCTATATCTAAATCTGAACCGATTTAAACCAATTTCAATAGGGATCGTTCTTGGGCCAGAAAGAGCACTAAATTTCATCATAGTCAGACCTCAAATACGACCTGCACGGACATGTTTAGATCGGTATAATAAACGATGTGTCTATCTCTTCTCCTTCTGGGTATTAGAAACAAATGCACAAACTGATAATACCATGGACCACAGTGCGATGTAGGGTTTAAAAATATGAAGATAATTCCTGAAAAGTTTTTGTTTTATTTACAATTAACATCGTGCGTTTAATATGGACCACCCTGTATAATTGTTCAATTAAAAGTTGTTTTGGTTCCCTATACTTTTACGAATAATAAAGCTGCAATGAATATTTGATATAGAGTGCTAGAAATGCGTATTTTCTATGATTGCAAATTTAGTTTTCTTAATTCCGCTGAAAATTGAATTGTATAGAATTTGTTATACCCTTCACCACACTGTGGTACAGGGTATTATAACTTTGTGCATTTGTTTGTAACACCCAAAAGGAGAAAAAATAGACCCATCGTTTATTATACCGATCGACTTGGAATCACTTTCTGAGATGATTTAGCTATGTCCGTCTGTCTGTCTGTCCGTCTGTCTGTCCGTCTGTCCGTCTGTCCGTCTGTGCATGTATTCTTGTAATCAAAGTACAGGTCGCAATTATGGTCCGATCGCGACGAAACTTTACACATATCATTTGTTTGGCCCAAGGACGATCCCTATTGAATTTGGTTATAATCGGTTCAGATTTAGATATAGCCCCCATATATGTGTTACCCCCGATTTGACATGTAAGCGCTGTAAAAACTTTATTTTATATCCGATCAGTATGAAATTCGGCAGAAAGAGGTTTCTTATTACATGAGGCAATACTGCTAAATTCGGGGAAAATCGGTTCAGATTTAGATATAGCCCCCATATATATGTAACCCCCGATTTTACATGTAAGCGCTGTAGAAACTGTATTTTATATCCGATCAGTGCGAAATTCGGCAGAAAGAGGTATCTTATTACATGAAGGAATACTGCAAAATTCGGAGAAAATCAGTTCAGATTTAGATATAGCCCCCATATATATGTTAGCCCCGATTTGACATGTAAGCGCTGTAAAAACTTTATTTTATATCCGTATAGTATGGAATTCGGCAGAAAGAGGTTTCTTATTACATGAAGGAATACTGCTAAATTCGGAGAAAATCGGTTCAGATTTAGATATAGCCCCCATATATACGTTACCCCCGATTTGACTTGTAAGCGCTGTAAAAATGTTATTTTATATCCGATCAGTATGAAATTCGGCAGAAAGAGGTTTCTTATTATATGAATGAACACTGTTAAATTTGGAAGAAATCGGTTCAGATTTAGATATAGCCCCCATATATACGTTACCCCCGATTTGACATGTAGGCGCTGTAGAGACTGTAGAGACTGTATTTTATATGCGATCAGTACGAAATTCGACAGAAGGAGGTCTTTTTACATGAATGAGTATTCAGGGAAGATCGGTTGAGATTTATATTGATTGTTCCTCCTGATTTGTTATCAAACCGCTATAGAAGCTGTATTTTACTTCCGATCATTAAAATTTTCCAGAAAGATGTTTCTCAATTTAGGAACGAATATTGCTTAATTTAGCGATTATCGTTTCAGAATTAGATAATATGTTTCTACCCATTTACCAATTATTCCAAATTATTATGGCAATGACCCTTATCGCATTGTTAGGGAGGTGTAGGGTATTATATAGTCGGCCCCGCCCGACTTTCTGCCTTTCCTTACTGGTTTAAATTTAATTTGAAGCTGTCATAATTTTGCGCTTTTTAATGAAATAATGTTTATATTTTCATCTTCGTCTGTAGTAAAAGGCGTTGACGTGTTCGCAAAAAATCTTAAAAAATTGTGAACTCCAAAATTACAAAATTTTAATATTTGCCCATATATATTCCAAATAAATGTTATTGATAAATATCATTTTTTGTAACAAAATAATAATATTTAAAAATGTTGCTCCTATATATATTATTTTCGAATTAAGACATGTCGAAAATTGTGATTTTTCTCCATGTAAAAGCAGACATGAACAATGATAGGTATTGAACTTTAATTGTATATAAAGTCTACGACGAACAATTTTAAAAGATTGTATAATGTCATTGGAACTAGTTTGTGAATGTACATCTGTCGAACTCTTTAAAATTGTAGCTGCGTGCAAAATCTTAGAGGCTGATACTAGGGAAATTGCTCTTTAAGAACAAACATAAACATTAAGTTGTGCCAGAATTCTCAGCAGCTACATTATATTTACAGTGGGGTTTCCAATAGCGGCTGGTCAATGTTAAAATGGTATAAAACAGGTAAGAAAGTTAAGTTGGGTAAACCGACTTAGGAATACCCTCACCTTCAGTCCCAAAAAAATTTTAGTAAATTGATTTTTTTTATTTTTATGAACGGATATAAAAGCTATAAGCAGTTAACTTTTGGTGCAAAATTGTCCATTTGTGTGAGAGGTACCAAAAGGGGCGTGGCAACATCGCCAATTTTTCATGAGGTGTTAGAGACTAATAAAATAATACTATGAGTGGAAATTTAGAAGATTCGAGTGAGTAGTATATAAATACATATAAGTTATTAAAGAATCAATATTTCATTAAATGTTAACCCTTTGTGTTGAAGGTACTAGAAGGTGTGGACCAATATGGCCCATATTCGAACTTAGACAGAGATGGAGAAAAATATAACCGCATACCAAGTTTGAAAACAATCGGTATATCCTTTCGGGAGTTATCGTGCGCAGCAGCCAGCAGACAGACGGACGGACATTGCTCAGATGACTTAAAATTACTTAAATCGAATTTCCGCCAAACATACTTGGGGTCTTAGGTCACTCCTTCGATGTGTTACACTTTTGGCTCGTAGCCAATGATATGTACCCACATCTCTAAGGTGAGGGGAGACAAAGCTGTGCGCGGGGTACTACGAGTATTACCAAATGTTTAGACATTTAGTATTATATATCTTGATATTTTCAATGTAAGCCATAAATACTCGAAGCATTTCTTCATTTTACAGTTTTTTCGGATGTAGTTGAACTTTCTGCAGATATATGTATATTTTTACTATGAACCGTGTTTGTTCCGGCCATATACTACGTAGACTTGTGTGTTCTACAATAGATATATCCTAACAATGTGTTGCTTTTAGTTTTCCTTTTAACAAAAATGTGTTTTGTTTAAAATTGTCGCTGTAGTTTGCAAACATGACGGAAGTAATGTATAAACTACAACAAATAATGTACCATAATAACAACATCGACATTGTTATGTTGTTGGCTCCAGTCGGATTTCACTTATTCGCACAAACAGTAGAAAAAGAAGGAAGTGTGGAACAAAACTAAATGAGTTGGTGAAAACAATGGCAGTCAGAAATATACGTACATCAAAATATGGTACCAAGTGTCACAAGTCGAAAAGTAGATCTTTCTCAAATTCTCCAAAAAATGTTACCCTAGTATGTGGGAGTAATGACGCACAGTATTAAAAAAATTAAATGAAAATTCGAGGCAGGGGTCGAGGTCAAACTTCAGAAAAATTGATTTTTTTCCTCTGTAATGGTTTTTGGAAGTTAATTTTAGAGCTACAAAGCATAAGAAATTGAAAATAGAAAATATTGTTTTTCGTGCACTTTTCATTAAAAAAAAATAATTTTATCTTAAACAATTTTTTTCGGTCACTTTTCGCGGAAATAAAATTATAAATTACGATATCTCAGAGTCGATCTAATTTTTTTCCTTAAATTTTTTATAAAAAATGGTCCACATGTACTTATAGTTTACCGATGGTGGATATTTTGGGGTGGAGACGACTAATGGTGTAAATTTTGGAGTGGGGACGACCTCGGTTCATAAGTTACATTATAATTACTGAAAATCTTCACCAAATTAAAAAAAAAATCTTTGAAAAAAATCAACGAAATAATTTGAGTTAAAAACACATACAAATAAATATGCAAGATGGGTTGACAACAAATGATGACTTGGTAAAAAAAAGAACTTAAAAATTAGTGCTATAAAATACATGTTATTGCTCCTTATGTCATTTTTTATTATAAGGCATAACATGAAATCAATGAGGAATTTCAAATTAAATTCGAAAATGTGCAAAGTTTCAAAAAGTTTTTAAAACAAAATGTATTTGGAGAGATTCTTAAAAAATAATTTTGTTGTATATAAATACATATTTTATTTAAAAAAATTGTTTGCAAATATTTTATTTATTTATTTATATGAATTACAATACAAAGTAAATTTATATTCTAATTGTACGGTCCAAGGAAAAGCCTGGTTACAAAGACCATGTGGCCCCAACTCACCTACTGGGGCGCTCTATGATTGCAAATATATTTTATTGAAATATATTAATATATGCGTTCCAAATAAATGTTATTGATTATCACATAAAATTAATTTGCTCAGAAATTTGTGTTCCAAACGTAATTTTCTTCGATTCGAACATATCAAAAAAGACAATTTTGTCCCTTGTACAGGGTGGCTGATATGTATTGCAACCAACTTCAGCTTGCTATCATTTCTAAACCGCTAGTCTGATAGCTGACAGATTTATTTCAGTGATAGTTCATTTTATTGTTTACAAGCTTACAAAAGCATTTTGATCTATTGCAATCAGAAAAAAGTTATTCGTGATGGAATTCAAGCGTGGTAGTGTGATTGCTTTATATTTGGGTGGAAAAACACAAGTGGCTATCGTTAGAGCCCTCCAGCATTTAAATGTGAATAAATCATTTGTTTCTCGTACCATTGCTCGTTACCGTGACACTGACAGTGTTGCATCGCGTCCAAAAAGTGGACGAAAAAACGGTAGCAACACCAGAAATGATCCGAAAAGTGAAAGCTAGATTTGATCGAATTCCACGCCGCAGTGGTAGAAAAATTGCACGTGAGGTGAACATATCGCGAGAACGGATACAACACATATTAAAAAATGAGCTTGGACTAAAGCCATTGAAGTTCCAAAAAGTGCAAGAGCTCACCGATGCACAAAAAAGTTAGACTGGAAAGAGCCAAGGAGTTGCTTCGCTCGTACGAAAGTGGCCAGTTACCGAATGTGGTTTTCTCCGATGAGAAGCCATTCCAAATTGAGCAGTTTTTGAACAAACAAAGTTTACTTGCCAACGGCCGATGGTCGCTCCCCCCTCGTATTCATCGACCATGGGGTCAAAATAAATGCCGAATATTATCGGGAAAATGTCCTAAAGACAGTATTGAAGCCCTGGGCAGACAGACATTTCGGCCGCAGACCATGGACATTCCAACAGGACTCAGCACCATCGCACTCAGCACGTGTCAACCAAGAATGACTTAAAAAGGAGGTTCCTCGCTTCATTTCTACCGCACAATGGCCACCAAGATCTCCGGATCTCAATCCGTTGGACTTCTGCGCCTGGGGCATTTTAGAGAGTAAGGTTCGCACTAAAAAATACAAAAGTATCGATCATCTCAAGACGGTGCTTCGCCGGGAATGGGCCAAAATACCGCAGGGCCACTTTCTTGCAGCGTGTGATGGCTTTGTCGGCCGTTTGAAGGCCATAATTCGTGCCAAAGGTGGCCAAGTCGAACAAATCTAAACTCTTTCTAAAATTTTATGTTATTTCCGACATTTTTTGTTCTGAACAATAAAATTAAAAAAAAAATTAAAAAAAATATACCGCTTTACTTTGTTGCATTACATATCAGCCACCCTGTATATGTGCGGCTATTGTTTAGAAAAAAATTCTACTTAATAGCGGTAAATAATAAAGTAAAAAATTGGCTAGTTTAGTAAAAAATGCAAAGTTTTGAAAAACATTTTTCCTGCTTTTTGGAATATTGATTGTTTACCCTATAATATTGCCAACATTGCTGCCTCGCTGTTAAATGCAATTCGTCCTACTAAAAGCTTTTTTAAAAATTAAAAAAAAATCGGCATTTTACACTATAAATATTTAGCGAAGGGCTAACCACAACATTTGGTGGTGAAATTTGGTGATGAATCTGGTGGCAGTCTACATTATTGGTCCAAAAAATGGGCGGGATCAGACTAATGGGCGTAGCAACGACCTAGTGAGTCAAGTTTTGAAATTGGAATATCTTGCACAATTTGTTAGCGATAGTGCTGTAATTTTGTGTATATGTTTCTGGTGGTTGTCTACGTGATTGACCCAAAAATGGGCGTGGCCCCGGCCATATAAGTCAATATTCTAAATTGATCTTGCAGAATTTGTTAGCGAGAAGGCTGTAATTGGTGTTTGATATATCTTCCGTCATGGAATTCTAAGGTTTATATTAAGTCAGTTTGAAACGGTTAAAATACTATGTGTGGAACTTCAAGAAGAATTAAACAATAAAATATAGAGAAAAAATCCAAAAAATTATGTTATTCCACATTTCGATACCTCCATTCTAAAACATGCTAAGTCGACTTAGCATATTTTTAGGGAGATTGCATTTTTAATTTCTAAATATTCCAAATTATATTCAGTCAAAATTTGGTATTTATCCGTCAACCCAATCAAAGGGAATTCCACACAAAATTAAAAAAAAAGTAGCATAGTTTAGAATGGAGGTATCGATTTATGTTATTCCACATTTCCGGCTCTATCGGGCTTATACCTCAAAAAATATTGTCTACATACTCGTCTTAAAGGGGCCTATTACTATGTGAGGAATTACATATGATTCAGAGAAGTATAATAATAAGTTATTATAGAATCTATTCTATAATTAAGTTATTATAGAATTATTATAGAATTTTATAAGTATAAAATAAGTTATTAGAGAATCAATATTTCATAAAATGATAATCCTTTGTGATGGTGCTACTAGAAGGAGTAGACCAATATGGCCAATCTTCGAACTAAGCATGCGATAGAATAAAAATTTTATCACATACCATATTTGAAGTCAATCCGTTGCTCCTTTCTAGAGATATCGTGCGCTCCAGCCAGACAGACGGACGGATTTTCCTCAAATGACTTAATATACTTAGGGTCTTAGGTAACTCCTTCGACGTTTGGCCTATAGCAAATGATATATTTGGCCTATAGCAAATGGGAGAGACGTTTGTATTGGTCTATATAAAAACGCAGACCTATAACAACCGTTGTACGTGTTAATGGTTTTGGATATAAACAAACTTAAAGTACACACTTTTAGACCGATCATAAAGGGTCGTTACATTTTAAGGGCCGATGTTGATTTTGAATAAAACACAAATTACGAGTATTTATGAAATTATTGTAATTTATTCTTATTATGAAATATTGGTATGGTTCAATTATGTATGGACAAAATATCGGCCAAATGGCCTCCGCGACCACGGCAGCACACCTCCATCCGATGGTCCAAATTTTCGATGACGCTGATGCATAATTGAGGTTCTATGCCGTTAATGTGCCGAATTATCTCATCCTTTAGCTCTTGAATTGTTGCAGGCTAATCGACGTACACCTTTTCTTTCAAATAACCCCAAAGAAAGACGTACAACGGTGTAAAATCACATTATCTTGGCGGCCAATTGACATCGCCACGACATGAGATAACACGGCCATTGAATTTGTTGCGCAAAAGAGCCATTGTTTCGTTAGCTGTGTGGCAAGTGGCACCGTCCTGTTGAAACCACATGTTGTCCACATCCATATCTTTCAATTAGGGCCATAAAAAGTTCGTTATCATCTCACGGTAGCGAACACCATTCACAGTAACTGCCTAACCGGCCTCATTTTGGAAAAAATACGGCCCGATGATGCCGCCAGCCCATAAACCGCACCAAACAGTCACTCTTTGTGGGTGCATTGGTTTTTCGACAATCACTCTTGGATAATCATTCGCCCAAATGCGGCAATTCTGCGTATTGATAGCTCTGAACGAGATCTAAAATATTGCTCAGTGTGCCAAAGTCGTAGGTCGACTGGAAAGTGGTTTTTCGGCTTTTAGAAAAAAATTATTTGAAAATAATTTCAAATGTAACTTGGAACTTTTTTTTGCTCTAGCTCCTTAACGGTATAAGAAGAATGTGTACAAAATTACAGTCTTCTAGCTCAATTATTGTAGATCGTTGTGTGATTCAAACAGGCAGCCAGACGTATATACGTGAAGATAACTCAGTATATTTAAATTCACAGTAATGGTTTATACGGTAAATTTTTAACAAAAGTGGATATACAAGAAAATGGCTCCCAAATATCTCAAAATCCACAAGATATAGGGACCTGGGGATTAGATTGATCGATAGATCTTTATTTGGGAAAAATACATTTCTTCCCTAAGGTTTCCCATGGAACAATTTTTCCATTTAATGGCTAATATAGATACCACTTTTCAAAATGGAAGTATTTTTCTCAAATAATTTGTTCTCAAAGCATTGTAAATCCATCATGAAACAGCGTTGTAAAGTCATTTAAAGCAAGCGTTGTGGGAGCGTTCCAAAACAGCGCTTTAACATCTTTTTTTTTCGTAGTGCACGCTAAAAAAAAATCGCTTTTGTAGTATATTGTCCCACACATATTCGGCTTGAAACATAACGTTTAGGGTACATCCTAAACATATAATATTGGTTAGACAAAGAGTATATATTTGGGAAAATGTTATTATTGAAATCTTTGTTTACATCCCAATATGTTTTTATTTGGGACTATCATTTCCGAAACAAATATTTATTTGCACTTAAGAATTCAGAAAATACGTTAATTGTGTTACATTTTTTACTAATTCAAAGTTATTTTTTTACAAATTTTTAATTCGTATAAATAATAAATAATAATAATTGAAATAGTACAATGATGACTAGTAATACTAAATCATAAATATGAAGTGCTTGATGTAAACAGAAGTTATTGCTGCATATGGTATTGTAAGCATATGTATATAGGGAGGTACAATCCGAAACTAAGGACAAATTTAAGCTGAATTTCTAAAAAGTCAGAAAAAGTTTTGAAGATCTTTTTTAATTAAAATATGTATATTTAAATAAATTCCTAAACAATAATTTTATTTGTATTTAAAAACATATTTTATTTGAGAAATTTAGTTTGCAAATATATTTTCTTGTAATATATTAATATAAGCGTTCCAAATATATTTTACTGATTTTCAAATAACATTTATTTGCTCAGAAATATATAAAATTTAAAAAATTGTGTTACAAATATATTTCCTTTCGATTCAAACATATGAAAAAGGCGATTTTGGCCCGTGTACCGTCATACATTTTTGCTGGATTACTATAAGGGCTATCATACGGGTTATCATAAGGTAGTTTAACAATATCTATTTTAAGTAATACTGGGACATCTACTCAAGTGGTGCAAATGCACTCATGGAAAAGTATTGTTTGGAGAGTACTTCTTTACAGACGATGGAGGCCGCACCGTTATGGTTAATGACAACGGACTTTTTTGCCCAAAATGGAAGAATTGGACTTGGTTGTTTTCGGCAGGAACGGGCCACATTACAATGAACCATGTGAGAGACGAATTAGATGAGAAATTTATCTCAATTTTGTGCTGTCGATTGGCCGTTCGTGCTGTTTCATCCCACATGATTATGCGGGCCCGTGGAGTCTTTTCGACCGCGATTGTTGCCTGGGAAGACAACTTTATATGTGTCATCGGTGGAATACCGGTAGAAATTATAGTAAAAGTGTGTCAAAATTGCAGTTTCACTTTTAGTAACTTTGGCAAGATTTGTATAAAATAAGCATTGACTTATTAATTAAAATAAATATTTTATTATCTTGCTAAAATTTTCTTTGTTTTCTTTAACGATCAAAAATCAAACGCTTAAAAATCACCCTTTTATCGCATTGTTATTATTTTGCTTTTCACTGTACACAAACAACCACTATTGAGTCTAAAATGCTCACAGCTTTTGTTGTTGTTATTCTCCACATGTATTGTTTTCAGCACTTGGAGTATGCACTCATTCGCTTCGTGATAAACAGGAAATACAAATATCACAAAAAAACCCCCTTCGCGAAGGGAAATGAGGAAAGGTTAAATTCCAACGGGAAAGACTCTGTATGATACCCTACCTCTTCTACTAATTTAAGTGTAAATAAAAAATTCTATGTATTACATAAACTCAATTTGCAGAAAGGTAACTATGCGATATATGAGCTTTATTTGATTTGGAACAATGTGTTAAACCTAGAAGTAGTGTCATAAAACCCACAAAATTCGTTTCAGGATATTTATGGTATACACTGATGTGTTTGTAAATATCGAAACCATATTAGGGCCTAAGGATAGCTTTCATAGATCGTTTATGTCATCGAGGTTTTTAGCAAGTAAGAAAGTTTAGTCGGGTAAACCGAGTTACGAATGCCCTCACCTTCAGTCCCAAACAATATTCGTAAATTTATTTATTTTTCGTCCGTCTATAGATGTATCGTTGTTATCAAAGTGCAGGTCGTATTTATGGTCCGGTTGTGATGCAATTTAGCACACTACTCTTTTTTGGCCTAAGGACGATCCCTATTGAAATTAGCCAAAATCATAGCTCCCATATATGTGTTACCCAGATTTTAAATGTAAATTGTGTGGAACCTGTATTTTGTATCCGATCAGTACGAAATACGGCAGAAAGAGGTTTCTGATTACATGAATGAATACAGCAAAATTTGTGGAAAGTCGGTTCAGATTTAGATATAGCCAGAAACCGTATTTTAAATCTAATCAGTACGAAATTCGGCAGAGAGAGTTTTCTTACACGAACGAACACTGCCAAATTCGGGGAAAATCGGTTCAGATTAAGATACAATCCCCATATATATGTTCTTTCGATTTGGTATCAAAGCGTTACAGAAATTGTACTTTACTTTCCATCGTTGCAATTTTTGGCAGAAAAAACTTTCCTAATTTTGGAACTAATTTCGGTTAAATGGGGGATTATCGATAACCAGATTTAGATATAGCCACATATATGATATGTTCCTGCCTATTTAGTAGTTGAGAGCTATTGAAACTTTATTTTATGTCCGATATTTTTTTATTATTTTAAGAAATGAGGTCTTTGATCTAAGTTGATGAAAATCTGTTTAGATTATGTATAGTCCCTTCTGTTTGTTCCTTCTGATTCTTGATCTATGAAAGAATACAGCTCATTTTAAGATTATCGTTTCAGTTTATTATGATCAACTTGAATAAGCCTTGATTAGGAGGTGGAGGCAATTACTTTGTTTACTAAAACGAAACAAATTATTCCAACTGACGCCCATTTTTCACTGGACTGTAGGTACAAAAAATCATTACACAGTACAAAATTTCTAGTATTTGTATGCATTGGTATTAAAGTTATAAGATATTAACTTTGGATGGGAGGTACAAAAAGGGGGCGAGACAACTTCACCCATTTTTCTCCAGGCGATAGCGACTAATAAACTAATTGTTTTTATTTCAGAGATTAGAATAAGTAGTACATAAGTTATTAAAGAATCAGTATTCCCCTTTGTGGGGGAGGTTCTAGAAGGAGTGGACCAATATGCCCCATCTTCGAACTAAGACTGTGAAGGAGAAAAATATTACCACATACCATATTTGAAGTCAATCGGTTATTCCTTTCGATAGTTATCGTGCGATCCCGCCAGCAGACGGACGGACATTGCTCAAATGACTTAAAATTACCCAAATCGATTTCCACCAAACATACTTGGGGTGTTAGGTCACTCCTTCGATGTGTTACACTTTTGACTACACCATTTTCAATTGTAGTTCGAAAAAAGTCATTTGAAATTCGAAGATTGCATTTGAAATTCGGATGTTCCATTTGAAATTCGAAAAAGGTCAATTGGTATTCGAAAAACATCAATGAAATTCGAAAAACAACAATTGAAATTCGAAACACATCGCTTGATATTCGAAGAACATCAATTGAAATTCGAAAAACATCAATTGAAATTCGAAACACATCATTTTAAATTCGTAAAATTGCAATTTATATTCGGAATACGTCAATTGATACTCGAATTTTTCCATTTGAAATTCGTAATACACCAATTTAAATTCGGAAAACATCAATTGAAATTCGAAATTTATCATTTGAAATTCGAAAAATGTAAACAAAATCAATGCTGTATATTAGATGGGGTCGCATTTACGTGATACAATTTGTCTGTGTTTAACCTTTAATATTAAAATATTTAAATGTGTTTTGTTTCGACTAATTTTAAATAAATATTCATAAAAGATAAGATCATTTATATGTTTTTTGTTCGTCACATTATATGTTAAGAGTAAGTCAGCAAATGTGTTTAAATAAACTCTACCCAATCTAATGTACAGATTTGTTTACATTTCAATAGATGTATTTCGAATATCAAATGATGTTTTTCGAATTTTAATGGGTGTATTACGAATTTCAAATGGAAAAATTCGAATTTCAATTGATGTATTTCGAATTTCAATTGATGTTTTTCGAATTTCAATTGATGTGTTTCGGATTTTAATTGATGTTTTTCGAATTTTAATTGATCTGTTTCGAATTTCAATTGATGTATTTCGAATTTCAATTGATTTTTTTCGAATTTCAAATGGAATCTTCCAATTTCAATTGACCTTTTTCGAATTTCAAATGTAATCTTCGGATTTCAATTGATCTAATTCGAGATTGAATTGATTTTTTTCGAATTACAGTTGAAAATGGTGTAGTAGCAAATGATATATACCCTGTAAGTTAACGATGTATCATTTGATCTGGAACAAAGTGTAAAACCTTGAAGTAGAATCAAACACTTTTGACTCGTAGCAAATGATATATACCCTGTAAGTATACGATGTATCATTTGGTTTGGGACAAATTATAAAACCTAGAACTAGAATCAAAAGACCCACAAAGTTCGTTTTAGGATTTTTATGGTTTACACTGATTTGTTCGTAAATATTTAATCCCTAGTAGGTAGATTTTTTATATCATCGATTTTTTTTAAATTTCTCAAAAATATTTTTCTTATGAAAGTGTCTTGTTTGGAACGTGAGACGTTTTTGTTAATTCTTTGAATACATCAAATATCTCCAGAAATTACAAATTTCTAGGATATCTACTCACAACGATTATTATACTTCTGTGAATGAATTGCGCTTTAAAAACAGAATAATAAAATAACAAGGGCACTGCTAAAACCAAATGGAAGTGGTTTATTGTTTCAATGCATTTCCTAGAATCACTCATCCCCTGGCATCCTGTATTGAATGTGAATAGGAAATAACACTAAAGCACAACAAACAATTTGTATGTATCCTTCGGCGATGCTGGTGCACGCGATTTATTGTTGAATTGTAAAGATGAATACAGAAACTGCAAAATGTTCGCACTATTCGAGCGCAAAAAATATTTCCTATAGGCAATCCGAGCAATTGTAAAGTTTATCCCATTGGTGCAGTTTACGCTACTGTTTCGTTTTTGTTAGCGGGAGTAATCCGGAGAAACCTTTTTGGTATTCCTTCTTTCCTAGATTAAACTGACAGACGGTGGAAGGCAATCAATGTGAGTCAGAGGTCATACTATCGTATATGTAGTAACTTGTCCAAGGATTGTATTATCACTTTTGGTGGCGTACGAAAAGTTTAAAACTCGAAGAAATTGCCAGAATTAACATTAAGATACTCTGCTCCACTGAAGCAATATCCGTTCGTCTGTCTGTCTGTCTTAAATAGAATGACCGGACATTTTATATGTGGTAATACTTCTTTCAAACTAAGTTTAAATTCGAAAGTGTGCCAAATTGGACAATGTTGAATGTTTTACAATTTCATCTTGTTTTTGTTTTATTCGATTTGCTTCCATAGTACGTATTTTGTTTTTGCACTTTGTTAGGCTCAAGATCGATTCGGTTGTTTTCAGTACATGCAAAAACTTTGTTAAAAATTAAAGAAGAAGTAAGTGGCATGTATTGGGGGTGGTTATAATGGAAGTGGAGTGGAAGTTGGTGCATGTACGAAGTATGATGGTTACCGATTGTCTTTTTTTTGTTGAGATATGCGCTTTTAGCAAACAGTTCTCGTTAAATGTTACTTGAGCTGTGCGTATATATTCTAATGATCGACTGAAGTAATCGTTGTAATAAGGATATTGATAATGGGAGTTTGATGGCTCCCGAAACAGATCTGTCTATCCAACCATTACAACCACCCCCAATACAAGTCACTTACTTTTACTTTAATTTGTCGCTAACAAATTGTGCAATATATTTCAATTTCAAAATTTGGTTTATATGGGCGGTGCCACGTCCATTGATCCGATTCCGCCCATTTTTGGAGCAATCACGTAGACTATCACCAGAAACATATACACAAAATTACAGCACTCTCGTTAACAAATTGTGCAAGACATTTCAATTTCAAAATTTGGCTTAAATGGGCGGTGCCACGCCCACTTGGTATCGGAAATCCAAGTACCCTATTTTCACCACCCCCTACACATGTACATTCAGTGAAAATTACAACAAGATCGGTCTAGCCGTTTAGACGTACGGTACAAACAAACAAACACACATTCTCTTATATACCCAGCAAAAAAAGAGCATCCAAAGAAGCAATAAAAATCCCCAACTTATGATCCGGAAGTTGTACTAATTAGGATTTTCACCAATGAATTTAACAAGGGGTTGTCGTGCCGGGAAGTACTTCTTTGTCACCACTTTTGCACAACTCCTTTTAAAGCACTGTAAGATTTTTTTTTGGTGTTGTATTTATTTGATGAATGTATGTCGTTCTTATTAACATCTTTGGGTCCAGATATCTCTTATTTTAAAGGAATACTAAAGTTGACATAGGGAAGGGAACGTATAAATAATATACTATTGGCCAAAGATAGCATATATATCTACACGCTGAAAAAAAAATTGCTTCTGTAGTATATTGTCCCAAACATATTTGGCTTGAAACATATATATGTTTAGGGTGGACTCTAAGCATGTAATATTTGGTACATACAAAAATTGTGTATTTGGGAAGATGTTGTTCTAAACAAATATTTGTTTACATCCCAATGTGACTGCTATTTGTGAAACAAATATTTATTTGCATTTAAATATTCATAAAATACATAAATTTGTGTCAAAAATTCAGTAATTCAAAGGTAAATTTGTAGAAATTTTTAATGCTCGTAAAAAAATAATAATTGAAATCATATAATCTTGGGACAATATAAAGTACTTAGGGAATTGACAACTAATGATGGCTTTGAATACTCAGAAATTTTAAATGATCGATTTAAAACAGAAGGTAATGGTGCATATAGTATCATAACTGGGAGGTACAATTCGAAACCAAGGAAAAATTGAAACTGAAATTTGAAAAACTCAGCAATAGTTTTGGAAATCTTTTTTTAAATAAAATATATTTGGAAAAATTCCTAAATAATAATTTTATTTGTATTTAAACACATATTTTATTTGAGAAATTTAGTTTGCAAATATAATTTGTTGTAATATATTAATATATGCGTTCCAAATATATTTTATTGATTTTCAAATAAAATTTATTTGCTAAGAAATATAAAATATTTAAAAATTTGTGTTCCAAATATATTTTTTTTCGATTCAAACATATCAAAAAAGGCGATTTTGCCCCGTGTAAGTATGTTTAGGACATTTGAAGATGTTTGTAATCGGATATATGTATTGTAGACCTTTTTGTTGTTATGATTGGATTGTTTGTTCGGCTTGAGGTCCGTAATAAATAAAAGACAATACTTTTATTTTTTATTTATTTTTCTTTATTTGCCCAATATTTCGGCCAACTTCGTTGGTCATCATCAGGGGGAATCTATCACACAAAAACACGAATTATTACAATAAAACAATGACAATAAAAACATTGTTACGATAAGTATTTACATTTAATAATGTTGTAACAAAAAATATAGTCCTTTGCTATGTGAGCTTTCGTTAGTTACTGTCTAATTTTCCGTTTATGTTTTTCTATTGTATGCCTGTAGATTTGAGCACAGCCGTCAGTGTCTCTCTTAAAATTTAGTCTCTTTTCTGGTGAAACATCGATGATATGTAGCATCTCTAACGTGTATCTCCTTCCGTAATGTTTCTCTTGCGTTAGTATCTCAACGTCGTCAAAGTTAGGTTTGTGTCCGGTTGTGGTACAATGTGCTGCAAGGGCAGTTTTTTGTTCAATGGGTTTGTGAAGAGCTTTCTGATCCGATCTGTGAGATGATAGTCTAGTTTTAAGTTTTGTTTTAGTAGTACCGACATATACCCTCTGGCATATGTCGGAGTTGTCACCATTACACTTTATTTTGTAGACAAGATTTGACTTTTCCTCCTTTTTTACTTGAGATTTGGTTTGGCTGAACAGTTGATTTACCGTAGTATGCGCTTTGTATGCTAGTTCAAAATGTTCTTTGTCATAAATGTCAGAATGTTTTAACCTTTCGGAGAGTCCAGGGATGTAGGTCATTGATTTATACATTTTCTTTGGTTTTTCTTCTTTATCATTTTCTTTCCTTCCTTCTTTGTTTGTTGCTCTTTTCAGAAGATTGTTTATCAGTTTGTCCGGAAAGTCATTCATGCGTAAAATATTTATAATTTTATATTTATTCCTATTGTGATAATCCTTGTCGCTGATTTGTAAGACTCGATTTATAAAATTATTCGCCGTATTTATTATTGTTCGTCTTGGATGTTTAGAGTTAAAATTAATAAGTCGTCCAGAAGCAGTTTCTGTTTGGTACCAGTCCATTTTAAACGTAATTCCTTGTCTAATTATCACAGAATCTAAATATGGAAGTTTGTTATCCATTTCCTTTTCCATGGTAAACTGGATCTGCTTGTTGAAAGAGTTCAGGATATGTAGTGTTGAATCCACATCGTTTTTCTTCACTATAGCGAAAAGGTCATCTACATATTTAGTCATTATTTTGGGTTTAGATTCCATTTTATCTATCGTAATGTCCAAAAGTTCTTCCATAATGATGTCAGCGATTACTGGTGAAGCTGGTGACCCCATGGGCATGCCCTTTCTCTGTTCATATATTTTGTCGTCATATTTAAAGTACCTCGTCTCCTTTATGCAAAAAGTCAATAGTTCGATGAATAGTTCCCGGGGAATTTTTGTATATTGTGCAATAATGTCCCATTTCTTATCTATTGTAGTTATAGCTAAATTAATAGGTATACTTGGGAATAAGGAGATAACGTCAAATGATATCATTATTTCATCATTATTTATCTCTGTGTCAATTATTCTGGTCCTGAAATCAAATCTTGTCTACAAAATAAAGTGTAATGGTGACAAGTCCGACATATGCCAGAGGGTATATGTCGGTACTACTAAAACAAAACTTAAAACTAGACTATCATCTCACAGATCGGATCAGAAAGCTCTTCACAAACCCATTGAACAAAAAACTGCCCTTGCAGCACATTGTACCACAACCGGACACAAACCTAACTTTGACGACGTTGAGATACTAACGCAAGAGAAACATTACGGAAGGAGATACACGTTAGAGATGCTACATATCATCGATGTTTCACCAGAAAAGAGACTAAATTTTAAGAGAGACACTGACGGCTGTGCTCAAATCTACAGGCATACAATAGAAAAACATAAACGGAAAATTAGACAGTAACTAACGAAAGCTCACATAGCAAAGGACTATATTTTTTGTTACAACATTATTAAATGTAAATACTTATCGTAACAATGTTTTTATTGTCATTGTTTTATTGTAATAATTCGTGTTTTTGTGTGATAGATTCCCCCTGATGATGACCAACGAAGTTGGCCGAAATATTGGGCAAATAAAGAAAAATAAATAAAAAATAAAAGTATTGTCTTTTATTTATTACGGACCTCAAGCCGAACAAACAATCCGATGTTTGTAATCTTTATGGTGTACTGGCTCTTGAAAAGTGTGACTGAATGACCCCATAGTGTAACTTCTAGCAACATTTTCGCAAATGATCAACATTCTCACTAATAAAAAAGTATTTTTATTTTACACAGTAATACATAGCACATATGTGCGGCGCTATGTATTTTCCCGGTTCAGATAGTAATAAAGTTCCGCAGTGTGGTACAGTAAGTAAGGTATGGTATATTTAATTACCATAATTTCTTTTAAAATTATTTAATTATTGCCTACACCACACTGTGGTACAATTTATTATAATTTTATGCATTTGTTTCTAACACCCAAAATGAGAAGAGATATATAGAACCATCATTTATTATACCAATCGACTTAGAATCACATTCTGAACCGATTTGTGCATGCATTCTTGTAATCAATGTGCAGGTCACAAATATAGTCCGATCTCAAAGAAATTTTGCACATATCTGTATTTTGGGACAAAACAATTCGTATTGAAATTGAAAGACAATCCGTATTTAGATATAGGGCCTGTTTCGGTAACTTATTTTCTTTCGTTTACGGCGAACGACAAAAAATCTCTCAACTATTTGAATATGAGTTTAGAACCGGATATCTTAATATACATATATGAATGAAATGTACCTTCAATTTAGCTTATACCATCTATAGAAGATATAATTTCCTTTCGATATTCATGAAATTTGGTAAAGAGTATCTTATTTTAACAGTTAATATATGTGTGAACAATATCGGTTCAAAGTTACATATAGTAGCATGGATGTGTTCCTTCCGATTTGGCATCTAAGCTCCATAGAAGTCATATTTTAGTCAAATGTATTATATTTTGCACAAAGGATTTTTTAATCCATACCTACCCAAAATAGCTGTCAAACACGATTGACAAAAATCAAAACAGCAACAAGAGAACAACTTCAAAGGTTAAATAGATGAATACAGTACGTTCTGTTAAATACAATGTGGGTTACGCCTTTTGTGCTTTATCAAAAACGAGCACTTGATGTTACTTTTTTTTTTCTTTTGCCTTCAATACAATCGTTCGATTCGATTCGATTTTTGGATGAAAAATTTATTTTCAATTTTTGGGGATATGCTCTTTGGCTTTTCTGGTGACGATATATCAACAATTTTGGAAAGTATAAAGTGTTATTAATATATTCAGCTTTTATCGCAATCCAATTTACTACAATTCCAAAATTTTACATATTTCGAAGAAAATCAGCATACTTTGAAATGACTTTATGTTATTTTAATCAACTATGAAAAAGTCGACTTTTAGGTCCGATTAATCGACCTAGTCGACTGAATCGAAATTTAGTTGATGAAAAAGTCGAAAGTCGTCTAGCTTCCAGAACCATTCACTAATTCCGATATAGCCGCCATATAAAAATATATTTCTTCGCTTTAGCACTATAGAAGCAGTATTTTACATATATTTCATAGCCCTCATATATAAGTTCCTTTCGTTCTGGACTTTTATCACTTCAGAAGCTTTATTTTACATCCAATCGTTTTGAAATTATGTACTCTAGCGTTAATAATTTATTTTCCGAAATTGCATTTTGGTTAGTTATATAGAAGAACATTGAGCGCCCCAGTAGGTGAGTTGGTAGCGTACTCGCCTATGAGTTTGGGGGTCGTGGGTTCGATTCCCACCAGAGGCTCTGGTCTGTCGCTGCAAACATTTAGCCATATGGTCTTTGTAAACCGGCCTTTCCCTGGACCTTAGATTATAAATTTACTTTGTATTGTAATTCAAAAAAATAAATAAAATAGAAGAACTTCATTACATGCCGAAAAAATTTTCATACTTGTGACTTGGAAGTACTTATAAAGTTATTCTTTTGGAGGTACTTCTTTTATTTTTTGCTGGGTATACATTTATAGATAGATTTACAAATTTGAGTTCCAAATATATTTTCTTTCGATTCAAACATATAAAAAAATGCAATTTTGCCCCGTGTATAAGATTTGATTGGTTGAAATTTATTTCCGCAAATTTTAAGTGATTTAAAGTATTTTTCCTACCTTTAGCATTTTTTTCAAATAGGTATGAAATACTGAATAACTGCTTAAAAATGTTCTCTAATTCAAGAGTAGTAATGTTTATTTGTCGCTACGAGTTCGATAAGAGTTTTGCAAATTCCGGCCCAATAACAGCTCGTAACAGTGTCTACAGTTCAAAGTAACATTAAATGTAGAATCGCCAATACTAATATCAATTCATAGTCCAAAAAACTGATAAGCTCTAATGTACGGATGTGTGCACTGCTGTTTATGTACAGACAATTAATTTGTGCCATCGCAAATGACCTGAGCTAAAATTAATTAAAGCAAAATTAATTAATTCAGATTATGTTTGATCACATGTGAACATACCGAAATGAATAATCGACAAATTTCCTAAGTTTAAATAATGAGAAAATTAAGCCATCATTTGTTGGCAAATGGTTAGGTGTTTTGTACGTTTGTTATATTCTTCACCGCATAGTAGTACGGGGCACAGGGTACAGTGTTTTAGTGCGTTTCCTTCCTTTTTACACAAAAAGGAGAAAATATACACACTGAAAAAATCTAACATATTCTGTAGAAACATAAGTACACATGCTTAGGATGCACTCAAAATATATACGTTTTTCCATAATAATATATATTCCCGACAACACACTGTGGTACAGAGTATTATGACTTTGGAGTTTAGTAGTAACTCCCAGAAAGATAAGAGATAGATAAACCCATAGAAGTTATTAGAGATCGGCATAGAATTACTCTGTCGATTTCGCGACGTTTGTATCTCAATATGTTCTTGTGATCTAAGTTCCAAATATGAACCTGTTTACAGGTAATATAAATTGTGTGCGATCCAGAAAGGTGCAAACATTAACACCCGTCTATATTCATTGTAAAATTTAGCTAAGTATAGAATATGAAATTTGATAATTGATAACCGGATTCTGAAATTTTAAATATTTGTTTGCACTGGTATTAATTAGGGGTGTAAAGAAAGTGACTTTAGCGAAAGCGAATGCGACTATTGAAATATATTTCTTGCGAATGCGAATAGTAAAATATGAATTTTTCGAAAGCGAATGCGAATAATAGTTTGACCCTTTAGTACCAACAAATTTAAAGAACTGAATTGATACTTTTCCAGGATATTCAAGTATTAAGAATGTTTTTCATATTTTTACCTCCTGTTACTACAAGAACAAACATATTTTTTCAACTGTTTTGAAGAGAAGTGGCTGAGGTTTTCATTGGTATTAATATATCCAAATTGTGTGAAGGGAATAAGGAGTTTTAACAAGTGGAATCGAATACTGAAATATATTTTTGCGAAAGCGAATAATCCAAAGATGGTTTTTGCGAATGTTAAAATGATGGAATAATTCGCGTTCGCATATACGAATGCGAATATTCGTTACATCCCTGGTATTAATGTTATAAGATGTTAACTCTTTGTAGATGACCCCATTTGTAGTGATCCCCTTTGAGGGAGAGATACCAAAAGGGGGGTGGCAGCTTTGATAATTTTTTTCTCGAGGAAAAAGTCACTTTTACTATACAAAGAATAATAAAATATTTAAATAAGCAGTATGGAAGATAATCAATAGTTCACGAAATTGTAAGCCTTTGTTGGGGAGGTACTAAAAGGAATGGAACAATATGGCCAAACATAGCTTGAGATAGGCAAATATATTAACACTTACAAAATGTTAAGTTACAAAATGTTAATCGGTTGTTCCTTACGAGATTTATAGTGCACTCCAACCAGACAGACGGAAGAATAATGCTAAAATGTCGTAAAGCGGATTTCCGACGAACCTTCATCGTGTCTTATCGTGGTCACTAACCAGACAGACAGATAGACGGACATTCTTCAAATCACATAAAATGTCCTAAAGCGTCCGCTAGTGATAAAATAATTGCTTGATAAAGCCCCCATATTTTCCGCTGTGTATTAGTTGACACAAATGGTGGAGGGTATGATTGTGAGAGTAGATATAAGTCGAATTTGATGACTAAAATTGACTCCGACTTTTTTCCTTTAATTACTTGGATATAATCTTCGTCGTTAAATTTGCATAAAACATCCGCAGGCATTAACCCTAATGTAACCGCTGAGTGGACATTTGTGGGGATTAATTATAAAATGCCTTCCCCATACATCGAGGGTTACAAAAAACTCTTAAGTACCACAGACATTTGCAGTTTTTGCCTGACGAAAGAAACCGTTTTAAATGAAAGGGTGCGAGTAAAAGACACAACTGTGACCTTTTTGGTTGGAATTAAAACTCAGTTGGTCCTAATATGAAAAACACATATAATCGAATGAAAATTGGAACGCATAACCATTTTTACGCTTGTGTGATTTCGTTAACAGAAGTAAATTAACTCCATATCCAAAAACAAAAACGTAATCCCCTTGACCCAAAGGACAACCACATACAGATATCCCAAAGATGTCGGAATTGAAATAAAAGGCAACAACAGAGTGGGCGGAAATCCATTGGCTACTGTCTGAGTTCACTTATGAACGTCGTCGCATTAATTGCTCCGGATCAAAAAGTGACAAAAAATAAAATGTATATCGAGAAATAAAAGAAAATTAAATATATAGAGTGTGTGCTGAACCAACCCTTGCCACAATTTGTTTTTGTTGACAGTTTTATTGGATACTTTAAGGGTTAACGCGCTTTCCTTCAGAAATGTATACTATTTTTTTTTGAAATATATGATAACGCCATATTCCCTGGAGTATGAGAAGCTAACCTAAAATATAAGTGTTACAAACGCGTTTCATGATTGGGGAATACACTAAAACATAAACATAATTATTTCGCTAGGATTTTCAATAATTACTCCTGATGAAGTTGGAATAAAGCCAGTGAAATGTTGAGTGAAACATAAAATAAATTTGTTTTATTTACTTCATAAAAATATCTGACCAAACAACCCAGTTTAACAACATAATTAAATAATATTCTGTTTGCCCTAAAGCTTTAACCAATTTGTGTTCCAAAATCGTAGGATGAAAACAGACTGCAATATACACGTAATGAACAATAATTTCAGCGAGTCAGTATGGATAATAATATCCCAAATATAAGACACTTTGGGGGTGAAAACTGTGTATGTACTTATTTTTTCGTAAATTTTTTGACCTTTTGTAAATCATATGTCTCCGCCTTTCGGGGTGCATAGATGAATGCTATCGCACGCGTCAATGTGTTGCGGATTGTGGAACGCCCAATAGATATATTGGGTAGCTGCGAAGGTCTTTTGTAATGAGATCCCAGTAAATGTCCGAATTGTCTATGATCCCTGACTAAACGTAGCGAGTTATTGGCGCCTCAAAATATCCGATCCAAAACAATAACCGCCAGAATGGCGGCTTCAAAGTGGCAGAACCACTTTCATCCTAGGATGCGGTGGCCCAATCATCATCCTGCCCAAATTATAACCGATTTATGAAAGTTCAACAAGAGAAATCCAATACCAATCCCTTCAACGAACGGCCCTTGGCACACCGAAATGCACAAAAATAGGACAATGGAATGTGAAAACGCTTAGCGACCCTACAAGGTTGGCCCAGCTAAAGGCTCAAATATCAAAATTCAAAATAGAGATATTGGATATAAATGAAACGCGATGAGGAGAATTTACATCATCTAATGGAAACGTAATCCTGCACAGCGGCAAATAAGGCAGAAGAACACAAGGAAATCGATTAGCTCATGGAAACCTATCAACGACCGCATATACCTACCAAACCGTAAACTTATATTAGCCACCATAAAACTTAAATTAAGTAAGTTAAAACTATGACCAACGCGGTAATCGGAAAAAACTTAAAAGTTATGTTCTGAACAATCTTCGTGACGAAAGAAAATGTAATGAATTATCAACCATAATGAGAAATAGACTGATGGCCAACAACAACAACTCATGAGAAGAAATATGTACTGAACTAAACAATAGAGCGAAAGAAACAATGATACAAGAAAAGAATGGATAGCAGATAACTCCAGGAGCCTTATTCAACAGAGGACTTATCTGAGATACAGCTCCTCACAACAGATTAAAGGTACAGTACAGTACTATAGCTAAATCAGTAAAAAGTCCGGCTCGTACATAAAAAATAAACTACTTTGATACATTAGCCAGCGAAGCTGAGTATGCCGCTGGAACAAACAATATGCGCCAGTTATACAATATTATTGAACGACTCTCTAAAAAAAATTTTAATCACAGAAAGGCCGTGAAAGAGCAAAATGGACAACTATTAACTACGGTACTAGAAGATGTACGTTATAAAAAAAGGCAAAGCCAGGTCCGCATTTGTAAGATTATACCACATGTGGGGTAAATATATCTTTGCGTTCTCGCAAATATCTCTCCAAACGAATATAGACATCTTCAACGCCTGCGTAAAATGGAAGTGAAGCATGTAATATGGAAGTGAAGCATGGCTTACAACGGACACACTAGTGAAGAAGGACACACTAGTGGCCGACTACAATTTCAAACACTGAACTGTGCAAAAGATCCATCAAGATTTCAGTGTAAATCCAAATAAGAAGAAGGAAACGTAAGTGGATTGGAGAAGTATAGTTTGTATGTACATATATGTATTTAGAAAGACTCTGGAATGGAAGCCGCAAGGCAGCCGATGTGGACGGAGCACATGGCGCCGAAGAATCTTAATGTTAACTTACAGTGAAGTAAAAAAGGACCAGTTAAGCGAAAAAATATAAAAAAAATGGAACGGAAAGCTAATAACATGTACAAATTTCAGGTTTTTGGATTTTTTATTATTTTGACATAAGATACATCCAACAATTGTCGTGAAATAAAAGCAGTAGAATTTTTTTTCGTTTGAACTGAACTTTTTTGGGCCAAACAAAAGGGTGCAGAATTATACTGTTTTTTAATAATTATTTTTTTTCTTAGGTGATTACAGCATCTAATTATTTAAAGCATATTTAAAAATGTCGTGGGAACTTTGATAAATTAACATTTAATAAAAGGTATACCCTCACTTTGTAAGAAGTGTAATAAATATTATACAATTATATAATTTAGATGATTGTTGCAGAAGATATGAGCATGTTGTGTTTGAATGAATCTGTCAATTTGTGTGGGGGTACCACAAATGGCTGGACAAATACGCATATTTTTCGCTGAACAGTAAATACTTCAAAGAAATTGCACTGCACCAAATTGTAATCGTTTATGTGCCCTGGTTTTAACGATATGAGCCATTCAATTTTGGTAAGAAGCGAAGATTCATTCAAGAATCCCACACAAAGAATTTAGAAGTTATTTGAGAATCAATATTTCACTAAATGTTAACCCTTTGTGAGGGAGGTAGTAGAAGGGGTAGACCAATATGGTCCATCTTCGAATTTTGCCTGATATAGAAAACATATGAGCACATACCAAATTTGAAAGCAATCCGTTACTCCTTTCGAAAGATATCGGGCGCTCCAGCCAGCCAGACAGACATACTTGGGGTCTTAGGTCACTCCTTCGATGTGTTACACTTTTTGTGGTAGATGACGCCGAATTATCAAAATAATGTTGCCTGTGTGATTCCAGTACAACCAACTCAAGTATAAGTATAAATTTACGATGGTATTATTAAATATTATAAATTATATCTTGCAACTGCATTCTTTAACAAAAATATTTTTTTCTTACTTGTATTTCCTTCTATGTGTACGAATCTTCTAAATGTCTTTCTTTAAAAAAATATATATTTATTGTTTACTTACTGCATCTTGAAATTGCATTTTTAACCACTGTATTGCTTTTTAAACCCCTAAATGATACGTTTGCTCCAAATTTGTGACCAAATAAATTAACACTATCGTAATGCATTTTTGAAATGAATTGGGTTGGCGTTGTAATTGCGGCACTAGTTTCATTTCTTACTGAAAGTATCTTTATAAGCGGCTGGCGTTGTGCTCAACTTTGAGAGGTTTTGGCCAGAAAATCTGGAAAGTTACCCATAGTGCATAGTTTTGATGCTTAATAAGAGAGTATATCATCATGTAAGACAACTTTAGATACAATAGATACAACCGACTTTAAGGATAACGTAAGATTGACTAAGGTACTTTGTGGAGTCCAAAGCAAAATTGTAGTCGATGATAATAAAAACGAATAATATTCGCGACCCAAGGTTCGCATTCTTAACTAGGTTTAACCGACTAAACTTTCTTGTTTTGAGAAAATTTTAATATTGTTTAATTTAAAAAATCCACAATTATTACGAGTATATGAAATAAAATGAGACCATTCCGAAGAAAATCAATGCATAATTTAAAAATTTGTAGCTAATTTAGCAAATCTACCAACCTTACAAGTTATCAAATGTAACATAACTATGTTGAATAACATCACACTACTAATCCGAATATTCAATGTTTACCGAGTTACTTAGAGACATGGAGATTTCATGTAAATGTAGAGTATTTTTTGTAAAATATAATAACATACATCACTCAAATCTTTCTTAAGTCGACTTAGGCGGTTATCCCTTTTGACATATGAAAACAGAGATAAAAATCTAAAAAAGAAAGCTTAAACCACATAGTTTAGCTTAACTCGTGCACCATTTATCACAATTGTTTCAGGATAGCTTTAAAGAATCCTAAATTAAGCAGCATTCACCTTCTTCTAATATCATTATTTCATCCCATCAGCGGTTTCAAAGATATCTTGGAAGATATTGCGAAAATCCTATTTTTCGTGAAAATTGCAACAACCTTTTAACTAAAACCTCTTAAAAACACCGAAAAATTCACAACTCACAAAAGTTGTAGCTAATTTAGGAAACCTATCAACGTCACAAGTTATCAAAAAAATACCAAATGTAATATAAGATTATAACATAACATCATCATAACATCACACTACTAAACCGAATATTCTGTTTGTAGACTTACTTCATTAACTACAACTTTACGATATAGTAATAAAAATATAAAATTTTCTAAAAAAAATGGGATTTGTTCGATATCTTTGAAACCGCTGACGGAATGATTGGAAATTATATTAGAAGAAGAGGAATGCTACTAAATTAAGGATTTTTCTTTCCTGAACCAATTAGGATAAATGGTTTTTGAGTTATGCTAATATTTAATTTCGCCGAAAAAAAATCAAAAAAAGGATTTTGGCCAAAAATTAAAAAAATAATTTTTTTATTTTTTTGCGAAAAAGTCGGGTTCAATATAACTGTTTAAATGCATTAAATGCGATCTGTTAGTTGCAAATTTAATCACTTTTTTCTTTCTTTATTGTTTTTAACTCCACGTTATGTACATATTATTAATAACACTAAAAAATTACATTGTAATATTTTTTTAAATTCTAGTTTTCATAGAAAGTACCTTTAGTATTTGGACCATATTTTTCGAGGAATAGATCCGGGATACGCTTTAAATTTAAGGAAATTGTAAGGGCTACAAATATTGGAAATATCCCTTGCATGTAGTTACAAAGAGTTTTTTTTTCAAAAAAATGTTTTTTTGCTGAAACGATAAAAACATATGAAATAGAAAACCAGTAAGGAAAGTCTAAAGTCGGACGGGGCCGACTGTATAATACCCTACAGCGCTCTCGTAATATTGAATAACTCTGATATTTAAATTTTGTAATTCAAGTATAAATTGTTTACATAAATTTACTTTTGGGACATTTTATACTTAAATAATACCCTGTACCACGGTGTGGTGTAGGGTATAAAAACGATTCGATCAAAAGAGCCAAATCGGATGAAACATATATATGGGAGCTATAGCTAAATCTTAACCGATTTTCTTCAAATTCGGCAATGTTGGTACATGGATCAAGAAACTCTACCATTCTAAATTTCAAAACGATTGGATGTAAAATATAGCTTTTATAGAACTAAAGGGCCAAATCGGACGAAACATATATATCGGAGCTATAGCTAAATCTTAACCGATTTTCTTCAGATTCGGTAGTGTTGGTTCATGGATCAAGAAATTCTACCATTCTAAATTTCAGAACGATTGGATGTAAAATACAGCTTCTATAGAACTAAAGGGCCAAATCGGACGAAACATATATATGGGAGCTATAGCTAAATCTTAACCGATTTTCTTCAAATTCGGTAGTGTTGGTTCGTGGATCAAGAAACTCTACCATTCTAAATTTCAAAATGATTGGATGTAAAATACAGCTTCTACAGGACTAACGAGCAAAATCGGACGAAACATATATATAGGGATCTTTACAGCTGCGAAATACTCTAAACTGCAAAATTTCAGAACGATCGGAGTGAAATTGCGACCTGTAGTCGACGAACAATTTTACATGGACAGACGGACGGACAAAAACAAACTTATAATACCCTGTACCACAGTGTGGTGTAGGGTATAAAAATCGCTAACAAAGTACTGTATTCCACATTTTCAAAAACCCGCATACTAACAAAGAAAATAATTCTATCTTGCAAAATCTAAGGGTAAATGTCGAAATTAGTAAATTTTCTGTAGAAGTAAGAGCATTTTCAAACCAGTAAGGAAAGGCAGAAAGTCGGGCGGGGCCGACTATATAATACCCTACACCTCCCTTACAATGCGATAAAGGTCATTGCGAAAATAATTTGGAATAATTGGTAAGTAGGCAGGAACATATTATCTAATTCTGAGCCTATAATCGCTAAATTTCGTTGCTGATCATTCGCAGTGAACGGACGTGTTTATCACATAGCGGATAGTTACCAGTACCTATTACGCAATACCAAAAATCTGTACAAAGTCTATAAGGCCTACATCGTAGTACCTATTACGGTATAATACAGACAAAATAAAAATAAATTCTCTTGACGGGGATGCCTTCGTGTTCCGATGGAGCGCGGTTCCCCAATCGTCCGAGTGTCCGTCCGTTGGTCTTGGCCAAAGCCGACCACACCAAAAATGGTGAAAATCTCCCCCAAGTACTCACAACAGGTGATGCGGTGAGGGGAAAACGTCATGTCCGACCGTCAAAACGGAAGCACAATGAGCATCGTGTAGCGCTCAGAGTTTTGACGAAGTTGGAGGCTGTTGAGGTTTCGGCTCTTACCGAAAAACAAAAAGAGTCACTTACCTGGGCTAAAGGCGTCATAGATGCTTCTAAGGCCAATGAGTCGGCTGAAAGAGCCACAAATTCAGCTGTGTTAACGGCTAATAAAGTAAAACGAATCAGATCACCTGATGAACCCCTGCCTTCGAAAAAGGCAAGAGGCCCTAATGTCACCATCAACAGGACACTCACCAAGCCCTTCAATGAAGTGGCGAAGGAGAGTCTAGTGATGGCTGTTATAGACAGAAGTAGTGAGGATGGATCCATCCTCAAGGACAAATGGAGTCATGTACAATCAGCCATTATGGCACATTACCTCGATGTCCGTAGAGAAATGCCGGGCAAACCACCAATCTGCAACGATGCAGGATGGCATCAGGGGAGAGTAAAGCTCTTATATTTCGGTGATGCCAGATCAGTAGACCTGTATAAGGCTGCTCTGAGTCGAGCGGGTGAGGTGTGGCCGGGTGCCCAGTTGGATGTTGTCGAAAAAAACAACATCCCTAGTCACCCTAGAGCCATCACCTGGGTTACAGAAGAGCCCTCCAACCCGGCTGACATCTTAGAAATAATAAAAGATTCCAATCCTGGTCTGCCGGCCCATAATTGGAGAATCAGCAAGGTGGGTGAGGCGGATGGTAAAAAGCGGCAGGTCAATCTTATCCTAAACGCTGAATCCACCTCCCATATACAAAGTGCGAGTGCAACCCTACAATATGGCTTCGAGACTATAGTCTTGAAGATATACAAGCAGGATATAGCTCCCACTGCAGAAGGTGAGTCGTCCACCGTGGCACTTTCTGAAAGTGCGGAGGTACCCACGCCTATTATTTCTGGTGACTCCAACTCTAACAGAAGATCTGTAACGTCCTTCTCTGACGACAAAAGCTCTACTTCGGACACAGAGAGGCTGAGGGGAGTCTCCGGACTCTTTGACGCATCTGGCGGGGACATGCTTCTCGACGATACGGACGAAGAGTTCGATAACACCCTTGTCGGGGTGGATGTTAATCTGTCAATTATTAATGATGTTAAGAATTCTACAGATTAACCTCCATCACGCTAAAGCAGCCTCAGCGGCTCTATTGCTGCGCCTGTCCACAGGCGCAGTGGACATCGTCCTGATACAGGAGCCCTACGTAGTGGGAGGAAGGGTGTGTGGTATTAGGACACCCAACTTTAAACTGCTTGTGGCCAACTGTGAAGGCACTCCAAGAACCTGCATTTTGGCCAGGAAAGATCTAAGTATCTTTCTCCTGACTAATTTAAGTGGTAAAGACCAAACAGCTGCTAGCCTGGAGATCGGTAATAGCATATATTGGGTGATCTCCAGCTACTTGCCTTATGAATCTGTTGTACCGACTGCTCTATTCAGGGAAGTAGTAGAAGAAGCAACGTCTGACGAGCTCGAGCTGATTATTGGCGCAGACACGAACGCTCATCATACTATCTGGGGTAGTACGGATATAAACAATAGGGGTGATTCGCTTCTAACTACCAACCTTAGTATTTGTAACATAGGTAATAAACCGACCTTCACAAGTAAAGACAGACAAGAAGTACTCGACGTAACGTTTGCTACTGACCGGCTGTCAGACAAAATTATTGGGTGGAATGTACTGGACGACCACTCATTCTCTGATCACCATTATATTGAGTTCAAACTCGCGGAAAGCGCCTAAACCCGCCGTCCACAGAAATGTAAGGAAGACAAAGTGGCATCTGTATGAGAAGAATTTCAAGAAAGTCCTCAACTCTAAACTTCTGTACGAACCGAATGACAAAGCCGGTCTGGATAATCTGGTCGATCATATCACCATATCATTCAATAGATCCCTTGAAGAAGCCTGTCCAAAAACAAGGTACAAGGGTAAAACTAAACCCCAATGGTGGACTTCTGAGCTAACGGCTATGAAAAAGACCTGCAACAAGCTATTCAATAAGGCTAAATCTACAGGGATCGCTAATGATTGGGATGCTTATAAAGAGCAACTCAAGATCTATAAGAAGGAGCTTAGAAAGGCGCAAAGGCGCTCTTGGTATACCTTCTGTGGTAAAGTGGAAAAGGTCTCCGACGCCGCTAGGCTGAGGAAGATATTATCTGCTTCACCCTGTACAGTGGGATATTTACAGGGTGAGGCAAATAACTGGACCAAAAACAGCGAGCAGTCGCTCAATGTACTGCTCGACACACATTTCCCGGGGAACTCTGTAACAGAACCCGAGGATCAGCAGGACCAACAAGACCAACAAGAGTGCGAGTGGACTGCGAGCGTCGCTAGCTTCTTGACTGAAAGATCCAGAATAAGCTGGGCTATTAACAGCTTTGAGCCCTTCAAGTCACCTGGACCAGATGGCATCACTCCAGCAGAAATGCAGAAAATGTTAAAGTACATTATCCCCTGGCTGGAGAAAATTTATGTAAGCTGTATCAGGCTTTCATACGTCCCGAATCGATGGAGGGATACCAAAGTGGTATTCATACCTAAAGCAGGAAAGATTTCACACACTAGGCCAAAAGACTTCAGACCAATTAGCCTATCCTCCTTCCTATTGAAAGGTCTGGAAAGACTTTTAGATCATTTCATTAGGGAAAATCTGGATACAAAACTCCTGTCGGGGAACCAACATGCTTACAATAAGGGCAAGTCTACAGAGTCAGCCCTGCACGAACTTGTGAGCACTATCGAATCGTCCCTGCATTTCAAGGAATTCACCATGGTGGCATTTCTTGACATAGAAGGGGCTTTTAACAACATTCACTCAGATGCGGTAGTTGCGGCACTCTCACATCTAAAAGTTAACACTAGTTTATCTGGCTAATTCAAAGTCTGCTCACCAGAAGACGCATAACAGCATGTCTAGGGTCCACAACTCTAACAAGGTATGTAAACAGAGGGACCCCGCAAGGAGGAGTACTGTCTCCACTAATTTGGAACCTAGCTGTGAATGAAATCCTGCTAGATCTAGAACGTTGTGGCTGCAAGGTCGTGGCATATGCGGACGACGTGGCAATCGCAGTGAGTGGCAAATTCGTAAACGTCCTCAGAGACATCCTACAGGTGGCTCTGAACAAGTTGGCTAGATGGGCCAGAAGCAGCAGTTTGGGCGTTAACCCCAACAAGACAGAATTGGTTCTCTTTACTAGGATGAATAATGTCCCACATGTGGACCCTCCACCTCGGATAAATGGAACAGATCTAGTCTTTTCTGAAAGTGCAAAATTTTTAGGAATAATTCTAGATAGGAAAATGTTATTTAGACTTAACGTATTGGAACGTGTAAGGAAGGCCAACGTCGCCTTATATTCCTGCAAAAAGGCTGTAGGGTCGCGGTGGGGACTCTCTCCTAAAATCGTCCACTGGATATATATAGCAGTAGTTCGTCCAATACTGTTATACGGTATTGTGGTATGGTGGACGGCAACTGACAAACTAACCATTACCAACCTACTAACAAAGGTTCAGAGGACTGCCTGCCTGAGCATAAGCGGAGCCTTAAGGACTACAGCGACCGAGTCTCTACAAGCCCTACTCCATATACTGCCGATTAATATTGTGGCGAGAGAAGTTGCAACCAAAGCGGCAATAAGATTAAACTGCCTATCAATGTGGAGGTACAAGAACTATGGTCACATGAGGATATCAAAGTGTAGTGCTATGGTAACCGACCGAGTGGACTATATACCAACTATGTACACCTTCGAGAGAAATTACATCACTATGATTCCCGCCAGAGATGAATGGGTCGGCAGAATACCAGGTAATAGAGACCATCTCCACTTTTACACGGATGGTTCGAAGCTTGATGAAAAGGTTGGTTTCGGAGTACACTGTGAAGAACTTAGTCTGGATATAGCTCACAGACTACCAGATACATGCAGTGTCTATCAAGCCGAAATAATGGCAATATGGTAAGTCGCCAAGTGGCTGAGTCGCAATATAGTAACCAACACTGGCGTTGTCATTTACTCGGACAGCCAGGCTGCCATCAATTCTCTGGAGGCAACATCCCTAAATTCACAAACAGCCCTCGACTGCCGCAGATCTCTTAACGAGATGGGTGAGCAGTTTAATATACACCTCATATGGGTGCCTGGGCATAGGGATATCCCGGGGAACTGCAAAGCCGATGAACTTGCTAGGAAAGGGACGACATTACAAATTCTCGAAGAATTTGCATATATTGGTGCGCCACTATCCACGTGCAAGCGTTGGCTTAGGCAAGAGGCAATCAGGCAGTCCAACGAAAGATGGACAGAAATCGGCACCTGCAGGGTAGCTAGACAAATCTGGCCAAGGTATGACCTGAGAAGGTCAAAATATCTCCTCGCACTAGAGAGGAAACGATTGTCTACGTTAGTACAGGTTGTGACGGGACACTGCTTGATCGGCGAACACGCCAAAAGATTGGGTATTGACTCCAATGACTTCTGCCGAAGCTGTGGAGATGAGGAAGAAGTGGAGAGCATTGAGCACTTGCTTTGCGACTGTCCCGCTTTGAGTAAACGACGACTGGACATACTGGGGTCGGCCTTTTTAGGCAGCCTAACAGATCTTTCCAGTACTGATATTCGTACTATCGATAAATTTATATATCAAACAGGTTGGTTTCGATGAGGGGCATTTCAGCCCGTGGTAACACTAGGGACCTAAACTGGTCTATGTGAGCTTGTAAAATATAAAAAAATACGGCTGCCACCCTAACCTAAACCTAACCTAAAATCGCTAAATTAAGCAATATTCGTTCCTAAATTGAGAAACATCTTTCCGGAAAATATTAATGATCGAAAGTAAATTACAACTTCTATAGCGCGTTGATTTCAAATCAGGAGGAACATATATATGGAGGTTATATATAAATCTGAACCGTTTTTCCCTGAATTCCCCTGATTCATGTAAAAAGACCTCTTTCTGTAGAATTTCGTACTGATCGGATATAAAATACAGTCTCTACAGCGCTAACATGTCAAATCAGGGGTAACATATATATGTGGGCTATATCTAAATCTCAACCGATTTCCCTCAAATTCAGCAGTATTAATTCATGTAATAAGAAACCTCTTTCTGCCGAATTTCATGCTGATCGGATTAAACATACACTTTTTACGGCGCTTACATGTGAAATCGGGTGTAACATATATATGGGGGATATATCTAAATCTGAACCGATTTCTTCCAAATTTAACTGTGTTCATCCATATAATAAGAGACCTCTTTCTGCTGAATTTCATACTGATCGGATATAAAATAAAGTTTTTACAGCGCTTACATGTAAAATCGGGGCTAACATATATATGGGGGCTATATCTAAATCTGAACCGATTTTAACCAAATTAAATAGGGATCGTCCTTGGGCAAAAAAAAATGATATGTGTAAAGTTTCGTCAAGATCGAGCCATAATTGCGACCTGTACTTTGATTACAAGAATACATCTACAGACAGACGGGCAGACAGACAGACGGACAGACAGACAGACGGACAGACAGACAGACGGACAGACAGACGGACATAGCTAAATCGACTCAGAAAGTGATTACAAGTCGATCGGTATAATAAACAATGGGTCTATCTCTTCTCCTTTTAGGTGTTACAAACAAATGCACAAAGTCATAATACCCTGTACCACAGTGTGGTGTAGGGTATAAAAATTACGTTTTTATACCCTCACTATTGTGAACGAGGGTATACTTATATGTATATCATTTGCTATGGCCAAAAGTGTAACACATCGATGGAGTCGCCTAAGTCCTCAATATTTGGCGTAAACTCTTTTTGGCCACTTTAAGTCACTCTTAAGTGAGCAATGTCCGTCTGTCTGGCTGGTGCGCACGATATGTCTCGAATGAAGCAACCGAGTGACTTTAAACTTGATATGTGGAATTTTTTGGACCATTTGTACCAAATATATTTAACATCAGAGTATACAAATACTTGGCATTTTGTAGAGAGTAATGCTTTTATGTTACCTAGAGTTCAGAGAAAAATGGGCGTTATTGGAACGCCCATCTTGATACCTCCCACCCAAATAGACCATTTAGCACCAACAGTTAACAGCTTATAACTTTAAGACCAGTACATGCTTTAAAGTTCTTAAATTTAATTTGAATTGACAATAATTTAAGTAAACCATAAAAATAAATAAATTTACGAATATTTATTAAGTCGGTTTACCAAACTAAACTTTGTTGCTTGTTTTAAGTTTGCATTGTTAAGTAATGAAATGGGAACGAAAACCACCAAAAATGCATTTATGGTTTTAAAGAAAATTTAGTATAAAACAAATTTTAAATATTTTATATGTCCTCTAGAAATTTAGACATAGCGCCTTTACACTTTAAGGTAGTGATACTTATATTCGGCTTAAAGGAAACTTCAATAAATATTTTTGATAAAAGAGTGGCTCCATAAGGTTTATTGCCACGCTTGGGTAAAACCCACAAAACCTTTGGTGATTTTCGAATTTTTTTTTGGGAATTGTGGGATGTAACTTTGCAAATGTAATGATTTTACAATTACCCCGATTACTGACTTTAATAAAAACGGCCAAAATTCGAAATTAGAGACTTAAGGTCCTTAATATCTCGTATTCTAGTCGTCCTAGAAGAGTAGCAATAGTATCTGGCGAAGAAATGACAGAGTTATTTAATTTTTTTAATTCCTCCCACTGTGCAGCGTTTAGAACAAATATTAACACATGCCAAATATGCAGATATTCAGATACCCTTTTATGTAGTTAGCATAGCCCCAATGATTTAAAATACGCCTCATTAAACCGACCCCATACGCATTTAATTTTTTTGTAGCAAATGATATACTAATATGTAAGCCTCCTCCATGTAAAGCGACTGTATAATTAATCGCTTAACAAAGTTTCTAACAAATTTAGCTAATTAATAGGGTACATTTTCGAGACAAAACATTTGTGTGTATTCAGGCCAAGTAGATCCTTCACAGAACTGTTAAGTGTATTAACACATTTCTAAAGCAATTCAATGCGTGAGCTCTTCGAATTTGCATATACATCCAAACGTTAAAAATATTTCACTTAATCACAAGACACTCAGACGTACATATCTCTAGAACATCTGTCTGCAATTTGTAAAAAGAAAAAATATGTAATTTAATTGCTCGTAGTCACATTTGAATTTAGTTGAACATATTCTAAAATGTTTTCACATCCCAACCATTCGTTTTCGAGTATTATCTTCTTTATGCAATGTCATACGATTTCGTTTGAAATAAATAAATAAAATATTGTAGGATTAAAGTGTTTGCTTCGGTTCAGATTGTACAAATTGACAGAGTATTTAAATGTTGTTTGTAACGTTTAAAACTGATACTTTACAAATAGTGTATTTAATCTGTGTATTTATATATCAATTAGAGAAATTTTATAATAAATGAACATGGAGTGAATTGTGTAGTCGGTCCTAAACTAAGTTAACGTTAAAATAAATAAAATTTGTTTCTCCGTTTTATTTACGAAATAGTTATAGTTTTGAATATTTATGTGCTAAATGTATTACCAACTTCAAGCTGCTGTAGCAACCGAATGGTTAATGACAACGGGCTCATTTTCTGACAAGCGTAATATGTGTTGTGTGAAGAAGGTGTCAAAACATTTGCGAAATTGAATATTTTGTCGAATTGACATTAATCAGTGAAAGATACGGCGGTAACTGCCATATGAAGCTCACCACTCGTTTCCTTTGAACAGGACGTAAAGTAAATCAAAAAATCTGCGTCAAATTTAAACCCTTCATCATTCCATAAAGCCCACGAAATATTGCCCGAATCATTTCTTCACAATAAAGGCAAACATAGTCCCCGGCCTTAAACACAATTGCTTTTTTTCGATGTAGCCCATTCTGGGGTCAAAGTATCGACTCAAACCAGTAAGGAAAGGTTAAAGTCGGGCGGGGCCGACTATATAATACCCTACACCACCTCGGCAATTTTTGAATAGTTGGAGTAATTAGTTTCCTTTCTTTTACGAAAGTACTTAGCTCCCCCGCCACGTCAAGGCTTATTCCAAAGAGGAGTTTAATATAATGTGTGGAATTAAAAATTGAACTAATAATAATATTCCACATATTTGCATTTACTGTAGTTATTATTAGCCTTAACACAATAAATAGTCCGATTTTTGGTCGTACACAATATAAGTAATATATGCAGGGTATGTTAGGTAGGTACTAACTTGGAATAATTGGTACTACCTTGGAATAATTGATTTAAGTAATGCTTTAATTTTCATTCCCGCTGAAGCCTTTCAGGTTTCTAAAATAGCGCGTATATAAAAAAACCAGTAAGGAAAGGCTAAAGTCGGGCGGTGCCGACTATATAATACCCTACACCACTCTCGTAATATTGAATAACTCTGATATATAAATTTTGTAATTCATGTATAAATTGTTTACATAAATTTACTTTTAGGACATTTTATACTTAAATAGGGTATAAAAACGATTGGATCTAAAGAGCCAAATCGGATGAAACGTACATATGGGAGCTATAGCTAAATCTTTACCGATTTTCTTCAAATTCGGTAGTGTTGGTTCATGGATCAAGAAACTCTACCATTCTAAATGTCAACACGATTGGATGTAAAATACAGCTTTTATAGGACTAAAGGGCCAAATCGGACGAAACATATATATGGGAGCTATAGCTAAATCCTAACCGATTTTCTTCAAATTCGGCAATGTTGGTTCATGGATCAAGAAACTCTATCATTCTAAATTTCAAAACGATCGGATGTAAAATACAGCTTCTATAGGACTAAAGGACCAAATCGGACGAAAGATATATATGGGAGCTATATCTAAATATGCACCGATTTTCTTCAAATTCGGCAATGTTGGTTCATGGATCAAGAAACTCTATCATTCTAAATTTCAAAACGATCGGATGTAAAATACAGCTTCTATAGGACTAAAGGACCAAATCGGACGAAAGATATATATGGGAGCTATAGCTAAATCCTAACCGATTTTCTTCAAATTCGGCAATGTTGGTTCATGGATCAAGAAACTCTATCATTCTAAATTTCAAAACGATCGGATGTAAAATACAGCTTCTATAGGACTAAAGGGCCAAATCGGACGAAACATATATATGGGAGCTATAGCTAAATCTTAACCGATTTTCTTCAAATTTGGCAATGTTGGTTCATGGATCAAGAAACTCAACCATTCTAAATTTCAAAACGATCGGATGTAAAATACAGCTTCTATAGGACTAAAGGACCAAATCGGACGAAAGATATATATGGGAGCTATATCTAAATCTGAACCGATTTTCTTCAAGTTCGGCAATGATTGTTCATGGATCAAGAAACTCTACCATTTTAAATTTCAAAACGATCGTATGTAAAATACAGCTTCTATAGGACTAAAGGGCCAAATCGGACGAAACATATATATGGGAGCTATAGCTAAATCTTAACCGATTTTCTTCAAATTCGGCAATGTTGGTTCATGGATCAAGAAACTCTACCATTCTAAATTTCAGAACGATCGGATGTAAAATACAGCTTCTATAGGACTAAAGGGCCAAATCGGACGAAAGATATATATGGGAGCTATATCTAAATCTGAACCGATTTCAACCAAATTCAATAGCGATCTTAACAGCCGCGAAATACTCTAAACTGCAAAATTTCAGAACGATCGGAGTGAAATTGCGACCTGTAGTCGACGAACAACTTTACATGGACGGACGGACGGACGGACGGACGGACATCGTTAAATCGACTCAGCTAGTGATTCTGAGTCGATCGGTATACTTTAAGGTGGGTCTAGCTGTGTTATTTTAAGGTGTTACAAACATCTGCCGTGAAACAAACTTATAATACCCTGTACCACAGTGTGGTGTAGGGTATAATTAGGAACATCTTTCTGGAAAATTTTGATCGGAAGTAAAGTACAACTTATATAGGGCTTTGGTAGCAAATCAGGAGGAACATATATATGGAGGTTATATATAAATCTAAACGGATTTTCCTTAAATACTCATTCATTGAAAAAGAAACTTCTTTCTGTCAAATTTCGTACTGACCGGATATAAAATACAGTCTCTACAGCACTTACATGTCAAATCTGGGGTAACATATATATGTGGACTATATCTAAATCTCAACCGATTGCCCTCAAATTTGGCAGTATTAATTCATGTAATAAGAAACCTGTTTCTGCCGAATTTCGTACTGATCGGATCAAAAATACACTTTTTACAGCGCTTACATGTAAAATCGGGGGTAACATATATATGGGGGCTATATCTAAATCTGAACCGATTTTCTCAGAATTTGGCAGTATTCCTTCATGTAATAAGAAACCTCTTTCTGCCAAATTTCACACTGATCGGTTATAAAATACATTTTTTACGGCGCTTACATGTGAAATCGGGGGTAACGTATATATGGGGGCTATATCTAAATCTGAACCGATTTCTTCCAAATTTAACAGTGTTCATTCATATATTAAGAGACAACTTTCTGCTGAATTTCATACTGATCGGATATAAAATAAAGTTTTTACAGCGCTTACATGTCAAATCGGGGCTAACATATTTTTAACCAAGATTAAATAGGGATCGTCCTTGGGCCAAAAAAAATATATGTGTAAAGTTTCGTCAAGATCGGGCCATAATTGCGACCTGTACTTTGATTACAAGAATACATCTACAGACAGACGGACAGACGGACAGACGGACAGACAGACAGACGGACAGACAGACGGACTAAATCGACTCAGAAAGTGATTACAAGTCGATCGGTATAATAAGCAATAGATCTATCTCTTCTCCTTTTGGGTGTTACAAACAAATGCACAAAGTCATAATACCCTCTACCACAGTGTGGTGTAGGGTATAACTATAAGATTGTAAATGCCCTAAAGATTACTCTTCGCCGAGGAACAAAGGCAATACTATCAGACCGCCTTCCTGAACACACTCGAAGATATTATACACGATAAAGGCGGCTACATCCAATTGTTATACGCTCGCTTTAATGGAGGAGGGTATACATGTAAAGAATTTTCAAGGAATTAATAAATTATGTGTATTTATTTCAGAAATGTTTTTCAAGGCTAATTTTTCAAGTTTTTACAAATAACAAATAAATCGATTACAGCGAATGAATCAAAATCAAAGCAATCCAATATTATAAAACAGTTTATAGAATGAAATAAGGTATACTACACTACAGAAATGCGAATTTTATAAATAAATTGACCACTTCGCCATTTATCGCGGTGTAAATAATTCTAAAACACAGATGACCCCAAACTGAACCTATTGTTCTATTTGTACCCCATTCGTATCGTTTCTTATGGTTTCGGTGTTGGATTCGAACCCGGACACTTCAATTTAGTTATTCCTATATAAATGGAACACAAAACCCAGTGGATTTATCTAAAAAGTACTTATACACTCAAATGTTCACATACGAATTCCTAATTCATATCGTATTAAAATTATCGCGAAACAATAAAATTCAACAAGTTTTTTGTCTACTTAAAAAATTAGATTTTTTAACATAGCAGTTTTTGGATATAAGCCATCGATATATAATTTTTTATGGGCTAAACAAGTGTATCGAGTGAGCTAAGATACTAATGTCAATTTTACTTCTGACAACAACTTTAACTTGCAACACTTTTAAGTTAAATTTGAGGGACTACATCATTTCGACTTAAGAGGTGTATAAGTATATACTTCTAGCATCTCACGTCGACGCACTGTGCTCTGTCCCATTGACAAAAATCGATAATAATGTACTAGCTAGAATGATGATAAAATTCGTACTTATCATATCTTAACAAACAAATTAAGATAAATAATAACAATATTTTTTTATTAAGCTTTTTTGATACCGCGAAGAGCGCCAAAGTCAATCGTTGTATATGCAAATCTACGAAAAAATAAACTACCTTAAATGTACATTGTAAAATAGCTGTATATATAGCTGCTTATTAGGGAAATTAAACAAACTTTTTGTACATGATAGCTAATCGAATTCCTAATAATACAAAAATGCCAAGTCGGCAGAAAATTGCATTTGTACTATTCAAAATTGCTTTGGAAATTTCGTATTTTTTTGTTAAAATGGAAAAAAATTTGCTAGTTTAATTGGAATGAGAAAAATAAGTTGGAACAGATCCCTAAAATGTTATTTTCAAAAACAATGAATGTACTGTTACTCTTAAATAAAAAAACATAAAATAAAAGCGCACAAACTTAAAAAAATACATATTTTTGGACTAAAAACTTTATTTTCAAATATAATTTGTATGGGTGTTTCAAAAACAGTCGCCAAGGCTTAACGTGTAGACCAAAGCCATAATTTTTTTTGCCCAAGATATCTGTCAAAATTCTTAAAAAATACAAAAATGCATGCTTATAAATAATTGTTGAGAAAACTACAAAAAAATAATATTTTTTTATGGCATCGGAAAAAAATCGTAAAGATCTAATTTTTTTTTTCTCCAAATATTATTAATGATATGCCCTCTTTAAACATAAAATATAAAAGTTCAAATTATTCGCGCACTATATTTCAAAAAAGTAATTTTGCTTTAAGTCTAAAATTTGTTTAGGTGGTATTCCTAAAACCATCTCGCTTAACTTTTAGAACAAACCCATAACTTTTTCGAGCCTGCTAGTTAACATGATTCTAAAAAATACAAAAAATCATATTTATAAAATATTTATGAGAACAATTTTAAAAAATGCCTTTGGTGTTTTTATGTCCAAAAATCAAAAATAAAATAATATTTTTTGTCATCGGAAAAAAAAATCGGAAAGATCTAAATTTTTTCGCCAAAAATTATGCTATATCCTCTTTAAAAGTAAAATAAAAAAGTTCCAATTATTCGTGCATAAAATTACGTAAAAGTACTTTTGCTTTAGGTCTAAAATTTTCTTGCGATAAAAAATTAACAGTAATGCATTTAAGGGGTTTCTAATAGCAACAAGGATAATAGTTTGATGCGCTTCCAATATATGCCAGTAGTGTACATAAAGTACTAATTCATGGTTACGATGTTATTAGTTACTTTAGTTTGCCAGTAGGTATACATATAATAAAAATTATTAGAAGTCAACGATAAATACATGCATTAAACTTTTAAAACGAAACAATACAGTACAATACTACGCAAAAACAAACGTCCACGTACCCGACGTTTGGCATACATAAATTTTCGCTATTGAGTATTCAACTTCTCACCATATTTGTAATCTACGCAAAATTCCCGTTAAGTCAGTGGGTCGCACGATATATGGACCAAAAACCTATTTTTCAAGATCTTCTAGGGGGCTGTGTTGAGGGATCTTGGAACAAATCCTCCCAAATTTGTGCACACATTTACTCACAGCAAGCCTATTACGCTGTACAAACTTAAGTCGAAATCTGCAGCTGATATATGAAATATTAAGACATGTTAAATTTACAATATACAATGCTCCAATTAAGTGTTATAGTCTGGTGAATTTTTGAGGACCCGTAATAATTTGCATGGGGTTACGAGACCCGCGGTCCGATTAGGTCCAAATTTAAAATGTTTCTTAACTATGACCAAGTACAGATTGGTACGAAATTTCATAATTCTGCAATTACTCCTTCTATTTTTGTCACATCGACACATGAAGATAGAGCACTGTGCGGCGGGGCAACATTTTTTCCAGAAACTAAATCGCAATTACCCTACACCACACTGTGTTACAGAGTATTATAAGTTTGTTTCATTTACTTCCGAAAATTAATGTTTAACTTAAAATGTATGTTATGATACTCCGAAGCAAAATGTTGTACACATCTTTAAGTATTTTTCACCTTGCAACCGTGTTTTATATCCGATCAGTACGAAATTCTGCAGAGAGAGATTTCTTATTACATGTATGAACACTGCCAAACTTTTATCGCAATGCACATTTTCGCATTGTTAGGGAGGTGTAGGGTATTATATAGTCGGCCCTGCCTGGCTTTCTGTCTTTCCTTACTGGTTGGAGAAAGAATATGCAGCGTGGAAATCTTTAAAGAGCATCGTGAACAGTTTTCTGGAAAGCAATAAGAGTGAAAACTACAGACAGTTTGTTGCTGAATTATTAAAAAATTATCACAATTTAGGCGCACGAATGTCACTCAAATTGCATTTTCTTCAATCGCATTTAGATTTTTGTTTACAAAACCTAGGTGCGGTGAGCGACGAACAAGGGGAACTCACCAGATTTAATGAAAATTGAAATAAATTATCAAGGATTTTTAGATAAAAGCATGCTGGGAGACTATTGCTGGACTCTAATAAATACGTGAAACCGAACCAACAAAATACAAACGACGATTAAATAACGCCATTCACTTTTGAAAATTCATCGATTTTTAAAAAACCAATGATTTTTTATGTAAAAAAAGAATAAAAGTTTTTTTGTACCTCGTAAACCTGACGTAATAGAGAAAAACCAATTACAGATTCGAATTCAGCCCACCAAATTGCCCTAGGAAAGATATTTGGTTTCTCCAGTCCAAAACCTTGGTATTCTAACAAATCTCCACAAAACCATATTTGTATAAGTTCTGCATACCTTTATATTTTAACATGAAATATTACGAGGGTTGTCATGGTGCACAATGATCCGTCTTCTCTTGTTCATTTTTCGAATTACTTCGAAGACTTCCGGCAAACAAATTGTTGTGTACCACTCAGAATTGACCGTCCTACGTTGCTCAAGCGGAATACTCGCCACATGACCAGTTTTGCCGAAGAAACAGGAGAACATTTGCATCGAAGTGCTTCTTCCGCGAACAACTTTCGTTGGATTTGGCTCGTCTTCGAAGACCCACACGGTCGATTGCTGTTTTTCGGGCTCATACGCATAGATCCAAGATTCGTCACCTGTAACGATCTTATAAAAGTGTTTAGAAGCACCACGATCGTATTTTTTCAAAATTTCTTTGCACCAATCGACCTAGTAGTTCAAGAACATATAGCTATGGGTCTTAAATTTTGCAAACAGTACATATATTGTGATTTTTGTGATATTTTATACAATTGAGAAAGGTTTATGACGTATGTAACGTTTACACATTTTCTTGCATAAATCTTATGTGAATATAAATTAACTCTCAACAAATTATATCCAAAAGAATGCTCTCAGACTTACCCAGTGTTCATAAAGTTCTGAAAACAAAAAAGAACTTAAATTAATAGAGTTAAAAATATATATTATATACATTAAATTACAAGATTCAATCGAATTTGTCTATTCGTTTTGAGAAAACCCTGATATGAGAGATCATTAATGTGGAGTCTTCACAGTAAAATTGAATCCATGAACTACTTCGCGGTTTTAAATTGCAATAATTATAGGGTTGCTTGTAATTGCATTTCGGCTGCGCGATCGAAAAATACTTTACATACGTATATAGTCTGGTATCATGCCGAGAAAAAAAATCCCAATGCCGAATTTTAAATGTATAGTTTAAAGGAACATCAGTACAATCTATATTAGTAAATATCATATAGCTGACGTAGCCAATTTAGCTTTGCAGTAAAACTGCAATAGATATCAATTCAATAGAAACTCTTCAAAACAGGAGCCAATAAAAACAAATTTACATCTATTATAACAAAAACGTCTTACCACGCATATAACGTCCATTTGCCAAAAAATACAATATAAAAAAGACCACACAAGAATTTGAAGCTCACGATATTGGCTCCAACGAAATGCGCCACCCACTCGGCACTGACACTTTTGACCATAGCCATCCATTGACATGCAATATTTATATAGCAATACATATTTTTACCGCGGCTTAATGGTCATTACTAGTACGATAAAATGCAATTACGGACCAAAATATGAAAAAATGATGTAAAACCATCGCCATATAAAAAGTACGCTGAAACTCTTCAGTGTTACCGGATAAAAGTCCAAATAAGAGTTAAAAAACAAGTTATCAATATAAGTTTCACCGCCCGCATCAAAATCTATGCCAATTTTTAACGAAATGATAGACAAAATGATAACTAAATTTTGTCGGTTTCCTTGTATGAAGCTTAATTAAGGAATTATAGCTATTTTAAGTTTTGCCAATAAAAATTCAACATTTTTAACAAAAAATAAGTGACAACTACCTTTCGTCCATTTCGTTGTAAGAGGTTTAATTAAAGAATTATAGCCATTTTAAGTTTTGCTAAGGAAATTCAAAATTTTAAACAAAAAATAAGTGATAACTAAATTTTATCCTTTTTGTTGTAGGAGTCTTAATTGAAGAATTACTTATATATTCATTTAAAATGTTGCTAAGGGAATTCAAAATTTTGAACAGAAAATAAGCGATTTCTCAATTTCGATGTTATGCTTTGACAAGGTAATCCACAATGTTGACCAAAAAATAAGTGATACATAAATTTCGCCCTATTCGTTTCAGTGGGCTTAATTAGGGAATTATAGCCATTTTAAGTTTTGCTACGGAAATTCAAAATTTTGAGCAAAAAATAACTGTTATCTCAATTTCGACCTTTTCCTTGTTCAGTAGTTTTTGGCTTATGAGGGACACCGTCTTTGAAACATGGGTTGTGGGAAAAACGCTTTAAAGTTTTTCTGATGTACTGAGTCACATATGAGGCGCGGTTGCTTAGACTGCTGTATCTTCGTTAGTTTTGCTCCGATTCACCTCAAATTTTCACACAACATTCTTGAAAGGTTCTCTATTCAGAAAAAATTAAAAAAAATGCCAAAAAAAGTTTATAAACTTTAAAACCACGGAAAATGATAACGGAATTTCGTCCTTTTGCTAATGAAATTCAAAAAATAAGTGATAGCAGAAGAATGTCCTTTCACTGTAGAAGGATTTATTTTAAATTACTAAATTTATAGAAGAAAATAAGCCCAAAATACAGACAAAAGGTTAAATTAAGGCCCAACAACAAATTATTGTTTTTTACATAAATTTTTTGGGGTCTACTTTCATATAAATATTGGGGGCGTATTTTTCTGGAGTCCATCTTCACTCCTCAATATACGAGTACATTAAATTAAAACATGAAGTCGAATTGGTACTCGCGCACTTCGGTGTGTGGGGGCGTTGGTAGGCGCATTGTATTCACCCGGTGTCGAGAGCACAGTGCGGTAAGGCCATTGCGGCGGGGACGCACTCAAAACTCGATTCCCATCTGTCCACTCCTATAATATAAATCGTAAAATTAATATAATTCATCAACACTGGCAACTCTACAAACTTTTTACAATCTTAACAAAAGCTATGTTTAAAATGTTTGTACAAACCAATGTAATGGATATTTGGAATAGAGTGGCAACAACAAACTTCACATTGTAACTGAGGGCAGAGGGTCACTTAATCATGCCATGACCTAAGAATGTGGTAAAAGCATTGTATTGCCATTTTTGTGTGGCAGTTTGCCTTCCTTTGGCCAATATGGGTAAAATTACTATGTGCAATTGAGGGATTTTAAGTAGTTACGGGTCAGTTATTCTTAACCCTAGTTGTTGCCCTCATGCCAGAGTTTCAATTGTTGCTGTTTTCGCAGTCATTAATATTTTATGGCCATTTTGTCAGCAAAAGCGAGTAGATTTTTATTCTTTTGATGTTTCTAAGTTTGATGCTTAATAAGGCGCCAGTCAGCCAAGTTTGTCCATTCGATTCCAACGAGGCTGGTAGTGGTGGGCTGACTGGTGCACTTGTGTCTGCAAATATTTTCATTGGATATGAGAGTGTTTGTGCATTGCCCTAAGCTTCAATCGCGTTGCTTCATGCACTGAATTCCCCCATTTAAGTTTATACTGTGCTAAGCCACGACGGGTTTAAAAATTAATATGATTGCAGTTTGGTGGCGGCGATGCTATGGTTTTACTTGCTATACATTCATCTGGTCAAATGTTCTGTAGTTAGTTACACTAGAAGAAATACGATACCTTAATGCATCTAAATAAATAATCATCGTAATTTCAAAACCTATTTTATTAGTAAGCTGGTCATATACCCATATACATATAGACAGTCTTGAGTAAACGATAAGTTCTCCTAGTATTAACAGTGGTCGTAGTATAAAAACGAAATTTATTTTCCGAATGCACTTTGGTTTTTTAAATTTTAAGAGCTAATAAAATAGTTTTAATATCTAATCTGGAGCCTATATCCAAATCTGAGTAGATTTATTTTGCTTCATTACCGCGATTGTTCATGCCTCATTGAAAAACTATTATTTTCGACTTTAAAACACTTTTAAACGGAAGTTTCGAAATGTGGATGAATTTGAATGGTTTAGCGATGACACTCATCTTACTGCTATTTTGTTCCATACGCCATTTTGTTTGATCGGAAAAAACGCAATTTATTGCTTAAGTAAAAACGTGACTGAAGAGTTACACACTTTTGATTCCAAAGGGTTCTCAACAGTGTTTGTATGATTCCCATGCATTTCTATGCCATTACATTCAAAAATAAGCAAGTTATAAAAATTTTTGTACATGGCATTTTGCTCCATATCCATTTTTGTTTTAATATTTTTTCGTATTTGTTACATGGGTCACAAGAAATGTCGGTGTGGAAGGAGAGTAATTTACATATTGTGATCGAATGAACGTAAAACAAGTAAGAAAGTTCAGTCGGGTAAACCGACTTAAGAATCCCACTCACCTTAAGTCACAAAAAATATTCTTAAATTTATTTTTTTTTGTTTTAATTAAATAATTATCAATTTAAATTGCATTTAATAACTTTAAAGTATGTACTGCTATTAAAGTTAAAAGCTGTTTACATTTGGTGCAAAATGGTCCATTTGTGTGAGAGGTACCTAAAGGGGCGTGCTAATAACGGGCACTTTTCTCTGGACTGTAGATACTATACAACTATACAACATTACAACGTACAAAATTTCAAGTATTTATATTCACTGGTATTAAAGTTAAAATCTGTTAACTTTTAGTACAAAATGGTCAATTTGTGTGGGAGGTACCAAAAGGGCCGTGCCAATAACGTCCACTTTTCTCTGGACTCTAGGTACTATAAAAGTATTACACTGTACAAAATTTCAAGTATTTATGTGTACTGGTGTTAAAGTTATAAGCTGTTAACTTTTGGTGTAAAATAGTCCATTTGTGTGGGAGGTACCAAAAGGGGCTTGCCAATAACGGCCAATTTTCTCTGGACTCAAAGCATTACACTGTACAAAATTTCAAATATTTGTATGCATTGGTACTGAAGTTATAAGCTGGTAACTTTTGGTATAAAATGGCCCATTTGTGTGGGAGGTACCAAAAAGGGAGTGGCCACTTCGCCCATTTTTCTTGACGTGTTAGCGGCTAACAAACTAATACTATGTGTGAAATTTCAGAAGATTCGAGTAAGTAGTGTAGAAGGTATTAAAGAATCAATATTTCACTAAAAATTAACCCTTTGTGGGGAAGGTTCTAGAAGGAGTGGACCAATATGGCCCACGTTCGAACTTAGCCGGATTAAACCGATTTACCCTACCAATATCTCAAAAACTAGACGAGATAGGAAAAAAACTATTGCAGATTCTGAAGGAGAATGCTTCAAGCCCATATTATAAATTCCTCTAAAAACAGAAAAATGGCGTATGGACCAAAATAGCATTAGGCCGACGATATGTTTTTAATAACCCTTAACAGTCGACTAAGGATTTCTATTTTGATAGACAATTTTTTATTCACCAATAAAGGAAAGTGGAAATCGGCATTGCATTTTTGCACAACCTGTATAGAAACATGGCGCGCGTGCGAGAAAATAACAAAAATTTTGTCATTTCTTAACCAGACAACATATTCCGACAAAACTTTGTATGCTTGTAGAAGAGGTATTAGAGAAGTTAACCAGACAACATATTCCGACAAAACTTTGTATGCTTGTAGAAGAGGTATTAGAGAAGTTTATTTTTAAATTTCAACCCCTATGATATGCACGGCCTGAATTAGAGGGCCTCAAACTTGGCCACGTCGAGTATATAAAATGTTTAAGAACATCTGCGTTCTACCCATCGAGGTCAACAAAAGGCGTTTTACACATCTCATACCGAGATGTCTGCATTTTAAAATTTAATTTTTCTTTTTTCCCGACCCTGTCCTTGTATTTTGTGAATATCGGAGCACCGTCTGCAAGATGTCTGCATGATGAAAAAATTGTAATCGGTATATATCCGGTATCAGAGTTTGGAGCCGAGGTGCAGGTTTTTTTGCTTACCAAAAACGGCGGCGCTTTCATGTTGTTTAATTTTCTTCGAACTTGGATTAAGTTGATTGTAACTGGTTTTCATGTTGTTTAATTTTCTTCGAACTTGGATTAAGTTGATTGTAACTGGTTTTCCAGTAGGGATGATATGATTTTGAAGTGACGTTTCGGCCATTTGTAATATGTCATGATCTGTCATTTGTTTTTCATTGTATTCAGTAGTGTTTAAAACTGGTGTAACTGGTTTTCATGTTGTTTAATTTTCTTCGAACTTGGATTAAGTTGATTGTAACTGGTTTTCCAGTAGGGATGATATGATTTTGAAGTGACGTTTCGGCCATTTGTAATATGTCATGATCTGTCATTTGTTTTCCATTGTATTCAGTAGTGTTTAAAATTTCATCATGGAGACATATATGCAAGAACAACGTTTACAAATTATTCAGTTTTATTATCAAAATAATTGTTCTCCAATTGATACTTTTCGTGCGCTAAGTCAATTTTTTTTAATTAAAAAAAAACACTTTCCAGTCGACCCACGACCTCGACACCCATGAGCAATATTTTAGCTCTCGTTAAGAGCTATATTTTTGCCATTGGCCGATTGTGGCCACGTAAAAGGCTACGTAAAGCAAATGAAACAATTGAATTGTTGCGAGAAAAGTTTGGAGATACGATTATTTCAATAAATTGTAATATTGAACGGCCTCCAAGAAGTTGTGACTTAACACCATTAGACTATTTGTTGTGCAGTTATTTGAAGTCATTGGACTTTCGAAATAAACCAGACTAATTGTATCGATTGTACTTTACATTAAATAAAAAACTTTTGAATTTCCTTAAGAATAAGTGTGTTTTTTATTGGAAAACCCTGTATTATTCCTAATTCTGACTTGCTGCTGCATGGTTTTGTGGAGATTGATATTTCTAGAAAATATTTTGTGCCTTATCATAAAAAGTTATTGAATGTTTAAAATACGTTGAAAATGAGTGAAATAAGCCTTCCCTAACTTTTTAAGAATAATGGCCTTTATGTATTCAATTAAACGAAAATGCTTTCTGATTATGCGATGACCTATTTCGGATGACCTGTTATATATAATTGCTTATTAATCCTTTTAAACTTTACATTTATCAGAAATGTCCAATGTATAAAGTATTTCCATAATTTTCTCACTTCCGTAAGAAATATGTAGCTATTTTAGCTGCATCCGAATACAGATTTTTCTTGGGCAATAAATATTCTAATTCTAACGGGTTTTTCAGTATCAAAGTATGTGATTATTCTTTGTCGAATAGAGAATAGTTTCTTTATCGGCGGCTTAGTTCAAGCCGATTTAAGCCATTCGAATCGGCGGCGGCGCGCCGCCTATTTGCGCCATCTCGGCACCTAAATGTGTCCGGTATACGAGCATATACATACTTATGTATACTCATTCCTAGGAAAGTTTTGTGAAAAGTGATAAAGAATTGTTACGCATGCAGAAATTTTATAAATCCATAAAATGTTTAAAAAATTATATATTTCAATTAGTTTTTTTTGTAATTTGACATCATAAATCGAGGCTGTTTCTTACGTCATTAGCTTTGGTTAGGTAAGCCTATATAAATAAGTTTGAGATGGTAAATTCCACACATCTAAAAAATTAAAAAAAAATCAAAAAAACTGTATTTTTTAGTTCAAACTTTTCAAAATTCCTTCTGAAGTTTACTCTGTAACATCATCCGGGAAGTTTCCTTTCAGACGAATATAAATACGCTAGACTTTCCTTTTACAACTTTCTCTGTATCTCCAATATACTACATACAACTTTTCGCAAAAAATTACAAAAATTGTTAATTTTTTGAAAATATTAATCTTTGTTGCTAATTTGGAAAAGTTGATGTGATGGAATCGGTGTATATTGTCCACTGATATTATTGAAATGGTAGTGCATTTTTATACCCTCACTTTAGTGATACGAGGATCATTTGCTACGGGCCATCGAAGGAGTGATCTAAGACCCTAAGTATGTTCGGTGGATATTCGGGTTTTGGGTCATTTTAAGTCGAATGAGAAATGTCAGTCCGTCTGTCTGTCTGTCTATCTGCTGGCTGGTGCGCACGATAAATCTCAACAGGATTAACCGATTGACTTCAAATTTGGTATGCGGTAATATTTTTTTCCTTCTCAGACTAATTTCGAAGATGGGCCATATAGGTCCACTTCTTCTAGTACCACTCCCTCAAAGGGTTAACATTTAGCGAAATATTGATTCTTTAATAACTTCTATACTACTTATTCGAATCTTCTGAAATTGCACACATAGTATATGTTTATTAGTGGACATAACCTAGAGAAAAATGTGCGAAGTTGTCACGCCCCTTTTGTTACTTCCCACACAAATGGACTATTTAGCACCAAAGGTTAACAGCTTATAACTTTAAAACAAGCGCACACTTTAAATTTATTAAATGCTATTCAAATTGATAATAGTTTAATTAAAATAAAAAAATTCATTTATGAATATTTTTTGGGACTGAAGGTGAGGGGATTCGTAAGTCGGTTTATCCATTTTCTAACTTGGTTTTGGCAAACATTACTCCGAAATTAAATTCAAGGATGTCTGGGTGCGTATCCTTTGGGAAAATTTCCTGAGATACTTCATACAAAACTCTACCTCGAACATAAATACTTTCATATTTGGTCCAATTCTGACAACAATTTCAAAATATGCGATTTTTTGTTTCAGCTTATAAGGCCGGTGGACGTATCCTTTGAGATAATTTTCTGAAACTCTGCAGAACTATTTACTATACACAAAACACAAACCGTGTCAATTTTGGTTCAAATCGGACGATAATTTTAATTTTCACAGAACATTATTTATTGTCTTACTTACCCAAAAAATGACTTGTACCAATTTTCATTCGCCTACTACAACTCCATCGATTTTTGGTCAATGATTACATTATATCACGACACTGTGCATCGTGGTGATGTTAATTGGCCACAATCATGTGATGTGACACCGTTAGACTTCTTTCTTTGGAGACATTTAAAAGAAAAAGTGTACGTTAATAACTCAAGAACAATTCAGATGCTAACGGATGAGATAATTCGGTACATTAATAACATTGAACCTCAATTATGTCTCAGAGTCATTGAAAATATGGACCATGGTGAGCATTTGGCCGACATGTTGTTTCATACGTAATTGTCATAGATCCTTCTATCATAAACTTTTTGATTTATTTACAATTATCATCGAGCGTTTTGGTTGGACCAGCCTTTATTAACAAAAATTAACAAAACTTTACCATAAAACGATTTTGGTTTTGATTTTATTGAATAGTCTGTCTCAATCTACACAAAAAAATTTAAGGTCTCGAAACAAAAATATATTGCATTGTGTATTCGCACTTTTGTTCCGTTATTTATCAATCAAAACAACAATATTAACACTGTGCTAGTCCAAAAATGTAACACAAAGGAGACCCTATGGAGAGACCTATTTCGGCCATGCTGAATACAGTGGCAGTAGCCGTTTTTCTATGTTAGCTCTTGTTTTCGCGATATTCGACCACAAAGTTTGTTGGGAAATCAGAGAGGCGACTTTTCTCTTTGGTTATTTTGAAGTGGAAGTCTTCGGAATATACGCTTCAGTCCAAAGATCGAAATAAAGGGAACATTTGGACAATTATTTTTCTCAAAACAGTCGTCCACGCTTCTCACCCCCTTACCCCTGAAAAAGTGCAATTAAATCTTATCATATGTTAAAAATCATACATATCGTCGACATTTTCCGTAGGCATCGTTGAGAAAAATATTCCTCGCGAAGAAATACTATGTCCTTTCTCAACTTTTTATGAGAATTAAGCAAATTTCGAGTTAAGTCAAATTTTTTGACTTAAGTTTTTGTAAATTATGTTTTCGTTAGTGTTATTGGACATTTCAAAGGTAACCAACAAAACCTGCTAAATTGTGAAACCTGTTAAGTTTTCATAAATATGTTGAAACGAACCTCATAGTAATTTTTTGCGAGGAACATTTTTCTCAAAGACACAAACTAAAAATGTCGATGATTTGTATGACGTTTGACATATAGTAAGATTTGATTGCACTTTTTCGGGGGTAAAGTGGTGAGAAGCGTGGTTGACTATTTTGAGAGAAATAATACTCGAAGGGTTCCCTTTATTTCGTTCTTTGGACTGAAGCGCTGTTTCGGAAGTCTTACACTTCAAAATCACCTCCGAGATAACTAACCTCTCTGATTTTTCTGCAAACTTTGTGGTCGAATATCGCGAAAACAAGAGCTAACCTAGAAAAACGGTTAGCTCCATTGAATTCAGCAAGGTCGAAATAGGTATATCCATAGGGTCTTCTTTCTGTTACATTTTTAAAGTGTCCATTTCGAGCACAGTGTAATTTAAAACAATATCAATGGCTCATATCAATATGTATGTGGCTATATTAAGAAGCCCAATTTTTCAGGAGAGCAAGAGAACTGTTTTATTGTCACATTATTATGTACAGATTGCTACATAATCCATAATATGCGAAGTTCTGAAATATAACCCTTGTTTCCTTCGTAAATTGTCTATGTTTTGTGGAATTTGTAAGTATAACAGCTTTTGTTCGAATTTAAATTTATTTTGAAAACAAAGAATGTTGAACACAACTCAAATTAAAAGATATTGTTATTAACAGATATTTTAAAACTAAACCCCAAACTGTCTATGGTAGTGCAATATTCGCAGACATTTTGCAATACTAAGTGTTGGTAGCCAAATGAAGGAAGATTTTGTGGTATCAGCGATTTTTGTATATATGCAAATAGTACACATAATTCAATTGTTTATATCAATTGATAAATATAATGATAATCGGATGGAATCACAAATGTCAATTCTTGTAAATGCTTACATTTACTCGAAGACGGTGGAAGCCGACAGTGGCGTAGAGGTTGTTGTTCAAAAATATTGAATTTCGTGACTTGTTTGACCGTTTTTTTATATTTGAAAGCTTTTAAATATACAGATTTCTACTTTTTCTGTGTTGGCCATATCATGTGCTTTAAAAGAAATTTTATTTCGCGATTTTTGCAATGATTTTGCAAATATTTTAAAGTTATTTGAACATAGTGTTTCGGCGTTACCCAAATCATCTTCTTTTAACAAATTGCGTTTCGCAATTTTTTGCAATGTTTTTGTAATACTTTTGCAAATATTTTAATGTTATTGGAACATAATGTTTTCTACCTTATATACATTATTCACTTCAAGTTATTTTTAAAAAATTGCATTTCGCGATTTTTTTGCAAATTTTTAAATGTTCTTTGACATAGAGTTGTAAGTGTTAATAGTTTAGATGTTTTGTATGCATATATCGCACATAAAATTGTTTTCTCATATGTGCATTGGAGATGCATTCAGAGTTAGAACGTTTTAAATAAAACTAAAGTAAACTATCCTAAGTATTGCTCGATTTAAATATTTTAAAACTGAATTAATTTTCTCGTATTATAAAGACGTCATTGCTATAAAGACGTCATTGCTTTCAACTATTTTGCAATATATTTTATGAAATATGGTCTACTCTTCACAGTAGGCATCTTAAACTTAAGGTTTAAGAAGGTTTATGGGTGTTACACGGACTTGCAAAATATATTAAATTTAATTTTTTTTGCAAAAATTTAGAATACAGAATTGTAATCAGTGGGTCAAAATCTACCTGAAAAGTTCATTCTGCAGCTAAAAACGATTGAGATTGGCGGTTTTTAAATTTTTAGCAATTTGGAAATAAAAAAAAAAATGATTGTAGCCTGATTTGACTTCGTAAAAATACACAAAATAAAAAAAAACGTTCAAAAGCAGTGTTGGGATAATTTGTTTGATTTGATATTTGCTTCGTAGGTCAATCATGTAAAGCATTTGGCATCAAATTCTCATTTTCGAAAATTTTTATCGCACGATTTAGATATAAGCTTTCGATGTGCTATAAAATTCTGAAATTGACCTCGAGCATGTTTATTAAATCAAAACAACAATAATTATTTAAAAACATGTCAAATCGGGGGTAACATATACATATATGGGGGCTATATCTAAATCTGAACCGATTTCCCTCAAATTTGGCAGTGTTAATTGACGTAATGAGAAACCTCTTTTTGCCAATTTTTTTACTGATCGGATATAAAATACAGTTTCTACAGCGCTTACATGTCAAATCGGGGGTAACATATATATGTGGGCTATATCTAAATCTCAACCGATTTCCCTCAAATTTGGCAGTATTAATTCATGTAACAGCGCTTACATGTTAAATCGGTGGTAACATATATATGGGGGCTGTATCTAAATCTGAACCGATTTTCTCCGAATTTGGCAGTATTCCTTCCTGTAATAAGAAACCTCTCTCTGCCGAATTTCACACTGATCGGTTATAAAATAAATTTTTTACGGCGCTTACATGTGAAATCGGGGGTAACGTTTATATGGGGGCTATATCTAAATCTGAACCGATTTCTTCCAAATTTAACAGTGTTCATTAATATAATAAGAGACCTCTTTCTGCTGAATTTCATACTGATCGGATAGAAAATCGAGGCTAACATATATATGGGGGCTATATCCAAATCTGAACCGATTTTAGCCAAATTAAATAGGGATCGTCCTTGACCCAAAAAAAGATATGTGTAAACTTTCGTCAAGATCGGGCAATAATTGCGACCTGTACTTTGATTACAAGAATACATCTAAAGACGGACAGACGGACACAGCTAAATCGACTCAGAAAGTGATTACAAGTCGATCGGTATAATAAACAATGGATCTATCTCTTCTCCTTTTGGGTGTTACAAACAACTGCACAAAGTCATAATACCCTGTAACACAGTGTGGTGTAGGGTATAACAATGTGCCATAAATACTGAAAACATAATATAACTCTTTTTAGAGTGTACGGATCTATTGCATTTGCAAATTTGTTTATACTCCACTACCGCATAAAATTTGCATAAACAGATACATATGTTCGCAATGTTCAGATAATGCGTGAAATGGAAAATATGTAGGTTGTGATTTAATTGAATTTATTCCCTTATTTATTATCGTGATAGCAGCATTAATATTTTCGCATTAAAATTGCAACTGAGGCCGTACTACCTAACGAACATTAAATTCAATTACTTTGGTTTGTTTAAACGAGATTAAAGCATTTAAAAAGGTGTACAAGTATCACACTCAGAGATTTATTTTTCACAATATGTGTGAAGCGAACTCAAAAAGTGTTTCATAAATTTGGTAAAATTGTTCTTAATACTCGTATATTTGGAAAATCACAAATATTACTCGCATATTAAATTATTGTATTGTATTAAATTGTTCATAGATATATTTTTATGAAAGTCGTCACTTGTAAGAATTATTTGCAACTCCTACCAAATTATGTCCTTTTAAGAAATTAGATTTAGACTTCTCAAGAAAATTATCCTTGGCTACTTAGTTTTGTTTGTGACAAAATCTGTCATACTTATAAAACACAATTCCCTCAATTCTACTTTAAAGTAGGCAATAAATCATCCCATTTGGCTTAAAATAAAAAATCAGATCAAAAAATGCAAATTTGAATGGCAGAGAAAGCAAGCATTCTTCTGCCAAGGACTATAGGATTATTCCTCTCACGTTGGTCAACATAAATCGGATGATTTCAATTAAGGAATGCATCATCGAATGACCGCTTTAGTCTGTTCAGCATTTGTCCATGTGATTTATGTTCGACTTTATCAAATTCAGCAGGAAAACACACTATAAATCGCCTCAGGGTTTTAAAAGTTCCCGGGAGACTTTCGAATGTCATATTGTTTATGTTAAAAGCCAAAAGAGCTTTTAATCTCCATCCTAATAAAAAACAGATATTTAGGATTGTATGTTGGCTGTTATGATTGAACACTACAACGCACAGTGTATTATGATCGGCAAAAACTCCCAATTTTCATGAGACCCAATCTCAAAATGTTTGATTCCAATCTGTAAAGAACATTCCAATTAACTAAATCTTAAAAGGCTTTGCCGATATCTTGGCGAAATATCGCGGTACAAGCATTTCATAAATGGTACAATTCATAAATGGTACAATGGTTCCAAAGTTTATCATTTAAGAGAGTATTTTGTAAGCCCATATCTCCGAAACTATGAAACGCATTGGAACTTCGTTTAAGTCATACTATGTATACAGAACCTTTTGAAGAGTTTTTTGCGCTAAATAAATATAATTGTGTTGTCATTTTCCTATTTAATCTGTGGTTTACTTGCAAGTTGCCAAAAATTAGGGTGTTTCATTTTCTCCAGGATAAAACTATACTTCCGAGGCCGACCGAGGTCTTGTCATTAACAAAAATTTATAAACTAGGGACTTAGTTAACCACTGCGAAAAGAAAATTCTGCCTATACCTGCCTATGTTGATTTATTTAACGAAATGGTAAAACCTACTCAGCGAAAAACAATCCAAAATTCGTTATTTTTAATCCATGTTGCTATGTATTGAACAACATTACCAAAGCATACCTTAAGGGGCAAATGATAAATTGACTGAAAATATAACAAAAAGCATATAAAGCATGTATAAAAGCAAGTTGGTCTTGAGCCGAAAGAGTATCTCAGTTTACATCAACGAGTACAGACCGAATTAAACGGCAACCGACATGAACAAGGTAAATATTCATATAAGCGAACATTTGTTTGCCAATCTACTATATATCCCTAGAACACTAAACCTCTTTTTTTACACTTTAATACTAAACCTCGCCTGTGAGGCTACCTTTTCAAAAAGAACAAAATTTTCCTAGTTTAAATTTTTTTTTTTTTTTTTAAGACTTTTTTTATGGAGAATACACTTATTTATTTAGAAATCAAAAGGGAACTCATTTATTTTTTTATACATTTCATAAAGAAAATTACATTAAAATGCACAACTTTTTTTTGTTTGTTTTTAAAAAGAGATTATTTAAAAAAAATAAATAAAAATAAATATTTCAGTTCATAAACTTAAATTTATCAAATTCTTATACGTATTTGTACTTACTTCCATTAAACAAAAACAAAAAAATTATATAATGTATATTTTACCTTGTACATAAAAATTAAATCAGGTATTTTTTTTTATATCACATTCATAACAATTCGGTGATCTATGCTCTAGGCAATATGCTTTATTGCATTTAGCGCAATAATAACTACTCATACGTCTCTTGCTAGGTTGAATTAAATAAAAACGGACTAAATCTTAATTATATACTTACAATTGGACCAAGAATTTAAACAAGAATTCGCAAAAATATTTACCTTTAATACTAAACCTCGCCTCACAGGCGACAAGCATATGTATATATCAGTAACTAAAAGACACAGAGCTATGAGCGTCCACTCACATACTCATACAGCAGTCGACTGAGTTGACACGAAACCACGTGTTGATTTTTGCAACCGATCGTAAGATATCGTGTCAACAAAAAAAAGAGTCGCCTCACAGACCGGGTTTAGTGTTCTAGGGATATACATGCCTCATTGTTTGTGTGTCCTTTCGACATATTCCTAAAAGTATGCTCTAACAAGTAAGAAAGTTTCAGTTGGGTAAACCGACTAAGGTATACCCTCACTTTGTGAGTAATGTAATATTGAATATTACACAAATTATTCTGCCAATTTTTGTGGGAGGTACCAGAAGGGGTTTAAGAAATACACCTATATTTCGCTGAATAGTAGATACTTTAAATACATTGCACTGTGCCGAATTGTAACCGTTTATATGGACTGGTATATTAACGTTGAGATATTAAATTGTGGTATAATTTGGTCATTTTGTGTGGGAGGTACAAAAAGGGGCGTGGTGATAACGCTAATTTTTCACTGGACTATAGGCATTATAAAAGCATTACACTGTACAAAATTTCAAGTAATTGTATGCACTGATATTAATGTTATAAACTGTTAACTTTTGGTGCAAAATGGTACCTTTGTGGGAGAGGTGCCAAAAGGGGCGTGGCAATTTCGCCCATTTTCCTCGAGTTCATAGCGACTAACAAACTAATACTATGTGTGCAATTTCAGAAGATTCGAATACTTAAAGATACTTATTAAAGAATCAATATTTCACAACATTTTAACCCTTTGTGGGGGAGGTACCAGAAGGAGTGTACCAATATGGCCCATCTTCGAACTTAGCCGGAGATAGACAAAAATATTACCACATACGAAATTTGAAGTCAATCGATTACTCCTTTCGAGAGTTATCGTGCGCACCAGCCAGCAGACAGACAGACGGACGGACATTGCTCATTCGACTTAAAATGACCCAAAACGGATTTCCGCCGAACACACTTGGGGTCTTAGGTCACTCCTTCGATGTGTTACACTTTTTTCCGTAGCAAATGATATATACCCTCGTCACACTAAAGTGAGGGTATAAAAATGACGTATTATTATTGACCACATTGCTAAATCAATGATGATTTTTTCTGGATAGTTGGAATGATTTATTAATTAGCAACAAACTGTAAACTATTTCATCATGATTTTCTTTGCAAATGTTGAGCTAATGTATTACGCTTTAGTTATTTACTTTGTTCTACGTACTGATTTACATCGAACAAAAGATACAAAGCGTTTTATAAAAAAATTTCCCGTAATTTTCAACATCGTATAAAATTTAACTTGATATATGGGCGTTGGGCGTGGCACTTGTAATTTTTATATAATTGGGACTCAAATACAATCTTTACAAGCGATTTGTAATAATATAAATGCTAAATTGAGAAAAATACTAAGATTTTAAATTTTAGGTTATGTGGGAAGTAGCCGTGGTTATGGGCGGATTTAAACAAAACCAGTAAGGAAAGACAGAAAGTCGGGCGGGGCCGACTATATAATACCCTACACCTACATTCCAATGCGAAAATGGGCATTGTGATAAGAATTTGGCAGTGTTCATACATGTAATAAGCAAACTCTCTCTGTCGATTTTCGTACTGATCGGATATAAAACACTGTTTCTACAGTGCTTACATGTCAAATCGGGTGTAACATATATATTGGGACTATGTTTAAATCTGAACCGATTTTCCCCGAATTTGGCAGTGTTCATACATGTAATAAGAAAACTCTCTCTGTTAAATTTCGTACTGATCGGATATAAAACACGATTTCTACAGCGCTTAAATGTTAAATCGGGTGGAACATAAATATGGGGGCTATATCTAAATCTGAACCGATTTTCCCCGAATTGCGCAGTGTTTTTTCATGTAATAAGATAACTTTCTCTGCCGAATTTCGTACAGGTCGGATGTAAAATACGGTTTCTAAAGCGCTTTCATGTCAAATCGGGTGAAACATATATATGGGGACTATATGCAAATCTGAACCGATTTTAACCAATTTCAATAGGGATCGTCCTTGGGCCAAAAAAGAGCACTGTGCTAAATTTCATAACAATCGGACCATAAATACGACCTGCACTTTGAATACAAGAATACATGGACAGACAGACAGACGGACAGACGGACATGGCTAAATCGACTCAGAAAGTGATTCTGAGTCGATCGGTATAATAAACAATGGGTCTATCTCTTCTCCTTTTAGGTGTTACAAACAAATGCACAAAGTCATAATACCCTGTACCACAGTGTGGTGTAGGGTATAAAAATGGTTTTTAGCTAATTAGGCGAAATGAGTGATATGTACCAACTTTCAAAGCTCTAGCTCAATTCCTTCTAATTTTTGCCGCGTCTTGTGTGAAAATATTCCACTGTGCAACGTAGAAATCCCAAAAATCAAATTTTTGTGGGCTTTCGAATTTATTTTTAGAACAGTGGGATTAACTTTTGCAACCATAATGATGTGTTATATTTAAGAATTTGTACATTTCATTTATTTTTTCTTGTAATTTGTACGCATTGTCATCTGAAATCGAGAGTAAGAATAACATAATTATATTGGTCATGGTAAATCCCACAATTGCCATCATAAATTAGAAAATCCAATACAATTAAATTTTTTGCTTTTCCCCTAAATCTACTACACTAAATTAGCTTCGAATTGCAATAAAATCTTATGCGTGGTAATATTTTTGTCTATATTGGTCCAGGGTCAAAATATATAAGAAGTGAAATACTGAACCGCCAATAAGATATTAACGACCATGTCAGCATTTTCTCCCTCCTGACAACGAGAATACTAGAAGTGAAACTATAGGCCACTTGCAGCAAATCTGCATACTCAGTTTTTAATTTCGTGAACGCTTGTCTTCTTTATAGGACTTTAAACATTTCAAGGATAAACATTTTGAAATAATTTCCTTTGTTCCTATTACAATAGGAAAAGCATCAACATGCACATCAAACAAAATAGTATAAATTCTACTATTCATTAAGATTTTTTGAATAATTTTCAATGGATATTAAAAATTGTCTTTTAAAACTTTTACCCTTGAATATCTTTAAAAGTTTTGGGTTGAAAAATCTGAACAAAAAATATTTTAAAGAACTGGAAACGTCAGTTTTCTGTACTTAATAGCACTTTGCAACAAAATTTGTGTCGAAGAGCTGTGTATGACATTTTCTGATGTAATATGTTGTCATAAACACAAAAAAAAATTGAAAATAAATGTACGTTTAAAAAAAATCTTCTTTAAAATTCCCATTTTCTTGGAAATGCTTTTGGTTTTTGGACCATACACTTTGAAGTATAATTGCGATAAAGCCGGGATATAATTTTGAATTAAAGGACATCATGAAGACTACAAATGTCAACCATGACACTTTCACGCGGAAACAGAAGTTTAGTAACTGTCGTTAAAGCAATTAGAAAAATATTTTTCCACCAAAAAATTTGTTTTTTTGACACGATAGAAAAATAACAAATAAAGAAATAGCAAAAAAATTGTTTATTCTGGTTTTAGAATACTAGCGTCTTGGCGACATCAACAATGGCTATTTCAAGAAAATTTATGGATAGAAATTATTGAACTTTTATAGAAATAAGAGAATTTCAACATAATCTGGTTTTAATACACTCATTATTGTGAACGAGAGTATATAAGGGTTGCTGTGGGGCCAAAAGTGTAACACATCGAAGAAGTGACCTAATAGACCCCAAAAATATTTAGCTGAAATCCGTTGTGGGCCATTTTAAGTAATCTGAGCAATGTCCTTCAGCCTGTCCGTCTGTCTGTCTGGCTGGTGCGCACGATAACTTTCGACAGGGGTAAGTGATGGCCTCCAAATTTGGTATGTGTTATTATTTATTTTCACTCCTTCGAGTACCTCCCGTACGAAAGTTCAACATTTAGTTAAATTGATTATCCTATTACTTCTATGCTACTTACCAACCAGAATCTTTCACAATTCTACACATAGTATTATTTGTTTGGTCGCTATCATTTTGAGAAAAATGGGTGAAGACACCACTACCATTTTGGTACCTCCCATACAAATGGCCATTTTGCATACAAAGTCAACGGCTCGTAACTTTGATTCAAGTCCATACATACATATACTTGACATTTTGCGAAGTGTAATACTTTCATAGTACCTATAGTACCGTATTATGTGGGCATTATTGCCGCGCCCCTCTTGACACCTCCCACACAAATGGAAAAACAAAACACACAAAAAAAAACAAAAAACAAATTAACGTTTTTCCACAAAAAGTTAACTTCTTTTAACTTCGATGCCTGCACATACAAACATTTGAAATTTTGTACCAATATTATATAACAAAATGGGCGTTGTCACGCCCCTTTTGGTACATCTCAAACATAAATGCCCAAAATAAAAATATGAAAACAAATTTTGTTACTTTCCCTTACTTTTAAAAAGTATAAAGGGTTTTCCATTAAGGACAAATATTAACTCTGCCAGAGACCAATCGAAGAAGTCTCGGTGTTTTAAATGATCAAGTGGCTTTAGTTTTTGAGTCAGTTTGATCTTATTAGGATTAACGTCAAGATCTTTTCGCAAAATACGCCACAGTGTAGTTTGGGAGATGCGCAATTCCTGATAACAGCATGGATTCGACTGATTTGGCTCATTTCGAAAGGACGCACTTACGGCTGCGATAGTTTCGTCGCTTCGAGCGGCGTCTCTTTGTCGCCGGAACATCCAAAAGTGAAAATTTGGATTCAAATTTATCCACTATAGCCCGCACAGCCTGTCCGGTGGGACAATTATTACGGCCGAAAATTGGAGTAAGCGCTCTTAAAGTTGCGACCACCGTAATTTTTAATGATTTTCAAACGTTGCACGTACGTCTCGACTAACGTTTTGAGACTGCAAGATCATTAAAAATGTTTGAGGGTGCGCTTACATAAAAATACGAAATGGTTATGTCCCTATTAGAAAACCCGATACATTTGTCCATAGATTTTTTTCGAATATGCACTAAATAGAGATATATTATTTCGGTATGTTTCTATGGCCCACAGCTTAAAATAAGAGTTAGCCTCAGGCCCTTTTGCATTTAAGGTAACCTTAGGGTGGTAGAAAAATACATAAATGGACTGGCGTACAGTTTCGTTCGTGGGTGGGAATCCGGGCTGTGTAGTCGAGCCTAAATTACTACGAGTGTGCTTCTAGAATTTTCACAATTCGAAACCCTATTGGAATTATTCCAATTCTGTTCAGGTATTTAGGTATTGCCCCCATATATATTTATATGTTTTTTCCGATGTGGTCTTAATCTGCTGTACTGCACATTAAATCATTTTGAAATTTAGCACGACTATATATCCGAGAATCCATATTACCGAATTTGAAGAAATTCGGTTTAAATTTATAAAGTAATCATTTTTTTCGCGAACCACGAAAACAAATGTAGTTTTGTCAACGGCCAATGCCGACGTCATATTACCTCATGTGTTTGTATGTGTTGTTATTATTTATTGTTGGTCTGTTCTTTTGTTATTCAGTATTGTTGGTCTGTGCTTTTGTTATTCTGTCTATTGCAAATAAGTAATAGAAAAAAATACACAACTTGGTAAAGAGTTTTAATTGCTTGGTAGAATTGACTGCTGTTTCGATAGACACCACTCTATCATCTTCAGAATTCAGTAGCAATAGTGTATGTCTTTAACTTAAATCAGCTGAAATACTTATGGAAGCAGAAAATTTAATTTAACAAGAACTGCTAACCAAACCCGTATTTTGCCCAACTAAGTCAACATACTAAAACTCTCATACCAATAAATTTTTTTTTGGGATATATAACCAGACAGACAGACGGACAGGATGACGTACATTGCTGAAATGTCTCAAAATGGCCTAAAACGGTTACACTTTTGGCCCGCAGCATCTGTTCAATAGTGTGGTATAAAACCCGGATTAAAACTGCTATAATTTCTACATTTATCCATAGATTTTCTTAAAATATACATTGATTTCTTTGTTAGGAAGCTAGCTTTCAAAAATCGAAAAAAAAACATTTTTTTGGCGAATTGTTATACCCTACACCACACTGTGGTACAGGGTATTATAAGTTTGTTTCACGGCAGATGTTTGTAACACCTGAAAATAACACAGCTAGACCCACCTTAAAGTATGTTTGTAACACCTGAAAATAACACAGCTAGACCCACCTTAAAGTATACCGATCGACTCAGAATCACTAGCTGAGTCGATTTAACGATGTCTGTCCGTCCGTCCGTCCGTCTGTCCATGTAAAGTTGTTCGTCGACTACAGGTCGCAATTTCACTCCGATCGTTCTTTGCAGTTTAGAGTATTTCGTGGCTGTTAAGATCGCTATTGAATTTGGTTGAAATCGGTTCAGATTTAGATATAGCTCCCATATATATCTTTCGTCCGATTTGGCCCTTTAGTCCTATAAAAGCTGTATTTTACATCCAATTGTTTTGAAATTTAGAATGGTAGAGTTTCTTGATCCATGAACCAACATTGCCGAATTTGAAGAAAATCGGTTAAGATTTAGCTATAGCTCCCATATATATGTTTCGTCCGATTTGGCCCTTTAGTCCTATAGAAGCTGTATTTTACATCCGATCGTTTTGAAATTTCGAATGGTAGAGTTTCTTGATCCATGAACCAACATTGCAGAGTTTGAAGAAAATCTGTTAAGATTTAGCTGTAGCTCCCATATATATGTTTCGTCCGATTTTGCTCTTTAGTCCTGTAGAAGCTGTATTTTACATCCAATCATTTTGAAATTTAGAATAGTAGAGTTTCTTGATCCATGATCCAACACTACCGAATTTGAAGAAAATCGGTTGAGATGTGGCTATAGCTCCCATATATATGTTTCGTCCGATTTGGCCCTTTAGTCCTATAAAAGCTGTATTTTACATCCAATCGTTTTGAAATTTAGAATGGTAGAGTTTCTTGATCCATGAACCAACATTGCCGAATTTGAAGAAAATCGGTTAAGATTTAGCTATAGCTGCCATATATATGTTTCGTCCGATTTTGCTCTTTAGTCCTGAAGAAGCTGTATTTTACATCCAATCATTTTGAAATTTAGAATGGTAGAGTTTCTTGATCCATGAACCAACACTACCGAATTTGAAGAACATCGGTTAAGATTTAGCTATAGCTCCCATATATATGTTTCGTCCGATTTGGCCCTTTAGTTCTATAGAAGCTGTATTTTACATCCAATCGTTTTGAAATTTAGAGTGGTAGAGTTTCTTGATCCTTGAACCAACATTGTCGAATTTGAAGAAAATCGGTTAATACGTAGATATAGCTCCCATACTTATCTTTCGTCCGATTTGACCCTTTAGTCCTGTAGATGCTGTAGTTTACATCCAATCGTTTTTATACCCTACACCACACTGTGGTACAGGGTATTATTTAAGTATAAAATGTCCCAAAAGTAAATTTATGTAGACAATTTATACATGAATTACAAAATTTATATTTCAGAGTTATTCAATATTAGGAGAGTGGTGTAGGGTATTATATAGTCGGCCCCGCCCGACTTCAACTTTTCCTTACTGGTTTTCTATTTGTTATGGTTTTTTGTGTGCCATTGTTGTAATTATTTTAATGACAGTTACTAAACTTCTGTTTCCACGAGAAAGTTTCTTTACGAACATTTGTAGTGCCCAAATTTAATATAACGTGTATTCCGGCTATATCGAGCATATGCTTAAAAAAATATATTCCAAATAGTAAAGGCGCATCCCAAGACATTGGGAATTTAAGAAAACAACATAAATTTGTTTATTAAATTTTTTTTCGTGGTTTGGACTCCATATTATACCAGAAAATGTTATGCACAGCCCTTCGAAAATATTTTGTTGCATAGTGTTATTTAACCATATTCCATATTACATTACATAAATACCCGGTATACATATATATTTATACTTGTTTCAAAATTTAAACAATTTGACTCGTAATCGGAAGGACTAAATTCACATTAGCAATATTTTTAAGCTTAACTTTGAAGGAATACTGTTTTGTTAGGTTCTGAGTTAAATTGCAGACTTACGAATATATTTTTGTATTTCTATTTGAATGACTCATATATGAGATAATACTATGTGTGCAATCAAATGATTGTTTCCGTTTAAGTGTGCTGAGGAATAACTGCAAAAGCTTTATCTTTAGTTTATGTGATATTTTTAGTTGAAATTGTATTGCTACAAATTTAAAATGTATTGGTATTGATAATATTACCAATAACAAAACGTTATTATTTCACATTAGTATGAGGATAAAATGTTCTCACTTTTTAGCTATCATTTCTTTTAAAAAACTTACATATAGTAATCCCACATTTGTTGCAGACAGAAGAACCATTTAACAACTTAATTATTTCGACAATGAGAAAATTGTTAACTGCATTGTTGGAAAAAGTTTTATAATCAACAATATTCCGTATAGGATTATTTGTTGTTCAGATAAGACACCAACACCCCATAACATAAGTTACTGTGAAATAGAACAATGTCCCTCTAGCAAGTGAAGCTGACAACATTTTAACTCGTACGTGTTCAAATTCGATGTGAGGGGGATTGTGCCAAAGTCCAAGGACACTTTTTGTTTGACGACGCTCGGTTAGGATTGTCTGTAACAGTACACTCACTAACAACAAAACATTTGGAATATTTTTTCTGGTATATCTTCATTTCCGTCTCTCGTTGTTTAGAAATAAATTATCGAAAGCAAAGAGAAATAAAAATCCCTATTTAACATACACTTTAACCTTATTGAAGCATATGAGAGAAAACGTGAAATGGAATGAACTCATAAACCCCCCAGTATTATGGTCACATCCATGACCACACGCCCTTCATTCAGTCCTTAAGCCATGATGACTTTGTCAAAGTGTCTCTAGTGTTGGTTTGTCATTTAGAGCCATTACAGCAGTCACATTCTATGGTTGTGTCTCTCTTTATCCTGCCGTGTTTTTGAAAGAAATGGAACAAATACGAAAAATAAGATAATATTGACAATACCCAAGAGAAATTTCAATCGTGGATGGATTACAATCTCGATTTCTTGAACAAGGTTTGAGGGATTCCGATTCGATTTTGAAGAGAAGTTCCTTTATTTCGAAAAGAAAAACACATTCTTCTTTCAAATAAGGCAATTTTTAAAGTTAAAAAAAAAATGCTGAATATCGCTCACTTACTTAAAGAGAGTCAAGTCCGTATAAAAAGATAAGTAGAACAAGTAAGAAAGTTCAGTTGGGTAAACCGAATTATGAATCCCCTCACCTTGAGTCCCAGAAAATATTAGTAAATTATTTTTTTTGTTTTAATTAAATTATTATCAATTAAAATTGCATTTAATGACTTTAAAGTATGGACTGGTATTAAAGTTATAAGCTGTTAACTTTTTTTGTAAAATGGTTCATGTGTGTGGGAGGTATCAAAAGAGGAGTGCCAATAACGCCCATTTTTCTCTGGACTCTAGTTACTATAATAGCATTACACTGTACACAATTTCACTGGTATTAAAGCTATAAGCTGGTAATTTTGGTACAAAATGGTTTCAAGTCTTTGTATGTACTGGTAATAAAGTTATAAGCTATTTACTTTTGGTTCAAAATTGTCCATTTGTGTGGGAGGTACCAAAAGGGGCGTGACAACTTCGCCCATTTTTCGAAGTAATAGTGACTAATAAACTTATACTATGTGTAGAATTTCAGGCGATTCTAATAAGTAGTATAGAAGTTATTAAATAACACTGTGCTAGTTGAAAAAAACCGACAAACGGTGCATCTGGTGGGTTAAACTAAATCAGCTACGCTGAATCCAATGGCGCTAACCGTTTTTCTAGGTTAGATCTTGTTTTCGCGATATTCGACCACAAAGTTTACAAGGAAAATATAGAGGTTAGTCATCTCGGAGGTGATTTTGAAGTGGAAGACTGCGGAATACACGCTTTAGTCCAAAGAACGAAATAAAGGGAACCCTTGGAGAATTATTTCTCTCAAAGCAGTCACCCACGCTTTTCACACCCTTATCACCAAAAAATTGCAATCAATTCGAATCATATCTCAAACGTCGTACAAATCGACGACATTTTTAGTTGGTGTCTTTGAGAAAAATAAAAATAGACACCAATTAAAAATTACGTCGATATGTATGACATTTGACATATGATAAGATTTGATTGACATTTTTTAGTGGTAAGTTGGTGAGAAGCGTGGTTGACTGTTTTGAGAGAAATAATTCTCCAAGGGTTCCCTTTATTTCGTTCTTTGGACTGAAGCTGGTATTCCGCAGTCTTCCACTTCAAAATCGCCTCCGAGATGATAAACCTCTCTGAATTCCTTGTAAACTTTGTGGTCGAATATCGCGAAAACAAGAGCTAACATAGAAGAACGGTTAGCACCATTAGATTCGGCGTAGCTGATTTAGTTTAACCCGCCGGATGCCCCGTTTGTCGGCTAAAAAAAGTTATCAATTCTAGAACAGTGTAATCAATATTTCACTAAATTTTAACCCTTTGTGGGGGAGGTACTAGAAGGAGTGGACCAATATAGCCCATCTACGAACTTAGCAGGATAAAGAAGAAAATATTACCACATACTAAATTTTAAGTCAATTGGTTACTCCTTTCGAGAGTTATCGTGCGCACCAGCCAGCAGACAGACAGACGGACGGACATTGCTCATTCAACTTAAAATGACCCACAACAGATATCCGCCGAACATACTTAGGGTCTTAGGTCACTCATTCGATGGGTTACACTTTTAGCTCATAGCAAATGACATATACCCTCCTCTCTAAATTGAGGGGATAATGATAATGAAAAGTCTAGAATGATCCGAAAGATGGTCTTTTATTTATGAACTCAATTTCGCTGAGATTCATTTATGGCCATTTGATAAAACTCGAATATCGTTCATTCCATGTCAAACCGAACACCTTTTTTGGGTCACCATTCCCGATTTCAAAATAAATTGGTATATCGATTCTCTGCTCAAAACAAAACATTTTATACGAGTAGTTGGCAAAAAAATTTGTCCAGATGTTATAAGCATCTGAAATCTGTGAAAATGGGAATATATCCTCAAAGGGCGTACGTTTCGAGTTCTGTATTTTCGGAGCGCGTGGACGGATTTTTACAAAAGAAGGCTAATTTTAAAGGTCGTAAGTTATATTTTTCATAGCAGGGATTTATGTTCGCGTCGTTAACGGTTTTGAGTGCATCCGATGTATCTGCAAATTTAGTTTGCATTTTACACATCAATGACACCAACTTAAAATCTGTGAAAATATAGTATTTAGTCCCATATATTCTAAATTAACGCTGCAAATTTGAAGAAAGTGTTCTGCCCAGTTCTTTTTTAAAAAATATTTATTAAGAAATTCCTGAGATGTGAACATTGCTTTTGTTATATTTTAAAAACGTTTTTGTAGATTTATACAAATTAGAGCTCTTCTTGAAGGCCTTGACTAGGACATCCTCGATATATGCGAAAATTCGCCAATATTTGCATATATCGTTATTTATTTTTCATCTTAAATTTTAATTTGCATACTGCACCAGGAAAACACCAACATAGATATGTGTAATATATTTAGCATGGAGACCTGTCTAATCTGAACTCAGCATGCAAATTTTATTTTCTTAAAAATGTCAGTCTATTTTTCTTGTTCTGTCTATTTTGTAATTTCAATATTTATCATAGTTTATAAATAAAAATCATTGGCATTTTTTTAAATATTGTTTTAAAAAAGAACGAGGATGAACACCATCTTGAAATTTGTAGGGTCAGTTAAGGACAAATGACGCTACATGACTCTATTTTTCTCAGCATTTTATGTTGGTGTCATTGATGTGAAAAATGTGAAATAAAGTTGCACATGCAACTGATGCATTTCAAAACTTTGAATTATGCAGCATTAATATATGTACTTTAAAGTACAAGTCAAGACCATACAAATGAGCCATCATTTGTAAAATTCCAAAAAAACACATTTTCATATATTTTCCCAAATTTTTCAGAATTCAAATGCTTATAGCATCTGAAAACAATTTTGGTTTTTTTCTCGCCAACTACAAGATGATTAATTTCCATATTAAAACTCGTATACAAATTTTCAAGACAATCGGCAATGTCGACCAGATTATTTCCCAAAAATCGTTGAAAAAGTGTAAACTTTGTGTTATGTCATTCTAAAGGTGAGTGAGCGATATGTTCTTTTATTATGATTGTCCTGATATTTGAAACTGCGTCACTTTGCTTCTAAAATATATACACACTAGCTGGACCCGGTCTGCATCATTGCCACAGATTTCCGCTCCCGTCCATTTTTGGACCAAACATGTAGACCGCCACATTTACACAAAATTACAGCGCTCTCGCTAACGAATTGTTCAAGATATACGAGTAACAATTTAAAAACATTGCTCACATGTGTGGGGTCACGCCCAATGGTCCGATCACGCCAATTTTTTTACCAATCACGTAGCCTGCCACCAGATACCTATACACAAAATTACACAACTCTGCTAACAAATATCAAATCAAATCACGGCTAATATGGACGGACGTAGACGGCCATCAAATAGATACACACAAAATTACAGCACTCTAACTAATAAATTATTCAAAATATCTCAATTTAAAAACCTGGTTCACATGGGCGGTATGACCACGCCCATTGGTTCCGCTACTTTTTTGACCAGTGACGTAGTAGTCTACGCCACCAAATACATATACACAAAATAACAGCACTCTCGCTAACAAATTGTGCAAGATATCGCAATTTCAAAATTTGGGCGGGGCCACACCCATTGGTCCGATCCCGCTCATTTTAGGACCAATCTCGTAGACTCCCACCAGACGCGTATACACAAAATTACAGCACTCTCACAAACAAATTGTGAGAGTGCTGTAATAATAAATACCTTATTATTAACTTGTTATTTGAGCCCTTTGAATTATTTTTTTGAGGGGAACCATTAAGGATAAATGTTACGCAAAGCAAACAGAGATAATTGAAGCGTTGAAACATGAAATCGAAGTTTCCATTGTAGAGATTCGACCCAAAGCAATCGAAAATGTACTGAAATGAAATTGATCGGATGAGGTACTGAGACCGAGTCAGTCGTGGTAGTCATATGAATGATATTGTGTTCCATTATCAAATGACAAAGTTCAACCTTTCCACTAAAACCAGAAATTTGAAAAATTATCCTTATTTTTTTATAGCCGATTCAAATTTAAAACTTTAAGTGGCCCACCCTTTATATAAATAGATATCGATCATACCATGTCAAACCGAACAACTTTTTTTACATCACCATCGCTGATTCCGTTGAAACTTTGTAGGATAATGCTATAAAATATTTGATTTGTAGAAGTCGAAAAAGCCGAAATTTTTTCAAAATATATGACCAATTGAAAATTGCGAAAATCAAAAAAAAAAGTGCCGAAGTAGGAACATTGAAAATTATGTAGTGAAATTTAAAACGTAATTGCAAGAGCTTTCCTTGCCTACTGAATAATAAAATTTTAATATTATTAATTTTTCTTCTTCTTTTGTATTTTTCACTATGAAAACACCAACCTAAAATAGGCATATTTATTGATCGTTTATAAACAAACCCTGAAATTTCAGCGTGGAGAAAAACAGGTTATATTTTTAAACGTAGTCCCCCGAACATAGTATTTACGAGTATTGAAAGAGTGTTCAAAAAATAACACATAGTTTGTGCGTGTTTATGATTTTCGTTCAAAAATAGTGTTTTCGGTCGAACTGCTAGGTATAATCCACCCATCGATTCTGACCGAAGTAAATACACAAATTAAAAGCTTTATTGATGTCTTGAAGAAACAAAAACATAATATGAAACCACAACTGTGAGCAAAAATTATCTTGAAGAAGCAAAAGCATAATGTTAAACCACTATTGTGAACAAAAATTATCCAGAAGAAACAAAAACATAATGTGAAACCAATAGTGTGGAATGCAAATATTGTGGAATAAATTTATTCAGGGAGAAAAAAAGCATCAAAGAATTTATTTTTATTTAAAACAGGAACAAAATAAAAAATTTTAATATATAAGTACATGTAACAAAATTTAAAGTTATAAAAATCTAGCCTAAGCAGTAATTATAGTTTACAAATACTCGTATTGTAGTGATCGCACCAGTACCGAGTAATGTAATTTGCTTGTTTTCGGTTGGACCGAATGAATGATAACCCTAATGTACCACTAGATAGGGTCATAAAAAAAGTTGCGTTTGTCACCCCCTAGATTTGAAGATTATTCGAAGACAATTTCAGAAAATTTTTTTTTAATTTTTTTGGCGCACCCTACATACCGCCCTTTTAGTTTTCTTTATCCTGTGTTGCTATTTGAAGTCCGATCGTAACGGGATGTATACCGTTGTTCACGTTTTGGAAAGGGCTATATTTCGTCCAATGGCCATTTTTGACTCCGAGGTCAAATTCGATTATTGACCTCTGTTATCTCTTTTTCTACCCCCCTTATTTGGACTTATTTTGAAACGATAATTAAGGCATTTAAAAATAATTAAACTTTCGTCTTTAAAGTACTCAGTTTTATTCATAAACAAAAAAGTTACATAGGGTTCAAAATTGTAAAATATGTGCTGAGGTCAAATTCGACTAGTTTCTTTTGGTCTCGTTTCTATCTCACTCTCTCTCGCAGAAACATGAATAACCCAATGCCACAAACACACAACGACTATGGCGGTTCTTTACAGCATCAACAAATTAAATTTGCGGGATTCTCTAACAAATTTTGAATCTTTTTTAAGGAAGAATATAAGAATACATTCACTTTGTTTTCCCATTCACCCTACACTCCACCAATATAATTTTTTTTTCACTAATTCCTGATTTAATCTAGTATGATATTTTTGTATGATACGTCGATGATCATCTCTTGACAACGACCACACTTCTTCCTTACTTCAGTTTTGAATCCGAAGTAAATTTTTACTAGTGACTTCAGTTATTTGATTTTCAACCCCCGTAAATAACACTTATTTTGAAACACATGGGAAGGCATTTGTATGTAAGTTAAATATGGTGTTCAAACAAATTAATCATGTCTATAACATTTTATTAATAATTCTCTATAACTTATTTGCTTATGAATACATTTAAAATTTGAATCAGCTATAAAAAAAATTTACTGATAGTTTTTTCGAATTTCTGTTTTTTTATGGAAATGTTGAACTTTTTCATTTAATAATGAAACACAAAATCATTCATATGACTATCAAGACTGGCTCGGCAGTACCTCATCCGCTCATCCCAATTTTTCAGCACATATTCTATTGCTTCGAGTCGAATCTCTTCAATGGCAACTTATGGTGAAAAATAATATCACTACATCATGTTGCTACATTTTAAAAATTCCCCCTGCACATACTGCTAATTTCGCATTTTGCATGCGAACAATCGAACAAAAATCGTGCGGTGAGTAAAACCCATTCCTACATTATAGCGCAACCATTTGATAGTGCATTAAGCATGTACGCTTTCAATTAGGCTTGGTTCTGAAGTTTGGTTTTTGACGGTACAACACTCCACATCGTGGACTGGGCTGAGTGTGGAAAATAGATATTTTCGCATTTGCGGAGTGTAATAATTTTACAAACCCGTTCGTACGGCTGCACCATTTTTACAAACTAACCTAAAAATGCGGTTTTAGTGTAAAATGTAGAAAAATTTTAAAATTTTTTTACACAAACGAAATCATCATTAGTTTTCATGTTTCGACGCTTCAATTGTCTTTGTATGCTTTGCATAGCATTTATCCTTAATGGGTTCCCACCGAAAATAATCCAATGGACTCAAATCACAATGCAAGGTAATCGGTAATTCAAATTTTAAATGGCCCACCCTTTATAGTGAAAATAGAAAATCTGGTAAAAAATCCAAAGTGACGTATGGAAGAAAAGTAGACCTTATAGAGATGATCCACGAGGTATCATACGTAAAGATAGGATAATAAATATGGAGTCAGTGGCAAAAATACTATTTTAGTGGAGTGTAGGGTGAATGTGAAAACAAAGTGATTTTATTCTTCCTTAAAAAGCTTCAACATTTGCTAGAGAATCCCGCAAATTTAATTTTTTGATGCTGGACCGAACTGCCATAGTGATTGTGCGTTTGTGGCATTGGGTTATTCATGTGTGTGTGAGAGAGAGACAGAAAACGAGGTCAAAAGAAACTAGTCGAATTTGACTCCAGCATATATTTTACAATTTTAAACCCTATGTAACTTTTTTGTTTATGAATAAAACTGAGTACTTTAAAGACAAAAGTTTAATTATTTTTAATTGCCTTTATTATCGTTTCAAAATAAGTCCAAAACAAGGGGGGTAGAAAACGAGATAATAGAGGTCAATTATCGAATTTGACCTCGGAGTCAAAAATGGCCAGTGGACGAAATATAGCCCTTTCCAAAACGTGAACAACGGTATACATCCCGTTACGATCGGACTTCAAATAGCAACACAGGATAAAGAAAACTAAAAGGGCGGTATGTAGGGTGCACCAAAAAAATTAAAAAATTTTTTTCTGAAATTGTCTTTGAATAATCTTCAAATCTAGGGGGTGACAAACGCAACTTATTTTTCTTGGTTGGGCATCGACCCTATCTAATGTACCACATATAGTCTTAGTCATATTAAATCGATCATTAAATTTAATATTATTGTCATTATCATATTGTTATTGTTCTATAGTAAACAATTCAGTATTTACATTGCTCTATATAAAATACCAGTAAGGAAAGGCAGAAAGTCGGGCGGGCCCGACTATATAATACCCTACACCTCCCTAACAATGCGATAAGGGTCATTGTGATAATAATTTGGAATAATTGGTAAATGGGTAGGAACATATTATCTAATTCTAAACTGATAATCGCTAAATTAAGCAATATTCGTTCCTAAATTGAGAAACATCTTTCTGGAAAATTGTATTGATCGGAACTAAAGTACAACTTCTTTAGTGCTTTGATACCAAGGTTATTTATAAATCTGAACCGATTTTCCCTGAATACTCATTCATGTAAAAATACCTCTTTCTGTCGAATTTCGTACTGATCGGATATCAAATACAGTCTACAGCGCTATATCTAAACCTGAACCCATTTTCTCCAATTTGGCAGTATTCCTTCATGTAGAAAGAAACCTCGTTTCACCAATTTAGCACTGATCGGATATAAAATAAATTTTTTACAGCGCTATATGGGTGCTATATCTAAATCTCAACCGATTTCTTCCAAATTTAGAACTGTTCATTCATATAAAAGGAAACCTCTTTCTGCCGAATTTGGCAGTATTCCTTCATGTAGAAAGAAACCTCGTTTCACCAATTTAGCACTGATCGGATATAAAATAAATTTTTTACAGCGCTATATGGGTGCTATATCTAAATCTCAACCGATTTCTTCCAAATTTAGAACTGTTCATTCATATAAAAGGAAACCTCTTTCTGCCGAATTTCATACTAATCGGATATAAAATACAGTTTTTACAGCGCATACATGTCAAATCGGAGGTAACGTAAATATGGGGGCTATATCTAAATCTGAATCGATTTTCTCCGAATTTGGCAGTATTCCTTCATGTAATAAGAAACCTCTTTCTGCCGAATTTCGCTGTGATCGGATATAAACTACAGTTTCTACAGCGCTTGAATTTCAAATCGGGGGAAACATATATATGGGGGCTAAGTCTGAACCGATTTTCTCCGAATTTTGCAGTATTCCCTCGTGTAATAAGAAACCTCTTTCTACCGAATTTCATACTGATCGGATATAAAATAATATTTTTACAGCGCTTACATGTCAAATCGGGGGTAACGTATATATGGGGGCTATATCTAAATCTGAACCGATTTCTTCCAAATTTAACATTTCATTCTTATGATAAGAAACCTCTTTCTGTCCAATTTCATACTGATCGGATATAAAATAAAGTTTTTACAGCGCTTGCATGTCAAATTGGGGCTAACATACATATATATGGGGGCTATATCTACACTGAGAAAAAAAGTGCGCTTTAAAATTAAATGTAAACACTTTCAAATTTTATTTAAAGTGCCTCAGTCTATAGGTTTTTATGGGGTGCACAAAAAAAAACCATTTTGTAAAAGTGCTAATTTTAAGTTTTTAAAGTGTTTACTCTTAATTTAAAAGTTAAATTTTTTGTTTTTAATGTAAAATTCTTAAATTTAAAAATGTTGACTTTATTTTATAATGACAAACTTTATATTTTAAAGTAAAATATATTATTTATAAAGTAATCACTTTTAAAATTGTTTTAAAAGTGATTCCATTTAATTTAAAATTTTTAAACTTTAAAAAATAAAATTAAAACGTTTATTTTAAAAGTGTTAACTTTAAAATGTAAAGTGTTCACTTTACAAATCAAAGTGTCACTTTCTAATTTAAAGTGTCCACTTTAATATTGAAAGTTTTAGTTTTGAGTAAAAAGTGTTAACTTTAATTTTAAAGTAGTCACTTTAAAATATAAAGCGTCAGATTATTAATAAAAGAGTTCACTTTGACCGTTAAAGTGTACATTTTGTATTAAAAGTGTTAACTTTTAAACTCAAAGTGTCTTTGTTGGAACTAAACGTGAACACTTTAAAACGCAACGTAAATATTTTTATTTTCAAAGTGTTTAAGTTTATTTTAAAAGTTCGACTTTAAATTGTACAGTTAGCGGCATTTGTGTGATTTCGTTATATTAAAGTGAATTTAGAAGTGTGAAAAAGATACAAGAATGACCAGTCAGGGTAAAATTATACAACATACACAACGATTCACCTTGTTCTTCAAATAATTCAATAAGAATCGCATTTGGATCACAGGTAAGAATATACAGTACAAAGTTTTGTATTAAATTTAATTATACACTGCATTGCAGCCCCTTCAACATGGCTAAAGAATAACTCAGACGGAAAACAACTTATTCAATATTATGAGGAAAGGGCATGTTTTACGAATAAGCAACGCGATGACCTCATTAAAATAATTTTAGCAGATGTCATGTTAACAAAGGCAAAGCTTAGACCGGAACACTTTGCTAGTATTGTGGAAGAAATAATTGTTTTATTTCCCAAAGAAAAAGAGTCACAGGTATTATTAAAAACGATATATTAAAAAGAACATATAATAAACTGATTTCTTTCAGGATTATTACTACATTCCTCGTCAAAGAAAAAAAACCCATCCCGCAGTCTCTATTCCAAATATTTTAACTTAAAGACAAAGATTAGAAGTCCATTGCGGAAAGATCTCTTTCGACTGAAGTACGTGATCCATTAGTGGAAGAAAATTTTGAAGTTGACGAAACGCTGTCGTTATGTTTAAAAACTTCGCTTCAAAAAGATGCCAGTATTTAGGATGAGGTTATTGACAAATGGCAAAAATCATTTACATTTCGGATGAAGGATTTGGCAAAGCGCTCAAATTCTGATTGTTTGCAGGAGTGGCCAATTTTAAAAGACTCCAGAGCACCATTTCTGGTATTTAAAAAGAACTTTAATACAAAATTCAAGGATATACAAATTTTTATATTTTTGTTTAGATTAATCTAGTTTTCAATTTGTTTTGTCCACAAAAAGATAATCTTTTAAAAACAAAGTGGGATAGTTGTAAAACCAAGATAGCAATCAATAGATCTTCTGAACCAAGCAAAAACGACGAAAAAAATTGGTGAGTAACAATTATGGGCTTTTTGTTAAATTAATAAAATAACACTATATATTTTTTTTCAGATTGTCAAGACTACATTTTTACAATTCTTCTCAACTCAGTTCTGCTGCCTTCAGCAAGATTTAGTGCAGATGGAAATACAAACAAGAAATACACCATTAAAGATGCTAATGAAAGCTTCGTATTGCAGTTAACAACAATTAGCGATTACTCAAGACGAATAAAATAACTTATCGGTAAATACTAATAGTATAATAAATTGACTGTACAGCCGTTTCTAATTGTGGTAGCAGACTCTGTGGACGATCTTAAAACCTTTTATATTTACTTTGACGAAATACAAACTAAATTATTTTATTGAAAGTTTGGACATATCCTTTAAAATCTTTCATAATCTTAAATATCCTAAGAACTGCGAAATGCCATGGATGTTTATCCAAAAGTATTTTTATGAATTAGATTCAAAATTTGATTTAAAAAGTTCAAATCTTACTTCATTGTTAACACACATGAATGAACAAAATTACATTTTGTAAATTTTTCGATTGTCTTAATGTATAACTGTTTCAGATGTTTTCAGTTATTTAATAATGTTGATGTGCTAATAAGACATTTAAAACACATGCATTTATTGTCAAATAGAGATATACTTCAATGCGAACAAAATAAATTTAAACAAATTTTATTAATTTCTATTCTAATTTATATACTTTACGATGATCTGAAACCTAAGAATAATTCTTTGGAGCACTACCCTCACGCAATTGAGAAATGTGGTCCTCTTAAGTTTGTCTGGGCGATGCGTTTCGAGGCAAAACATAAAGATGCAAAAATATATTTTGATAATATAACATCTCGAAAATGAAATTATTTACGTTCTATGTTACCTATTTGTTTTATACTGGTATACAACAAATTTGCCTAAAACTATTAACTTTCACATTGCACAAGCCTGCCTATGAATTTACATCAAATTAACAATGGAAAGACATGTGCAAGATTAAAAAAGATAATGATTTATTTTTTAAATTTAAATTAAATTATTTTATTTAATGAATTATTAGTGAGTTATAAATGAGTTATTTCATAAATATAAAATAAATTTAAATATAAATATGTTTGAATAAAAAAATGCGAATTAAAAACAATTAAAATAATCTGTTTCCTTCAAAGTTTATAGTGAACACTTTTAAATAGCATTTGAAAGTGTTCACTCTTAAAATAAAAGCTAACGCTTTTAATTTGAGATTGAATGTGTTAACTTTTAATTTAAATACAAACATTTTTAAATTGGGTTAAAAGTGTGAACTTTAAAATCAAAAGTGTTTAAATTGTATTCGAGAATGCGCATATTAAAATGTAAAGTTTTCACTTTAATATTCAAAGTGCTAACATTAATAATTTACATTTTAAAGTGTAAACTTTAAAACTAAATATTTTTCAATACGGCTGGTTTTCATACATGTACATTTTTAATTTTAAAGTCCCTTGTACTGGATTTAAAGTGAGTTTAAAGTGTTTCTTTTCTGAGTGTAAATCTGAACCGATTTTAACCAAATTCAATAGGGATCGTCCTTGGGCCAAAAAAAGATATGTGTAAATTTTCGTCGAGATCGGACCATAATTGCGACCTGTACTTTGATTACAAGAATACATGCATAGACAGACAGACGGACATAGCTAAATCAACTCAGAAAGTGATTCTAAGTCGATAGGTATAATAAACGATGGGTCTATTTCTTCTCCTTTTGGGTGTTACAAACAAATGAACAAAGTTATAATACCCTGTACCACAGTGTGGTGTAGGGTATAATAACATACACAAATTACGTGGGTATTTTTGAAATTATTGCTCCACGCTGAAATTATCAGGGTTTTTTAGAATGAATCAAAGATCAAGTTACGAACACAAAAGAAAGATAGAAAAATCCAAGATTGCCGACGAAAAGCACTTGCAATTACCTTTAAAAGACTTCATTCTTTGAAATCTGTCCACGCGCTTTCTCAATGGACCATTATCAATGTTTTTACCTCGGCACTTTTTTCCCAATTTTTATTTGGTCACATCTTTAGAAAAAACCAGTAAGGAAAGGCAGAAAGTCGGGCGGATCCGACTATATAATACCCTACACCTCCATAACAATGCGATAAGGGTCATTGCCATAATAATTTGGAATAATTGGTAAATGGGTAGAAACGTATTATCTAATTCTGAAACGATAATCGCTAAATTAAGCAATATTCGTTCCTAAAGTGAGAAACATCTTTCTGGAAAATTTTAATGATCGGCAGTAAAATAAAACTTCTATAGCGGTTTGGTACCAAATCAGGAGGAACATATATATGGAGCTTTAATATAAATCTGAACCGATCTTCCCTGAATACTTACTCATGTGAAAAGACCTTCTTCTGTCGAATTTCGTACTGATCGGATATAAAATACAGTCTCTACAACGCTTAGATGTCAAATCGGGGGTAACATATATATGGGGGCTATATCTAAATATGAACAGATTTCCTCCAAATTTAACAGTGTTCATTCATATAATAAGAAGCCTCTTTCTGCCGAATTTCATACTGATCGGATATAAAATAAAGTTTTTACAGCGCTTACACGTCAAATCGGGGGTAACGTATATATGGGGGCTATATCTAAATCTGAACCGATTTCTTCCAAATTTAATAGTGTTCATCCATATAATAAGAAACCTCTTTCTGCCGAATTTCATACTGATCGGATATAAAATACAGTTTTTACAGCGCTTACATGTCAAATCGGGGCTAAAATATATATGTGGGCTATATCTAAATCTGAACCGATTTTGGCCCTAGGATCGTCCTAGGGCCAAAAAAATGATATGTGTAAAGTTTCGTCGAGATCGGACCATAATTGCGACCTGTACTTTGATTACAAGAATACATGCACAGACGGACAGACAGACGGACAGACAGACGGACATAGCTAAATCAACTCAGAAAGTGATTCTAAGTCGATCGGTATAATAAACGATGGGTCTATTTCTTCTCCTTTTGGGTGTTACAAACAATTGCACAAAGTTATAATACCCTGTGCCACAGTGTGGGGTAGGGTATACATATTTTTTAAATAAGTGTAAAATATTTTTAACATTAGAATACTTCTGGGAAAAAACGAGGTCGTCATCGAATTTTGTTTACGAAAATCGTTCGGTTTGATACGGAATGAGCTGTGCGTAACATTTTCTGGTGTAGTACGGTGCACTAAACACGAACAAAATATTAAAAAAAAATATTTTTTAACCCTTCGTAACCCAACGAAAAATTAGAAAAAGTTTATAGATTTTTCGTGCCAGCAAAAACGATTTTTTTGAAAAAATTAAATTTTTTCTAATTATTTTAACGACAGTTTGTTTCAGTCTGTTTCCACGAGAAAATGTTATTACCAAGATTTGTAGACCTCATATTTTCTTTAATTTGAAGCACATCCGGGCTTTATCGAGCATACACTTCAAGAAATATGGTGCAAAGACCAGACACACCTTCAAAGAAAATGGGAATTTCAAAGAAAAATTTTGTTAAAAAAAATTTACCGCACAATTTTTTTAATACTTTTTTCGATTTTAAAACACCATATTACACCAGAAAAAGTTATGCACAGCCATTCTACAAAAATTTTGTTGCATAGTGAAATCAATGAAAATTTACGAACACATTTTTTTGGTATACACCGGGCAAAATCGTCTTTTTTTATATGTTTGAATCGAAGGATAACATATTTGTAAAACAATTTTTTAAATATCATTTCTGAGCAAAAAGATTTTATTTGAAAATTAATAATAACGGATTTTCCAATAGGGATGATATGATTTTAAAGTGACGTTTTGGCCATTTGTAATATGTCATTATCTGTCATTTGTTTTTCATTGTATTCAGCAGTGTTTACAATTTCATCATGGAGCAGTGCTGTCAGATTTTTTTCCCCAAAAATCGTCAAGTTGGTAAAAAAAAATCGTCAAAAACGTCAAGTTTTCTGAAATAAAACGTCATAAAATCGTCATATACCAAAAGACTTTTTTTCGCAGAAAAATTCTAAAAATATTAAATTTGTATGTATATAGGCACATCGTATGACTAAAAAAATATAATAAAAATATACTTAAAAAAATCAGGAGGTTTTTTATTTAAATAAATAAAACTTAAAATATTTGGCAGGTACTATTAATTAATATCAAATTCAGTCATTAATAATACATTTTCGCAGTACAAAATATTGCTTCGAACCCATATATAGATTCTATACAAAAACTAGTCATACATATTTTTATTGTGCTTTTTTAGCAAGCTTTTAGTAATTTTTATGTTGCTGCTTTTGTTATATTTCAAGTAATCTTTGGAAAACAATAATCCGTCCAGAGTTTTTGTTTCTAAGCTATTTCTAATTTTGGTTTTATTTAAATTTACTTGACTGAAAATTCTTTCTACATTTGCAGAAGAATTCGTCAAAGTCATTAAATTATTAACAAACTCGCATACATTTTTGAATGCTGGCTGATTATTATATAATTTGACTGAATTAACGTAATTCCAAAATGCATTAAAAGTTAAAACATTTTCTTCAAAATTTAGTAGTCTTAATTCCCGAACTTCATTTTCAATGGTTTGATATTTGTCTTTAGGAATCAAATTAGGATAGTTTTTTAGCAGAGGAATAATATCAGTAGTTTTGTTTAGAATCACTGAAGGATTAATTAAATTTAAATTTTTAATGGTAGCATTGTCAAAATCAAATTTCTTTTTTAAATTAAGACACAACTCAACATAAAAAGATATACAATTATCAATAAAAGTATTGTAAGATTCAGAGTCAGTTGTTATACGTGACAACTTTTCTTTTACATATACACCAAAGTAGATTTCATCCCTTTTTAAATAATTATTTTCATTTTGAAAATTTATCTCATTTAGTTCATTAGTTTTTACGTAATCTTCCTTTAAGAAATTTGACAATATAATTTTAAAAAGTTTATACATTTCGTTATACAGGGTTGCCCATATTCGACGGACCCACGGACTCGTTGGGCCCATTCCAATCGACGAGGCTTGTCCGCAGGCAACAATCTTTGCGTCAATTGAATTTTGTACGGGAACAAATGCAAATCAACGCGAATAATCCGTTGTAAAGTGGACCGAGCCATGCCCAACTGCTGAGAACGGCGTTTTTGGGATGTTCTTGGGGACCTCTCAACACTGGCTCGTACGGCAGCGATATTCTCGGCCGATCGCCTTGGTCGACTTTTATTTGGCCTCTTCGGATTAGAAAGAGCCTCACCAGTCGAAAATTTTTCGTATAAACGCTTAATGGTGTTCTTAGAAGGCGCACTTCTCACATTTTTTAATATTTTAAAAGCACGTTGACTTGACTTCTTCTGTTGAATGTAAATTTCAACTATTTCAGAGCGCTCGCGTGGCGTGTATTGTTCCATGGTAAAAATCTGCTTGGACTGACGCTTTAAACGCGGTATGTCATTAAGCGATCTGACATCTCTGTCAAAAGTTATGGCGTTGCCAGATGGGTCCGTCGAATATGGGAGACCCTGTACATATTATGGATTTGTATCCCTTCACTTTGAAAGGTTTTATTAACATTGTTAATAACATTAAGTACATATTTTAAAAAACAAAAGTATAACTCATTTTCATCATTTAAATTCTTTAAAATGCTTTTCGCAGAATCAATTTTATCGACATTTACAGCAAAGTTGAAATATATTTTTAACGGCTGATATAAATCTAAGATTCTGTTAACAACTGCTTCTAACGAAAGCCACCTAGTTTGTGATGGGTGCAGAATTTTCGCTGGCTTAATTTCTAACAATAAAAGAATTTCCTTGAATTAACCTCCACGTTTGGGACTGCATCCTATATAATTATAAATGTCTCTAGCAAGAGTCTCCACGTTTGATGGTAACTTTAAGCAGGCATATGAGGAGCATAGAGCCAATGAATGACATAAACATTTCAGTACAACCAAATTTGGTATTTCGTCTTTAAACAATTTATCAACGGAATGGTTTTTACCAGTCATATTGTTTGCCCCGTCTGCAGCCAAGCCTATCATATTTTTCGCATAATCTATTTCATCTTTTTGGAAATATTCTTTAATAACATTATGTAGTGAAATAGCATCGCAGTTAACGACATTAATGAGTCCAAAAAATAAGTCACTTATTTCGAGATTGATGCTCACTCGGACTACTATACATAAATTCTTTGTGTTGCTGACATCTGTGGACTCATCAATACATATAGAAAACATGTTGTTGCGCATATATTCACAAAGAATATCAAATTGTTCTTTTCCAACGACATTCTTCAGAATTTGTGTTGATTTTGTTTTTCCCAAAGTGATGTTCTGAGCCACAGATGAATCAACAAAACATTCTTTCATTAGTTTTGTCAAGTGTTCTACCGCCAAAAAAGCTATGTTATGCTCAGCAAGAAATAATGAAATTTTTATTTCAGCTTCTTTTTCCTTGATTTTTTCATCGGTAAACACCGAAGAAACGGTTGGTTGATATGGATCTTTGACTGCATCTATATGTTTTTTTCACTTGGAATGTCTCAATAGGTCGTTCCTTCCTGACGCCGCCTTTAAATTAGCACCACAAATTGTATAATGGAGTTCCGAATTACGAATTTGGGCCCAATGGAATTCTGCCAGCCACTCGTCTCTAACTTTTCTTTTCTTTTTTGCTTCTAAATTTTGCTTAAGCTGTTGGTCAGGCTCATTGGATTTTTCATTTCTGTCTGAAAATATTAAAAAAAATACCTCATTAGTGTGAACATTCAAACAAAAATATATACGAGTATAACTTACCACTTTTTAGCAAATACCGGTCCATATTTTCTATATCTCAATAACTTTTTGTTGAGAAAATGAAAATAATTTGACTCACCTCTAAAAAATCGTTTTTCTATCGTTGTTATGATTTTCTTGATAATTAAAAACTCCGAAAATAGTGCATTCAGTATCGCAGAATTGTAATATAAGAAACAACTGATTGTTAACGCGCAGTTATTGACAATCGTAACGTAGTTTAGTTGCACAAGTGGGATTGCAAACGCGATTACAATTTAAATTGAATAATTCGACAGATACAAAAAAACGTCATAATAAAGGGGAGTCCGAACGGAAAAACGTCACGCGTCATTTTGTTAAATTTTGCTTTAAAAAACGTCAAAATGACGTAAAATCGTCACATCTGACAGCACTGTCATGGAGAGATATATGCACGAACAACGTTTAGAAAGTATTCAGTTTTATTATCAATACGAAAACGATTAGTTTACCAATTGCAACTTTTCGTGCGCTAAGTCCATTTTTTTTAAATCCAAAAAAACACTTTCCAGTCGACCTACGACCTATTAGCTCTCGTTAAGAGCTATCTGTTTGCCATTGACCGATTCCCGATCCCGATGTCGGATCCAAAAAAACATTTTCCAGTCGACCTACGACCTAGACACCCATGAGCAATACTTTAGCTCTCGTTAAGAGCTATCTTGTGGGGTTATTTGAAGTCATGGGTCTTTCGAAATAAACCAGACTCTCTTCAAGCTTTACAAGTCAATATTGAACGTGCCATTCATGACATACGACTTGATTTAGTGGAAAAAGTGCTCGAAAATTGGGTTCATCGAATTCGTTCCTGCAGAAGAAGTCGTGGAGGCCATTTGAATGACGTTTTATTTAGATCTTAATTGTATCGATTGTACATCACATTAAATAAAAACCTTTTGAATTTCCTCAACAATAAGTGTGTTTTTTTTTCAAATAAATCACATGACTCTTATTGGAAAACCCTGTATTTATTTGGAACGCATATAGGTGTTTCGACAGAAAATGTCTCCTTACAGCTCAAAAATGGAATGATTATTTTTAATTTATTTTTCCGCTAATATTACACAAAATAAATGTATCTGTCATTTTCTGAAAGATTAACTTTAATTTTATTTATACTAACTAAAATATGCTACTTTGAATTTAAAACACCGTGCGCGTTTTTTACCGTGAATTACGCGGTCACTTTTTAGCCCTTTACACTGATCTAAAGGTGGTTTACGAACAAAACAAAAGCAAGCTGAACTGTTATATATGCTTAGCACCAATTTTAAAGGCGACAAGTTAAAATTTAAGGTTTTTTTAATAGTTCAAAAACAACCTCACCGACTGTAACGACCGTTACCCCAAAAGCACAAAATTTTATTTTTTGGTAATTCATTCAAACGATTTAATTTTATAGTAACGGAAAATAAGAAGGTAAATAAGATGAAGAATTTTTTAAGGCCAAATAAGCATCAGATGATTTTGATTTTTTAAATATTTTTTGAAAGATGTAACGACCGTTACATTTTTTGGCGTTTTGCATTTGAAAAATTTTCGTCTTACTTAACTGGATTATTACTGATTTTAGCTGAAAAATGATGGAACAACTTACCAAGATGCAAATATACAGAAAAAACGAAAAAAAGACGCAGGAAAGCATGAGCATTCTTGACAAAAGAGAGAGAGCGCTCCAAGAAACGAAGACTGGTTTAAAAAAGGTGATGGCGGAAGAACGCCAAAGTCAGGAACGAAAAAACAAACGCTAACGCGTAAGAAAATTTCATGAAAAAAAAAACAAAAAACGTTTAAATTTTTATAATGTTACGACCGTTACTTTTTAAAAGAAATTGTTTTTGGTTACTAATTTTCTTTGGTTTGAAAATAAACCCATTCGTTGAAAAAAACATTTCAAATAATTTAATCAGATTTTTTACTTGAGACATCCTGTGCAAAATTTTACAATACATGATTTTTGTTTCCCAAAAATTTAAATCAGCACATTTATATAGTAACGACCGTTACTTTTTTAATGGTCAAAAAATATTGAAATTAAATTTTTATGAATTCTTTCGGTTGCTTGAACTTTCGTAAGTCCAAAATTAAGCAATTCTCACATGATGTTTTTTAAAAAAGATTTTTTAAGCTTTGTTGACTTTTCGAATTTCAGTTTTAATTTTTTCCTTGGTTTCAAATTATACCCCAGTTACAAATACCATATGCAATACAAAATTGATTTCAATTTGAAAAGACTCATTTTAAATTTCTGAGTATTCCAAGTCATCATTTGTTTTAAATCCTTCAAGTGATTTATTGCTATCCTACAGGGAGGCTCATGAAAGCTGCTACCAAAAACAATTTAATAACTTTTTTTCTATTTAATGAATCTGGTTAATTTTTTAAAGTTTTTTTATTTTACAGATTGATTTTTAGATTTAACAAAAATGGATAACTGGGACACTGAAACAAGAATTTGGATTGTCCGCCACTATTACGCACTGAAATCCGTAGTTTCGGTTCAAAATGAGTATAGGGGCACTTTTGGCGGCAATCCTCCGAGCTGATGGACCATAAAGAGACTAGTTAATAATTTTTCCGAGCATGGGACAGTCAACATAAGACCTTACCATCGAAACCCTCCAGTTCGGACGGAGGAAACAATCGCTGCTGTAGCTGATGTAGCTGAGCATACAAAACAATCCAAGAGTTTCTACAAGAACCTTATCTGCTCAAATGGGTATAAGCAGATAGTCATTGCAGTCAATTATGCACAAAGATTTGGAGTTATTCCCATATAAAATTCAAATGGCCAACAAAGTGAACTCAGCAGACTTCCCGATTCGCTTGGAATTTTGCCAGAAGATGCTTTAAATGATGGAAGAGGACGGAAACATGTTGAACTGTGTTTTCATGTCTGACGAGGCCCATTTCGATTTAAACGGCAACATAAACAAACAAAATTGTTGAATATGGAGTGCTTCCAACCCACAGATACTCCATGAGACGGAATTGCATCCACTTCGTGTCACAGTGTGGTGTGCAGTTTCATCACGCTGCATTGTCGGGCCCTACTTCTTCGAAGAAAACGGTCACACCGTTACAGTTACTGGAGGCCGTTACTTGAGCATGTTGAGAGAGTTTTTCTATCCAGAATGAGAATTTCTTTCAACTCTGTGTGGTTTCAGCAAGATTGTGCAACTCCTCACATAGCCCGGCCTGTTATGACAGAATTGCGGCGAAAATTTCCCAATAAGCTGATATCCAGAAACTCCACATTCCGCTGGCCCCCCAGGTCGCCTGATCTTACTGCACCTGACTTTTTGTTGTAGGGTTATTGCAAACAGGAAGTCTACAAAGCAAAACCAACAAATTTGAATGAACTAAAGTAATCCATTCGAGAAACACTTGCGGCTATTCCCGTCTCAACTCTCCAAGCAGTAATGAACAACTTTTTGGTAAGATGCCGCACATGTATCAACGAGCAAGGGGGCATTTAAATTCCATTATTTTATTTAAGCTATATTTAATTAAATTTAATTAGCTTTAACATGAATAAAAGAAAACTGAATTCCATACACTGAAAAAAAAAGTTATTTGAGTTTCTTAATGTAGCAATATTCACCAGCCAACCTGTATATCAAACTACCTTAATTGTAAAGTATTTTTACAAACATAAAAAATGCTGAAAATTAACTTTGAATTGCTGTGCAACGTAACACAATAAAGGTAAATCTTTGTTTCGGCAATAATTGTTCCAAATAATAAAATATTACACTGATAGAAAAACCGTTCGTCACCATGACGAATCAGTTTCGTCAATATATCTTCGTACTGGTGACGAAAAGTTTCGTACATGCGATGTTTTTGTACGTCAATAGAACGAACACGATCATCAACCCATGTTTTCGTCGAGGGAACGATAAGGTTTCATTACCACGACGAAAAGATTTATTTGACCATTTTTAAAATATGATAAAATGAAGTAATCAATTTATAGTTTGTGCTTAATTGTACTGTTCTATAGGTGATCTGATTACCTTAGTTAAATAATTTGTTGTAAAAGTGATGATGAATAGGATTCGTCGTGATGATGAATGAAATTCGTCGTGGTGATGAATGGAATTCGTCGTGGTGATGAATGGTATTCGTCGTGGTGATGAATGGGATTCGTCTGTTGCCAAATACAATACGTGATGAGATTATTTTTGATTTAAAATATCAGAAGTAATGAATACTTCTCGTTCGTTTTCTTTCACCCTTTCCTGATAAGAACTGCGTTTCGAACCGTATAATCACAACTGAACTAGGCAAAGCAGTCAAGTTTATTTTCCATTACGTTTTTTAATGGTCTAAAACCAGAAGAATATTTATTGAAAATTTAAAAATATAAATAGTTGGGGGCATGAATTAGTCGTGGTGATGAATGGAGTTCGTCGAGCAGATGAATAGAGTTCGTCGTGGTGATGATTGGGATTCGTCGTAGAGATGAATGGGATTCGTCGTGGTGATGAATGGCAGTCGTCGTTGTGATGAATGGGATTCGTCGTGGTGATGAATGGCAGTCGTCGTTGTGATGAACTCGATTAATTTTTGAAGAATGAATAGTGTTCATCGTGGTGATGAATGTAATTCGTCGTGGTAATGAACTCGATTCATCGTATGTATGAACTGTGATCATCCTGAGGACGAAAGTTTTTGGAAACAGAGATTCGTCATGGTGACGAACGAATTCATCAAGAGGATTATTCCATACGTTAGCTGACTTTTGACGAACAAATAATCGTGATGATGTACACATTCGTCGTCATGACGAAGCTTTTTCTATCAGTGTAGGATGCAAACAAAGATTTGTTTAGAAGAACTTCTTCCCAAATGTATAATTTTTGTGTGTACCACAAAAATCTAAATAATTATGTGTTACAAGACAAATATGTTTGGGGCAATATACTACGGGAGCGATTTTTTTTAAGCGTGTAAAAATGAATTTATTTTTTTTGTACTAACAACTCTTTTGAGCATATTCTGTTACTAAAATTTGTTTGCTTATATAAAGGAAATATAGCGGTATTTGACATATTTTCAAAACAAACAATTTATTCGAATAGTTTTTTTAATTGACTTTATTACACAATTGGGTTAATAGGAATCAAACGCAAAAAATTTAACACCGTATAGATACTTTGAAGCTTTTTGATGAGGTGTCTATAAATATTTTATTTTTATTATTCACTAATACAAAAACACAAAACACGTTGCATCTCGCTTTAAACACAAATGGATTTCCGTCATTCTTAAAACAAACAGACATATCGTCATCAGAAACGAAAAAGGGCGTAACAACAAGAAAAATGGAAACTCAGTTATTGATGGATTTCGGTACCCTGCATCAAAATACACATCCTGACAAATTTTTAGCGGATATTAAAAATGGTGAATTTATTAAAGAAATGCAAAAGGGCCTAACAACAAATTATTTCTTTTTCTGTAGTTAAAAAACCCTATTTCACGCAATTTTCACAAACATGTTATAAATAATGTTTGTGTGATTTTATATATGCATCATTATGTTTAGATATTATCTTGAAAACCAAGTTTTTCCAACGGCAACACTTTTCATTTTATTTAGTTTTTTGCTTCTCCTGTAAAATTTTCAAACATGATGATAGGCCCTTTTCGTTTCTGATGACGATATGCAGTTGTTAGATTGGATCAAAATTATCACTTTTTGAGTTACTGGTCTGGGCGTATATTTTGTAATTTTAAAGGACGCCGAACATTCACAAATTTGTTTGCAAAAAAATATTATTTTGGTGTCTTCTTCATTGTTTTAATTGATACTCGTACATGTCCTAGCAATTATAAACATTTTTGATTGGAGGAACAAAATTGAACAACAACATAAATATATTTTCTTAGAATTTCCAATTTCAATTATGCATAGTCACTTCGACAATGTAGATATACTGTGTCGTAGAGTTATAAGTACAAATTGACTTTTTTGTGGAATATTGTGGTTACCTTCCTTTTAAGCAGAACTCGGGTGTTCTGTACTATTTACCATTTATTTACCATTATTTACCATTTATTTACCATTAGTATTTAGGTATTAGTATTAGGTATTTACCATTAGCTACGAACAAAGTGTACATTGAAGAATTCACCATACCGGTTAGCTGGATCAACGCTTCGTTACTGGAACATAAGAATATTCTCTTACCTTTAATAGCCATTAAGAACATGTCTAAATTAAATTTGCTAAATATTAAGTAAGTTATCGCAACATAAACTTATTTTAGTTTTTAGTGTTGCCTTTGGCTCAAAATAACCGCCAATGTCTTTAATGTTTTCTTTAGTACAGCATGATCTCTGACGGCATCACCATTGGTATGAAACGAATCATCTCATTTCTCGAATTACCCACATATACATATTTATTACACAATATTGTTTACTTAATACTTGAACAATACATCCTTGAACTGAAGAGCCGAAGAACAAAAGATACACAAGGAAATTGCAAGAATTTATGTGACCACAAAGGACCATGGTTAAGGACGGCTACATCACTGGGAATACTTTTGGCTACATTACGAGTGTGCTTGAAATGCTCTGCTCAAACATTACAGATAACCAAAAAACTCCGCGCCCATGACGTTGATTAAAAGGCAACCTCAAGTGTATATTATATATATATTATTTGTTAATACAACTTAATAATGTCAAGAAAACATATTATGAAGATGCGGTAGTTTAATACGAAACTGATTCTGACAATTGTGATGATGAAGCAGTTAAGGAATGTACAAAATAAGTTGTAATAACAATATGCAACACAATGGAATAACCGCCAGTATTAGAAATTTTTGATTTCGATACTTTTACATAGATGTATTCCAACTTTTGACTTATTTTTTCTACTTTAGACTACTTTTTTCTGGTTATTCCAGAAAACAACAGATTTTTGCTGCCGATAATACAAAAATGTTCGATATTTTATTTTCAACCATAACGTTTTGTTCTTTACCTTTTAGATTAATTTCCAAAAGAAGAAAGAAAAAAACCCACATTACAAGAAAATTGTTGAATAATTAAGAATGTTATAAATATTTTAGCAACTCTATCGCAACCCAAATTTTTAAATTTTTCCGTTCTTTTAAAACTGAAGGAGGTAGCCTTAATCAGTGTTATAAGGTAATGACTCGCGTCTTAGGAAAATCACATTATTACGCAGTTGAAAATTTGTCAAAATCACGAACAATTTTGATTACACTATGAAACAATAAGTATTTTTTTGTGTCCGAGACAAAAAACTTTTTCTTGTAAAAATTGAGGCATACTATTTTATGAAACCAAAACCGAAACAAATGTATGGTAAAGTTTCTACTTAGAAATTTGTTCTTTAAACTTCCAATATTCATGGATACCCAAATTAAAGAACATTATGAGGGCAACAAATGTTGGGTAATATCACTTTCACGTATAAATGGTGGTTTAGTAACTGTCGTTAAATTAGATAAAAAATATTTTTTTTCCAAAAATTGTTTTTTGTTGGCACGAAAAGAAGCATAACAAATATAAAAAAATCCGAAAAATATAGTTTGTTCCACTTTTTGAAAGCTATCATAGAAAAGAAAACAGTGCAAACTTGACAAAATCTATGGATAAATGTATAAATTATGACTAGGCAGCGGAAATATATGCAATCTTTATTTGTCATCCGAACAAGTTCATATTTTAGTATTAGGTGTATTTTTTGATTCTAAATTCGATGCAATCTGCATATTCTATGAATTTTATGTGCAAAAATTATGCAAGGGAATATGTTAATGTTATGGAATGAATTAAAAATGCATATGCAAATAAAAAAAAATTCATCGGCAAATTGGAGAAAAAGAACTATTTTTGAAACATAATTTTATATAACGACTTCAGCCGTTTGTCTGTTACGCACAGTTTTTAAGCAACAAACACTGACATATTAAAATTAAAGAAAAATTTTAAAATCTTTTTTTAGCAAAATAATAGACGGTACAAAATAGAACAACAGTAAATGACAGAATTTGCGGCGAATTTGAAACATAAATGTGTTTGAAAATTTTTTGCATATGCACGATATATGCAGTTTGCATAAAATATGCAAAAATAAATAGGTATATTTAATTATTTTTCGATGAAATTTGTGTTATCAGTTTTGCCTTATAACCATCCAAAAAAATGCCATTGCATATATTCCGCTGTAAAATTATGACCCTTATTGTAAACGTAAGGAAAATTAAAAAAAATAATTTTTCGTATTTTTATACCCGACACCACACTGTAGTACAAGGTATTATGACTTTAAGCATTTCTTTGTAACGCCTAAAAAACAAAAAAATAGACCCATCGTTTATTATACCGATCGGCATAAAATCACTTTTTGAGTCGATTAAGCTATGTAAGTCTTTCTGTCTGTCCATGTATTCTTGTAATCAAAGTGCAGGTCGCAAATATGAAGCTACCTCTACGAAAATCGTTACAGTGGCATTCCATGAACTGGGGACGATCCCCATTGCAAATGGGGCATATCGGCTATGTTTTGATAGAGCCCCCATATAAAGGTCCTCACCTATGTCACTTCTTGACCCTATAGAAATCACATTTTTCAATGGATCTGGCTGAAATTTAAGAGTTTACACTTTATATTGGACGTTATCGTCCCTAGTAAAAACTGGGCACATCGGTCCGTGTTTTGGTATATCCCCCATATAAATGAAATATGATAACAATAAGACCCGTTACTTACTTATGAGTCGTTAACTTTTTGTGCAAAATGACACATTTATAAAGGAAGAACCAAAAGGGTCGTGACAATATCGTCACGGGACTATAGGTAATATAAAAGCATTATACTACTTTCGCCCATTTTTCTCATGGTGATAGTGACCAAAAACTAATACTTTGTGTGGAACTGTGAACGATCCTGATAAGTATTATGGATGTTTTTAAATAATCAATATTTCACGAAATTTTGAACAATTGTGGGATATATATTCGAAGGAGTGGACCAACAAGGCCCATCTTTAATACTAGCCAGAGATAGAAAAAAAATATTGACACATGGGTAAAAATAAAACAAGTTTGTCAACATTTTTTGAAAGGTCAAGATTTTTTTGAAATTTGTTATCAATCTGGTTGAGAATTTAAAAAAAAAAAAACAATTTGAACCGTTTTGCAAAATTTTGATTTTTTCGCGAGATATGGCCTATTAAATTTTTCCGAGTGTGTTTAGAAAACTGAAATTTTCTCCGGAAATATTGAACGGATTCGACTGAAATTTTTGCAGGTCGGTTCGAAACATTTCCTAAAATCTAAATATATCATAAACTTATATTACCAACTGACCATATCAAAAATATTGCAAAATATTTTTTGCATATGCGAATAATTTCACTTTCTGGAGCAGTAATTTGAACTATTTTATATTTAGAATGCGTCCTATATTGACGTCCACCAGAATCAGAAAACACATTTTGGTAGATCGCGCTTTGTAAAAATGTACAGCAAATTTAAGGACACTACCTTTTTGAAAACATTTTTGGTTCATTATTACTGGACCTTAAGGACCTTACCAATTTTGTCCAAATTTACACAATAACTGAATCCATTAGTTCTGATTAAAAAAACGCATTAATTTTTTCGGCGTATCAAGTTCTCAGCATCGCGAGCTTCCAAACTGTGGATATATAATTTGCAATATCTCCGTCAATTCCTAATCAATCTGTACAAAAACAACGACACAAGAGACGGGAGAAAAGCCACTTTCATATCTTGTTTCCTAATATATGTCTTCTTAACCCATTAAGAGCCAATTTTTTTACTTTTTGTGTAAAATGCGTTATGGACTGGACTGTTCGTGCGGTGGAAGTATAAATTGGCGATTCTATTAATACAAGCAACACCTTTTTCGGCGTATCAAGTTCTCAGCATCGCGAGCTTCCAAACTGTGGATATATAATTTGTAATATCTCCGTCAATTCCTAATCAATCTGTACAAAAGAGACGTGTGAAAAGCCACTTTCATATCTTGTTTCCTAATATATGTTTTCTTAACCCATTAAGAGCCAATTTTTTTACTTTTTGTGTAAAATGCAATGATTTTGGAAAATGCGTTATGGACTGGACTGTTCGTGCGGTGGAAGTATAAATTGGCGATTCTATTAATACAAACAACTGCTTAAGCTTTATTTCAATGTATTATATGACCAATGCTTCCCATAAGAACATAAAATATTACTATTTTATTGTAACCCATACACAATGTTATTATTTGGTCTTGAAATAATACAGAATTGACTTTAGAATTTTTAACATAATTTTAGTTTCAATGTATGACAAACGTTTTAGAGACAATATGCTAAATTTTATAATGGTTTTTAAAGGTTTATACTTTAAATAGAGCTTACGGTGTTATATGTATTAAAGAATCGCGAATTTTTACATCCACCGCACGAACAGTCCAGTCGATAACGCATTTTTCAAAATCATTGCATTTAACACAAAAAGTAAAAAAATTGGCTCTTAATGGTTTAAGAAAACATAAATTAGGAAACAAGATATGAAAGTGACTTTTCTCACGTCTCTTTTGTCGTTGATTTTGAACAGATTGATTAGGAATTGACGGAGATATTGCAAATTATATATCCACAGTTTGGAAGCTCGCGATGCTGAGAACTTGATCCGCCGAAAAAAATTAATGCGTTTTTTTATTCAGAACTAATGGATTCAGCTATTGTGTAAATTTGAACAAAATTGGTAAGGTCCTTGGTCCAGTAATAATGAACCAAAAATATTTTCAAAAAGGTAGTGTCCATAAATTTGCTGTAAATTTTTACAAAGCGCGATCTACCAAAATGTTTTTTCTGATTCTGGTGGACGTCAATATAGGACGCATTCTAAATATAAAATAGTTCAAATTACTGCTCCAGAAAGTGAAATTATTCGCATATGCAAAAAATATTTTGCAATATTTTTCATATGGTCAGTTGGTAATATAAGTTTATGATATATTTAGATTTTAGGAAATGTTTCGGACCGACCTGCAAAAATTTCAGTCGAATCCGTTCAATATTTCCGGAGAAAATTGCAGTTTTCTAAACACATTCGGAAAGATTTAATAGGTCATATCTCGCGAAAAAATCAAAATTTTGCAAAACGTTTCAAATTGTTTTATTTTTTTAAAATTCTCAACCAGATTAATAACAAATTTCCAAAAAATCTTGACCTTTCAAAAAATGTTGACACACTTGTTTTATTTTTACCCACATACAAAATTTTCAGTCAACTTGTTACTCCTATCGAAAGTTATTATTTGCATCAACCAGACAGGCAGACGTCCCCCCGCCCACCGGACATTGCTCATGACATAGCTCAATGACATAGGTTACTTCTTCAATGCGTTACAGTTTTGGCCCGCAGAAATTGATATATCCCTGAAATTCTCTTACTTAATTTAGCTAGCTTTAAAAAATTAGAATAAAAAAATGTTTGTCGATTTTTTCTCTTTTTTTTTTGAGTTTTTCTTGGCATCAAAAACGATTTAAAAAAATTTAATAATAACACCATATGTAGTCAAAGGTGTACATCAACCGTCCCAACACCTTGGAAAACCTAATTAACAATATTGGCAGAATACCAGTCAACATGCTTGTAGAGTTCATAAAAACTTTAGAAAACGTACGCAGCAGTGTGTGGATAGCGACCATCTGAGACGTTGTTCAGTCTTTCCATGATGAAATGGAAAGCCTTTTTCGTCCGACTCATAAAATCTTTTTTGTGGTCTACAAAAGGCTGACAGTTATCTTGTATAGTTACCGAGATATCTGCATTTGAAAATTGAATTTTTTCCCCGACCCTGTGCTATTATATTGGAAATATCGAAGCGGAATGTGCACCGATTTTATCCGCTTAAACACGTCTAGATTGGCAACAACATTTCCTATTTGGCTCGATATATCCAATAGGACAAAAGTTATGGTCACTTGAAGTTATATTTTCAAAAAAATAGATTTTTTGTCATTTTTTTAGGAAAAACGTATATGTCGTATTTTCGAGTTTTTGAAGAAGTTAGTTAAAAAAGGTGTAACATATTTACTATCATCTTAAAGGAAACTTTCCAGAGAATGTTCTTAAAGAATGAACGGGTCATTGTTACCAAGCTTCTCCAATTTACACAATTGTTTACACAAATTTCAAAAGTAAGCCAGATTTTCTCCAATCGCAAAGCTAAAATGTTAAAACTTTTGGCATATTTAAGAGGGTTGCTATATACATTTCTGGCCTAATAATGCCTAATAAATGCGAATATTTATCATCAAAAATGGTTTTATTGTTTTTCAAAGTATTCTCCAGCATGATTTATACACTTTTGCAATTGTCGAAGCACTTTTGTCCACTCCGATTGAGACACCTCCAAAACATGGTTTTTGAACGCTTCAACAGCATTTTCTATAGCGAAAATCGTTGACCACGCATTTTTTCTTGATGTGCGGGAATAAAAGAAGTCACTGGGTGCCAAGTCAGGGCTGTACGGCGGATGACCCATCAATTCGACGTTTTGGCCGGTCAAAAAAAGCTAGTTTGAGCCGATGTGTGAGAGCTCGCATTGTCATGGTGCACAATGATTCGTCTTCTCTTGTTCGTTCTTCGATTTCTCCGAAGACAAAAAAATTATGGTGCACCACTCAGAATTGACCGTCCTATGTTTCGGAACAGTCGCCACATGACCAACTTTGCCGAAGAAACAGGCGACCATTTGCTTCGAAGTGCTTCTTCCACGAACAAATTTCGTTGGATTTGGCTCGTCTTCGAAGACGTTTTGTTTTATATGCATAGATCCAAGATTCGTCACCTGTGACAATCTTATAAACGTCTTTTGAAGCACCGCGATCGCATTTTTTCAAAATTTCTTTGCACCAATCGACACGAGCCTTTTTTGAGTGATTGTCAAATTGTGCGGGATCCAACGAGAACAAACCTTTTTCACGGCCAGGTGTGCATGCAATATCGAATGTATGCTGGTGGAAGAAATGCCCAAGGATGCCTCTATCTCACGGTATGTCACATGACGATCTTGCATTATCAGTTCACGCACGGCATCAATGTTCTCTGGCACAACGGTCGTTTTTGGACGGCCTTCGTCTCTAGGGGAGCGTCGGCCACGAATGTATTCATTAAACCAGTTTTTCACAGTGTAATAGGATGGTGCTTCATCACCATACAAACATTTAAGTTCATCGATGCACTCTTGTCGTGATAATCCACGTCGAAAGTTGTGAAAAATGATCGCAAGAAAATGTTCACGAGTTAATTCCATTTTTTGCCAAATTGATTTTTTCAAGTCACTGTAAACAACACAAATGATGGTCGTACGTCAAAACATTCGGAGTACGTTTATGCTAAAAAAATGTCAAACTTTCCAATGTCAGATGGCGCCAGGCAACACTTACATATTGTTGCCTAGGCCGGAAATATATATAGCAACCCCTATATGTGGTAAGGTGTTGTAAGTTGAACTGCAAAGGGAATTTGAAACCCGGCTTTTAGTATGGTAAATTTTCAAAATTATTTGGGATTTTCAAAATTATTTTGGGAATTGTTGGATTGATTTTTGGAAATATAATGATTCGCGAAGTACATCCGATTTGTGATAACAAACTACAAAATATTTCATTGAAATATGTTCGTTTTTAAAAATTGTATATCGTTTTTACATTTCTGTCTGTATTTGAAAAGTGATTTTTTCACTTTTCCCTGTCCTAGCATTTGCTTAGTATCAGTGTAGAATATATACCGATTCACATAAATTTCTCTAAATTGACCACATAATTTGCTATATAATGTAAAAAATTTCTGTCAAATGTACCCACTTATACAAAAGTTATGGCCATATCAATTTATATTTTCAAATTATTGGCAATTTTGGTATTTAATTGCAGAAAGGTATATGTAGTATTTTCGAGATACTGAGGAATTTATAACAAGAAAGTATAACGTATTTATATTCATCTTAAAGTACACTTCCTGGAGAATATTTTTGAGAAAAGAACGAGTCAACAATTAAAATTAAAAAAAAATAGTGTTGCCACTAGGGTGATCAAAAAACCGATTATTTTGAAAATATGGTTTTCGGTTTCTTCGAAAATTAAGTTAACTCTAAAACCGGTTTTCGGTTTAACCGAAAATAAAAAACCGGTGAACCGGTTGTTTGTTAGATGACGTAAAATAAGATTAGTGGAAATTCAATATGTAACCATATTCCAATTAAATTAAGATTTATTTGAAAATTTTCATATTTTTATTTATAATAGGTAGTTGTTCCAATTTCATTTATGATATAATATAATCTCTGCAATATTTGTAATATTTATGTTAAATTTTTAAAGAGATTTCTTTCAAAAAAAAATTGATTATGATTTTTATAAAACTTGACTAATAGTGAAGATCGGCAAAATCTTAGCTTTTAGCATCATATAAATGGCAAACCGATTATATACATATATTATCAGAAGTAGCGGATTCTGCCTTGAGCATACTATAGAGATGAAAACTTGTCGAAATGTGAAACTGAACATATCGCTCACTCACTTCAAGAGTGTCATTACTCAAAATTTAAAATTTTTGAGGTTGCCTCACAAAAATCCGAATTTTGCAAATGTCCATAAATTAATCTCAGCGAAATTTGGTCTATTAGCAAACAACCATATTTCCGATTATTCAAGCGTATTTAAACATCTTATTTCATGTTACTTATCTTTTTATACAGGCTTAAAGTTACACATCTTGGCAATTTTCAATTTTGAGTTATGTCACTCTTGAAGTGAGTGAGCGATATGTATTTTTATTTATACCTACATTTTAATTAGAAAGGATTGTTAATTAATTTCTATACCGCAATAAGACCCTTGATAAAAAATGCAGACGAAGTCAATAGAGAAGTTAGCAATGTAAACAGTATAAATACATATAAAAATGCATTTTGAAATCGATGGATATGCACAAATGATGTCAACGGTTTTTATATTGATGTTTTCAAAATTTTAGGTAGGTTCCTGTTTCAAAAATAATATTTTCTTTATCATTTTATAATGGTTTCAAAAAACCGAAAAGTCGAATAAGCCGAGTTGAAAAAACCGACGGTTCGAGTTATTCGAAAAAGCAGAAAACCGGAAACCGATAGGCGGTTTTTAAAGAGAAACCGATTAACCGGTTAACCGGTGCGGTCTTTGATTACCCTAGTTGCCACGCTTCTACAAATTACACCATTTTTACGAAAATTTCAAAACATGGGCACATTTTCGACAATCGCAAAGCTAGGATATGAAAACCTTTACCATTTTTATATGCAGTAATGTGTTATACGATAAACTGCAAAAGGAATTTTGAGACCGGCTTTTAGTATAACAGATTTGGGGGAAAAAACAAACAATTCCGTTTTTGGGGATTTTATAATTTATTATCCGAATTGTGGGATTTATATTTACAAATATGATAATATTATAATTAGCCTCTATTTCTGTTGTCAAGACGTACAATTTACAAAAATAATAATTGAGATCTATTAATTTTTAAAGATTTTATGGAATTATAAAATTTTCTTTGAAAAAAATTTTAGGTTTTAAATCGATTACTTTCTCATTATATTTTCTGAAAAGACAAAAAATTTGGTATTTGATGGCAACATATTGCAATTTTATATACCCGCTGAGACAAAAGTTATAGAAGTTATAATGAAGTTAACCTAAAATTTGGCTGCATGACAGCAAGTTTTCTGAAATTTCTTTAGGCGTACAACAATAGTAAAATGTCAAAGCAAGGGCCAACAGGACTATTTGAATAAAAATGATTTTAAAGTGAATTTTATGCGGAAATTTCTGTGCTTGAACTCTGACAAACCGCGAAGATAAAGTGTAACCAAAATGCGTTTATTATAAATGATCGCATGCGAAGCAGTTAGTAATTATATCTGTGGTCACAAGGAATAACAGCAAATGTCTGTTTTTGAAACTTTTCATGAGAGAAATTTTAAGTGTTTGAATCGATATAATAATCCATTTGTAATGTAGTGACACAGTCATATATGCTGCCTTATATATTTAACTAAACGAGGGATCATCACCAAAATGTGTCACAATATGTAGTCGAAGATGTCCCAATATGCATTAATAACTCAGTTTGTGCATAACTCGAGTTATGCTGTTATGTCTTGTGGCCACAGTTATACATATGTATGTATATCGGTCACTACATGTCAAACCAAACGATTTTTCGAAAAAATCTGGTCAATTGTCTTGAAAATGTTTATATGCGTTTTGCTATGGAAATGAATCATCTTCACGCAAAGAAAAAATTCGTTTCTGTGAAACGAAATATTAGACAACTAAAATTTTCGTTTACGACGACTCAAATTTCTTTTGGTCAGAACAAACAATTGCTTACGCGAAATAAGTTTCTGTCACAACAAACGAAATTTCAGTTCCGGCAAACGAGAATTGTAGTTGTCTAATATTTCGCTTCGCAGAAACGAATTTTTTCTTTGCGTGTTGTAGTTTACGAGAAATTTTTTTGAGATGGTATAAGCAACTGAAATCTTGAAAATTTTTGGAAATATATAAAAAGGTGTTTTTGGGAAGTTACGTATTTCGCAAACGCGTGGAATTTCACAGATGAAGTCTCGTCGTGAAGGTCGTGTCTTGCACGTTCAGGTGCATATATTAATGCTGGTTAATTCAGAGTTTTTAAATCAGTTGAATATGCAACTTTATTTTGCATCCAGCACATCAGTGACACCAATATCAAATTCTGAGACTCATTTGTCCTAAACTGACTTTACAAGTTTCAAGATGGTATTACCAAATGGTTTACTAAACAATACCAATGCTTTTACTTTTTAAACTATGAAATATTGAAATCACAAAATAGACTGAATCATTCCAATAAAAACAATTTCTATTTCTGGCATTTTTAAGTATAAATGCTGTTATATAGAAACTGAAGAAAACACCAGATTAAAATTTATAGGATCAGCTCAGATTATATATGACTACATGTCTATATATATTTCATAAAGGTGTTTTCTGTTAACTAAAATTTATAGATATATAGATAAATATGCTTATATTGGTGAATTTTCGTGTATATATAGGATGTGCTAGTCAAGACCTTTAAGAATCATTCTAATTTGTATAAATCGACAAACGCGTTTCCAAAACATAACAAATGCAATATTCACATCTCCGGAATTTTTTAATAATTATTTTTTTAAAAAAGGAACGGGGCTGAAAGCCATCTTAACATTTTCAGCGTTTGCTTAGAATATATTGGACTACATAACAATATTTTTCACAGAATTTTAAGTTGGTGCCATTGAAGTGTAAAATGCAAATAAAATGTGCAGATGCATCGGATGCATTTAAAGCCGTTAATGACGTGAAAATGAAACCATGCCATAAAAATAACAAATTACGACATTTAAAATGAACTTTCATTTGTAACCATCCATCCACGCGTTCCGAAAATAAATAACTTGAAACGTACGTGAGAATATTTGCCTATTTTTTTGATTTCAGATCTGGGAAATAAATTTGTATTTTTTTCGGCAACTATAAAAGTTTTATTTTGAGCAGGGAATCGATATGCAAATTTATTCTGAATTCGATATTTATACAGATTTTTAACATTTTATTAACCGCAGTTCCAAACTATCTTTATCGAATTAGAAAGAGAGGAGTTTTCTGATTACAGAACGAGCACCACAGAATTTTAAGATAATTTGTCCATATTTACTTATAATGCTCATATATTATTATTTCCCGATTTTGCATCCAAATTTTAACTATGATAGTATTTTCAACCAAGAGTGAAAAGAGCTGAATTTGTAGAAAAACGGTACAGCTTTAGATCAACTGTTCTTATAGTATTGTAAGTTATCATATGAAATTGCTTTCTATAACTTTTTTTTATTTGCTTTTTTTTGCGTGTTGATATTGTTCCATTTTAATACTAAGAGTCAACTTTGATAGTTTGAACATCTTCTTTTTGAAATTTTTCATTTCTAATCGGGAGTGGTTTCACCACTGGGGAGTGGTTTCCAGCACCAGAAGTTTTACTATTTTTCTAAATTTCCACTCCACCCTCGTATATGTAATTCACAGTTAATTATTCCAAGCACACATGGCAAAGAAACAATAAAAAAACAAAGGAAAAGAAAAATAAAAATAATCCTCAAAGTTAAGAAAGTACTTAAAAATTTAATAAAAAAAAAGCTAGTGCTAAATATTCTTTGTTCATTTCCTTTGTGTGAGATTCTCTTTCTTAGATTTTCTGAAAGCCCCTTGGACATCGTTATCCTTAAGCCACAGTCACACAATGTGCAATAAATTTCTTAAGGATTTGCTGGGGGAGAACAAAACACTATTCGAAGAATTTAACCATTTGCATAAATTTAATATAAACCCATATGTATAAATATAAGTAAGCGGACTATTACAAACACTAAAGCACATCCTCCTATAAATGTGCCCTTGGGATATACCTTGAGAGCAGAGGAGATGTGAATGGTGGTAGTCACAACATACCTTTTTTGTGTTTGGGTGTTTTTTTCCTTGTTCAACGAGGACGACGACAGTTTTCAATGTATGTTTTGAGATTTTTGGAAGTCGAGACTATCACATGTGGAGAATAATGGGTCGTGCGGTTATGCGAGGTATGTTCGCAAAGGTGTTTATAATATTATTATTAACATATGATTTTGGGTTAGCATATATTCAAGTTTCCAATCGATTAGATTGGAATTGAATTTACGTCAAACATACTTTGGGGTTTAGTTTACTCCTTCAATGTGTTATTCTTTTGGGTTGTAGCAAATGAAACTCGTATATCGTCATCAGAAACGAGAATGGACCTATCAACATATATCAAAATTTTCCAGGAGAAGCAAAAATCTATATAAAATGAAAAATGTTGTCTTTAGAAAAATTGTGTTTTCATGATAATACCTAAGCATAACGATGCATATATAAATTCACACAAACATGATTTCCTTTATAACTTGGTTGTTGAAATTGCGTGAAATTGTATTTTTAACTATGAAAAAAAAATAATTTGTTGTTAGGCTCTTTTGAATTTCGTTAATAAATTCGCCATTGTTGATAGTAGGTCGATAAAAAATTTCAAGATGTGTATTTTGACACAGTGTACCAAAATCCACCCTTTTTCGTTTCTGATGACGATATACCTTTTGAAAATTGTTTAAATGACATAAAACTTGAAAAAATATAATTAAAAAAAAGAGTCATTACCAAAAACCAGTAAGGTAACGCTAAAGTCGGGCGGGGCCGACTATGTATTTATAACACTACACCACTCCAGTACTATCGCATAATACTGAAATATCCAGGTTATACTTCAGATAAAAATTGTTAATATAAATTTACATTTTTAAAAACAGCTTCTATAGCGCTAAAAGGCCAAAACGAAAGGAACATTTATATGGAGGCTATTTCTAAATCTGAACCGAGTTTCCTCAAATTCGGCAATGTGGATCCTAGGGTGAAGGAACTCTACACTGCTAAATTTCAAAGGATTTGGCGTAAAAATAATAAAAATACAGCCTAGCGCTAAAAGTTCAAATCGGAAGGGCCATACGGGGGATTTTATATCGAGTGAGTCTATCTTATACATATACACAATTTCAAAGAGATCCGCTAAGGACTGTCCGAGTTGGTGGGTGTTAAATTTTTAAATTTTGGTCAGAAGGACCTTTTTTCCATCCATAGAATAAATTACCTGTTGTACCTAGATAATTTTGGCTAAAGCGTTTCAATAGCCTTTTCTTTAATCTTTTTAAGAAAATAAAAAAATATTTAAAAAAATTGTTTGTGAATTTTTTTTTAAATTAAAACTATTTTTTGTAAAAACCTATATTTTTATTTTTGTTTTTTTTTTGTTGTCCAAAGAACTTTAATTCATTGATTTTGGTCATCGCAATATTTGAGGTTTAAACCGGTACATCGTATTTACGAAACAACACTTTATTTTTCGCAATATTCGGTCATCTGTTTCTTAATTTTATCACTTAAACGCTGCAATAAATAAGCATAATACCCCCGTTGATTGTCTTCCCTTTTTGAAGATAATAAACATTGTACAACGCGCATCCCAAAAATCAAATACTATGACGTTGCCTGCAGATGGAACTGTCTTCTTTATACACGATTCGCTCATTCCAATCCACTTCTTTGACTGTTCCTATGTCTCAGGTGTGAAGTGGTAGACCCATGCCTCATCCATGGTAACGAATCGATGCAAAAAATCGGCGAAACATCGCCACACAGTCTATTGAAATATCCTCATGACGCTGTTTTTGTACAAGTGTGAGCAAACGTGGCACCCATCTTGCGCTTAGCGTTCTCATCTTCCCAATTTTTGGTAAATATGCGATGTATAGGACATTTGTAATGCCTATGATAGGCTAGAGCACACCCCTTCCTCGATTGAGTCGATTTAGCCACGTCCGTCCGTCCGTCTGTCCGTCTGTAGATAAAGAATTTATAGACCCATTGTTTATTATACCGATCGACTTGGAATCACTTCCAGAGTCGATTTAACCATGTCCTTTCTTTGATGTATCGTTGCCGTATTGGCCGTATTTATGGTCCGATCGTAATAAAATTAAGCACAGTTCTCTTTTTGGCCCAAGGTTGATCCCTTTTGAAACTGGTGAAAATCGGTTCCGGTGCCTCCATATATATTTTCATCCCATTCGTGTTCTAAGAGCTATTATATAGCAGATTGAGGTTAAAATTGGCCAAGACAAATATCTTTACTCATCACAATGACTACGAAATTTAGAGGAAATCGGTTAGTTAGATATATCCTCCATATATATGTTCCTTCCGATTTGACATCTAAGTGGTATAGAATACATTGTACATCAGATCAATGAAAAATACTGTCAGAGGGAAGTCCCTTCAGCCATCAATGAAGACTACTCAATTTAGTTGATATCGGTTCAGATTTAGATATAACAATTTCGGCTACGCATGTAAGGAGTGGCAAAGCTAAATTTTTTTACAATTTAAAAAAAGTGGTTTCTTGATCCTTTGGCTGATAGAAAGAGTTTCAAGTTATTCGTTTCAAAATGAAATCAAGTATATGTGTGCTTATTCTGATCTATCAAGATGGTGTAGGGTTACATAGAGCCGACTTTTGTCTTTCCTTACTGGTTAGCTATGAAAAAATATATATATACTCGTAAATTCGCATTTTTTATAGTAGGGCGCTAAAAATTTGTCAGGAGGTGTATTTTGAAGCTATGAACAATAACCTATCAGTCCATTTTGAATTTTTTTGTTGAATTTTTTTGTTTTATAAGGTTGCCACTTTGCAACAAAGTATTTCTTCGTCAATTTCTACCGTCTTTAAATTGTGTGAATACTTTAAAAAACGTCCCTCGCATGTAATGCTTTCACAGCATTTGGTGAAATCAGTGCGAACTGTTAACTGCTAATACAGTCTTTTTGGGGGGTTTCTTTTTTTAGAATGTGTCGTTGGCAAATAAACAAATATATAAATAATATTTTATTTTTGTTCCGACCACTTTCATTTTGCAGGTACAAAGGGAAACCCTTTTAGGCCGGCGAAGAACACAATGGTTTTTATGATTATTGTTTACTTCCTCTTATTATTCGTAGCAGCTAGTATAAAAATAAAAGCTCGGTAAAAAGAATTCCCAAATAAAAATAAGTTTGATAAATATGTATGTATAAATATACCAATAGTGCTTGGTGCGAAATATGTTCCCTTCCCGACAACTTTGTGAACCAACCAACCATTTTGCGAACAATAGCCAACGAACGGTTAATATAACTTGCAACGAACGGTTAATATAACTAAAACGATTTTTTGACTATACCCGAAATCGATTTGCTCCAAAAGCATAATTGAGCAAATGATTATTATTGTGAGAAGAACAATAAAAATAGTTATTTTGGATTTTAACACATGATACACCAGCAGGCATCGCAGACTGAGAGAACTAAAAAAAGGAAAATAATTTTGAAAGAAATATCTTTAGAACTTCCAACTTTTGAACAGACGAAATATTCGAAGCTGAGCTATTTCATTATTCTGAACATGTAGTATTCCTAAGAGGTCGGAGAGCCTTGTGTGTGGAGCTTCAAAGTGAGCCACCGAATATGATAAATGTCTTCAAGTAAAATCGTACGGTACATATTTATAGGGACTATTTATAGGTGAATCTAAACGGATTTTCACTTATAACTGAATTATAAGCATAAAGAATATGACTGCAGAGGTCTTGGTTTTAAACACAATTTTTAATAGGGTTCATCCAAGTACCAAGAACCACATATATTATTATGTCTTATTTCGATCATATTATTTATGACGAATTTCAGAGTGAACGGACAAGGATACCCTGAGGCAGCCATTTAATTTGCACTTCTCAAAGTCAACCTTTTCACAAAAAAATTTATGTGTAAATTATCCTAAGCAATTGCATGATTAATACAGCTTTTATAGATCTTAGAAAAATACATTCGCTGTTACAACAATATCTTAACTTGATACGAACATTTTCACATTGGATAAAAGACACAGGCGGTTGTGTTAACGTTGTAATATATCGGTAACACTATGCAACAAAATTGTTGCCGTAAACACGACAAAAATATTTAAAAAAATTTTATGGTAATTTTTTTTTAAAATATTTTCTTTAAATTTCCCATTTTCTGGAAAGGTGTCTTTATTTTTTGGACCATATTTTTTGAAGTATATGCTCGATAAAGCCCGGATATACTTAGTAATGACACTTTCACGTGGAAACAGAAGTTAAATAACTGTCGTCAAATTAATTAGACAAAATTTGATTTTTTTTTAACAAAAATCGTTTTTTGCTGGCAAGAAAATCACCATAAGAAAAATTAGGAAAAAAAAATTGCTCGTTGCAATTTTTGGAAGCTGGCATTCTAACGAAGAAACCAATGCCCATTCGAAGAAAATCTATGGGTAATTGTAGAAAATTAAACACTTTTGGTAGAAATAAGAGAATTTCAACATACCCTTGTAAACAAGGATCAAAGATGAAACATATCGATGGAGTGACATAAGAGACCCCAAGAATATTTGGCGGAAATCCATTTTGGGCCATTTTAAGTCATTTTAGCAATGTCCATCAACCTGTCTGGTTGGTGCGCACGATAACTTTCGACAGGATTAACCGATAGACTTAAAATTTGGTAGGTGTAAATATTTTTTTCTATCTCGACTAAGGTCAAAGATGGACTATGTGAGACCACTCCTTCCAGTACCTCCCCCACAAAGGGTCGAAATTTAGGGAAAACAATTTTAAAAATTATTTTTTGGAATTTCCCTATTTATAAGTGACAACAATCTCTCCAAAAATGAGATACCATACTGCGAAATAAAGGATGCCCAATCTGAGAACACCATAGTCGATTAAGACAGGAACACAAGCACCAAACTTCATCGGGAACTTAAAATGCTTTAAAGTGCTTAGCTCCGCTTACAAATTAAGCACCTATGGTGTAACGAAAACACGCCTAATATGGGTCATAAATTATAAATACATTTATCCATAGATATTTTGCAAATAGGCATTGTTTTTTCATTAGAATGCTAGCTTACAAAAATGGGAACAACAATTTTTATTGGTAATTTTTTCGTGCCAGCAAAAAATGATTTAAAAAAAAAATATTCTAATTGTTTTAACTGCTGTTGCTAAACTTCCGTTTATATGTTAAACTGATTTTTTTTGGCAATTAGGCATAGCCATTATAATTTCCTTTATTTTAAATGGTATTGCGGCTTATCGAGCTTATACTTCAAAAAAATAGGGTCCAAATACTAAAGGTAACTTCCATAAAATTGGAATTTTATGAAAACAATTAAAAAAAAACTTTACCATAAAAAACATTTTGTTTTGGCTTCATCAAATAGTATGCCTCAATCAATTAAAAAAAGGTTGTTACGTCTCGGACACAAACATACAAATTTTGTAAAAAAAAAAATTGTCCACGTAGTTATAACAGTTGATAACATACGCTAAACTGTATCTGAAACTTTATTCGGCTCAGCATAATCCCCAGTAAACACGTACCACAACAGTTATAAATTTTAGCCTCTAAAATTAGCCGACCTGACACCATATATTTTACTTAAGTTTCAAGGCGCCGCGTTGTATGGTTTTTTTTTTAGCACTAAAAAGTAAACGATCTCTGTGAATTTGTAAAGATGAAAAAAAATTGGTCACCGATATGTAATACAATATTTTAATTTGAAAGGTCTTAGTCCAACAAGTATTAAAACTGAGCTAAGTTCTACTTTGGGGAGTCTGCTCCTTCATTTACAACTATAAAATATTGGGTGTCGAGCAATTAAGGTGTCCACGTTAGAAATGGTGAAAAAAATTGGTATTGGACGACCAAGTCAATGGCAAAAAGTGCTATACATCGCCTATTGACGGAAAATTTTATGATAAGAAAGCTGTGCGCAAAATCGGTGCCGCGTTTTCTTACAATCAAGACAATGCACCAGTTCACACATCCACTATAGCAATGCCCAAAATCAATGAATTAAAGTTCGAATTGTTTCAGCACGCACCTTATTCGCCAGATTTAGCTCCCTCGGATTATTATCCACTCACCTAAAAGGGAAAGTGGTATATAAGTATATCGTTTGCTACGGGCCAAAAGTGTTACACTTCGCAGGAGTGACCTGGGACCCTATGTATGTTCGGCGGAAATCCATTTTAGGATAATTTTAAGTTATTTGAGCAATGTCCGTCTGAAAAAGTAAAAAAGTGGTATGGTGTGATATCTATCTCAGGCTCAGTTCGAAGATGGACCATATTGGTCCACTCCTTCCACTCTCCTCCCTCACAAAGGGTTAAAATTAAGTGAAATATTTATTTTCTAATAACTTATATACTACTCATCCGAATCATCTGTAATTCCTCACATAGTAATAGTTTATCCGTCGCTCTTACCCTGAGAAAAATGGGCGAAGTGTCGCCCCCCCCTTTTTTGGACCTCCCACACAAAGGGACCATTTTGTATAAAAATTTAACTGCTTATATTCTTAATACCAGTGCTTAAAATACTTGAGTGTAATGCGTTTACTTTTTTTACAGTACCTAACTTGACTATAGTGCACTGCTATGAATTAAATATTTTCAGTTTAATCCGTTTTTACCTTAAACAAATAATTACAATTAACGTAAATCTGATCCTTTCTATTGACCAATATTAAATTTCAAACAATTAGCTTAAATTCAATTTTCTCAACAACATAAAATTTAATTTGATTTACATTTTCAATTATAATTTAAATAATCACAAATCTGTATAACGATTTACATGTTAAATTGGCGTCGTATTTATTTTGCGGTTTGTATACGATAATGAAAATAATCAGTTGAAATTACACTATTCAACGAAAAATATTGTATCCCTGAACTATGAACTTGTTTATAGTAGATTGAGGCACACTTTTCCGTAAAATCAAAACCAAAAACTGTTTATAGCACACATTTTTTTAAATTCCAATTTTCATACCCTCAACCATTGGATGGTGAGGGTTTATTCATTTTGTCACTGCGTTTAAAACACCAGTAAATATTGATCAGAGAACCCACAAATTCTAAGACGATTTAGCCATTTCCGTCCATCTGTCTGTCCGTCCGTCCGCCTGTTGTAATCAGGGATCCGAGTTCGACTCCAGCGGTTAAATAACAAAAATTTCTGAAATTTTATTTCTATTAAGGCTAATTAGGCAGCCTTATTTATAATATTATATTTATTGAAAATAAGACATAGGTTAAAAAACTATAAAAACACATATACAATAGGTATTTAATATCAGTAATTAAATTTAATTATATTATTTATTGTCGACGCTTCACATGCAACTAATATGCCAATTATTTTAACATGGAGTCACAATGAACATTAACTGCCTGCCTCTGTTTTTATATTCCGCATTTTTTTGTAAACGAGGATATGTACCATTTGCTACGGGCCAAAATTCTAAACATGTCGAAGAAGTGTCCCCAAGTAAGAACTCAACTACATATGGCTGAAATCGGTTTAAGGCCACATTAAGCCATTTGAGCAATGTCCGTTCGTCCGTCTGGCTGGTGCACAATATAATGCTCGAAAGAAAAACCGACTGACTTCAAATTTGTTATGTGGAATGTTATGCACTGCCTATCGGCGAAGTTTTTGTAAACTAGTGTAATTCAAATGTATATTTGTTCTACAAACCGCAATACATACCAAAATACAAAATGTTTTACTGAATGACAGGTTTTATAATTTAAAATAAAATCATTTACAAACGATTCCAAATGCCGGAAACCATATCGAACTGCATCATAACATAAAAGCGAAGGAGGCTTGAAATGGGGTAGAAATCTTCGGAGAATGTAATTTGCTATTAAACTCGAAGTTGGTAATAATACACACTGCTACTTAATAATCAGCCGACCTGAAGAAGGAGGGGATAGAAATTACAGTACAAATTAAGTTCATTAAGTTTGGAATAATACTCGTGGACAATTTTTTAATACATACGTGTATACTCCAAATAGTTAATTTAAGATGACTGACTTTCATGAAATGAATAATAACTTTAATTTTCTTCAGTATTAGTTATATATAACGGGTGTTTTTTGAGTTACTGAACATTTAATTAAAATAAATCAAAGAAATGTATAGCAATTAGATTTCCTTTATTAATTAGATATACTTATATTTATGACATTAATGTTTTAATATGATTTAGACCTGTGTGGCACTGTTCTGTTGGAAAAATATGTCAGCTACATGTATGCCAGCTAAATGAGGTATGAAAACACTTCTAAACAATTCCCAATAAAGTTCAGCGTTAACAGTAAAATGCTGTCTATCATCATTATCGAAGACATACATACAAATGACTCCGCCGCAGAGTGGACTAAAATAATTTTTATATGACTACCGATTTTAAAGTTATGTCATTTATTTAAAAGTATATACCAGCGAACGTCGAGAGCGAAAAAATTAGAGCTAGTACAAAAATATATATTGCGTTATATCACAATCTAGCTAATTTGTTTCCTTAACTTTTTATAAAAAATGGTCCATATGTGCTCTACCAAATACATAAATAATCACAAAAAAAACAAATATTTTTAAGTAAAAAATAATTGTATACAACTACAAATATATTTTCCTTGTTATGAGTTTGGGGGTCGTGGGTTCGATTCCCACCCGAGGCTCTGGTCTGTCGCAACAAAAATTAACAAACAACATGGTCTTTGTCACCCGGCTTCTCCCTGGACCGTAAAATTATAATATAAGTTTTCTTTGTATTGTAATTCATATAAATAAATAAATAATAAATATTTTCCTTGTCCGCCTGGCGGATAAATAATGTAGTAATATGTGTGCAACACATATTACTACATTCTTTTCTGTCACAGGAACCATTTAGCTGATATGCTGCCGGACGAGTCCACAGGTTGCGAATAGTGGAATGCCCAATATATATGTATATTGTGCAGCTGCGAATAAAATAAGCAGTCGCGGACAATATAAGCGGTTTCAAGGGGAGATTCTCGGAGAATCACTTTGAGGTCTCACAATAATACGAGGTATGTTCAAAAAATATCGCGAATTTAGTATTTTTAAAAAAGTATTTATGTATTCATGAATATCTATTTTGTCCCCTTCAAAGTAATTCCCCTCGGATATAATACACTTCTGTCAAAAGTTTTTTCCAATCCTCGAAGCACTTCAAATAATCATTTTTTGTGATCTTGTTCAGCTCCTCCTTCGATGCTGTCTTTATCTCCTCAATCGTGGCGTATTTTTTCATCGCCGATTTCTAAAATGTTGATTTCATTCAATAGTAGACATATTAAAACTAAGGTAGCCAAACAATTTTATCAAAATATTTGTAACTGCGGGCGTGGCGTGCTGCCAAAAACACATATTTTTTTAGGGTAATTCCAAAATAAATCGACCCAAAAATTACAATTTAAATATTTGACCCTTTCGATTTCAATGAAATTTTCACGCATATACTAGAAGACCATGCAGAGTTATTACCTTTTACCGAGTGTCCAAATTCATAACGGTTTTGATTTTATAGGGTGCCCAAGTTGGTCACCTACAACATTTTATTACTAATTTAGCCTTTTTGAAGTCTACATAACTTTTGAACGGAATATCACATTTGAATGATGTAAGTACCATTTGAAAGAATTTAAAATTCTCTCAAAGAATTATAAATTAAGCAATTAACTTTTGTCTACTAAGGACAGCAAAAATACAAAAATGTCCTTAATCCATGATTATTCTGAAAAGCATGTCTTCCATTTTTTTTTCGTTTTTCGTATTTTTAAAAATTACTCACATATTTTACCATAATATGTAAAAATTTCAGCATGGTCCTCAATGGGTTAAAAAATATGACTTAATTAGTGTCCGTCCGGCTGTCAGTTCGACTGAATGGTGCTAAGGATAACTTTTAGAAGGAGTGACCGAATGACTTAAAATTTCATTCGTTACAATATTTTATTTAAACCATATCCATATCGGCCTACTCCTTGTGGTACCTCCCCCACAAATGAGGGACATGTTAAAGCTCTTATAACTTCCATATTACCTCATATTACCATATTCCTCTAAAATTGCATACATAGTAATCATTTTACAGCCTATATAAGCTGAACAAAAATTGGCTAAAATTCCACGCCCCTTTTGGTTCCTCCCACACAAAATTGTTACCATTTGTGTGAGAGGTACTAGAGATGGCGTGGCAATAACGCCCACTTTGTACTGGATTGTAGGTACTATAAAACTACTATTTTACAATGCACAAAAATTCAAGTATTTGTATGCACTGATATTAATGCATAATAAGCTGTGGACATTTTATACAAATGTTACCTTCCACACAAAGGGTGGTCCCAAAAGGGGCGTGGCAGTAAGTCTGCTTGGTCTTCTCGTATATGCGTGTAAAATTTCATTGAAATCGGAATCCATAAATATTCCGACTGGGTCGGATTCCTTTGGAATTACCCGTTATTTAAAAAAAATATTTTAAATTTTTGTGGAAGGAAATTTGCCATTTCTCGCAAACTATTACCGATAACCGGTTAATTGGTATTTTGTTAGGTAGGTATAATATCCTATATACTTTAAGAAATAGTATACTGTATTACTGTACTGTTTACACGTGGTGTGTTATGAGTGTTATTATAGTTTCCACAGGTACTATAATTTAGTCAAATTTGAATTTTAGAGGAATATAACTACTGTAGATCAAAATTGGCCAAAGAGATTTTGCTACCAGCAGAAAGGTGAAAGTGTAATCTTTATCCCCATATATACTCTTGGACCTACATTAACCAGTCTGTAGAACACTTTTTTAATTTGAATGGAATTACTCAGGGAAAAATAGTTTTTCTCTTTTTAATTTACATGACTTTTTATGTATGTACACCAAGCCAAGTTGGATGTGTTATATCATATAATTATCAATATATTTAAATATCATATAGTTATCAGTATTTAAAACTATCTTTTTTAAAAAAAAAAATAAAAATTTTTATACCCTACACCACACTGTGGTACAGGGTATTATAACTTTGTGCATTTGTTTGTAACACACAAAAGGAGAAGAAATAGACCCATCGTTTATTATACCGATCGACTTAGAATCACTTTCTGAGTTGATTTAGCTATGTCCGTCTGTCCGTCTGTCTGTCTGTGCATATATTCTTGTAATCAAAGTACAGGTCGCAATTATGGTCCGATCTCGAGGAAACTTTACACATATCTTTTTTTTGGCCCAAGGACGATCCCTATTAAATTTGGTTAAAATCGGTTCAGATTTAGATATAGCCCCCATATATATGTTAGCCCCGATTTGACATGTAAGCGCTGTAAAAACTATATTTTATATCCGATCAGTATGAAATTCGGCAGAAAGAGGTTTCTTATTATACGGATGAACACTATTAAATTTGGAAGAAATCGGTTCAGATTAAGATATAGCCCCCATATATACGTTACCCCCGATTTGACATGTAAGCGCTGTAAAAAATTTATTTTATATCCGATCAGTATGAAATTCGGCAGAATGAGGTTTCTTATTATATGGATGAACACTATTACATTTGGAAGAAATCGGTTCAGATTTAGATATAGCCCCCATATATACGTTACCCCCGATTTGACATGTATGCGCTGTAAAAACTTTATTTTATATCCGATCAGTATGAAATTCGGCAGAAAGAGGTTTCTTATTATACGGATGAACACTATTAAATTTGGAAGAAATCGGTTCAGATTTAGATATAGCCCCCATATATACGTTACCCCCGATTTGACATGTAAGCGCTGTAAAAAATTTATTTTATATCCGATCAGTATGAAATTCGGCAGAATGAGGTTTCTTATTATATGGATGAACACTATTACATTTGGAAGAAATCGGTTCAGATTTAGATATAGCCCCCATATATACGTTACCCCCGATTTGACATGTAAGCGCTGTAAAAACTTTATTTTATATCCGGTCAGTATGAAATTCGGCAGAAAGAGGTTTTTTATTATATGGATGAACACTATTAAATTGGGAAGAAATCGGTTCAGATTTAGATATAGCCCCCATATATATGTTACCCCCGATTTGACCTGTAAGCGCTGTAAAAACTGTATTTTATATCCGATCAGTGCGATATTCGGCAGAAAGAGGTTTCTTATTACATGAAGGAATACTGCCAAATTTGGAGAAAATCGGTTCAGATTTAGATATAGCTCCCATATAAATGTTACCCCCGATTTGACATCTAAGCGCTGTAGAGACTGTATTTTATATCCGATCAGTACGAAATTCGACAGAAGGAGGTCTTTTTACATGAGTAAGGATTCGGGGAAGATCGGTTCAGATTTATATTAAAGCTCCATATATATGTTCCTCCTGATTTGGTATGAAACCGCTATAGAAGTTGTATTTTACTTCCGATCATTAAAATTTTCCAGAAAGATGTTTCTCACTTTAGGAACGAATATTGCTTAATTTAGCGATTATCGTTTCAGAATTAGATAATACGTTTCTACCCATTTACCAATTATTCCAAATTATTATGGCAATGACCTTTATCGCATTGTTAGGGAGGTGTAGGGTATTATATAGTCGGCCCCGCCCGACTTTCTGCCTTTCCTTACTGGTTTTTTTTAATTTTTCAAAATTTTTTATTAAAATGGTTTACTTATCCACATATGACCTTCTTTTAATAAATAAAGAAGATGAAAAAAAAACAAAAAAACACAATTCCATTAAAAATATTTAAAAAATTCAAAAGTTGACCTTGAATTCTTTAATAACTACTGAACCGTTTTCTATGAAAATGAAACTGAAGAAAGAGGAAATTACTAAAATAAGGGAAAAATAAAAAATTAAATTTTTACTGTTCTGGATTTGTGAGAATGCGACGAATATTCTGTGAAAATTTGAAGAAAATCGAGTGGGAGCCATTTTTCCTACAAAGGTTTTTTAAAAAAAAAACTGTTAAGAAAATCTAGAGGAGTGCAATTTTTTCTACAAAGGTTAAACTTTTTTTTAAAAAAAAATCAAAAAAATGGCGCATTGTGTCCTCTTTACAGGAAAGTAAACTTTGCAAAAATCGGTTCAGCCGTTCATAGCAATTTTTTTTTTTTTTTTTTTTTATCATTTATTTCTATTACAACTGAGTAGCACTCATTTAGTAATTTTACATTAGTAATAAATTCTATGCTTAATACTAAATAGTTAACATTAGCAAGCAAAGTTGTTGAGATATAATACAATAATTACACTCTATTTTAAGTATTTTCATCTGTTATATTGCTAGGTCCATGGGAATAGTCCTCTGCAGTCTCCTGGTGGCATCATAGTTGTGAACGATTTTCCTTAGGTCGGGATTTGCATGGTCCTGTAATTTATTGGCATGCTTCCGAGCACTGAGTGATATTTCTTCCACAATTGTGTTCACTCTGAGATCTCTATGTAGGTCGCTATTTCTGATATACCATGGGGCCTTGACTATGGTACGCAAAATCAGATTTTGTGTTTTTTGAATTTTGTCAACTTCATTCTTCGCTGCACAGCCCCAGAGCTGTATGCCATAAGTCCATATTGGCTTTATAGTTTGGTTGTATAAAAGTAATTTATTTTTTATAGATACTCTATTATCAACTAGTAGCCAGTAAATTTGACTGAACTTTAATTTAATTTCTTTGTTTTTTTTCTTCACGTGTTCCTTCCATTTAAGTTTGGTGTCAAGATTCATTCCCAAGTATTTGGCATTATTTGCATATGGTATTCGTTTGTTGTTTATTAGAAGTGGAGAGTGTGATGTGCGCTTATTTGTAAATGTAATGTGGATGGACTTACTTTCGTTTATTAACATCCTCCATTTGTTGATCCAGTTTATAATAGCGTTTAAGGTTTGTTGAAGATTGCTTGTAGCTTCTGTCTCAGTGTTTGCCGTGGTAAGGATAGCTGTGTCATCTGCGAATGTGGCAATTGTTGCGTTAGTTGGACTCGGAATATCTCTAGTATATAACAAGTATAATATTGGACCAAGGACACTACCTTGAGGAACCCCTGCATTTACTGTTTTTAGATTGGAATACTCATTTTCGAGCTTTACACGAAAGTAACGGTTGCTTAGATATGAGTTTAGTATTTCGTAAAATTGGTTAGGTAGGTCAGTATAAAGCTTAAACAGTAGACCTTGGTGCCAAACTTTATCAAAAGCTTGACCTATGTCAAGGAACACTGCTGAGCATATTTGTTTGTTTTCGATTGCCTTTTCTGCGACATCGACGATTCGGTGAACTTGTTGGATCGTAGAGTGTTGAGTTCTGAATCCAAATTGATGAACTGGAATCAGCTGTCTTCTGTCTATTATTTGTTGAAGCCTTTTTAGTAAGATTTTCTCAAAAACCTTGGAAATTATTGGAAGAAGTGATATAGGCCTATATGATGTTAATTGGTGTTCGGGTTTACCAGGTTTATGTATTACTACTATTTCCGCCACTTTCCATTGAAGTGGGACGTATCGTAAACGAAAGCATGCATTTATAATGTACTGTAATTTCTTTAAGGCTTTGTTTGTCAACTTTTTTATTACTTTTCCGGTTATCAGGTCATAACCCGGTGCTTTTTTGGCGCTTATGTCATTTTCAATTACATTCTTCAGTTCTTTAAGTGAAGTTGGCTTGATAGGGACTCTATCTATTTTATCAACCCTGTTGACATTTTCATTTGTGGATTGTCTTTCCAGAGGTTTGAATATGTCTTCATAGTGATTTGCAAACATTTCGGCTTTTTCTTGTGGGTTTCGTGCCCATGTGCCATCACTTTTTTTGATTGGTGGGATTTGCGGTGGTGATTGGTTTAAATGTTTTGTTGCTTTCCACAAGTTATAATTTGTGCTTTTGCTTGCTGATAAGTTTGAAAGATATGCAGACATTGATTTGTTTTTGGACTCATTTGTTAGCTGTTTAAGCTCAGTTATGAGACTATTTAATATTGTTTTGTTTTCCCGAGTTCTCTCTCTTTGCCACTTTTTCCTAGCCTTGCGCTTTTTTGCTAACAAATCTCTGATTTCTTTTGGGTATGTTGAATTTGTGTAGGTTGTTGTTATATCAGGAGTACTTTCCCATGCAGCTGTTTGAATTGCTCTATTCAATTCTACTATTTCATCTTCGATTTCACATGTTGTTTTTAATGAAATGTGCAAGTCTATTTTCTCGTCCAAATTATATTTGAAGAGTTGCCAATTTGTTCTTTTATTGGAAAGAAAGCATGGACTTTCTTTTTGGATAACTCTATCACTTATAGACATTATAACAGCAGAATGGTCGGATGATGACAACGCTGTAGTATTTTCTACCAAAATGTAATTTTTTGAAATATTTTTCAACAGGAAGAAATCAATAAGATCAGGTATACGATCTTCGTGTGACGGCCAGTATGTTGGTTCGTTTCCGGAATAAATGTTGCACTTTAGTGATCTGCAAGCTTTGAAAAGTTCACATCCTTTAGGTGTCGTAAGTCTTGATCCCCACAACTTGTTTTTTGCATTGAAGTCTCCACCTATAATGAAGTTATTACCAAATGTTTTTAGCATGTTTAAGTATTGTTCGCATTTAATAGTGTATCTAGGTGGGGAGTAGATTGCACCAATTCTATACCATTTATTGTTTTTCAGGTTAATAGAGACACTAGCTATCTGAAACATTTCGTTTTCGATTTTATCGTCTTCGTGATGTTTTATGTTTTCTTTTATTATAACAGAAGCACCTCCTCTTGGTTTTTGGGAGGGATGTAGTGAATTATAAATTTTGTAGCCTTTGATGTTGACATAGGCTTGTTTGGTGAGGTGGCTTTCCGATATAAGGAGTATATCTATTTTGTGTTCATGTAGAAAATAGTCTACTTCATTGATACGGGTCATCAAACCGTTACAATTCCATATTGCTATGCGTAGAGACATCATTAATAAATATTATTAGTTTTGAGAATTGATTATTATAGCATTGATTTTTTCAATCAATTTTTCATTAAGTTCTGCTTGAGAATCAAGCCTACGGTTAATTTTTTCCATATTTCGTAAAATTTCAGATAGGATGGTAATATTATCTGGAATTGATGTTTTGCGAGTATCGGGGATCAATACCTCGGAAAAAGTTTTAGTCTGTTTATGGTTAGGGATTTTTCGTTGTAGTTGCGAGGGTAATTGCTGGGATTCTTCTTTTCTTGGGTCAACCGGTGAATCTTTTAGTAATCGATTCTTGTTCCTTATTTTTTGCAATTCCTTAGCTACATCGCAACCTCTGTAACTGGCCGGATGGTTTCCTTTACAATTAATACATTTCGGTACAATTGTTTTTGGAAAGGTACATTCCTCTGTGTCATGTTTGCCTGCACATTTTACGCATCTCGCTTCCCTTTGACAGTAGTGTTTGGTGTGATTAAAGCCTTGGCATCGTTTACACTGGGGTATTAGTTTTGTTTGTGGCCTGACAGCTTCTACCTTAACTTTCAGCTTGAGTATGTTGGTAATTTTGTATATTTCTTCAGTAGAATCATCTTTATGGAAAGTAACTCGGAAAATTGGCAATTGCCTATAGTTATATTTATTACTATTTTCAATACGTTCTTTCTTCAGTATATTAACAGCGTCTATGGGATTAAATCCTTTCGTTTTTAGTTCTTCCATTATGTCTTCTTTGGTGCATGTAGGATGGAGTCCTCGAATGATTACTTTATTCGGCCTATCATTTTTATTTTCATATGTGTACCATTCGATTTTCATAGAATTTAATGTCGATGATAAACTTCTATAGCCATTGGAATCAATTGTGTTAACTTTCCATACATTATTGTTCAACGCTGTAATGGTAAAATTAGATATATTGGCAGATTTCAGAATATCTTTTATCTTTTCGTAGCTGGGTATGCCGACAATGTTAATAGGCGGGGGTTTCTCCAGTTTTTCTTGTTGGGTTTGTTTATTTGGACTAGTTTCTATTTGAACGATTTCTGGTTGGTTTCGGTTATCGGAGGATTGGTTGCCTGCTCGAATTTTAGATTTAGATTTATTTTTCTTTGACTTTTGCAAGATCCAGTTTGTTTCTCTCTCTAGCTCTTCCTCATCTGTATGATACTGTTGATGTACCTCATTTGTATCGTCGATCTCTCGATTATTGGAGCCACGCGATGTACCGGCTTCGTTACTCATTTCATCATTATCATTATATTGAGCACCATTACCGTGAAGCAATTGTTCTTTTAGTTGAATGTTCTCTTGTTTTAGTTTTTGTAACTCATTGAGTATTTGATCTATATTATGTTGCATATCTTGTATTTGCTGTTTTAGCATTGTATTTTCATTTTGTATAATATGCACCCTATTACCTCTCAAAGGAGTGCCCCCACCAGGAGGCGGGTTATTAGAGTTCATTTTTTATATTTAAATTTCGTGAACGTTAGTTTTATTTGTAGGGTGACACAGGATGACACAATTTCATATAAATAATGAACACCACCAACTATGCTAAAAACACAGTGGTCTGGCAACACCATGTAGCTGTCACAATGAGTGACGAGATCAGCTGCTGTTTATTTATTTACACGAGATGGATATAGTAAATAGTTTTATCGTAATTAATGCAATTTTGTTAAAATTGCAAATTTCTTTGTTTTTTTGTCTACGTTTGTTGAATTAAAATGCCTTTCAACCGAGAACCCGACCGGATATGCGAGTGGATTTCAATATACCACTATAGCACACGGAAAGTATAATCTGGAGAAGACTTTTTGGGATTGATGGAATGTATGGTTTCTTTATTATTTACTTCACATACGGAGCGAGTTGAAAACACGACCACACGCCGGTAAGTTAGTAGGAAAAAAGCCGTTCATAGCAATTACAAATTTTGTACAACACAAAAACTAAGTTTTTTAATTTTTTCGAAAATTGAAATGCCCATAAAATTTAAAAAAAAATGATAGCGAGACCTTATTTTACCTATTGTTAACTGCTTATAAACATTTTAGTCAAAAATAAACTAAATAGGTCGATATAAAATATTCTGACGATTAAATGATATTTAATTTTTTGCAAAAAAGACATTTTTCCTATTTTCCAATCCAAATCAATAATACATTAAGTATCATAAACCACAATGTCCAGATAATATAGGCCAATTCGAAATTGCTATCAACTTTGACTTTATGGAATGCTTATAAACTAAAATATAGTTGAAATGGGATTAATCATTTAAGAAAAGATTAATTCCATTAAGAAAAATATATTCCGAGAAGTTAATAATAGTAAAAAAATAACATTCTTTATGCATTTTGAAGGCCAAAATATCAAACGGTGGCCAGCAGTAGCATTGGTTAATTTAATATAAAAGCATAACTCATTACCATTTTAAGCGAGCACGACGCTAAGAAATAATAAAATTATTCATTAAAAATTTGAATAACCCCTTTCCTATTCATGAATGTTAATCAAATTAAAAAGAAAAAATAACCCAATAGCGGAGATTGTTTGGAATACCCCTGAAAATCCTGACAACTCTTTCAGCAATTTGCATTTAGCGGCCAAAGTAGGCTTATAATGTTATAATTCCAAATGCTTTCAAATAGAGGTCATGAAATGTTTTAATAATTCTAAGCCGAGGGCAAACATAAAAAAGGTTTTAATAAAGAAACCCGTCAACAGCAACAACACCAACATATTTGATGTAAAAGTGTAATGAAATAATGAGAAAAAATTAAATTGTAGCCTCCGTCACTCGAGAACAAAAATGTAAACAAAATACAAGCTAAAAAAAATCATAAAAACGAAAGAAACTTGGAAGATTTTCTTGTTATACAATGATTTTAAGATCCCACAAACATAAATTGCAAAATCGGAAACACCCATTTGATAAATGATATACCTCGTAATTGCCACGCAAATCGAAACGACTTGAATCTAATTTATTATACAGAGGTATGTTCTATAAGAAAAGGTTGTCACTGACAACTTTTCTATAAGAAAAGGTTGTCACTGACAACTTTTCTATAAGAAAAGGTTGTCACTGACAACTTTTCTATAAGAAAAGGTTGTCACTGACAACTTTTCTATAAGAAAAGGTTGTCACTGACAACTTTTCTATAAGAAAAGGTTGTCACTGACAACTTTTCTATAAGAAAAGGTTGTCACTGACAACTTTTCTATAAGAAAAGGTTGTCACTGACAACTTTTCTATAAGAAAAGGTTGTCACTGACAACTTTTCTATAAGAAAAGGTTGTCACTGACAACTTTTCTATAAGAAAAGGTTGTCACTGACAACTTTTCTACACTGACAACTTTTCTATAAGAAAAGGTTGTCACTGACAACTTTTCTATAAGAAAAGGTTGTCACTGACAACTTTTCTATAAGAAAAGGTTGTCACTGACAACTTTTCTATAAGAAAAGGTTTTCACTGACAACTTTTCTATAAGAAAAGGTTGTCACTGACAACTTTTCTATAAGAAAAGGTTGTCACTGACAACTTTTCTATAAGAAAAGGTTGTCACTGACAACTTTTCTATAAGAAAAGGTTGTCACTGACAACTTTTCTATAAGAAAAGGTTGTCACTGACAACTTTTCTATAAGAAAAGGTTGTCACTGACAACTTTTTTATAAGAAAAGGTTGTCACTGACAACTTTTCTATAAGAAGAGGTTGTCACTGACAACTTTTCTATAAGAAAAGGTTGTCACTGACAACTTTTCTACACTGACAACTTTTCTATAAGAAAAGGTTGTCACTGACAACTTTTCTATAAGAAAAGGTTGTCACTGACAACTTTTCTATAAGAAAAGGTTGTCACTGACAACTTTTCTATAAGAAAAGGTTGTCACTGACAACTTTTCTATAAGAAAAGGTTGTCACTGACAACTTTTCTATAAGAAAAGGTTGTCACTGACAACTTTTCTATAAGAAAAGGTTGTCACTGACAACTTTTCTATAAGAAAAGGTTGTCACTGACAACTTTTCCATAAGAAAAGGTTGTCACTGACAACTTTTCTATAAGAAAAGGTGTCACTGACAACTTTTCTATAAGAAAAGGTTGTCACTGACAACTTTTCTATAAGAAATGGTGTCACTGACAACTTTTCTATAAGAAAAGGTTGTCACTGACAACTTTTCTATAAGAAAAGGTTGTCACTGACAACTTTTCTATAAGAAAAGGTTGTCACTGACAACTTTTCTATAAGAAAAGGTTGTCACTGACAACTTTTCTATAAGAAAAGGTTGTCACTGACAACTTTTCTATAAGAAAAGGTTGTCACTGACAACTTTTCTATAAGAAAAGGTTGTCACTGACAACTTTTCTATAAGAAAAGGTTGTCACTGACAACTTTTCTATAAGAAAAGGTTGTCACTGACAACTTTTCTATAAGAAAAGGTTGTCACTGACAACTTTTCTATAAGAAAAGGTTGTCACTGACAACTTTTCTATAAGAAAAGGTTGTCACTGACAACTTTTCTATAAGAAAAGGTTGTCACTGACAACTTTTCTATAAGAAAAGGTTGTCACTGACAACTTTTCTATAAGAAAAGGTGTCACTGACAACTTTTCTATAAGAAAAGGTGTCACTGACAACTTTTCTATAAGAAAAGGTGTCACTGACAACTTTTCTATAAGAAAAGGTTGTCACTGACAACTTTTCTATAAGAAAAGGTTGTCACTGACAACTTTTCTATAAGAAAAGGTTGTCACTGACAACTTTTCTATAAGAAAAGGTTGTCACTGACAACTTTTCTATAAGAAAAGGTTGTCACTGACAACTTTTCTATAAGAAAAGGTTGTCACTGACAACTTTTCTATAAGAAAAGGTTGTCACTGACAACTTTTCTATAAGAAAAGGTTGTCACTGACAACTTTTCTATAAGAAAAGGTTGTCACTGACAACTTTACTATGAGAAAAGGTTGTCACTGACAACTTTTCTATGAGAAAAGGTTGTCACTGACAACTTTTCTATGAGAAAAGGTTGTCACTGACAACTTTTCTATGAGAAAAGGTTGTCACTGACAACTTTTCTATGAGAAAAGGTTGTCACTGACAACTTTTCTATGAGAAAAGGTTGTCACTGACAACTTTTCTATGAGAAAAGGTTGTCACTGACAACTTTTCTATGAGAAAAGGTTGTCACTGACAACTTTTCTATAAGAAAAGGTTGTCACTGACAACTTTTCTATAAGAAAAGGTTGTCACTGACAACTTTTCTATAAGAAAAGGTTGTCACTGACAACTTTTCTATAAGAAAAGGTTGTCACTGACAACTTTTCTATAAGAAAAGGTTGTCACTGACATCTTTTCTATAAGAAAAGGTTGTCACTGACAACTTTTCTATAAGAAAAGTTTGTCACTGACATCTTTTCTATAAGAAAAGGTTGTCACTGACAACTTTTCTATAAGAAAAGGTTGTCACTGACAACTTTTCTATAAGAAAAGGTTGTCACTGACAACTTTTCTCTAAGAAAAGGTTGTCACTGACAACTTTTCTCTAAGAAAAGGTTGTCACTGACAACTTTTCTATAAGAAAAGAAAAGGTTGTCACTGACAACTTTTCTATAAGAAAAGAAAAGGTTGTCACTGACAACTTTTCTATAAGAAAAGAAAAGGTTGTCACTGACAACTTTTCTATAAGAAAAGAAAAGGTTGTCACTGACAACTTTTCTATAAGAAAAGAAAAGGTTGTCACTGACAACTTTTCTATAAGAAAAGAAAAGGTTGTCACTGACAACTTTTCTATAAGAAAAGAAAAGGTTGTCACTGACAACTTTTCTATAAGAAAAGAAAAGGTTGTCACTGACAACTTTTCTATAAGAAAAGAAAAGGTTGTCACTGACAACTTTTCTATAAGAAAAGAAAAGGTTGTCACTGACAACTTTTCTATAAGAAAAGAAAAGGTTGTCACTGACAACTTTTCTATAAGAAAAGGTTGTCACTGACAACTTTTCTATAAGAAAAGAAAAGGTTGTCACTGACAACTTTTCTATAAGAAAAGAAAAGGTTGTCACTGACAAGTTTTCTATAAGAAAAGAAAAGGTTGTCACTGACAAGTTTTCTATAAGAAAAGAAAAGGTTGTCACTGACAACTTTTCTATAAGAAAAGAAAAGGTTGTCACTGACAACTTTTCTATAAGAAAAGGTTGTCACTGACAACTTTTCTATAAGAAAAGGTTGTCACTGACAACTTTTCTATAAGAAAAGGTTGTCACTGACAACTTTTCTATAAGAAAATGTTGTCACTGACAACTTTTCTATAAGAAAATGTTGTCACTGACAACTTTTCTATAAGAAAATGTTGTCACTGACAACTTTTCTATAAGAAACTGTTGTCACTGACAACTTTTCTATAAGAAAATGTTGTCACTGACAACTTTTCTATAAGAAAATGTTGTCACTGACAACTTTTCTATAAGAAAATGTTGTCACTGACAACTTTTCTATAAGAAACTGTTGTCACTGACAACTTTTCTATAAGAAAAGGTTGTCACTGACAACTTTTCTATAAGAAAAGGTTGTCACTGACAACTTTTCTATAAGAAAAGGTTGTCACTGACAACTTTTCTATAAGAAAAGGTTGTCACTGACAACTTTTCTATAAGAAAAGGTTGTCACTGACAACTTTTCTATAAGAAAAGGTTGTCACTGACAACTTTTCTATAAGAAAAGGTTGTCACTGACAACTTTTCTATAAGAAAAGGTTGTCACTGACAACTTTTCTATATGAAAAGGTTGTCACTGACAATTTTTTTTTTAAGAAAAGGTTGTCACTGACAACTTTTCTCTAAGAAACTTTTCATAATAAAAGGTTGTCTCTGAAAATTGTTTCTTAAGATAAGGTTTTCTCCTTCTTAAGGAAATATTGCTTTTGCTACTTTTTTATAAATAAAAGTTTATCTTTGACAACTTTTCTATGTATAAACACATATGAACCAAAAACTTTTATAAACATAACATATTCATGTGCTATACTGTTTGTACAGACATCTATCTTCGAGTGTGCCAAAAAAAATATTGCATAGTAATACTTTCATCGCACAAAAATCCCAACAAAATATCCTTAGAAACCAAAGGTGCTGAATAAGCAACACTGACAACTTTTCTATAAGAAAAGGTTGTCACTGACAACTTTTCTATAAGAAAAGGTTGTCACTGACAACTTTTCTATAAGAAAAGAAAAGGTTGTCACTGACAACTTTTCTATAAGAAAAGAAAAGGTTGTCACTGACAACTTTTCTATAAGAAAAGAAAAGGTTGTCACTGACAACTTTTCTATAAGAAAAGAAAAGGTTGTCACTGACAACTTTTCTATAAGAAAAGAAAAGGTTGTCACTGACAAGTTTTCTATAAGAAAAGAAAAGGTTGTCACTGACAACTTTTCTATAAGAAAAGAAAAGGTTGTCACTGACAACTTTTCTATAAGAAAAGGTTGTCACTGACAACTTTTCTATAAGAAAATGTTGTCACTGACAACTTTTCTATAAGAAAATGTTGTCACTGACAACTTTTCTATAAGAAAATGTTGTCACTGACAACTTTTCTATAAGAAACTGTTGTCACTGACAACTTTTCTATAAGAAAAGGTTGTCACTGACAACTTTTCTATAAGAAAAGGTTGTCACTGACAACTTTTCTATAAGAAAAGGTTGTCACTGACAACTTTTCTATAAGAAAAGGTTGTCACTGACAACTTTTCTATAAGAAAAGGTTGTCACTGACAACTTTTCTATAAGAAAAGGTTGTCACTGACAACTTTTCTATAAGAAAAGGTTGTCACTGACAACTTTTCTATAAGAAAAGGTTGTCACTGACAACTTTTCTATAAGAAAAGGTTGTCACTGACAACTTTTCTATAAGAAAAGGTTGTCACTGACAACTTTTCTATAAGAAAAGGTTGTCACTGACAACTTTTCTATAATAAAAGGTTGTCACTGACAACTTTTCTATAAGAAAAGGTTGTCACTGACAATTTTTTTTTTAAGAAAAGGTTGTCACTGACAACTTTTCTCTAAGAAACTTTTCATAATAAAAGGTTGTCTCTGAAAATTGTTTCTTAAGATAAGGTTTTCTCCTTCTTAAGGAAATATTGCTTTTGCTACTTTTTTATAAATAAAAGTTTATCTTTGACAACTTTTCTATGTATAAACACATATGAACCAAAAACTTTTATAAACATAACATATTCATGTGCTATACTGTTTGTACAGACATCTATCTTCGAGTGTGCCAATAAAAATATTGCATAGTAATACTTTCATCGCACAAAAATCCCAACAAAATATCCTTAGAAACCAAAGGTGCTGAATAAGCAACAGTCTTTTTTTCATCAACCAGTTAGTTATTTTCGAGCATAATTAAAATATAAAGAAGAATACAAAAGCAGAATATATAAATGAAATGTACTTAGTATACTGTACTTACTTCAAACAAAATGTGTTATACGCACTATATCGCAGGCTAAATTGTCCAGTTGAGTTGAGTTAAAATCAAAGTATGTTTGACGGCAAGGACATATAGCAGATCCTTTTTGATGATGCTGTATATAATTCCATTGGTATTTATTCAAATGAGTCGCATCTATAGTGCGTTTTTATATATTTTCTTTTTTTATTGCTTTCTTTCTTTTCACTTTTTGTTTTGTGAATTTTTTTTTATGTTAGTATTTTGATAACTTGGCTTGGAGCGTTTCTAATTTTTGGCCAAGAGCCATTATCATCATTACAAAGAATTCTGGACCAGTTCACAGGATATGGATTTTATCATAAATCAGAGAGGGAGCAACACAATTGTCCAATGTTATTTTAATGGTCGTTCATAGCATTGAGGGCGATGGCTTTCCTTGTGGTGATGATGACGTCGACGTCGTTGAGGACGATGATGATGTGTTAAGTGTATATTTTTCTCTTTTCTTAAAGTTTTAAATGGCTGTCACGTTAAGCTTAATTTGGCGGTATTAAGAGCAAATTTGGTTTTTGTTTGAGCCCGTAATGTTGATGTCAGATTTAATAATGCTTAAATTTCTACAACATATTGCAGATGAAAATAACTTAAGGAAACGTTTGGTGGCTCTTAATTAATTAATTTTGACGTCGATATATTCTTTAATAAATTCTCGGCGGCGTAATATTATAATAATATTTTGATTACATTATTCATTATTTCTGAGAAAATACTTGTTTGATATTGCACTCTTTGGTAAACGTATATTTTTTTGGCTATGGAGCTTAAAACATGATTATTTTTTATCTTACATTTTAATAGAAATATAATTGAAGGAACAAAAACATGATTGGATTTTGATAAATACCGACTTTATTTTGTTTATCACATTAATTATTTAATTTGTATATGGTTGTTTGAAAAACGCTCAGGTGTTTTAAAAATTAGTGCAATTTATATTTTTGTTTTTGTTGGCTTGAGGTCATAAATAAAACAAATTAATTATGAATTTATTGTTTTATTTTTAAAATTGTTATTTTCCCGATATTTCGACCGACTTCGTCGATCATTTTCAAGGGTTACAATTTATTGGAAAATCAAACCAAAGTAAACGCTCCAGCTTCTCTCGAAAGTTAATGTCAACTGAAGGTTGGAAGAAAACCAACCTATATTCAAAATTGCATATAGCCGAGAATGCCTCTTTTTATGTTCTAAAGCGTCGCCACCAAATTGATTTTTTTTTTAATTGTATGGTAATTTTTTTTAATGGAATTTTCTGCCTTCATTGTTTGGACTATAATTTTTTAAGTATGAGTCTCATAGAGCGTGGGATTGTGGAATATAATACATATATAGCAGTTATGAAATAATCAATATTTCACTACATTTTAACCCTTTTTTGTGGGAGGTACTCGAAGGAGTGGACCAATATGGCCCGTATTTCAAATAAAAATATACATATACCAGATTTGAAGACAGTCGTTTACTTATTTGGAAAGTTATCGTACCCACCAGCCAGACAGACGTACATTTCAAATTTTTCGTGAAAGCAAAAATCTATTTTTGTAAAAAAAATACATTTGAACATGAAAGAGATATATTCAATATTTGTAGCCATCATAATTTTCTTAAACTAAACGAGCTTATACTTCAAAAACAAGTAAGAAAGTTCAGTCGGGTAAACCGACTTATGAATCCCCTCACCTTCAGTCCCACAAAATATAAGCAAATTTATTTATTTTTTTGTTTTAATTAAATATTATCATTTTAAATAGCATTTAATACTTAAAGTATGTACTGGTATTAAAGTTATATGCTGTTAAATTTTGGTGCAAAATGGTCCATTGCTGTGGGAGGTACCAAAAGCGCGTCCCATAACGGTTACTTTTCTCTGGACTCCAGGTACTATAAAAGCATTACAATGTACAAAATTTCAAGTATTTATAAGTAAATGCGATGGTATTAAAGTTATAAGCTATTAACTTTTGGTGTAAAACGGTTCATTTTTTGTGGGAGGTACCAAAAGGGGGTGCCAATTACGGCCTCTTTTCTCTAAACTCGAGGTACTATAAAAGCATTGCACTGTACGAAATTTCAAGTATTTGTATGCACAGGTATTAAAGTTAAACGCTGTTAACTTTTGGTACAAAAAGGTTAATTTGTGTGGCAGGTACCAAAAGGCGCGGGCCAATAACGCCCATTTTCTCTGGACTCTAGGTACTATATAAGCATTGCACTGTACGTAATTTCAAATATGTATTTATATGCACTGGTATTAAAGTTATAAGCTGGTAACTTTTGGTACAAAATGGTCCATTAGTGTGGGAGGTACCAAAAGGAGAGTGGCAATAATGCCCATTTTGACCTGTATTTTAGGTACTATTAAACCATTACACTATACAAAATTTGAAGTCTTTGTATGCACTTGTATTAAAGTTATAAGCTGGTAACTTTTAATTCAAAATTGTCCATTTGTGTAGGAGGTACCAAAAGGGGCGTGACAACTTAGCCCATTTTTCTCGAGGTAATAGTGACTAATAAACTAATACTATGTGTAGAATTTCAGAGGATTCAAATAAGTAGTATATGTAGATGTTATTAAAAAATCAATATTTCGCTAAATGTTAACCATTTGTGGGGGAGGTACTAGAAGGAGTGGACCATCTTCGAACTTAGTCGGAGATAGAAGAAAATATTACCACATACCAAATTTGAAGTCAATCTGTTAATCCTTTCGAGAGTTATCGTTCGCACCAGCCAGCAGACAGACAGACTGACGGACGGACATTGCTCTTTCGACTTAAAAGTACACAAACCGGATATCCGCCGAACATACTTATGGTCTTAGGTCACTCCTTCGATGTGTTACACTTTTGGCTCGTAGCAAATGACTTATACCCTCCTCTCTAAGGTGTGGGGAAACTAAAGGAAAAACCATGAACATTTAAATAAAAAAAAATAAAAAAAAACTTTCCCATAAAGAAATTTTGGTTTTGATTTTGTGAAGTAGTATGCATCATTCTAACAAAAAAAAAACAAGTATTTAGGTCTAGTTGTTTGGTAAGCATTTATTCCATGTATTTGTGAGAAGTACTTAAATAACCTGGACAATTACTCTCATTCTTCACAGATCTTTTGGCACAACACTGAGAAAAAATTGCATTAATATTAAAGAAAGCCTCCAAAGACGTCCCTAATTTTTGAAACAAGTAGATTTTGTATTTAAAATTAAAAAAACTACTTAATATCAATGAAATATATTATATTTTAAGTTCGCGGTGTACTTATTTTAAGTGGGGGTAAAAATGCGAATTTTTGTGATTTTTTTTGCGACTACACAGTTAACATTTTTTGATTAAAACTAATACATAGTATATTAAAGTATAACTTTCAAAGCACAGGGTGTTTTTTGTAGACCTGTGGTTCTCAATCTGGCAAAACTTTTTTCGGATTTGGTCTTTTTGACAACTGTCATTTGATTTATGCTCAGTTTCTTTTGCCATTTCATAATGAATAGACTTAAGCTAAGTACAAACGATTGCCAGATCGGACAACGTTAGCAACTCTGTTAAAGTACGGACAATGACAGATTGTTAGACAAAGGTGAATTGACATTTCAGACGATTGCAAGAAAACATCACAATTTCATATATTTTGTAAATATCTATATACAGGATTGGCAATAAAATTATTTTATAGACAGTGTTGCCAATAACATGTTTTTCTGACAATAGCGCCGTTGTCACATGCATAAACTTCGCACATCTAACAATCACGCACATCTTACAAGACAAAAATTGCATGTTCACACAGTTGTACGTTCACCGCTTTGCATTTTTCCGCCATTTATCTGACAATATTGTACGATCTGCAAATCGTTCAAATTTATTACCGAAATAATGGTTCGGTTCGCGCGCTGCTTCCAATATTCGGTTGACATAGTCGCCCAGCAGAGTCGGTAATTCGAGCAACCATGGATCGATTTCGCACCACGTTTACTCTAGCATTATCGCATCTTCAGAGACGCCGTACAGTGCGCACCGAAAGCGCAATTGCTGCTGTGGAGCAGAGTATCGAAGAAGACCCGAATGAGTCCATCCGCCATCGCGCGCTACCGTTGCAGCTGTGTCCTTCCACTTTATGGAAGATTTTGCGGAAGGATCTTGGTTTGCGGGCTTACAAAATCCAACTCGTGCAAGAATTGAAGCCAAACGACCATCAAGCGCGTCGCACGTTCGGTGAATGGGCCCAAACCGAGATGGGCCGATTTTCACAAGAAAATGTTGTTCAGCGGTGAAGCTCACTTTTAAACGAATGAGGCGAGCGGATTTAACACCGCCGGACTATTTTTTGTCGGGTTATGTAAAGTCGCTTGTCTACACAGATAATCCCGACACGACTGACGCCTTGGAAGAGAATATTCGGCGCCATATTGCTGACATACAGCCCCAAATGCTGCAAAAAGTGGTCGAAAATTGGACCTCTCGGCTGGAATTTATTCGAGCCAGCTGCCACGGCCACTTGCCCGAAATCACCTTTAAGACATAATAGCAACCCCTTATCTTTATAATAAAGCTAAATTCTTGGCCATACGTTCTTGGCTATATACGTTTTATTTCTTCTTGAAACCACACGTCTAAAAAAAACACCCTTTATATATCGATGATTATAAGCAAAATTTGAACAAAATTAGACAAGGGTTTTAAAGTGTAGATGATATATTTGATATGAAATTGACCATATGTATGTTTGCATTCGATGGAAACGAAAACCCATTTCCATTGCTACTGTATACTCTGCTGTTTTACATTTGCCATTTTATCTTTTGTCCTTTTATGTATTTTGTTTATTTTTAATTTGTTCCGTAATATCAATAAATTTAAACATAAAATTGCACGAGTAACTATATTCATATATTTCGTGAGAGAAATCTTATTTGGTTTAAATTTTCAGAGCTGTTTGTTTAAAAAGTAAACTTTTTCATTAAAAAAAATATAGGAAAAATTAAGGGAATCTTCATTTTAACCTCACCAGCATTCATGTAAACGAGTTTTCAAATATAGCCTATAGTCATATGCAATCAGATATATCTTGATATATGGCCCTTCAATAAGTACACATGTGAGAAACACCTTCATCCGACAGAGTACACTGAAACATTATGGCATTGATTTGGCGCCAAAGACAATAAAACATTAATAAGTCCACTGTGTACTTAACTTTAATATAACACAGTTATCCTTAAGTAAATTTTCTCCAGTTTCAGTCCTTGACTGAAATTTCGATAACCAAACTCTTAGAGCATATGACTGAAATTGTATACTTTGTTTTTAATATTGCATTAATCCCAACCCAGTATAAAACAAGTAAGAAAGTTTCAGTCGGGTAAACCGACTAAGGTATATCCTCACTTTGTTAGTAATTTAATATATATCATTACACTAATTTATCTGTCAATTTGTGTGGGAGGTATCAGAAGCGGTTTAAAAAATACACCTATTTTTCGGTAAACAGTAGATTCTTTAAATATATTGCACTGTGCCAAACTATAAGCGTTTATGTGAACTGGTATACTAACGTTATGAGCTATTAAATTTTGGTATGATTTGGTCATTTTGTGTGGGAATTACAAAAAGGGGCGTGGTGATAACGCCCACTTTTCACAGGACTGTATGCACTATAACAGCATTACACTGTACACAATTTCAAGTATTTGTATTCACTAGTATTAAAGTTATAAGCCGTTAACTTTTTGTATAAAACGGTCCATTTGTGTGGGAAGGAAGGGGCTTTACAATAATGCCCATTTTACCGGACTATAGGCGCTACAAACACTTTACACTGTACAAAATTTGAAGTATTTTTATGCATTTATATTAAAGTTTTAAGCAGTTCAATTTTCATGGAAAATGGTCCATTTGTGTGGAAGGTCTCAAAAGGGGCGTGGCAACTTCGCCCATTTTTCTCGAGGTGATAGCACTAATAAAATAATACATTGTGTGAAATTTTAGAAGATTCTAGTAAGTAGTATAGATGTTATTAAAGAATCAACATTTCACTAAACATTAACCCTTTGTGTGGGAGGTACCAGAAGGAGTGGACCAATATGGCCCATCTTCGAACTTAGTCGGAGATGGAAAAAAATATTACCGTATACCAAATTTGAAGTCAATCGGTTACTCCTTTCGAAGTTATCGTGAGCACCAGCCAGCAAACAGACAGACGGACGGACATTTCTCATTCGGCTTAAAATGACCCAAAAGGATTATCCGCCGAACATACTTAGGGTTTTAGATCGCGCCTTCGATGTGTTACACTTTTGGTCCGTAGCAAATGATATATACCCTCGTATCACTAAAGTGAGGGTATAAAAACAATACTTTATAGATACTTTTTAAGATATAACATATCATACCGATTTATATACGCCTTATAAGGCACGACGCTGCCCGACCCTATTATACCCTCACTTTAGTGATACGAGTGTATATATCATTTGGTAGGGACCAAACGTGTAACACTTAAGAACCTAAGTATGTTCGGCGGATATCCGTTTTGGACCATTTTAAGTCGAATGAGCAATGTCCGTCCGTCCGTCTGTCTGTCTGCTGGCTGGTGCGCACAATAACTCTCGAAACAAGCAACCGATTGATTTAAAATTTGTTATGTGGTAATATTTTTTCTATCTCCGGCTAAGTTCGAAGTGGGCAATGTTTGTCCACTCCTTCTAGTACCTCCCCCACTAAGGGTGAAAATGTGGTGAAATATTGATTCTTTAATAACTTCTATAATACTTATTCGAATCTTCTGAAATTCCACACATAGTACTAATTTATTAGTCTCTATCACCTCGAGAAAAATGGGTGAAGTTGCCACGCCCCTTTTGGTACCTCCCACACAAATGCACAATTTTGCACCAAAAGTTAAGAGGGATGTAACGAAAGTGACTTTAGCGAAAGCGAATAATGAAATATGTTTCTTGGGAAAGCGAATAATGAAATATGATTTTTGCGTATGCGAATGCGAATAATAGTTTGACCCTTTAGTACCAACAAAATTAAGGAACTAAATTGATACTTTTCCCGGATATTCAAGTATTAAGAATGTTTTCAATATTTTTACCTCCTGGTACCACAAGGACAAGCATATTTTTCAACTGTTTTGAAGAGAAGTGGAAGAGGTTTTCATTTGTATTAATATCTTCAAAATGTGTGAAGCGAATAAGAAGATATAACACTTTTAACAAATGGAAGCGAATACTGAAGTATATTTTTGCGAAAGCGAATAATCCAAAGATTGTTGTGTTTGCGAAAGAAATGCAAAAGCGAATGTTAAAATGATGCGAATAATTCGCGTTCGCATATGCGAATATTCGCTACATCCCTAGTACAAATGCACAAAAATACAACAACATTTTGCACAGTGTAACGCTTTTGAAGTACCTATAGCCCTGTGAAAAATGGGCGTTATCACCACGTCGCTTTTTGTACCTTCCACACAAAATAGCCAAATCAAAACCAAATTTAATATCTTATAACGTTAATCCAGTGCACATAATCGCTTATAATTCGGCACAATGCAATGTATTTAAGTATATACTGTTCATCGAAAAATAGGTGTATTTGTAAACCCCTTCTGGTACTTCTCACACAAATTGACAGAATAATTCGTGTAATATTCGATATTACATTACTCACAAAGTGAGTTGTTTTTCTTGTTCGAAAATTAAATCCTTATTTAGATTTTTTACTTGAATTATTCACATATTTGTTACATATACACAAATATAAATGTCACAATTAATTTTTGTCTATATTTACTTAAAATACATGAGTGCGTGTACTTTATGACTTATTTTTCATAAATTTTTAATTTGTTGACTAAAATCCACCACGAATATACGGAAGCGCCGAATACACGTGCTGCATGCCACTTCACTCACATCGGCATTTCGTTAATTGTTTAAAACATTTGAGTTAGTTCGTGCGACGTAGTATGAAGAGGACCCCTAAGTCAACAAGCAAACATTGAGTGTTAATTGGAATTTTTTTTTGTAATCGAACATAAATTTGTTAATGAGCTACACATACGTGCCTATATAGTATGAACAATGTGTTAAACTGACATTTTGTGAAAACTGCAGTATTTCATATAAACACGAAAGAACACAACAAAGTATAAATTATGTTATAATAATTATAAACTACATACCTTGAGCCTGATTTTCCATATTTCAAAGATTAATTAAAATTTTAGTTTTGCAATTATCCAGTCGTTATGGAAAAGGGGCATGGTATAAATATACGTCTAAATTCCTTTTTAGTATCAATCAAAAACTTCCCATAACTTCTATAAACTTATGCAATTGTCTTATGATTTAATATTTGGTATTACACAATTTATCCGAGGATATCGATGCAATGGAACTTATTTATTACTGTACATTTCTATTTCTTCAAATCATATATATTTCTGTCGGTTGTCAACTTTTGAAAAACATCTTTTAATAAACATGAAAATGCAAGACTCATAAAATACGTCTCTTGAATAAATTTTCTACTACCCTGGTATCAACGCAAGGATCAAATAGAGAGACTAAAAGAGGGAGACAACAAAGGAGGAATTTGCAAACATCACAAAGCTTGTGGTGACAATAATTCCATTTCCCTTGCCTAGATGGAGATACTCATGTATGTATATATGCTAACATATGTTGCTTCGGTTCTTTGCTAACAAAGTGAAAATTCAAAGGATGGCGAGTTTTTAAATTCATGTCTTTTTTAAACTAAAACTATTGAATTTATTCAGTATTATTAAAGAAGGCAACTAGATAGATATTGCCAACGTTTTAATTTTCTTTTTATTTTCGGATTTAGGTCCTTAATAAAAAGCAGTGCCAACTTATTTATTATTCACCTTAAATTTGTTCAATATTAATAGTAGTATGTAAAAAAATGTTGGTCTAAATTTCTCTTAAGACAAGTGAAAATGCTCTGGAAAACGGATCATTTTTTTGCTCCAGGTTTTAAATTAAAAATGTCTAACTTCTGATCCAGTTCAGGTATTTTAATTAAATAATACCGATTAAAGTTAATTTATAAGAGATAAATAAAATAAGTTTTATGTAATGAGTTCTTATATACCAAAATTTGTATAAAAATGTTTTTTTGTGTACTATTGCTGTTATTGCTATTGAATTCCGAAAATAATAGAGTGGTGTCTATCGAAACTGCAGTCAATTCTACCAAGCAATTAAAACTCTCGACCAATTTTTATACCCTACACCACACTGTGGTACAGGGTATTATGACTTTGCGCATTTGTTTGTAACAACCAAAAGGAGAAGAGATAGATCCATTGTTTATTATACCGATCGACTTGTAATCACTTTCTGAGTCGATTTAGCTGTGTCCGTCTGTCTGTCCGTCTGTAGATGTATTCTTGTAATCAAAGTACAGGTCGCAATTATGGCCCGATCTTGACGAAACTTTACACATATCATTTTTTTGGCCCAAGGACGATCCCTATTTAATTTGGTTAAAATCGGTTCAGATTTGGATATAGCCCCCATATATATGTTAGCCCCGATTTAACATTTAAGCGCTGTGAAAACTTTATTTTATATCCGATCAGTATGAAATTCAGCAGAAAGAGGTTTCTTATTACATGAAAGAATACTGCTAAATTCGGAGAAAATCGGTTCAGATTTAGATATAGCCCCCATATATATGTTACCCCCGATTTGACATGTAAGCGCTGTAAAAGCTGTATTTTATAACCGATCAGTGCGAAATTCGGCAGAAAGAGGTTTCTTATTACATGAAGGAATACTGCCAAATTCGGAGAAAATCGGTTCGGATTTAGATATAGGCCCCATATATATCTTACCCCCGATTTCACATGTAAGCGCTGTAAAAACTGTATTTTATATCCGATCAGTATGAAATTCGTCAGAAAGAGGTTTCCTATTATATGAATGAACACTTTTAAATTTGGAAGAAATCGGTTCAGATTTAGATATAGCCCCCATATATACTAACCCCCGATTTGACATGTGAGGGCTGTAAAAATGTTATTTTATATCCGATCAGTGCGAAAGTCGACAAAAAGAGGTTTCTTTCTACATGAAGGAATACTGCCAAATTCGGAGAAACTCGGTTTAGATTTAGATATAACACCCATATATATGTTACCCCCGATTTTACCTGTAAGCGCTGTAAAAACAGTATTTTATATCCGATCAGTGCGAAATTCGGCAGAAAGAGGTTTCTTATTACATGAAGGAATACTGCCAAATTCGGAGAAAATCTGTTCAGATTTAGATATAGCTCCCATATATATGTTACCCCCGATTTGACATGTAAGCGCTGTAGAGACTGTATTTTATATCCGATCAGTAAGAAATTCGACAGAAGGAGGTCTTTTTACATGAATGAGTATTCACGGAAGATCGGTTCAGACTTATATTAAAGCTCCATACATATTTTCCTCCTGATTTGGTATCAAACCGCTATAGAAGTTGTATTTTACTTCCGATCATTACAATTTTCCAGAAAGATGTTTCTCAATTTAGGAACGAATATTGCTTAATTTAGCGATTATTGTTTCAGAATTAGATAATATTTTTCTACCCATTTACCAATTATTCCAAATTATTATGGCAATGACCCTTATCGCATTGTTAGGGAGGTGTAGGGTAGTATATAGTCGGCCCCGCCCGACTTTCAGCCTTTCCTTACTGGTTGTATTTGTTTCTATTATTTTTTTGCAATAGACAGAAAGTAATTGAAATATATGGTCTCGAACCGAATGAATTCTGACTGAATAGATTATAACTTTAATGTCAGTTCACATTTACAATTAAATTTCAATACAATACAATCTGATGTGAATTGACAGATTTTTTGAATTTTCCAAAAATTGTCGGACCAATGGGCGTGGCCCTCATTTGTCCGATATACGCCAAATATACGCCAAATTTTGAAATTGAGATATCTTGCACAATTTATTAGCGAGATTGCTGTTATTTTGTGTACATGTATCTGGTAGCGGTCTACGTGCTTGGTCCAAAAATTGGGGAATCGGACCAATGGGCGTGGCCCCGCTCATATATGCCAAATTTTAGAATTGTGATATCTTGAACAATTTGTTAAAGTGAGTGCTGCAATTTAGTGCATATGTATCCGGTGGCAGTCTACGTTATTGGTCCAAAAATGGGCGGGATCGGATATATGGTCGTGGCCCCGCCCATATAAGCCAAATTTTGAAATTGAGATATCTTGGACAATTTATTAACGAGAGTGCTGCAATTTAGTGCATATGTATGTATCCGGTGGCAGTCTACGTATTGGTCCAAAAATGGGCGGGATCAGACCAACGGGCGTGGCCAGCCCATATAAGCCAAATTATGAAATTGAGATATCTTACACGATTTGTTAGCGAGAGTGCTGAAATTTTGCGTAAATGTATCTGGTCTACGTGACTGGTCCAAAAATGAGCAGGATTGGACAAATGGGCGTGACCCCGCCCATATAAGTAAAATTTTGAAATTGAGATATCTTTGACAATTTATTAGAGTGCTGCAATTTAGTGCATATGTATGTATCCGGTGGCAGTCTAAGTTATTGGTCCAAAAATGGGCGGGATCAGACCAACGGGCGTGGCCCAGCCCAGATTTTGAAATTGATATATCTTACACGATTTGTTAGCGAGAGTGCTGTAATTTCGTGTACGAGATTAGACGTGGCCCCGCCCATATAAGCAAAATTTTTAAATTGAGATCAATCAATGTAATTTTTCGCATACATATTTGATGTCAGTCTACGTAATTAGTCGAAAAAGGAACGGGATCGGAAATCTGAAGTCTGCGGCAACGAAGTGGGCCGGGTCCAGCTAGTCTATATGTATAAAGAAAGAATGTGTGTTTGTTGGTTTGCTTGTTTGTACCGTATAGGCGTCTAAACGGTTGGACCGATCTTCTTGAAATTTTTCCAGAATGTACATGTATTGGGGGTGGTGAAAATAGGATACTTGAATTTTCGATGTATTAAGTGGGCGTGGACCTGCCCATATGTGCCACATTTTGATATTGAGACAATTTTTTAGCTAGAGTGCTGAAATTGTATGTGCATGCATTTAGTATATGTGCATTTTCCAAAAATGGCCGGAATCGGACCAATGGGCGTGGCTCCGCCCATATACGCCAATTTGTTACAGAGAGTGCTGAAATTTTGCGTACATGTACCTGGTAGCAATCTGCGTAATTGGTCCAAAAATGGGCGGGATCGGACCAATGGGTGTGACCCCGCCCATATAAGCCAAATTTTGAAATTGAGATATCTTGCACAATTTATTAGCGAGAGTACAGAAATTTTGCGTATAAGTATCTGGTGGTAGTCTACGTGTCTGGTCCAAAAATGAGCTGGATCGGACCAATTGGCGTTGCCCCGCCCATATAAGCCAAATTTTGAAATTGAAATATTTTCCACAATTTATTAGCGAGAGTTCTGTAGTTTAGTGTATACGTATCTGGTGACAGTCTAGGTGATTGGATCGGGCCAATGGGCGTGGCTCGCCAATATAAGCCACATTTTTTAATTGATATATTTTGCACAATTTATTGCCGAGAGTGCTGCAGTTTTGTGCAAATGTATCTGGTGATAATCTCGTGATTGGTCCGAAAATGAGCGAGACCAGACCAAAGGGCATGGCCCCACGCATATAAGCCAAATTTCGAAATTGATATATCTTGCACAATTTGTTAGCTACCAATGGGCGTAGTACCGCCCATATAAGCCTAATTTTGAAATTGAGATATCTTGCACAATTTGTTAGCGAGAGTGCTGTAAATGTGTGCGTATGTATATGGTGTAGTCTACCTGATTGGTCCAATAATGGGCGGAAACGGACCAATGGGCGTGGCACTGCTCATATAAGCCAAATTTTGAAATTTATATATTTTTCACAATATGTTAGAGATAGTGTAGTAATTCTGTGTACATGTATCTGGTGGCAGTCTACGTGATTGGGGCAAAAATGGGCGGTATCCGACCAATGGGCGTGGCCCCGCCCACATAAGTGACATTTTTGAATTGAGATATCTTGCAAAATTTTTTGGCGAGAGGGCTGTAATTTACGTGATTGTTCCAAAAATAGCCGGGATCGGACCAAAGGGCGTGGCCCCGCCAATATAAGCCAAACTTTGAAATTGAGATATTTTACACAATTTGTTAGCGAGAGTGCTGAAATTTAGCGTATTTGTATCTGGCAGCAGTCTACGTGATTGGTCCAAAAATGGGCGGGATCGGACTAATAGGCGTGGCCCCGCCCATATAAGCCAAATTTCTTAGTGTGAGTGCTGAAGTTTTGTACATATGTTTTTGGTGGTAGTCTACATGATTGGACCAAAATTGTGCGAAGTCAGACTAATGGGCGTGGCTCCGCCCATATAAGCCAAATTTTGAAATTGATATATCTTCCACAATTTGTTATCGAGAGTGCTATAATTTTGTGCATATATATCTGGTGGCAGTCTACGTGATTTGTCAAAAAATTGGCGGGTTCGGACCAATGGGCGTGGCCCCACCCAAAAAGCCCAATTTTTAAATTGGGATATCTTGGACAATTTTTTAGCCAGAGTGCTACAATTTACTGCATATATACCCGGTGGCAGTCCATTGGTTTGGAGCAGTGGGCGTGGCCACGCCCATTTAGGCCAAACTTTGAAATTGAGATATCTTACACAATTTGTTAGCGAGAGTGCTGTAATTTTGTGTATATGTATCAGGTGGTAGTCTACTTGATTGGTCCAAAAATAGGCGGGATCAGACAATGGAACGCCTTCCATATTAAAATTGTGTCTGAAATAACCTAACCTGTTACCCCATTCTATATACGAGTACTGAAATTAGATTCAGACATTCATAAGAGGAGACACACAGCCACACTTCAACCTAATGAAAATGAATTACAAAACCCCAAATTTCGAGTCAATTCGGAAGGAACTATTATATGGGGCCTTATATCAAAATATCATTCCATATTAAGTTATAAATAGTTTTAGTATCAGATTATAGTATACACAAAAAACAATTATCACAAAATTAAAGAATTGCGCTGAAGAAGTCCCTTGTCGATAAGTATATTTCGTACTTAAAAAATAAATAATTTCATTAATATTAAGTACATTTTCATAATTTTAGGTACAAAACGTACTAATTTCAAAGATTAAGCACGTCTTTGGAGCCAATTCTTGAATTTGATGACAACATTTTTATCCCATCACCTTAGAGAGGAGGGTATATATCAGTTGCTACGAGCCAAAAGTGTAACACATCGAAGAAGTGACCTAATACCCCACGTATGTTCGGCGTCCGTCTAAGTTCGAGAAATTTTGTACAGTGAAATGTTTTTATAGCGCCTATGGTCCGGCAAAAAATGGGCATTATTGTATCGCCCATTTTGGTACCTCCCACACAAATGGACCGTTTTGCACCAAAAGTAAACAGCTTATAACTTTAATACCAGTACATACTTGCAATTTTGTACGGTGTAATGCTGCTATAGTGATTACAGTTCAGTGAAAAATTGGTGTTAATTCTCCGCCCTTTTTGGTACCTCTCACACAAATGTACCGTTTGGCACCAAAAGTTAACCGCTTATAACTTTAATACCAGTAAATACAAAAACTTGAAATTATGTACAGTGTAATGCTGTTACGAGGGCGGTTCGGAAACTTCTTAGCCTAGCACAAAAAGCGCGGTATAAACAGAAAAAAGTTAAGTGTTTTGGAAACTTCCATCTCTGCTATGAACACATGTTAAATTTTGTTTCGATCTGGCAACTCCTTCATATAGAAACAGGTGTTCACAAAAGACGCATCCGCGCTTTTTTTACAATGAAAAAATTAGAAATGCGTGGTGTCATTAAATATTTACATAAAAGAGGTTTATCGGGACAAGAAATTCATAATGATATGGTGAATGTGTTAGGTGAAAGTGCTCCTTCATATGCAACAGTAAAAAATTGGGTTGCTGAATTTAAACGCATTACGCATACAAGCATTGAAGATGAACCACGTAGTGGACGTCCAAAAACAGCAACAACAACAGAAATTGTAGCCAAAGTGCATGATATGGTATTAAATGATCGGCGAATAAAAGTGCGTGAAATAGCTAATATCATGGGCATCTCAAATGATCGAGTCCATTTAATTTTGCATGAAGAACTACAGATGAAAAAGCTTTCTGCAAGATGGGTGCCGCACTTGTTAACAGTCGACCAAAAACGCATAAGAATGAACATTTCTCAAGCTTGTTTGGATCGTCGTTTCATAACTGTTGATGGGACATGGATCCACCACTATACTCCAGAGACAAAAGAACAATCCAAACAATGTACTGAAGCTGGAGGAAGTGCCCCAAAGAAGGCAAAAACAATTCAATCGGCTGGTAAGGTTATGGCAACGGTTTTTTGGGACTTCAAAGGTATTTTATTGATTGACTATCTGTAAAAGGGTAAATCAATAAATTCAGAGTACTATTGCAACCTTTTGGATCAATTAAATGTACAAATTCGAGAAAAACGTCCTGGCTTACAACACAAAAAAATAATTTTTCATCAAGACAACGCACCAGCGCACAAGAGTGTTTTAACAATGGCTAAAATCAACGAATTAAAGTACGAGTTGCTTGACCACCCACCCTATTCTCCTGATTTAGCTCCCAGTGACTTTTACCTGTCTCCAAATCTAAAAAAATTCCTTGCTGGCAAGCGTTTTACCTCAAATGAAGATGCAATTACAGTTGTAAACCACTATTTTGAAGACCTTGAGGAAAACTATTTTAATCAAGGGATAGAATTGCTAGATAAGCGTTGGACTAAGTGTATTGAAGTTTCAGGAGATTATATTGAAAAATAAAAATATTTCTGAAAAACTAAATATTCTCTTTCATTGATAGGCTAAGAAGTTTCCGAACCGCCCTCGTATAGTGCCTACACTGCTGTGAAAAAAAAATGATCAAATAATACCAAAATTGAACAACACATAACGTCAATATACCAGTGCAAATAAACGCTTGTAATTCGTTTAGAGAAAAATAGATGTATTTGTTAAACCCTTTCTGGTACCTCCCACACAAATTGACAGATTAATTCGCGTAATATTCCATATAACATTACTCACAAAGTGAGGGTATACCTTAGTCGGTTTACCCGACTGAAACTTTCTTACTTCTTTCGAGAAACTTTGGTTATATCTGAACAAAATATTTTAAAAATCAAAATTAAAAAAAAATGATTTCGTATTGAAGGAAAATCGAAAGAAATTATATTTCTGACAATAATTAACATAACATATTACATTTGAAGCCATTTTTGCATTTTTTGCTTATTTCGCTAGCAACTATTCAAAAAGTATATTTTAAGGATAATTTAATCCTCCTTCAGCGACTACATGCATTAATTTAAAACACCTTAGAAGTATGTTGAGCAAAATTTGGTTGAATTCGGAGGGCAGTTTTAGAAAATATTATATTTTTGCATTTCAGGATATGTGAGAGGTGATCGTGTCCTTTGACGCATTTGGTCCAAAATTTGTTTTCATCTTATTTAGCTTATAAAAACTACTTATGCAAAATTTCGATGACCTACATCTACTCCTTTCACTTTTGGCCAACCGTACAGAGAAATCACGACACTGTGCGGCTTGGCCCCGTCCCTTTTGGTACCACCCACACAAAGGGACCATTTTGTACAAAAAGTTAACAGCTTATAACATTAATACTTGAAATTTTATACAGTGTAATTTATTATAGTACCTACAGTCCAGTGAAAAGTGGGCGCAATTTGGCACGCCCCTTTTGGTACCTCCCACAAAAATGTACTATTTGGAAACAGTACATAACAACTAATACAATATCATACTTTAAAGTTATTTAATTCAATATAAATTGGCAATAATTTAATTAAAAGAAAAAAATAATTTACGTATATTTTTTGGGACTGATGGTGAGGGATTCGTATGTCGGGTTTCCCGAATTAACTTTCTTACTCGTTCCTGTATGTGTACATGTAGTCTGTATTTTAAGCAATAATAAGCCCCATGAATACCAAAGAAAGAATTGGGACTTTTTCCTATACGTATTAGAAATTTGGATTTTGTATCGGACTGAAGAAATGGGCTCTCAAATTATCATATATTTATGGCCATTTCGTTTCTGGAAAAAAGTTACATCGTCGACGTGAAGTAGTAGAAAATTAAGTCAAAATAATGTAGTCCCTCGAATTTAACTTAACTCTTATTTTCAAACTACAAAAATGTGTTAGAAAATTTCAGTTTTCGTCAAAAGGGCAAAGAAAATGCTGCACTTTTTCCAGAAACGAAATCTTCAATAGATAAAATAACGCCATTGAAAAAATTAATAAGATTCTGCAAAAAACCACATTACGTTTCAGTAGAATTGCAACGATACACAATCCGATTAAATGAAATTAGAGTTTTGAATGTAATATCTTGTTAAATCAGCCGTAGATAGTGTTTTGCTTTTACTTTTTTCATCAGTAACTTTTTTCGACGCACTTCGTAAACAGTTTTATACTTTGCGACTGGATTTATCCACAGGAAAACTATAACATGTTTATATTATTTTTGAAGAAAAAATCCCAGGTGACACTTTATACTGCGAAATCAGTGAAAATGTATGTCGAAAATCCATTATTCCTGGTGTAGGATTTCATTCACACATTCTCTTATATTATTCGAAATATTAATCTGATGGTTATTTGTATTTGACGAAATGGTATGTATGTAGTAACTCATTGGTTTGCACATTTATAACAATAGCTTTAAATAAGTCACTGATATATATATATATATCTGAATTCACTGAATATCTAATTCCTTCTTCATTTCACTTTTCCTTATTTTGTTTACATTTTAAACACTCCATAAATATTCATTAACGCGAAAGAATCACCTGTTAATGGCTTCTAATCAAAAAAACAAAAGAAATGCATTTACAATTTAATGGGGATAAATTATCCGGAACAAATTGGATATGATTTAATTGATTATCCTCAATACATTCCAAATAAAAACACAAACGCATTTATCATCAAAAATACGGAGACTGAAAATATAGCACAAATCAAATATTGTAACAATATGTTACTTTTTATTCCATTTTCCCTCATTTTTATTTTCACAAATTACACAAAAACATTATCAGATTTTGCCGCAGAGAATAAAGTAACACAACAAAAATAACCGCCAGTAATCGACACCGAGCACTCTGGTTCACCACTCGACACGCCTAGTTAACGAAAGCAGTATGTAAACAGTGATACGTTTCATTTGATTTCCCCCCAAAATTCCACACTAAATTTACGTATTCACTGTGAAAGTATAACGTTACGTTACTTTTTGGCAAAAAACGACGTCCGTAATTTCTATTTGCGGTACTGCGCTACCAAACGTTCGCTCGTGTAGTCAAATGTTAACTACTCTACAGGAGTTGAGAATAAGTGGAGCAGCATTGGAGCGGCTACTTGTTGGCAATGTTTTGTTAAGATGTGCGTGAATAATTTTGTTTGAGTGCCTGCGAGTAATCCTGCATGTGCGTGTTTGTAGTTTAACCCCGTATTATTTTCTCTTCCCATTATTCTAGAGAGAGCTATTCATAACAAAAACATTGCAGAAAAATCTGTAAAAATAAACCGTTTCTCTGATGGAGGAGAAATTTCCTTCACAAGCAATGCTGTTAAAGGGAAAATTTAGAATATATAACACTAGTTTACAAAAATGTTATCGAAGGGCTGGGAATAACATTTTCTAATGGAATTTGGTGGGTGGCAAGTCACAATGTCCAGCGTCATTACGTCCATGGACCTTTTTGACCTAAAAATAGTGACATATTGAGGCTCACAAAATATTATTATCGTTTTGAATTTGTGAGAGTGCGACGAATATTATGTGTAAATTTGAAAAAAAATCAAAGCGTGACGAATTTTTATACCCTACACCACACTGTGGTATTATAAGTTTGTTTCAGGGCAGATGTTTGTAGCACCTGAAAATAACACAGCTAGACCCACCTTAAAGTATACCGATCGACTCAGAATCACTAGCAGAGTCGATTTAAGCATGTCTGTCCGTCCGTCCGTCCGTCTGTCCATGTAAAGTTGTTCGTCGACTACAGGTCGCAATTTCACTCCGATCGTTCTGAAATTTTGCAGTTTAGAGTATTTCGCAGCTGTTAAGATCGCTATTGAATTTGGTTGAAATCGGTTCAGATTTAGATATAGCTCCCATATATATATTACTTCCAATCCTTTTGAATTTTAGAATGGTAGAGTTTCTTGATCCATGAACCAACATTGGCGAATTTGAAGAAAATCGGTTAAGATTTAGCTATAGCTCCCATATATATGTTTCGTCCGATTTGGCCCTCTAGTCCTATAAAAGCTGTATTTTACATCCAATCGTTTTGAAAGCTAGAATGGTAGAATTTCTTGATCCATGAACCAACATTGCCGAATTTGAAGAAAATCGGTTATGATTTAGCTATAGCTCCCGTATATATGTTTCGTCCGATTTTGCTCTTTAGTCCTGAAGAAGCTGTATTTGACATCCAATCATTTTGAAATTTAGAATGGTAGAGTTTCTTGATCCATGAACCAACACTACCGAATTTGAAGAAAATCGGTTAAGATTTAGCTATAGCTCCCATATATATGCTTCGTCCGATTTGGCCCTTTAGTTCTATAAAAGCTGTATTTTACATCCAATCGTTTTGAAATTTAGAATTGTAGAGTTTCTTGATCCATGAACCAACATTGCCGAATTTGAAGAAAATCGGTAAAGATTTAGCTATAGCTCCCATATATATGTTTCATTCGATTTGGCTCTTTAGATCCAATCTTTTTTACACCCTATACCACACTGTGGTACAGGTTATTATTTAAGTATAAAATGTCCCAAAAGTAAATTTATGTAAACAATTTATACATGAATTACAAAATTTATATATCAGAGTTATTCAATATTACGAGAGTGGTGTAGGGTATTATATAGTCGGCCCGCCCGACTTTAGCCTTTCCTTACTGGTTTTAAAAATAATTAAAAAAAAAAAAACTTAAAAACTTCTACAAAAATTACCTATTACGTTATCTTTAAAACAGAGTAAACTTTGAAAAATAGGCCGTTCAGGTTCAGCCGTTCGATGGCAATTACAAATTTCGTAAAACCCAAAAACTCATTTTTTATTTTTTCAAAATTTCAAATGACCATAAAAGTTTTGAAAAAAAAGATATATCAGGATCTTTTTTACCATTTTGAAACTGTTTAAAAACTTTTTAGCCACAACTAAACTCCATAGGTCGATATTAAATATTCTGAACCTTTTTTAATCGCCTGGTTTGGTACCTCGCATGCAAAGGGAGCACTTTGCACAACAAATAAAATTCTTATAACTTTGATTCCAAGCTCATGTAAATTCCGGCTCTATCGGGCTTAGAGTGATCAAAAAACCGTTTTTTTTTTTATAAAATAAAAAACCGGTGGATGGTTTATTTAGGTTATAAAAAAACGGTGGACGGTTTTTTTCTTCGAAGAAAACCGGGGAAACCAGTAGAACCGGTTTTTTTCTGCATAACAAAACAGTATGAAAATTGCCGTTTGAAAAACATTTTCCTTTTTAATAACAAAAAAGGCGATTTTTTAATATTAAATTTTTAAAAGCGATGTTTTCTGATCATGAATCTTGCACCAAATTTAGTCCTGTTGGATAGTAGTTATGAGTTGGATTGTGATGAATATTGTCATTTGAGTCAAACGGTCCTTTTATCTCATACGTATAACTAATTAGCTATTGTATTTAGAAACATTTTCCAATAGTGTGTATTTTCATTACTTTTTTGCAAAATTAAACTTTTTTGAAATTTTGGTAAAAACCTATGTTTTAATTTTTGATTTTTTTGCTCAAAAGAAAGCTTAGATAATTTCCTTTAAAAGCTTTGTGACCTATTAATGGAATAGGACCTGTTGATCTATCAAAATAAATATAAACCTCTGAAAAAAAATTAACGTTCAACCAAACATTTTAGCATTTCAGATGGGAAAAACAACCGTTTGACAAAAATTTCAATATTTGACACCCTCCAACTCGGAAAGTCCTTAACCGATATCGTTGGAATTGTGTCTCATAACTATTATCTGATAGGGCTACTTGGTGCAATTTTCATCCCTACAGAAGACATCCCTTTTAAAAATTAACCCACTTGACATGAAATTCCCCTTATGTAGTTCAGTCAAGAAAATATTAATATTTCGGGTTATTAAATAGAATATTTAATAGAGGTACTAAATCTTTATACATATATATTTTATATACACACTTTAGTGCGGGTGGGTATATACGAGTATATAAATATATAAGAGTATATACCCAATTGAAATTTTCTTACTTGTCTTTGTTTCGGTTTGGAAGTGGGAGAATGCGTTTACTTTTCACATAACTTCTGCGCGCATGAATCATTTATTTTCTTTAAATTTTTGTAATTTGTATAGAAATTGGTGAATGGCTTCGTATTCCTACAAAGTTGCCGAGTCTTTTTAGGCCATATAAGGATATCTTTCATATTATTATCTTAATTTGTGATATTTTGTACATAAAGTTGTAAATAATTTGTAATATTTTAGTGATAATAAAAAAGCCGGAAAACCGGTGGAAACAAACGAAAAAACCGGTTGCACCGGTTGTTCGAAATTCATGATTTTGAGAAAAACCGGGGATGGTGGAAGCAAAAAACCGGTGGGCCGGTTTATTTTAAACCGGCTTTGATCACTCTAAACGGGCTATACTCCAAAAAAAAAATAAAATAAAAAAACGTTACAATAAACAATCTGTTTGTTTTGATTTTATGGAATCAATCTCAATCTATACGAAAAATCAATTTTTAGGTCTCGGACACAGAAACAAATTTTTGTCGCATGGTGTAATTAAAACAAAAACATTGCAGACAAATCTGTAAAAAAACAGATTCACTCGAAAAAGGAGAAATTTCCTTCACAAGCAAAGTCAGTTAAAGGGAAAATTTACAGAATGTTTAACAGGAGTGAATTAGTTCACAAAGATAAAAGATAAAATCCTGTTGCACCTCAAGCAAAAGCTTATTTTCTCCATCAGAAAAAATAAGCTTTTTATGTTAAGCTTTTTTGCTTCTGTATTCATGTTTGGTTTGTACAACGTTATTTTTAAATGAAAAACTTTTCCGCTATGCCACAGGTCAGAAGATCTGACACATTTTATGAGCTCTGTAGTACAAAATATTAAGGTCGGTTTCGGACTAGATATTTAAAACACCAAATTACTCACATACCAATAAAGTCAAAACAGCAGGTCAGACAAATTTAGTCCAGTAAAGCGACTGAAGTATATTATCAAAAGTGATGAAAGTGAAAAATGTAATATAGTATTGGTACTTTTATGTTTTTTTCAGTAAATTTAAACACCCAAAATGTTTTGCGTCGCAAGATATTCTTAAAACCTCTACATAAATGGAAAAAATTATGTTGAAGTGATGAGTTATTACTTTTTATACCCTCACTTTAGTGTGCAAGGGTATATATCATTTGCTACGGAAAAAAGTGTAACACGTCGAAGGAGTGACCTAAGACCCCAAGTATGTTCGGAGGAAATCCGTTTTGGGTCATTTTAAGTCGAATGAGCAATGTCCGTCCGTCTGTCTGTCTGTCTGTCTGTCTGTCTGTGAGTCTGCTGGCTGGTGCGCACGATAACTCTCGAAAGGAGTAACCGATTGACCTCAAATTTGGTATGTGGTAATATTTTTTTCTATCTCCAGCTAAGTTCGAAGATGGGCCATATTGGTCCACTCCCTCTAGTACCTCCCCCACAAAGGGTTAAAATGTTGTGAAATATTGATTCTTTAATAACTGCTATACTACTTATTCGAATCTTTTGAAATTCCACACATAGTATTAGCTTATTAGTCGTTATCAACTCGAGAAAAATGGGCGAAGTCGCCACGTCCCTTTTGGTACCTCCCACACAAATGCACCATTTTGCACCAAAAGTTAACAGCTTATAACATTAATAACAGTGTATAAAAATACTTGAAATTTTGTACAGTATTATGCTTTTATATTGCCTACAGTCCAGGGAAAAATGGGCGTTATTGCCACGCCCCTCTTTGTACCTCCCACACAAAATGCCCAAATCATACCACAATTTAATGTCTCATAACGTTTATACCAGTGCACATAAATGCTTATAAGTCGGCACAGTGCAATGAATTTAAAGTATCTAATGTTCAGCAAAAAAAAGGTGTATTTGATAAACCCCTTCTGGTACCTCCCACACAAATTGACAGAATAATTCGAGTAATATTCAATATTACATTACTCACAAAGTGAGGGTATACCTTAGTCGGTTTACCCGACTGAAACTTTCTTACTTGTTATACCCTCACTTTAGTGTGACGAGGGTATATATCATTTGCTACGGAAAAAAGTGTAACACGTCGAAGGAGTGACCTAAGACCCCAAGTATGTTCGGAGGAAATCCGTTTTGGGTCATTTTAAGTCGAATGAGCAATGTCCGTCCGTCTGTCTGTCTGTCTGTGTGTCTGCTGGCTGGTGCGCACGATAACTCTCGAAAGGAGTAACCGATTGACCTCAAATTTGGTATGTGGTAATATTTTTTTCTATCTCCGGCTAAGTTCGAAGATGGGCCATACTGGTCCACTCCTTCTAGTACCTCCCCCACAAAGGGTTAAAATGTTGTGAAATATTGATTCTTTAATAACTGCTATACTACTTATTCGAATCTTTTGAAATTCCACACATAGTATTAGCTTATTAGTCGTTATCAACTCGAGAAAAATGGGCGAAGTCGCCACGTCCCCTTTGGTACCTCCCACACAAATGCACCATTTTGCACCAAAAGTTAACAGCTTATAACATTAATAACAGTGTATAAAAATACTTGAAATTGTGTACAGTATTATGCTTTTATATTGCCTACAATCCAGGGAAAAGTGGGTGTTGTTGTCACGCCCCTTTTGGTACCTCCCACACAAAGGTACCTTTTTGCACCAAAAGTTAACAGCTTATAACATTAAAACCAGTGTATAAAAACACTTGAAATTTTGTACAGTGTAATGTTTTTATAGTGTCTATAGCCCTGTGAAAAATGGGCGTTATTGCCACGCCCCTCTTTGTACCTCCCACACAAAATGCCCAAATCATACCACAATTTAATGTCTCATAACGTTTATACCAGTGCACATAAATGCTTATAAGTTGGCACAGTGCAATGAATTTAAAGTATCTAATGTTCAGCAAAAAAAAGGTGTATTTGATAAACCCCTTCTGGTACCTCCCACACAAACTGACAGAATAATTCGAGTAATATTCAATATTACATTACTCACAAAGTGAGGGTATACCTTAGTCGGTTTACCCGACTGAAACTTTCTTACTTGTTTTTAGTACAAAACGACCCCTGTGTAGGGGAAGTATCATAAACGCCATGAAGCAGTGTCTATTAACGATTTACTGTAACTCGTGAGGTATAAAACAAGTAAGAAAGTTCAGTCGGGTAAACCGACTTATGAATCCCTTCACCTTGAGTCCCAAAATTGTTTTCCTAAATTTATTATTTTTTTGATTTAATTAAATTACACTGTCCAACAAATTGAGACTTTTTGATTGGAACAGAATAGCGACCCCATAATTCTGAAAGGGCATATTGAGTAAATCATTTTTGTAAAAAAAACTTATAGTCCAGCTGGTCCGAGTTTTTTTACAGTGGGTCAAAGTTTCCAATTTTTGGTCGAAGGAAAAAAGTGCAGTAAGTTTTAGTCTGAGAGATTACTTATTGTCAGAGTTATATAGTGAAATATTTTGAGGATCATTTTTGTGGAAGGGGTTAACCCGCTAGTTCCCATCTCAATGGGTCAATTTGGCCCTTTTTTAAAAAAAAATCTAAAAAGTCCTTTCAAAAAGGACATTTAAGGACTAAAATATTCTACGAAACTGTGACAAGAAGAAATCTCTCAGACGATAGGTTGGGTTAGGTTGAAGAGAGGAGACGTTTAAACGTCTCATGTCCATGGACATACACTTAAGCCAGTGGTTCGGCCTGTTGTGCGCTCCTTATTTATGATCTTTTTATACCTCACGAGTTACAGAAAATCGGTACTAGACACGAATTTTCTCAGTATCTTCCAGTCATATTCTCTGAGATGAGTCAAGTCTGGTAATATGTCGGACCCGAAATGTTGGGATCTTGCATGTGTGAAAGGCGGGCAGTGACACAGAAAATGTTCCATCGTTTCGATGTTTTCTCTGCATGCCCTGCATTCGTCGTTTCCTGCTAGTCCTATGCGATGAAGATGTGCTCGTAAGCTTGAGTGTCCCGTTAGAACACTCATCATCTTACTAATATCGATCTTGTTTAGTTTCAGAAGACTTCTTGTTTTCTTTCCATTTGGGTCACCCCACAGTATCTTTGCAGTTGCTCCTACTGTTGCGCTATTCCACACAGTTTTATGAGCCATCACTGCCCAGTGCTCCAACTCATTTTTCGTGGCTTCGAAAGGTTTCCAATTTTCCAAGTTTATTACTCGAAGTACTCTGCCCTTTGAAGCCAAGCTGTTTGCCCGTTCATTTCCAATCACTCCGTTGCGTCCTGGTACCCAGCAAATACGCAATTGACCATGGGCTGAGTAATCATTTATCGTTCTTTTACAGTCCAACACAGTTCTGGATTTGACCCTTTCCGATGTTATTGCTTTAATCGCCATTTGGCTATCTGTGAAGATGTTGGCATATTTAGGCTTTTTCGTGTTACTGAGCCAGTTCACACACTCCGTGATTGCTCGAACTTCTGCTTGAAATACCGTGTTATGGTCAGGGAGGCGAAAGTGAAGTTCGACTTCTGGTTCATCAATAAAAAGTCCCAGACCCGTCCTTCCTCCTCGCTTGGACCCATCCGTGTAGCAGCTGTTTCCCACTGGCACATGGGTCAAAGTGCAGTTCTAAATGCCCCGCTTATGCCTAGACAGCACATACGTTGAATTTTTTGCAAAGGTATTACGTTGCACTTCTTGTCCATTGATGTCCACCACACTACACAGGCGTAAGTGATTATTGGTCTAATCACGCTCATTTAAAGCCAGTGAGTCATATTTGGACGTAGTCCCCATTTTAAACCTATAGCTCTTCTGCACAACGACCAACATCTGTGTGCCTTTGTAACTCTTTCTTCAAGATGATCTTTCCAGTACAGTTTCTGATCCAATATTACTCCCAAGATTACTCCCAAGTATTTTACCTTTTTAGTTATAGCAATTGTCTTATTCAGGAATCGAGGCGGGGTAAAACGTGGGATCTTGGTTTTCCTTGTAAATAGACATATTTCTGTTTTGTCTGGGTTAACATTTAATACCCTTGGTTGTGCCCAGTTATATGCTATGTTAAGTGCCTCTTCAGCTCTTCTGCATAATAGATTTGGAAGAAAGCCCCTTACAAGTATTACAACGTCGTCTGCATAACAGACTGGCTTAAGTCCTTCATTGGTAAGGGCTTTTAGGAGACTGTGTATCGTCGTAACCCATAGAAGAGGCGATAAAATGCCCCCTGAGGTATACCACGATTTACCTTGTTGATCCAGTTTTTCAGCGCCCGGGCAACCTGAAACTCGTCTAAGGACTGGATAAGTGTATCGGTCTGTACATTGTTAAATGCGCCCTCAATGTCTATGCAAACAGCAAGTGTATACATTTCTTTACTGAAGGACTCTTCTATGTGGTGCACTACCTCATGCTGAACTGTTTCCACTGATCTTCCTTTGACATAGGCGTGTTGTTTAAATTTTAGCCTGTCATCCGCTATTTTACCTTTGACCATGTTATCAATTATTCGCTCCATTGTTTTTAACAGGAAAGAAGTAAGGCTAATGGGTCGATAAGCCTTTGTGGTCGTATAACTCGCCTTGCCAGGCTTTGGTATGAAGACCACCTTTGATTCCTGCCAGTTTTTTGGGGTATACGAATGGGTTAGGCATGCAGTGAAAACTCCAGCCAGATGAGTTGATACCAGATCCACCTCATCCACCGCAGAAGTGCTGGAAATATTCCATCCGGTCCCGCAGCCTTAAAGGGAGAGAAACTTTTTATCGCTTCTTTAGCCATACCATATGTAGTACTTGATGCAATACCGTAATAGGTACTTGATGCAATACATTTTCATTCTGTAACTGTTCCTCTGTTGGTCCAGCATTACCAGTCAGAAAATGAGTTTTCATCTAGAGCCTTACGGTATCCTCTATAGTTTCCATCCTTTTACCCGTTTCATCCACCAGTGTTTCGGTTTGGACATGAGTTTTTGAGAGGAAAAATCTAACGATTTTATTGTATTCTTTGAGTCTTCTGAGGTAGTCGTCCCAATATACAGATTGTTTTTTACGTCGAGCTCTGTTGTAAAGTCTGCGGACATCTTTGCCAATCGAGTGAATTTGTCCTGTCATCCAGGGTTTCTCCAAGGCAGATTTCCTTTCTCGAAGTGGGCAACTATCTTCGAATGATTTTAAAAGAGCCTCGGTAATCTTCTTAACATTGATATCAATGTCTTCTGCACATAGATAATCGCGTGTAGGCTGCCCCAATCGATTTCTAAGTAGATTTCCGAATTTAGTCCTATCGGTCTTAGCCTTATTACGGAAACTTATGGGGTTTGGCGGTGGCCGTGCAATTTTAAACCTTATATAACGGTGGTCTGAATAGGAGTGTTCATCCGAAACCCTCCACTCATGAATCTCATCAATAAGATTTTCTGAACATATCGTTATATCTAATACTTCTTCCCTAATTTTGTTAACAAAGGTTGCAGAGTTTCCTATGTTAAGAGTTATGAGGTCATTTGTATTCAAAAATTCGATAAGGGCGTGTCCCCTTTTATTGGTGTTAGTACTACACTGATAGAAAAAGCATCGTCATTCGTCAAAAGTCAGCTAACATTAAGTCATTTTACTAGACCCTATGTTTATGCGGAGGAAATCCGTTTTAGAACACATTAAGTCATTTTACTCATCCGTAAGCCTGACTGGAGCGAACGATAACCCTCGAAACTATAGTTTCCAGAGATTAAACAGAGGTTCGTCAGGTCGACGAACAAATTCATCAATAGGATTATCCTAACGTTAGCTGACTTTTGACGAATGACGAAGCTTTTTCTATCAGTGTACCCCAAGCGATATGATGGGAGTTGGCGTCACATCCAGCTAATAACTCATTACTTGTGTGTTTGGATTCCCTCACCAGACGATAACTTACTGCACTTTTTTCATCTAGTATAACGCTCCCTTCGTCACAAAATTTAAAACTTTGACCCACTGTAAAAGAAAACTCAGACCAGCTAGACCGTAAGTTTAACTTATAGTCCAGCTGACCATTTCTACACGCTGAAAAAAAATCGCATCTGTAGTATATTGTCCCAAACATATTCGGCTTGAAATAAACATATGTTTAGGGTACACTCCAAATATATAATATTTTACACACACAAATATTATATGTTTGTGAGGATATTGTTCTAAACAAAAATATGCTCCCATTCAAATATTTTTTATTTGAAACTAGTATTTCCGAAACAAGGATTCATTTGTAATTATTTATTTTGGTAATGTATTAAATGCCTTAACTTAAAGACAAGTTTTCTGTTTTTCAGATTTTCAAAGATAATTTTTTTATAAATTTTATATGTTTGTAAAGTTTAATCAAAACTTAAATCGAACAATCTTTCGCAAATATAAACGACATTGATGGATTGACAAAAAGTGATGAATAGGAATATTTATAAATAAGGACATTTTTAGCTATAAAGTTTAACACGAAAACTAGGAAAAACTACCTAAAATTCGAATAAGTCAGTAATGTTTTAAAAATATTTTTAAATGAAACATATTTGGAAATCTTCTTAAACAATAACTTTGTTTGTGTGTAAACACATATTTTATTTGTGAAATTCAGTTTGCAAATAAATTATGTTCTAATATATTAATATATGCGTTCCAAACAAAATTTCTTGATTTTCAAATAAAATTTATTGGTTAACAAATATATAATATTTAAAAAAATCGTTTCCAAGTATATTTTCTTTCGTTTCAAACATATCAAAAATTACGATTTTCCTCCGTGTAGAAAAATTATCTACTCAATATGCCGTTTCAAAATTATAGGGTCGCTATAAAATGCTGTTGGACAGAGTTATTATCAATTTAAATTGCATTTAATAACTTTAAAGTATATGTATACTGGTTTTAAGATAAAAACTGTTTACTTTTGGTACAAACCAAAAGGTGCGTACCAATTACGGTCACTTTTCTCTGAACTCTAGATACTATAAAAGCATTACACCGTACAAAATTTCAAGTATTTGTATTCAGTGGTATTAAAGTTAAAATATTTTAACTTTTGGTACAAAATGGTCCATTTGTGTGGGAGGTACCAAAAGGGGCGTGCCAATAAAACCCACTTTTCTGTGTACTCTAGGTACTATAAAAGCATTACTCTGTACAAAATGTCAAGTGTTTGTATGCACTGGTATTAAAGTTATAAGCTGGTAAGTTTTGGTACACAATGGTCCATTTGTGTGGGAGGTACCAAAAGGGGCGTGCCAATAACGCCCATTTTTCTCTGGACTGTAGGTATTATAGAAGCATTACAATGTTCGAAATTTCAAGTATTTGTATGAACTGATAGTAAAGCCACAAGCAGTTAACTTTTGGTGCAAAATGGTCCCATTTTTCATGACGTGTTAGCGACTAGCAAACTAATACTATGTGTGAATTTCAGAAGATTCGAGTAAGTAGTATTGAATGTACTAAAGAATCAATATTTTACTAAAAGTTAACCCTTTGTGGGGGAAGTGCTAGAAGGAGTGGAACAATATGGCCCATCTTCGAACTTAGCCGGAGATAGAGAAAAATATTACCGCATACCAAATTTGAAGTCAATCGGTTACTCCTTTCGAGAGTTATCGTGCGCACCAGCCAGCAGACAGACACACAGACAGACGGACGGGCATTGCTCAAATGACTTAAAATGACCCAAAACGGATTTCCGCCGAACATACTTAGGATCTTAGGTCAGTCATTCGATGTGTTACACTTTACACTCTAAGGTGAGGGGATAAAGATCATAAATAAGAAGCGCAAAACAGGCCGAACCACAGGCTTAAGTGTATGTCCATGGACATGAGACGTCTTCTCTCTTCAACCTAACCTATGTCAAGCAAATGCTTTTACATCGAAAATGATAAAATTTTTTCAATTTTAATTTTGTAAACCAATTAATTATTAAGTATCAATCACGACCAATATCACAATCGGCAATAAAATACTTTAAAAAAAAAATTACTAACGTTCCGGTCATAATTTAAATAAATAATTAAAAATCAATAAACTAGTTGTTTAATTACTAAAAGGACGTCAAGCTAAACAATACCAACAACTAAACTTTCAACAGGTTAGTTGGCAACCCTGCTGTGAACCGAACGTATTTTTAGCAGTGTTAAATCAGAGCAGATAAATAAATCGTTTTTACAAACAAAACAGTGTTTGCGCACAAAATAACTATATCCAGTCCTCTTAAAACAATTTCTGCTTACGGGAAAGTTGAAATATGCCCACAACAAGTCGCAGAAGTCTTAGAACGAAAAAACTTATTTGTGAACAATGTAAGTTAGAAATCAAAGAGGATTTCGATGCATTTATAGAATGTGATAAATGTACAAAGGCTTTCCACTCTCAGTGCACGAGAATGGACAAACGTCGGTTTGAGTACCTCTTAAAAAACAAGAGCGTGCTCTATACTTGTCATTTTTGTGACGGTGGCGAAAGTGATGAAGCAGGACTGAAAAAAGAATTGATGGAGATAAAAACAAAACTTGTGAAACTGGATCAGCTGAGTGAGATACAACAAACAAACAACAATATTCAAGAAACTATGCGTTTTATGTCAAAACAGTATGATGAAATACTGAAAGGTGTAGCTGAGAACAAAAAAAAGTTAGCACAAGTTGAGAAGGAGAATCTGGTGCTCAAAAGAGAGATTGTAAACTTGAAGTCATCTGTAAAAATGTTAAATGATGCTCGTGTCAGAAATGATTGCATTGTGAGTGGCTTGAACGCAGTAGATGGCGCTTCGGCTGTAGAATCTGTACTGAATCTAACCAAAAGTGTTAATATAGATATAAATGCTGATAACATAGAAGATGCGTTTTTCATAAGTGGCAACAACAGAAGAGATAGTCAAAAGAAAACGGTTATAGTCAAATTTTGTAACAAATCTGCAAAGGAAAAGCTTATGTCTGTTAAATCAAAACTAAAGGAGGATGAATCTACAAAAAATGTGTATATCAATGAATTTCTAAGTAAGGAGACATTGGAGTTGTTTAAGTATGCCAAATCAATTAAAAATGTAGGCTTCCAGCATGTTTTTGTTAAAAATGGGAGAATTTTGTATAAGAGAAGTGACATTTCAAAGCCGCAGATCATTCGTTCTGAAGAAGATGTGGATAAAATTCTTTTGAATGCAACAACATCCAAATCTTGGACTCGAAGTCAAAGCAAACAAGTAATAGCTGTGGAGGAAGAATCTAGTGCTGAGGAAGATAACCCCTTGTCGTTTGAGTCACCAAATTAAATAGAAATAATAAAAATTATTGAATTATAAATGAATTGTATTAAATTTTTTTTTTCTGTTATGGCTCCAAACCAATATTATAAAAACTTTTTAAACTTTAGTAGCAATATGTTGCATGTGAATTACTCTTTTTTAAACATCATAAGTATCAATGTTAGAAGCATTTCGTCTATTGCAAAATTCAATAAATTTAAATCCCTAATTGCTGGGTTTCCAAGGCTACCTGATGTGATTGCTGTGCAAGAAACCTGGTTTCATCAGGACCTGATACAACTTTATACGATTCCTGGGTATAAAAGTGTGCACTGTTGTAGAAGTGACGGATATGGTGGTACTTCTTTATATGTGAGTGAAAAGTTGAATTTTTCCGTTGAAAATTGTCAAAGCTTGAATTTTGTGGATTTGATTGAAATTTCTTTTAATAATCTTCGAATTGATACAAAACCTCTTAAAATTGTATCTTTTTATCGTTCTCAAAAATGTTCTGTTCCTAATTTCCTTTCTGTACTAGAGCAATTGCTGAGATGCATTGGTAATGGGTCCATTGTTTTGGTTGGTGACTCAAATATTGACCAACTTCGTTGTGGCCAATTTGAGGAGTTGAAGCAATTATTTCTAAATTATGATTGCCATGGTTGTCATGAGTTAATTACTAGGCCGGAATCTATGACTTGTATTGACCATGTTTTCAGTTATTTATTTAACAAAATTTATGTTGAATCAGTTGAATGTGGATTGACAGACCACAATATTGTCAGTTGTATTATTAAAACGAAAAATCAACCAATCAAAAATATAGAAACGCGTAAGACGTTCTGTGATGTAATTAAAGTGAAACAGTATTTGGAAAGAAATGTGTCAATTATTCCGCTAGATGGTTGCGATGATTATGCCAAAGAGTTTATAGATGTACTGACTAAAGCTATATCGGATGCAACTGTAGTGACTACGTACAGGAAAGATTTGAGGTTTGAACTCATGCCTTGGATGAACAAAAATCTGCAGATACTTATATTATACAAGGAAAAATTACTTTCTAAAAGGAGAAAACGAAAGAACGGCAAATATGATATTTTATTGAAACAAATAAGTAAAGTAGTTAAGTTGGCTTCCAGGGAGGCCAGGAAAAGATACTACTATAATAGCATAGAACGAGCAAATAATGACTCAAGGAAAACTTGGAATTTTGTCAATTTGGCCTTAGGACGTAAACAAAAAGTAGGTTTTAACATTGTTTCCCAAACAGATAACAAGGCGTTAAATGCTCAGGAAATGTCACATTTGTTTAGTCAGCATTTCACAAACTCTATAAAATATTTAAAGCAACAGATAATTGCTTATCCGGGTGATAACTGTAATCTTCTAAGAACTTTATGCCAGACCCCAAATAGATTTGTTCTTGGTCGATTTAATATACTTGAATTAGATGAAGTGGTAAGTGCTTTGAAGTACAATGCTTCGCCAGGATATGATAATATTACAGCGAAAATAATTGTAGAATGCAAAGATTATATAATCCCAACGATGTTAAATATTTTCAATAAAATCATAGTTACTGCTAAATACCCCCAAAGCATGAAAATAGAGAAGATTGTGCCAATTCCTACACTAAAAAAAAAGCGTACTGAAAATCAATGAATTTTTCGTAAAGTTTAAGATTTCGGCAATGATTTCGAGCCAAAGACAATCGCTATAAAAATAAGAAGGTTTTATAGTTAATTTAAAGACGTTAATAGTACTTGTTTTGAGGATGCATTTCATAGAATTAAGAATTTTGGGTAATAAAACTTATTATGTTTGGTCTTAAAATAAGCAAATTTTTTCGTAAATTTAAGTATGGCGCGTGCTTATTTTTAGTAAAATATCATATAATTTAAAACATTATCGTAATAAAATTTAAAATGTTTGTCCTTGATATAAGAATATACTGGTAATTAATTTAAGCCATACATGCATTTAAATACAGTTTTTTAAATATGTATGGAAAATTCGTTACATTATATTGATTATAATGTTACTCTTTTAAATGAATCATTCTCTTTGAAATCATTGGATATTCATAGAAAATTGGAAAATGCAAAAAAATATAATACATATTACGGATAACCTTGAACATTTTATAATTTAAAACAATATGTAATTGTATAAAGACAAATCGGCCAACACACTATGAAGTTTGACTATTATTCGAATATTGTATTGTTATGTATCGATTCTATAGCGGGATTCGTTTCTCTATTTGTTGTCCATGAACAATTTTTATCGGAACCGACCTTAATGATTTTTAACCTAGAATTTGGCTGCAATTTAAATAGAAATTATAGAAAACAAATATTATATTATTATATCATATAGTTTGTATGCTTACTCATTTCCTGCAATTTGTAAATTTTTAATTCCCCACTGCATTTTTCATATATCCAAATAAAGTTCAATTGCGCGAACTAAAATAAAAATAATTTGAATAGAAATCAAACAGAATGATTTATATACGATAAAGTATTAAAATAAATTTTATCATATAACTGTCACAAAATGTTGAAAAATAAGAGATATATTCAAATCATTGGAATATACTTACTTACACTGAAATATTTAGTCACTCTTCTACGACACAAATTCTCATAATAGATCCATACAAAATTTGCTGTACTAAAAGTTAAAAAAAAATATATTTATGTAAGATATTATTAATAATAGAAACTGATTGTTTTGAAAGTGGCGAAAGTGAAATTTTTCATATAAATTGAGTTATCAAAAATAATTTTCTCAAAAAAATCAATCGTGACTTAGATTTTAAAATCTTAAGTTTTGTTAGCAAACAAAACTACAAAAACTTCTTAAAAATTACGTCTGTAAAACAAAAGCTAATGCTGCTTATGACATTCTTAACCCTGGTGTTAGATTAGCAAATCTGTACGAATCCTAGATTAAGAGTCCATTTAGTCAACATTACATTTTTCATATAAAATGAATATGGAAGACAATATTTTATATTTATTTTTATGCAATACTTCGTGAAAAGAAAGCAGCTTATTTACAATTATTTTTGAGCAAAAACGCTTATTATTTTGATTTTAGTAAAACAAAAATATCCCTTGGACCAAATTATAAGGCAATATTTATACATACATATTAGGGCGGGTCGATTTAAAAGTCGCCCATTGCTCAGTGAAAATCGTATTCTAGGGATCAAAATAAGAAACTTTGCCGAAGGAAACCATACCTCTAAAACGAATTCTGATGTCCCGGAAAAAAAAATCCCACTTTGACCCATTTAGAGTGCTCCAATCGAGTCCAAATTTATGACCGACCCCCACTAACTTTGGAGGGTCGATCCACCCATGCCAGTGGCACACCCCCTGGAACTCACCTGGGGGATTCCCCATACAAACATTTCAAAAAAAATTAAAATTTTTGGCACTTTACATGACAAAATCAGCGAAATGGATATGTTTTTTCTTCCGAACATCAGAAGAAAGAACATCAATTCCGGGACATCAGAATTCGTTTTAGAGGTATGGTTCCTTCGGCAAAGTTTCTTATTTTGATCCCTAGAATACGATTTTCACTGAGCAATGGGCGACTTTTTTGCCTCCCCAAAAATCGACCCGGCCTAATACATATATTAAAGTTTATAAAGGAAACGATACAAAAATTGGACCAAATGGGCCTAATCTAACAGCAGGTTTAATTATGAAGTACTTATGAAGCAATTATGAACACGAAATCAAGGAAAAATTTAAACTAAAATTCAAAAAAGGAAAACATCTTTTTAAATAAATTATATTTGGAAAACTTTTTAACAATAACTTTGTTTGTGTGAAAACACGTATTTTATATGTGAACGTCAGTTCGCAAATATATTTTGTTCTAATACCGTAATATATGCGTTCCAAATAAAATTTCTTGATTTTCAAATAAAATATATTTGTTCAGAAATATATAATACTTACAAATATTGTTTCCAAATCTATTGTTTCCAAATCTCACTTATTTGTTGTAATTTATAAATGGCATTCAGCACTGTATTTTTCATATATCCATCACATTTACCTTCAAATATTGCGTGATCTAAAATTAAAATAATTAAATTTTTTCTGAAAATAAATCAAATAAAATTTTCTATAAACAAAAAAATGCAAATAAATTTTATCATATCACAATTGGGAAACGCTGAAAACTAAGAGAAATATTTCAGCCGTTCATATATAATACTTACGTTGAAATATTTTGTAAAATTTGCCACTCTTCTCACAAAAGACCCATTCTAAAATTGTTTTACTAAAAAAAATAAAAAAGATAGTTATATGTATAACATATTATTAATAATAAATTTCTATATTGCCACAAATAATTTTACATTTCTGCATTATGCGCTGGTATTTTTAATAAATAAATACTTTCAATTAAAATGTGTTTTGTTAATTTTGTAATTGCCAATATGATGTTTTAGGATAATAATATTATTTTTCACGTACCTAAACATTTTCCCATTGTCTCTTTCAGTATTACAAAATCTATTACTCACATTTTTATCATCCATTTGGCACAAATCTCTTACAAACAAGATCTCCTTCAAAAACGCATGTACATGCATCGCCATAAATAACATACAGCAAAAATAACTATGACACACGCACTCCCTTATCACAGAGATCGGTGGTGACGCCGACGGCATAACCACATGCATACACACATGTACACGACGGTTTCATTTGTTGTTGTTACTATGCTTTAGCAAAAATAACTGTTAACAGCCCATATTAAAATTATTTTCGGTGCAATATGCACGTATACTTACATATTCACAGCAATCAAATTTTTTCGCGTCCCTGACAACCGCTTCCTTCCATCGCTTGTAAATAACTGACGATTTAAAAGAAAACGAACAACAATACTGTTCTCTATTTTCTCTTCTAGCATTCCATAATTGATTCACACATTGCCAAACAAAACTGATTATCTGAGCGAGAGAGGGAGGGAGAGATTGTAAAATGCTCTCGTATGTATTCTTAAAAATAATGACAATAGTCATAAAATGTATTACCAAGAGAGCCTCTCCTTTAAGGGGAGCATAGCCTTAAATTTATTACTCAAATATCTCATACTGTTAATTAAGTCCGATTCGGCATTAAAACTATGACATGTCTACGTCATAGTGTTAATGTAGAAAATCCTTAAAAGTATTGAAATATTACTTAAAATAATGCGGATTGTCACAAAAATAATGTTTTTTTTTCTTTAATTTAAATGCGTACATTTAAAGAAGCGCGTACACAAAACTAATGATTAGATAGTCATTAATTCGAATTCAAAGATCTTTATATTAAGGAAAATTTCGTAAACAACATGTAAATTTTCATTATTTTAATGAAAATTGTCATTGAATTGATGCCGAGGTAGCATACTTAATATAAGAATGTGTCATCATTAGTTTTATTACTATTTTTTTTTTCAGTGTAATGTTTCAAATGCCACGTCTGTGGAACAATTTCGGCCCATTGCATTGTTATCTGTCATAGATAAGATATTTGAAAAATTAATTCATCAGAAACTACTAAAATATTTGGATGAGAATAACTTTATGTACAAGTATCAATTTGGTTTTAAAAAAGGATGTGGGACAGAGGAAGCAGTGGTAAATGTTTTGAATTTCATTTGTAGTTGTTTGGATCAAGGCTACTCGGGAGTCGCAGGAATATTTTTGGATTTCTCTAAGGCGTTTGATATTGTTGACCATAACATAATGTTAAGGAAACTGTTATATTACGGAATTTGTGGAAAAGAAAATGTACTCTTTAGAAATTTTCTATCTGATCGGTTACGATTTGTAACAGTTTCCGGAGAGAAGAGTTATATGACTCAAGTAGGAAGTGGAGTACCCCAAGGAAGTTGCTTAGGACCCTTATTGTTCTCTATATACTTAAATGATTTGGCAAATTTAAACTTGACTGGTCGTTTGTATATGTTCGCTGACGATATATGTTTATTTTATCCATATAAAAGTGATTTGGCTTTGAAAACAGCAATAGAAAAAGATTTATCTTCAATTCTGGAATTTGCAAGAATAAACAAATTGGTCCTTAATGCATCCAAGACACATTTAATTCGATTTAGACCAAATTCATACAATTCTGAAAGAAATTTCAATATAGTTTTTGATGGCAAAGTTGTGAATGAAGCAAGTGAAGTAAAATATTTAGGAGTTACCTTGCAGAGTAACCTTTCCTGGGATACTCACATTCGTGATCTAAAGTCTAAAATAGCACCGGCAATTGGAATCTTGTACAAAATGAAATACGTGTTAAACGTCAAAACTAAATTATTGCTATATCAGTCATTAATACAAAGTCATATTAATTACTTAGCAATTATATATGGGTCTAAAAATTCGAATTCTTTGAGAACGTTACAATGTATGCAAAATAAAGCATTAAAGACAATTTTTAACCTACCATTAACTCACTCTACTATACAGCTGTATACAGATGTTTGTAAGACAGTATTGCCTGTTCACGCATTATACCAATATCAGACCTTACTTTATGTCTATAAATCCTTGAATAATGTCGGATACCATACGATTCAATTTGCACAAAATCAGACATCTATTAATACGAGAAATAGGCTTAACCTAAGAGTTGTAAGATGCAGGTTAGAAATGACCAAGCAGCGCGTTGAGTATACGGGTGGTTTTTTGTATAACAGTTTGCCAAATGATGTGAAATATGTTAACAGTTTGTCTTCTTTTAAAATTCGCCTATTGAATTATTTGCGACCGAATCTCGAAATGCTTCTAAGATAATGTTAGAAAATGTGAATCATGTTCTAGAATTTATTCTTTAACACTTATACTTTTTTATATTTATTCTGAAATGTAATGTAATTATTTATCGTATAGTAAATTTCGTTGCCAACATGCCTCAATAATGCCTAAATGGCGCTGAGGCCCTCATTTTTTATGTTATGTAAAACATACAGTAAATAAACGCTATACATACAAAAAAAAAAAAAAAAAAAAAAAAAAACATTAATAAACTAAGACAAATTACTTACGAGTATAAGCCTATTGACAGTATTTTGTCTCTTTTGTATGGGAAATACAAAAAGTGGTGTTACAATTAGATCCATTGAAGAGAATAGTATGGACCCTACAGAAACATTGACATGTCTCGAATTTATAATGCTTGTGACATTTTTTTTAAACAATGTGGTCCCTTTTTTTTGGGAGGAAGTAAAAGAGCTATCGTTCTCGAGTTAATATCTATGGATATATTACTATGTGTAGAATTAGAGGAGATTCGAGTTCGGATATGTAGTATAGCAGTATGTATTATTGATTTATCTTTGAACTTAACCTGAGTTATAAAAAATTTCACAATAACACATACAAGATTTGAACTTATTGTGGAAAGCAGCCAGGCAGACGCAAGTGTACAGACATAGCGTAAATGACTTTAATTTGTTGAATATAGTTTTCTAAATAATCGACCTTTTATTTAACATTATTTTTGTTTTTTCAATGACAAGGCCTAGGTCAGGTGTTGTAATTGTTTATTTAATGTTATCCAATATTTCGCCATTATCTGTTTTTGTTGCTCAAAGAATAATGAAATATTGGATAACAATAAACAAACACGCTCGAGGTCGGGTGTTGTAGACCTCGAGCTTGTCATTAAAACAAAAATAGTAAATGACTTTATATGCAGAAATGCATCAGAAAATCGTTTACACAGAGTTTCGAAAGAAATTTTGTAAACTAGTGTAATGATTTAAATGGATTGATTTCAATAGTAGTGCAATTTACGCCAAATAGGTATATATTGTTCCTATGGCGCACTAAAGAGCATTTTGTCTCAGAAACCGGACAAAGTTATTTAAACCTATTTTTTAATCGAAAATATAATATTTATTACAAATAACGACAAAATCATTAAAAACATTAAATATTATTAAAAAGGAAGAATTTGATCAATCTGATTCATCAGTTTGATTGATTCTTGGAGTTTTTTTATATCTTTTAAAATATGCTGTTCTTCCGGCTCTAACAGTTCTAAACTTTCACCTAAGAAGGGTTGGCTTTTGGTACGTTTGCGTTTCCTTCAGAAGTTTAAAATGGGTCTGCTATGAGAAGCAGCCTATTCAGGACATCTTGGTTACACTGCAGCTTTAAACATGTTCTCGCATAAACTTGTTGGTATGCACGGTAGTGTTTATTTTAGTATAGAAGTTATTAAAGAATCAATACTTTAATAAATGTTGACCCTTTTTGGAGGAGATTCTCAAAGGAGTGGACCATCATAATCCATTTTTGATCTTAGCCTGAGAAAGAAATAATATTAACACATAACAAATTTTAAGTCAATCGGTTGCTATCGTGCACACCGATCAGAGAGACAGACGGACGAACGGAAATTTCTCAAATGACTTAAAATTACCCAAAATTAATTTCCGCCCAATATAATTGAGGCTTGTTAGACCACTCATTCGATGTGTTACACAGATGGCCCGCAGCAACTGATATATCGTCGGCTTAAATGCTATTTTGTTCCATACGCCATTTTGTATGATCGGAGAAAAATGCAAATTATTGCTTGAGTAAAAACGGAACTGAAGAGTTACACACTTTTATTCCATAGGGTTCCCAACAGTGCTTGTATGATTCTCATGCATTTCTATGCCATTACATTCAAAAATAAGCAACAATTTTTAAACATGTTATTTTGGTCCATATTAACTTTTGTTTTAACATTTTTTCGTATTTGTATTACATGGACACAAAGATATTGTGTTCGAAAGAACGCAAAATAGTAAGTAAATAATATAGGGAGATAGAAAACAACTCAGAAAGTTTAGTCGGTTAAACCGACTTATGAATCCCCTCACCTTGGGTCCCAAAAAAATATTCGTAAATTATATATTTTTTGTTTGAATTAAGTTATTATCAATTTAACGTGCATTTAATAAATTTGAAGTATGTACTGGTATTAAAGAATAAGCTGTTAACTTTTGGTACACAATGGGCCATTTATGTGGGAGGTACCAGAACGGGCGTGCCAATAATGCCTACTTTTCTCTGGTCTCTGGGTATTATAAAAGTATTACACTATACAAAATTTCACGTATTTGTATACACTGGTATTAACATTATAAGCAATATGGTCCATCTTCGAACTTAGTCGGAGATAGGGAAAAATATTACCGCATACCAAATTTGCAGTCAATCGCTTACTCCTCTCGAGAGTTATAGTGCGCATCAGCCAGCAGACAGACACAGACAGACGGACGGACGGATATTGCTCAAATGACTTAAAATGACCCAAAACGGATTTCCGCTAAACATACTTAGGATCTTAGGTTCGATGTGTTACACTTTTGGCTCGTAGCAAATGATATATACCCTCCTCTCTAAGGTGAGGGTATAAATAGAGACATAAAACAAAAATATCAAAATTATTTCCCCTAAACCAGAGTTAAATCGCTTTAGGAAAAAAATTATTGCTGATTCAGAAAGACCATGCTTGAAACCCTTAGTATCAACTCCTAACTCAAAAAACACAAAAATGGCGTTTGGAGCAAAATAGCATTAAGCCGACGATATGTGTAACCTCGTTCACACTAGACAGTTTATAAAAACGTGATTTTGTTGAACTGAAGCTGATACTTAATATGGAACACAAAGTATCTTATTTTGAAATAGTAGAAAAATGTGAAAAGCTTTTGACTGGTGAATATCTATGATGGTGAATATTGAGATGGTGAATATCTATGGTTTTTTTAAACAAATTATAAGCCGATTACTCTCGGAACCTTTACTAAACTACTAATTTGTAGAAATAACGTACTATAAATTAAATATAATTTTTGGTCCATGAGGATACCTAATAGTCATTATAATTATATGTATTATACATTAAAATTAAAGCAAGTCAAAAAGTTCAGTCGGGTAAATCGGCTTAAGGATTTCCTCACCTTAAGCCCCAACAAAATATTCGTAAATTTATTAATTTTTTTGTTTTAATAAAATTGGTGCAAAATTACTATTGGTGCAAAATGGTCCATTTGTGTGGGAGGTACCAAATGGGGCGTGCCAATAACACCAACTCTTCTCTGGTCTCTATGCACTATAAAAGCACTAAATTGTGCAAAATTTGAAGCATTTCTCTGTACGGATATTAAAGTTATAAGCAGTTAACTTTAGGTGCAAAATCCTCCATATGAGTGAGAGGTACCAAAAGGGTGGTGCCGCTTTTCTCTAGGTCCTATTAGCTATAAAAGCATTACACTGTAAAGTATTTGTGTGCACTGGTTACGTTAGTACACACAAATACTTTATACAAATACGTTATAAGCAGTTCATTTTTGGTGCATAATGGTCCATTTGTGCGAGAGGTACGAGAACGTAGACTTATATAGTTCGTGAACTAACATCACACAACTCGTTCATTTCAGCTCAGTAGTTCAACCCCGTAATTTTGCTCTCTCTTCTCATTTATTTCTCTCTTCTCAGCTGTTATGTGTTGTTTCCATTTTTATGTCATCATGAATTTAGGATTCTTCCTATACAAACACGTTTCTACCCATATTCCATTCATGTTCCAATCAGATTCATTTAAAAGCGGCTGATTTAAACTAGTGATCTGAACGAAATGAACTGCTGAACTAAAGAGCTGTTTAAGTATAGTGAGCTGGTAAGCTAAAGAGCTGGTGAGCTAAAGATCTGGTGAGCTAAAGAGCTGATGAACTAAATGAACGAACATCTTCACACAATTGAACTGAAATAAAAAGAGCGATCACTAAAAAGAACTGAAGTGCCCTACTCGTTTCATTTTCACTGTACAAAATTTCAAGAAGTTGTATGAACTGATATTGAGGCTGTAAACAATTAACTTTTGGTGCAAAATGGTGGGAGGCACCAAAGGGGCGTGGCAACTTCGCCCATTTTTCTTGACGTGTTAGCCACTAATAAACTAACACTATGTTTGGAATTTAAGAAGATTGGAGCAAGTAGTTTAGAACTTATTTCACTAAAAGTTTACCCTTTGTGGGGGACGTACATGTTTGAAGTCAATCGGTTACTTCTTTCGAGAGTTATTCTGCGCACCAGCCAGCAGACAGACAGGCGGACGGACGGACATTGCTCAAATGACTTAAAATTACCCAAAACGGATTTTCGACGAACATACTTAGGGTCTTTGGTCACTCCTACGATGTGTTACACTTTTGGCCAGTAGCAAATGATATATACCCTCTTCTCTAAGGTGATAAATATAAAGTACCAAACACAAGTTTGACAAAGAAATGAGCTTATCGAAAATGACAGAAGCCTGGCGCCCGGAAGGGTTCACGTTATCATAATAAAGGGTGGTCCAACCATAATACACGAAGTTAATTGTGAGTCACTCGTGGCAAGCCGTGGCGAGCATTTCACCCATATTTTGTTTCACACATAATGGTCATATGTCCTTCCATCATAATAAAACCAGTAAGGAAAGGCAGAAAGTCGGGCGGGGCCGACTATATAATACCCTACACCTCCCTAACAATGCGATAAGGGTCATTGCCATAATAATTTGGAATAATTGGTAAATGGGTAGAAACATATTATCTAATTCTGAAACGATAAACGCTAAATTAAGCAATATTCGTTCCTAAATTGAGAAACATCTTTTTGGAAAATGTTAATGATCGGAAGTAAAATAAAACTTCTATATATGGAGCTTTAATATAAATCTGAACCGATCTTCCCTGATCGGTCATGTAAAAAGACCTCCTTCTGTCGAATTTCGTACTGATCGGATATAAAATACAGTCTCTACAGCGCTTACATGTCAAATCGGGGGTAACATATATATGGGAGCTATATCTAAATCTGAACCGATTTTCTCCAAATTTGGCAGTATTCCTTCATGTAATAAGAAACCTCTTTCTGCCGAATTTCGCACTGATCGGATATAAAATACAGTTTTTACAGAGCTTATAGGTCAAATCGGGGGTAACATATATATGGGAGCTATATCTAAATCTGAACCGCTTTCTTCCAAATTTAATAGTGTTCATCCATATAATCAGAAACATCTTTCTGCCGAATTTCATACTGATCGGACATAAAATAAAGTTTTTACAGCGCTTACATGTCAAATCGGGGCTAACATATATTTGGGGGCTATATCTAAATCTGAACCGATTTTCTCCAAATTTGGCAGTATTCCTTCATGTAATAAGAAACCTCTTTCTGCCGAATTTCATACTGATCGGATATAAAATAAAGTTTTTACAGCGCTTACATGTCAAATCGGGGGTAACGTATATATGGAGGCTATATCTAAATCTGAACCGATTTCTTCCAAATTTAATAGTGTTCATCCATATAATAAGAAACCTCTTTCTGCCGAATTTCATACTGATCGGATATAAAATAAAGTTTTTACAGCGCTTACATTTCAAATCGGGGCTAACATATATATGGGGGCTATATCTAAATCTGAACCGATTTTAACCAAATTCAATAGGGATCGTCCTTGGGCCCAAAAAATGATATGTGTAAAGTTTCGTCGAGATCGGACCATAATTGCGACCTGTACTTTGATTACAAGAATACATGCACAGACAGACAGACGGACAGACAGACAGACAGACGGACATAGCTAAATCAACTCAGAAAGTGATTCTAAGTCGATCGGTATAATAAACGATGGGTCTGTTTCTTCTCCTTTTGGGTGTTACAAACAAATGCACAAAGTTATAATACCCTGTACCACAGTGTGGTGTAGGGTATAAAAATTTAAGATAGTTCTCTGAAAACTTTTTGTTTTATTTACAACTAACATCGTGCGTTTAATATGGATACTTTCACTTTTGTCCGCTTTTGTAGGCAAAATGCTCGTAAGTGTGTCGTCAAGAAATTTAAATGACTGGAAACTTTGTAGGCGATAATATGAGCGGTAATATGAAAACATAGGACTATTATGGTAATTTCTGAGTGTTACGTCAATTAGTCAAAATAAAAAATTTCAGCACTACCGGTAGGAATTTGTGGCTTCTATGGGGTCAAGAATTGAATCCGGACTGACATTTTTATGTGGACAGAAAGAATCTTAAAACAAGTAAGAAAGTTCAGTCAGGAAAAACGACTTACGAATCCCCTCACCACCAGTCCAAACAAAATTCGTAAATTAATTTTTTTTTCATTAAATTATTATCAATTAAAATGCATTTAGAGCGCCCCAGTAGGTGAGTTGGTAGCGTACTCGCCTATGTGTTTGGGGGTCGTGGGTTCGATTCCCACCAGCGGCTCTGGTCTGTCGCTGCAAAAATCTAGCCACATGGTCTTTGTAACCCGGCTTTTCTCTGGACCGTAAAATTAGAATATAAATTTACTTTGTATTGTAATTCATATAAATAAATAAATAAAATGCATTTAATAACTTTAAAGTATACACTGGTACTAAAGTTATAACCCGTTAACTGTTGCTTAAAAATAGTACATTTGTGTGGGAGGTACCAAAAAGGGAGACGCCCACCTTTCACTGGACTGTAGGTAATATAAAAACATTACACTGTACAAATTTTCAAGTATTTGTATGTACTGGTACTAAAGATATAAGCTGTTAAATTTTGGTGCCAAATGGACAATTTGTGTGGATGTACCAAAAGGGGCGTGTCAACTTCACCCAATTTTCACTGCACGGTAGGTACTACAAAAACATTACACTGTACAACTGTTATTACACTTGTATCGACTGATATTAAAGCTATAAGCAGTTAACTTTTGGTGGACAATTTTTCATTTGTGTGGGAGGTAACAAAATGGGCGTGTCAATAACGCCCACTGTTCACTTGACTGTAGGTACTATAAAAACATTACACGGTACAAAATTTCAAGATTTTGTATGCTCTGGTATTAAAGTTATTAGCAGTTAAATTTACGAAACTTACGAAATGGTCCCTTTTGTGTGGGTGGTACCAAAAGGGGCAGGGCCACTTTGCCCATTTTTCTCATTCTGATAGCGACAGATAAACCATTACAATGTGTGGAATTACAGAAGATTCTGATAAGTACACCCAGGAAAATAATTGGTTGGAATTCGATTTTAACAATTAAAAAATAGTACTAGCAACAAAAAGTATATTGCCTACACCGTCTTTCGGTTGTTTTTATATATAATTAGTTGAAAAAACAATAATAACATGGATACGATCAAATGAAAATGCTTGCAACTAAATCGATGGTTGTATCAATCGAATTAAGATTGTTTTTTCATTCACTCGGTTAGTTGTGGTAACCAATTTTAAATTTTCATTATAGTACCATATAATCGATTTTTGGTTGTGACAACCAATGTTTTATTTTTGACAACAGAAATTGTATCAATAGACCATCGATTATTATTGCAACGAATAATTGGTTACTACAACAGAAAAAATATTAATAAATAATCGTTTATTGGTTATCCTAATCATTTCCCAAATTTAGAATAATTAAATGTATTTGGGAAATACAACCGAAAGATTGGTTGCTGTTCTTTTGCTGATACATGACAAACAAAAAATAAAATTACTCGACATACAAAAATCTTCAACATTTTATTCAAGAACGGTATTGGTAATCAAAAATAATCTCGTGTGGATAATAATGTGTGGAATGCAGAATATGTTGTGCAAAATGTTTTGCATAAATAAAAAGTAAAAGCAACAATCATGAAATTGAAAGCAATGGGTTAAGCGATATTTGCATAAAAGTTTTGGGTTTTTTTTTGTACTAAAATGTGTGTCAAATATTTCCGCATCTCATAATAGTGATCAATTTGTAATATGGGATTTTTAATTTTGTTATGAATTGTTTTGTTTTTTGTTCAATATATAAAATAAAAATTAATGAAAACTGTTTTTAATTAATTGTCGGTAGTATATGACTGACAAATTGTCAGAGCAACCAATTTTTTAAAATAGTTGGTTGTGGCAACTACAACAGATAATTTAAGCCACCATTTTCGAAGTTGGCGCAACCAAATATGATTGTTGTCAACATGGAAGCAGAAGTATACCACAATCAAAATATTGATTGTCCTGATGGAATCGCATGAACTACCAAAATTCGGTTGGCAAATAATTCGGTTGAGGCAACCAAACTGTATTCTGTGTGTAGTATAGTTCACAAAATTTTAACCCTTTGTGAGGGAGATACTAGAAGGACTGGACCAATGTGGCTCATCTTCGAGCTTAGCCTGAGATAGAAAAAAATATCATCACATACCAAAAATGAAGTCAATCCGTTACTCGTTTCTAGAGTTATCGTGCGCTCCAGACAGACAGACGGACGGACATTGCTCAAATGAATGTCATATGAGAATGTCCTAAAACAGATATCCGCCGAACATACTTGGGGTCTTAGGTCACTCTTTCGATGTGTTATACTTTCGGCTAGTAGCAAATAATATATACCCTCCCCTCTAAGGTGAGGGAATAAAAAGAAGAATATTACTCCTATGAATGGTTATGGGAACAATGAAATGAAAATAACTAAGTGTTAGCTCAAATCGATTGTAAATGTATCGTTGTAAGAAAAGTGTAGGTCGTGTTTATGGTACGATTGTGATGAAATTTAGCACAGTTCTCTTTTTTGGCCCAAGGACGATCCCTGTTGAATTGGTCAAAATCGGTTCAGAATTACATATGGCTGCCCTATATGTACCTCCGTATGTACCTGCCCTATATGTACCTCCGTATGTACCTCCGATTTTACAGACATGCACTGTTCAAACAACTTTTTTTTAACCGATCTGAATAAAGTTAACACAAGAGGTCACTTAGAGATAATACTAAATTTGAGGAAAATCCGTTCGGATTTAGATGTAGCCCCATATATATGTTTCACAAGATTTAACATGTAAGCGCTGGAGAAACCGTATTTTATATCCGATCATAACGAAATTCGGAAGAGAGAGTTTTCTTATTACATAAGTGAACACTGATATATTCGGGGAAATCCGTTTAGATTTAGATATAATCCCCATATATATATATGTTACACACGATTTGACATATATGCGCTGTAGAAATTGTTTTTTATCCGATCACTACGATATTCGGCAGAAAGACTTTTCTTATTGCATGCATTAACACCAAATTCGGAGGAAATTGGTTCAGATTTAAATATAGCCCCATATAATGGGTGATCAATTTCGAGGTTCCCTACTATTTTAAATAAAAAAACACAGAAAATTCAAATTGAATGGGGAATTGGCATTTTTTTTTTTTAATCTATCAAATGGTGGCCGCTGCTATGTCTCACATGGTCCATCCGTTGAGTCCAATTTTCGATGACTCGTTCGAGCATTTCGACTGGTAACTGGCGAATGACACGCGTAAACGTTGTTCATGCGTAAGTCTTTGATGAAAAGCAACAATACTTAACAAAAAATAACATGACACGACTCTCACGTGATCTGTCAAAAAAAGGCTATTGAAAAAAGTATCTCTACTTGGATCACCCGTTATAACATTACACTAATTAATCAGTCAATTTTTTGCCAAAACGTTGTAAACATTGTTCAAGCATAAGTCTTTCCATGATGAAATGCCAAACAATACTTAACAAAAATAACATGACAGCATGACACGACTCACACGTGATCTGTCAAAAAAAGGGCTATTGAAAAAAGTATATCTACTTGGATCACCCTATATATATTCCCCTTATTTGGTAACAAAGCGCTTTAGAATTTGTACTTTACTTTCGATCATTGCAACATTTAGCAGAAAGAAGCTAATACTGCTTAAATTGGGGATAATCGGTTCAGCTTTATGTATAGCCACATATATACTACGTCTCTGCCTATGTAGTATTTAAGCGCTATGAAAAATGTATTTTACGTCCGATCTCTATCGCATTTGGCAGAAATGAGATTTTTGATCCAAGTTTATGAACATTTGTTTAGATTATGCGAAGTGAATAAGAAGATATTTTTGCGAAAGCGAATAATCCAAAGATGGTTTTTGCGAAAATGAATGCCAAAGCGAATGTTTAAATGATGCGAATAAATCGCGTACCATTATATTCTGTGGCTCCGCAAATATTTTGCGATATGTATATGGGAATAGTTGAATTGAATAGTCGGCTCTGTAATATTTACGAAATGCTGCTAATAAAATTGGTGATTTCTTAGTAAACTTCCACAATTAGAGTAGCATCTTTATTACAGGTATACGCTTTTTCTAAAGTTTTGTGGAACGTATATAAGAAATCTGGGCAAATATGTTGTCATTATAGTAAACAACTATGGTCGAAATCGTGTATCTTCTCAATGTAATATTTGATGTTAACATTATGTTGATATACGAGTATTAAAACAGCGGGAATAGATACTCAATGTAAGCAACATAACTAACATGTTGCCCATGGCGTATTCCAAGTAAATAAATACACACATGTTTAGCGACTTTGGATCAAAGTACCAAAGGTATCCCAAACATAAAGCCTTCACGCTGAAAAAAAATCGCTTCTGTAGTATATTGTCCCAAACATATTCCGCTTGAAACATATATATGTTTAGGGTACACTCTAAACATATAATATTGGAAACACACAAAACTATATACTTGGGAATATGTTATTCTAAAGAAATCTTTGTTTACATCCCAACATGTTTTTATTTGGGACTATTATTTCCGAAACAAATATTTATTCGCACTTAAGAATTCAGAAAATACGTTAATTGCGTTAAATTTTTTACTAATTCAAAGTTATTTTTTAGAAATATTTTATGTTCGTAAAAATAATAATTAAAATCGTATAATCTTGTATCAAAATAAATTAATTGGAGGATTGACAAGAAATGTGACTTGGAATACTAACTCAAAAATTTTAAATGATTGATTTAAAACATAAGTTAATGCTGCATATGGTATCATAACTGGGAGGTACACTTCGAAGCCAAGGAAAAATTAAAATTGAAATTCGAAAAAGTCAGGAAAACTTTTGGAAAACGTTTTAAATAAAATATGTTTGGAAAAAGTCCTAAATAATAATTTTATTTATATGATTCTAACTAGGATACTCTCCCGGCTTCAAGACCATTTTGTTTCTATATTATTATAGAAACAAGTATTTTATACATGGCGGTGTATAAATATGTATTAAAAATTGGCAGCACACATACTGGATCATGATTTCTGAGCCGTGACACTCGTTATCAACAGTTCTGCTGCAATTGTATGGGAGAAACGGAGCTCTATATGGTTGACTTCTAAACACAAGCAAATGAGAAATCTTTGTGAAACCACACTTCTCCAAAATCTTCCAAAACACAATTGTTAACCAAAGTTAATACAAAACACCAGCCATGTCCAATGAGAAGCAAATTTTGCTCCATCAAATGGAAAATTACCACACTATGCAGAAAAGCTTTTTATGGTTTTTGACTGCACTAAGTGTAGTTGTTTTGCCGAGCCATGCATTTGTTATGTTGCTTGCTTGCTTTTATTCGGTCTGCAAATCTTTGTGATTCTAACTAGGATACTCTCCCGGCTTCAAGACCATTTTGTTTCTATATTATTATAGAAACAAGTATTATACCATGTATAAAATATTATACCATTATACCAGACCGAATAAAAGCAAGCAAGCAACATAACAAATGCATGGCTCGGCAAAACATGGTGAGTCTTTTGACTCACCACAACTACACTTAGTGCAGTCAAAAACCATAAAAAGCTTTTCTGCATAGTGTGGTAATTTTCCATTTGATGGAGCAAAATTTGCTTCTCATTGGACATGGCTGGTGTTTTGTATTAACTTTGGTTAACAATTGTGTTTTGGAAGATTTTGGAGAAGTGTGGTTTCACAAAGATTTCTCATTTGCTTGTGTTTAGAAGTCAACCATATAGAGCTCCGCTTCTCCCATACAATTGCAGCAGAACTGTTGATAACGAGTGTCACGGCTCAGAAATCATGATCCAGTATGTGTGCTGCCATTTTTTAATACATATTTATACACCGCCATGTATAAAATACTTGTTTCTATAATAATATAGAAACAAAATGGTCTTGAAGCCGGGAGAGTATCCTAGTTAGAATCACAAAGATTTACAGACCGAATGAAAGCAAGCAAGCAACATAATTTTATTTATATTTAAACACATATTGTATTTGAGAAATTTAGTTTGCAAATATAATTTGTTGTAATATATTAATATATGCGTTCCAAATATATGTTATTGATTTTCAAATAAAATATATTTGCTAAGAAAAATTTGTGTTCCAAATATATTTTCTTTCGATTCGAACATATCAAAAAAGGTGATTTTGCCCCGTGTTCCAAACAATATTTTTTTGACATTTTGATCATCCTAATGAAGGCAACAAGTCCTGTTTAATGGATATCAATGAATAAAGGTACAAATTAAAGAAGTTTTTTAGAAGAGCAACAATTTAAAATTAACGTTTCTACACGCTGAAAAAAATCGCTTTTGTAGTATTTTTTTTCCAAGCATATTCGGCTTGAAACATATAATGTTAATTTTTTATAAATTGCTAATGTTTGTAAAATAATTATTGAAATCGTATAATCTTGGATCAATATAAATTACTTAGAGAATTGGCAACAAATGATGGCTTAGAATACTCAGAAATTTAAATTATTGATTAAGAACAGATGCTAATGCTGGGAGGTACAACTCGGAACCAAGGAAAGATTAAATCTGAAATTCGAAAAAGTTTCTTTATCTCTTCTGTAGTATATTATCCCACACATCTTCGACTTGAAATATACATATGATTGGGGTACACTCCAAATAGGTAATATTTGACACACACAAATATTATATTTTTGGAAGAATATTGTTCTAAACAAAAATATTTTGTAAGATCGGGAAACCGTTTGTACTGGGCTTTAGAAACAAATAAATAAGTCCACTTTATTTTTATTTAAAACCCCAATTAGTTAAACAAGAACTAATAAATAATTCAAACAACGGTCAACAATATATATAAGTATACCTAAAGAATTTTAATAATATAAAAAATAAATACACCGATTCTTTTCGTGTTTATTTTTTAAAATAAAGAGCACAATTTACTACATAATTTTTTATGTAAGTTTAACTAAATTCAAAAATATTACAAATAGGTCACAAACTGGAAAATAGGAAATGAATTTGGATTTACTTAATATTCCATCCACCAAGTAAAAATTTCCTAACATTTGGTAAATCCTCTCTTTTACTGAGGAAGAAATCTTTCGAAAAATTATATTTTAGAAAATTTTAACTAGAAATATCTGATTTTCCTCAATTCTAGTTCTTCTTGAATATTTGTTAAGGAGATAATTCCCATTCGTTTTAAGAGATTTTTCCTGGACTTAAATAATTAACTTCCCAGCAAATATATATACGATACCCCCATTTTAAAATATGATAAGTGCAGAAAGGCAGTTTTTCTGGAGAGAAGATTACTAGTTGCAAGTACAACCAGTAAGGAAAGGCAGAAAGTCGGGCGGAGCCGACTATATAATACCCTACACCTCCCTAACAATGCGATAAGGGTTATTGCGATAATAATTTGGAATCATTGGTAAATGGGTAAGAACATATATATGTGGATATATCTAATTCTGAACCCATAATCGCTAAATTAAGCAATATTCGTTCCTAAATTAAGAAACATCTTTCTGGAGAATTTTGTAATGATCGGAAGTAAAGTACAACTTCTATAGCGCTTTGTAACCAAATCAGGAGGAACATATATATGGAGCTTATATATAAATCTGAATCGATTTTCCCTGAATACTCATTCATGTAAAATAGAAACCTCTTTCTGTCAAATTTCGTACTGATCGGATATAAAATGCAGTCTCTACAGCGCTTGAATGTCAAATCGGTGCTAACATATATATGAGGGCTATATCTAAATCTGAACCGATTTTCTCCAAATTTTTGCAGTATTCCTTCGTTTAATAAGAAACCTCTTTTTTTGCCGAATTTCGCTGTGATCGGATATAAAATACAGTTTCTACAGCTATTGAATTTCAAATCGGGGGTAACATATATATGGGGGCTATATCTAAATCTGAACCGATTTTCTCCGAATTTGGCAGTATTCCTTCATGTAATAAGAAACCTCTTTCTGCCGAATTTCGTACTGATTGGATATAAAATACAGTTTTTACAGCGCTTACATGTCAAATCGGGTGCAACATATATATGGGGGCTATATCTAAATCTGAACCGATTTCCCCCAAATTTTGTATTGTATCTAAGTGTATCACCAGACTACTCTCTGTCAATTTTTGTACAAATCGGTTACAAAATGTTGCTTATACAGTGCATATATGCCAAATCGGAGATACATACATATCTGAACTGATTTTAACCAAATTCAATAGGGATCGTCCTTGGGCTTAAAAAAAGATATGTGCAAAGTTTCGTTGAGATCGGACCATAATTTCGACCTGTACTTTGATTACAAGAATACATCTACAGACAGACAGACGGACAGACAGACAGACGGACAGACAGACGGACAGACAGACGGACAGACATACGGACAGACAGACGGACAGACAGACGGACAGACAGACGGACAAACAGACGGACAGACAGACGGACATAGCTAAATCGACTCAAGTGATTACAAGTCGATCGGTATAATAAACAATGGGTCTATCTCTTCTCCTTTTGCAAACAAATGCACAAAGTCATAATATCCTGTACCACAGTGTGGTGTAGGGTATAAAAATTACTCATTTGTAGTTAAAGATTTCTTTTATTTTAGTACGATTTCACTATTTTCAAATAAAATTGAACTTGGTATTAGGAAATATTTTACTTCCGCTTAGTAAAAATTTAACTTAATTTTAGGAACAAGTTTACTTGGTTATAATTAAAATTTCCTAATTTATAGCACAAATTTCTGGATTTCAAATAAATATTTACTTGATTTTAGGAAATATGTAACTAAATTTTTAAAAGTTTCAAGTAAATTTTTCTTTGAACTAATTTACTAGCATGAATTTACTAGCGATCTTGTTCGAGCACTCACGGAGTGTGTGAATTGTCTTAGTAAATCCACAAAGTCTAAAAACGCTAATATGTTCACAAGTAGCCAAATGGCAATCAAAGCACGAACCGTGTTAGACTGTAAAAGGCTATAAATGATTACTCATCTCATGGACACATCGGAGCTATTGAAAACAGTTTGGTCACAAAGGGCAGCTTTTTTTGGTGCGGTTCTAACTGATTGATGTCCAACACACTATGCCGCTCCTGTAAAGGCAGTGTGTCATATTTGGACGTAGTCTCCATTTTCAGCACAACGACCAACTTCTGTGGGCCTTGTTAACTATTTCTTCTATATTATATTTCCAACTTAGTTCCCAGTCCAAGATTACTCCCAAGTATTTTACCTTTGTAGATATAGAAATTCTCTTATTCTCTTATTCTATGCATACAGCAAGGACTCTTCTATGTGGAGCCCTCCTCATACAGAGCTGTTTTCACTTATCTTTCTTTGACAAAGGCGTATTGTTTTAATTTTAGCCTGTCATCCGCTATCTTACTTTTGACCTTGTCGTCAATTATTCGCTCCATGGTTTTTACCAGTTAAAATTAGTTAAAATTTAAGTTTAGTCTATTTTAACTTATTTTTTGGGTTCATCTTTTTTGAGTGACGTTAGAACCGTTGACATTAAAAAAAGAGCCCTAACTTTACACCGTGCGATTCGGCTATGAATTTTGTTAAAGCCAATACCCTCTCTGCCAAATTTCGTACTGATCTGATTTAAAATACAGTTCCTACAGCGCTTACATGTCAAATCGTGTGAAACATATATATGGGGGCTATATCTAAATCTGGACGTATTTTCTCCGAATTTGGTAGTGTCCATTCACGTAATAATAAACTCTCTCTGCCGAATTTCATAAAGATCGGATGTAAAATGTGGTTTCTACAGCGCTTACATGTCAAATCGGGTGAAACATATATATGGGGACTATATCCAAATCTGAACCGATTTTAACCAATTTCATTAGGGATCGTCCTTGGGCCAAAAAAGAGCACTATGCTAAATTTCATCACAATCGGACCATAAATACGACCTGCACTTTGATTACAAGAATACATGGACAGACAGACGGACAGACGGACATGGCTAAATCGACTCAGAAAGTGATTCTGAGTCGATCGGTATAATAAACAATGGGTATATCTCTTCTCCTTTTAGGTGTTACAAACAAATGCACAAAGTCATTATACCCTGTACCACAGTGTGGTGTAGGGTATACAAATTCTGACTTGAAATTATGCAAATTCAACATATTTTTGTCCTTATTGCAAATAAATTTTTACTCAAATTTAACTAAATTTATGCAAAAAGAAAAATTAAAATTTTTATTGGACTTATTTAGTCTTTGACATTTTTTTGCGATTTTTTATCACCTCATCCATATCACTCTCCTCCATTTATATGTTTTGCTCTTTGGATTAATATCTTCTTCTTTGTTTTAGGAATTGAAATTGATTACTACACACGAAATGTTCAATATAATATGTATAAAATTTTACCTCCGAGTGAGATTCGATCCCAGAACCCTCCGTTTTGTGAGCCTCAACCAACTGAACTACTTAGACACATATATTTTTATGAAAAATTTGTTTTTAAATACAATTATATATCCCAAAATTTTCGAAACAATATATTTTTATGTACACTTGAATTTGATAAAAGGATTGCCATCATTGAATGATTAATAGAGTTGCCATTTAGGCAACGAAGAAATTTTAATATGAATGACATTTCCATATCAATTCCAAAAGAGTTTCGTAGCTCGGTATATAGTGTGTCTGGCTCACAATCATAAGGTTGTCGGTTGGACACGTCCCGGGCGTAAAATTTTTAGTGTTTCGCCATAAATTTAAGTATCTGCAAATAACGATTTGCGCAAAAATAAAAATTCCGGATTGAGAAAGGGTGTACAAAAAATTTTGCGTTTTTGTGGACTACTACATAGTCCGAAAATAGTTAATTTTTCCTTGATTTTAGTATCTTTTCTTAATTTTGAGTTCAAATTCATGGACTCGAAATGAGGATTCAAGATTATTTTTAGTTAAAATTTCCTAAAACTCATGCTTTCCAGTTTTATACCCTACACCACACTGTGGTACAGGGTATTATAACTTTGTGCATTTGTTTGTAACACCCAAAAGGAGAAGAAATAGACCCATCGTTTATTATACCGATCGACTTAGAATCACTTTCTGAGTCGATTTAGCTATGTCCGTCTGTCTGTCTGTCAGTCTGTGCATGTATTCTTGTAATTAAAGTACAGGTCGCAATTATGGTCCGATCTCGACGAAACATTACACATATCTTTTTTTTGGCCCAAGGACGATCCCTATTGAATTTGGTTAAAATCGGTTCAGATTTAGATATAGCCCCCATATATATGTAAGCCCCGATTTGACATGTAAGCGCTGTAAAAACTTTATTTTATATCCGATCAGTATGAAATTCGGCAGGAAAAGGTTTCTTATTACATGAATGAACTCTGTTAAATTTGGAAGAAATCTGTTCAGATTTAGATATAGCCCTCATATATACATTACCCCCGATTTGACATATAAGCGCTGTAAAAATGTTATTTTATATCCGATCAGTGCGAAATTCGGCAAAGAGAGGTTTCTTATTACATGAAGGAATACTGCTAAATTCGGAGAAAATCGGTTCAGATTCAGATATAGCCCCCATATATATGTTACCCCCGATTTGACATGTAAGCGCTGTAAAAACTGTATTTTATATCAGATCAGTGCAAAATTTGGCAGAAAGAGGTTTCTTATTACATGAAGGAATACTGCTAAATTCGGAGAAAATCGGTTCAGATTTAGATATAGCCCCCATATATACGTTACCCCCGATTTGACTTGTAAGCGCTGTAAAAATGTTATTTTATATCCGATCAGTAGGAAATTCGGCAGAAAGAGGTTTCTTATTATATGAATGAACACTGTTAAATTTGGAAGAAATCGGTTCAGATTTAGATATAGCCCCCACATATACGTTACCCCCGATTTGACATGTAGGCGCTGTAAAAATTTTATTTTATATCCGATCAGTGCGAAATTCGGCAGAAAGAGGTTTCTTACTCGAAGGAATACCGCCAAATTCGGAGAAAATCGGTTCAGATTTAGATATAGCCCCCATATATATGTTACCACCGATTTGACATGTAAGGGCTGTAGAGACTGTATTTTATATGCGATCAGTACGAAATTCGACAGAAGGAGGTCTTTTTACATGAATGAGTATTCAAGGAAGATCGGTTCAGATTTATATTGATTGTTCCTCCTTAATTGGGATCAAACCGCTATAGAAGTTGTATTTTACTTCCGATCATTAAAATTTTCCAGAAAGATGTTTCTCAATTTAGGAACGAATATTGCTTCATTTAGCGATTATCGATTCAGAATTAGATAATATGTTTCTACCCATTTACCAATTATTCCAAATTATTATGGCAATGACCCTTATCGCATTGTTAGGGAGGTGTAGGGTATTATATAGTCGGCCCCGCCCGACTTTCTGCCTTTCCTTACTGGTTATTTCATAAACTCCTTATGTCTATGTTGAGTAAATTTGATATATTTATGAACTATTTCAAGAAATATTACTTTAGTAAAAATATGTCCTCATTTTTAGTTAATGGACTATTCTGCATATCCCCCAAAACAATAAAATTTAGTAGTACTAAATAAAATTTCCCAGTTTTAAGAAAAAATTAACTCAATATGAATAAAAACATTGAACTAAATTGGAGTATGGATTTTACTTAAATTTAGGAAATACATTTTTTGAGTGTAATAACGAGAATAAGACAAATACATATTTGTTAATTTAATAGATATTGGATATCTTCAAAATTTAATTTTAGAATGTGTTTAAACTTAATTAAGCAAATAGAACAATTATGTTGTATTATTAATGATTTTGCGCCACAACACTCCTACGCTTTTTTAGAAATATGTGACGCCCCTTTATACAAATAATCGTAATTAAATTTCCTTACGACCACAAAAAAATCTCCTTAAAGTAACACTTTGTAACACTAGACGACACGGTTATTGAATCTGACTTTTAAGTGTCAAATTTTGCTTTCTTTTTATACCCTACACCACACTGTGGTACAGGGTATTATGACTTTGTGCATTTGTTTGTAACACCTAAAAGGAGAAGAGTTGGCCCATTGTTTATTATACCGATCGACTCAGAATCAATTTCTGAGTTGATTTAGCCATGCCCGTCTGTCTGTCCATGTATTCTTGTAATCAAAGTGCAGGTCGCATTTATGGTCCGATTGTGATGAAATTTAGCATAGTGCTCTTTTTTGGCCCAAGGACGATCCCTATTGAAATTGGTTAAAATCGGTACAGATTTGGATATAGTCCCCATATATATGTTTCACCCGATTTGACATGTAAGCGCTATAGAAACCATATTTCACATCCGAAACCATATTTCACATACTCTTTTTGCCGAATTTCATACTGATCGGATATAAAATTACATTTTTTCAGCGCTTACATGTCAAATCGGGGGTAACGTATATATGGGGGCTACATAATAAAAATTAAATAGAGTGTTTACAGTCAAATCGGGGGTAATATATATATGGGAGCTATATCTAAATCTGAACCGATTTCTTCCAAATTTAACAGTGTTCATTCATATAATATGAAACCTCTTTCTAAAATAACATTTTTACAACGCTTACATGGCTAATCGGGGGTAACGTGTATACGTGGGTTATATCTAAATCTGAACCGATTTCTTCCAAATTTAATAGTGTTCATAAAAAAAAAAAACCTCTTTCTGCCGAATTTCATACTGATCGGATATAAAATAACATTTTTACAGGGCATACATGTCAAATCGGCGGTAACGTATATATGGGGGCTATATCTAAATCTGAACCGATTTCCTCCAAATTTAACAGTGTTCATTCATATAATAAGAAACCTCTTTCTGCCGAATTTCATACTGATCGGATATCAAATAAAGGTTTTACAGCGCTTACATGTGAAATCCGGGTAACATATATTTGGGGGCTATATCTAAATATGAACCGATTTTAACCAAATTTAATAGGGCTCGTCCTTGGGCCAAAAAAAATATATGTGTAACGTTTCATCGAGATCGGACCATAATTGCGACCTGTACTTTGATTACAAGAATACATGCACATACAGACAGACGGACAGACGGACATAGCTAAATCAACTCAGAAAGTGATTCTAAGTCGATCATTATAATAATCGATGGGTCTATTTCTTTTTATTTTGGTTGTTACAAACAAATGCACAAAGTTATAATACCCTGTCCCACAATGTGGTGTAGGGTATAAAAGGCGTAACTCAATTTTTTTGTTACTTTACAGGGGAAGGAAAAACCTGAAAAAAAGCCGACAAATTTAAGATATAACAAAATTGTTGTTCCATTTTTAAATAAAAGAGAAAACAAACTGTATAGCGATTTTTTGTATTCTAATATTTTACTTTAATTTGACAGTTGTTCCGCAAAATAAACAGAATACGGTAATTTTGACAAAATCAAGTTACGCCGTTGATATGTTAATCTCGATTTCATATTCAAGCCCTATAGAAACTGTCAATCAATCAATACGAAATTCGACAGAAAAAGTTTTCTTATTATATAAATTAACACTGCCAAATTTGGGGAAAATCGGCTCAGATTTCGGTATAGCCACCATACTCGTATATATGTTACCCAATATTTGACAAAAAACAGTTTCTGTAGTATTTAAACGTTAATAGCGTTAATTTACGACCGATCTTTATATAAAATGGCAGGAAAATTTGGCATAGTCCCATTGATTTCAATTTAATTCATGATCTATGAAAGAATACTGTGCATTTTAAGGTTAATGTTTTAGATCTTGTTTATTACGAACAACATCTTCAACTCTTTCTTTGGAATAAGCCTTGGTGAGTAGGTGAAGCTAAGCACTTTGTTAACTGTAACGAAACTAATTATTCAAAATGCCCCATTTCGCTTTGTTACGGAGGTGTAGGGTATTATATAGACGGCCGCGCCCGACTTTGGATCAGTGGATCAAATAATATAATTATATTTTTATTTATTTAGATACAAAGATAAAGATAAAATCATAAACTAAATGTATATAACGGTCGATCCAAGTATAGTCACTGAACACTACTTAAGCTTTTTTTCTCGACTTTCTTGAATGTAAATTAGAACAGTCCATTTTTAAACTCCAACAGTAAGCTGCCTTCATGTGTGTATCCCATATTCCTTTGTGTCGGTCCTCCATACACAGAGCCGAAAACACTATGATTTCTTTAACTATGCGTCTGGTTAAATTGGTTATGGTAAGGTCAAATGTACATGAAAAATAGTTGAATTATCATTATATAAGGTTAGTTTTTTTTAAAGAGGCAGAAAAATTTACCAGATAAACAAAAATTCAAAGATCATTCGGCTCTGTTGTTATCGAAGTTTTTTAACTGCTTTGTGTTAGACGAAGTTCAGTATTAAGTTACACGAAGTTGCAACGAATGCGATGGTCTTATCCCCCCACTCTTTATACCCTACACCACACTGTGGTACAGGGTATTATGACTTTGTGCATTTGTTTGTAACACCTAAAAGGAGAAGAGGTAGACCCATTGTTTATTATACCGATCGACTCAGAATCACTTTCTGAGTCGATTTAGCCATGTCCGTCTGTCTGTCCATCTGTCTGTCTGTCCGTCTGTCTGTCCATGTATTCTTGTAATCAAAGTGCAGGTCGTATTTATGGTCCGATTGTAAAGAAATTTAGCATAGTGCTCTTTTTTAGCCCAAGGACGATCCCTATTAAAATTGGTTAAAATCCGTTCAGATTTATATATGTTTCACCCGATTTGACATGTAAGCGCTGTAGAAACCACATTTTACATCCGATCTTTATAAAATTCGGCAGAGAGAGTTTTATTATTACATGAATAAACACTGCCAAATTCGGGGAAAATCGGTTCAGATTTAGATATAGTCCCCATATATATGTTTCACCCGATTTGACATGAAAGCGCTGTAGAAACCGTATTTTACATCCGACGTGTACGAAATTCTGCAGAGAAAGTTATCTTATTACATGAAAAAACACTGCGCAATTCGGGAAAATTGGTTCAGATTTAGATATAGCCCCCATATATATCTTCCACCCGATTTAACATTTAAGCGCTGTAGAAACCGTGTTTTATATCCGATCAGTACGAAAATCGGCAGAGAGAGTTTGCTTATTACATGTATGAACACTGCCAAATTCTTATCGCAATGCCCATTTTCGCATTGGTAGGTAGGTGTAGGGTATTATATAGTCGGCCCCGTCCGACTTTCTGTCTTTCTGTGTTGCAAATGTACGGACAAGGACAGTTTGTTAGGCAAAGGTGACCATCTACCGATGGTTTTAATTTTGGAGTGGGGACGACATTGGTTCAAAAGTTACATTATAATAACTGAAAATCCTAACCAAATTACAAAGAAAAAAATAATTGAAAAGAAATCAACAAACAAAATAGAATTGATAACAATATATACTCATATATACGTTTACGTGGACGGCACCTTTTAAGCGGGGACTGAACACTTAAACCCACAGACCAGAGTTTTTCATCAGATCAGCCCATCGGTAAATGGTTATGTTCTTTGAATCAAAGAATTGGGAAATAGCAAAACGTACTAAAAAAGGAAATAAATATTATTTATAGATACATACCTACATATGTACATATATTCAATACTCGTAACAAAAATAAAAAACAAGCAAGAAAGATCAGTCGGGTAAACCGACTTATGGATATCCTCACCTTGAGTCACCAAAAAAAATATTTTTAAATTTATTTATTTTTTTTAAATTAAATTTTATCACTTTAAATTGTATTTAATAGTTTTAAAGTATGTACTGGTATTAAATTAATAAGCTGTCAACTTTTGGTGCAAAGTGGTCCATTTGTGTGGGAGGTACCAAAACGGGCGTTCCAATAATGCCCTCTTTTATCTGGACTCTATGTACTATAATAATATTACACTGTACACAATTTCAAGTATTTGTATGCACAGGTATTAAAGCTATAAGCAGTTAACTTTTGGAGCAAAATGGTCGACTTGTGTGGGAGGTACCAAAAGTGGCGTGGCAACTTCTCCCATTTTTCTTGACGAGTTGGCGATTAATAAACTAATAATATGTGCGGAATTTCAGATGATTATTAAGAATCAATATTTCACTAACCCTTTGTGGGGGAGGTACTAGCAAGATTGGACCAATATGACCCATCTTCGAACTTAGCCGGAGATAGAGATATATATTACCCCATACCAAATTTGAAGTCAATCGGTTAATCCTTTGGGGAGTTATCGTGCGGACGGACGGACATTGCTCAAATAACTTAAAATGACCCAAGTAGAATATCCGCCTAACATACTTGGGGTCTTAGGTCACTCCTTCGATGTGTTACACTTTTGGCTCATAGCAAATTATATATACCCTCCTCTCTAAGATGAGGGGCATAATAAACTTGTGAAAATTTTAATTTTTATTGTTTTACGCAAATATTTGTACTTTAATTTAATTTTTAAAATTATTATAGCAACTATGTTTCTGGTTAAAAGCGGAAACCAATAAATAGTTAGCTTAACAATAAAAAGGATTCAAAAACAATATTCATAGTTAGTAATATTAACATATTCTTTGTTAAATTGAACATTGTTAATTGAACATGTATTGTACATATTATCATGGTGAAATCTTTCTCCTTGTTCCTCACTGGTGTCTCCTACATTTTCAGGAATAGTATATAAGTAGCTGTGTAAATAATGCACCATAAGGCTCATGTCACGGACAAAGGATATGAAACTGTTAAGCATATCGTTTACCAGTTCATCTGCGACAAACGAAGTCCAGGCTTGTCTCGTGCATCGAACTTACGGAGATAGGGTCCTTAATGATTTGAAAAATGCTGCTTTAATTTTTTCCCTACTTAACTGAGCCATTTTCATTTCTATTTCAACGTACATGTTTTCTCTCTTAAGCCACTCTTTTCTAACCCAGATGTACAGAAAGCAAGTATATATGGTGTAACCACTTTTCCAAGGAAGAAAACATTTTTAACTCCACACAAATCATTCATTGATCTTCATAACAAGCACATTCTCGTACCTCCACATAAATCGACAACATCATACGGAAATCATTTCCCAATATCTTTGAGTTCTGCATTTTACAATACTTTTACGGTGATTATAGTGTGACAAGCAAAATGTTTCCACGGTTCAATACTGTCACACTTTTTCGTCCTCCTAAATCCTCTCACTCCCAATGGAGCATAGGGCCTCAACATAGTTTGGCAAATCTCTTCTATCTCGTGCGGTTGATTTTATTCTGTTGAAATTGTATCCCATTCGTTTCATGTCTTCCTCAATAGTTCGGCACCATGCTTGTTTTTGTTTCCCTCGTCGAGTATAATTTAATAAGTTATTATACCCTCACTTTAGTGTGACGAGGGTATATATCATTTGCTACGGAAAAAAGTGTAACACATCGAAGGAGTGATCTAAAACCCTAAGTATGTTCGGAGGAAATCCGTTTTGGGTCATTTTAAGTCGAATGAGCAATGTCCGTCCGTCTGTCTGTCTGCTGGCTGGTGCGCACGATAACTCTCGAAAGGAGTAACCGATTGACTTCAAATTTGGTATGTGGTAATATTTTGATCTATCTCCGGATGAGTTCGAAGATGGGCCATATTGGTCTACTCCTTCTGGTACCTCCCACACAAAGGGTTAAAATTTAGTGAAATATTGATTCTTTAATAACTTCTATACTACTTATTCGAATCTTTTGAAATTCTGCACATAATATTAGTATATTAGTCGCTATTAACTCGAGACAAATGGGTGAAGTTGGCATGCCCCTTTTGGTACCTCCCACACAAATGGACCATTTTGCATCAAAATTTAACTGCTTATAACTTTAATACAAGTGCATAAATATGCTTGAAATTTTCTACAGTATAATGTTTTTGTAGCGCCTATAGTCCGGTAAAAAATGGGCATCATTGTACAGCCCCTTTTGGTACCGCCCACACAAATGGCCCGTTTCGTACCAAAGTAAACGGCTTGTAACTTTAATACCAGTGCATACAAATACTTTGTACAGTGTAATGCTGTTGTAGTGCCTATAGTCCTGTAAAAAGGGGGCGTTATCACCCCGCCCCTTTTTGTACCTCCCACACAAAATGACCAAATCATACCAAAATTACATAGCTCGTAACTTTAATATACCAGTGCACACAAACGCATATAGTTCAGCACCATGCAATGTATTTAAGAATGTACTGTTTACCGAAAAATATGTGTATTTGGAAAACCCCTTCTGGTACCTCCCACACAAATTGACAGATTTATTGGTGTAATGTTATATATTACATTACTCACAAAGTGAGGGTATACCTTAGTCGGTTTACCCGACTGAAACTTTCTTACTTGTTTTTATTTTTATACCATACACCTCGCTGTGGCACAGGGTATTAGGACTTTGTGCATTTGATTGTAACAAAGAAGAAGAGATAGACCCATTGTTTATTATACCGATCAATTTGTAATCACTTTCTGAATCGATTTAGCGATGTCCGTCCGTCTGTCTGTAGATATATTCTTGTAATCAAAGTGCAGGTCGCAATTATGGTCCGATCTCCACGAATCTTTGCACATATATTTCCCTATTGAATTTGGCAAAAATCGGTTCAGATCTACATATAGCACCTATACATTAGGCCGGGTCAAAAAAAAAAATTGCGGTTGTCCGCATCTCAAATGAAAGCTTGTTTTGTTTAATGAATATCCCCCTAATATATGTAGGCTATACATAACCTCAAAAATGCATGTTTTTCTTGAAAATGTCGGACATCATTGACTCAATCGGGAGCAATTCCATGTGTGCACTCCGCTTCTAACGATACCAATATTGTGATTCTCGCGATAATAGAACCAAAGATACGATTTAAGAGCGTAATTTTACGTTTTTTCATTTTTTATAAAGAAGAACAGAATATAATTTGTAAATGTATATTTTTTGATTATTGGCTAGGTATATTTTTGCACTTCTAATATGTTCGCGATGCTGTTATGCATGAAATTAGCTGTGGTCAGGGGATTGTGGACATCCCTATTACACAGAGAGAAATACTTGCCACTAATTTTAAGATTTGAGTCAAAGTCAAAAATGAAAATGAAACAACTAAGAAAGTTTCAGTCGGGTAAACCGACTAAGGTATACCCTCACTTTGTGAGTAATGTAATATTGAATATTACTCGAATTATTCTGTCAATTTGTGTGGGAGGTACCAGAAGGGCTTTATCAAATACACCTTTTTTTCGCTGAACATTAGATACTTTAAATTCATTGCACTGTGCCGACTTATAAGCATTTATGTGTACTGGTATAAACGTTATGAGACATTAAATTGTGGTATGATTTGGGCATTTTGTGTGGGAGGTACAAAAATGGGCGTGGCAATAACGCCCATTTTTCACAGGGCTATAGACACTATAAAAACATTACACTGTACAAAATTTCAAGTATTTTTATACACTAGTTTTAATGTTATAAGCTGTTAACTTTTGGTGCAAAAAGGTAACTTTTGTGTGGGAGGTACCAAAAGGGGCGTGGCAACAACACCCATTTTCCCCTGGACTGTAGGCAATATAAAATCATAATACTGTACAAAATTTCAAGTATTTTTATACACTGTTATTAATGTTATAAGCTGTTAACTTTTGGTGCAAAATGGTGCATTTGTGTGGGAGGTACCAAAAGGGACGTGGCGACTTCGCCCATTTTTCTCGAGTTTATAACGACTAATAAGCTAATACTATGTGTGGAATTTCAAAAGATTCGAATAAGTAGTATAGCAGTTATTAAAGAATCAATATTTCACAACATTTTAACCCTTTGTGGGGGAGGTACTAGAAGGAGTGGACCAATATGGCCCATCTTCGAACTTAGCCGGAGATAGAAAAAAATATTACCACATACCAAATTTGAGGTCAATCGGTTACTCCTTTCGAGCGTTATCGTGCGCACCAGCCAGCAGACACACAGACAGACAGACAGACAGACAGACAGACAGACAGACGGACGGACATTGCTCATTCGACTTAAAATGACCCAAAACGGATTTCCTCCGAACATACTTGGGGTCTTAGGTCACTCCTTCGACGTGTTACACTTTTTTCCGTAGCAAATGATATATACCCTCGTCACACTAAAGTGAGGGTATAAAAACGTAAAATTACGCTCTTAAATCGTGAATATCTTTGGTTCTATTATCGCGAGAATCACAATATTGGTATAGTTAGAAGCGGAGTAGCGAGTTCTAGCTGAACACATGGAAATGCTTCCGATTGAGTCAATGATGTCCGACATTTTCAAGAAAAAGATGAATTTTAGAGGTTATGTAATATCGCTCTAGCTCATTGGCGGCTCAAGATAAAGCCTATATATATTAGGGGGATATTCATTAAACAAAACAAGCTTTCATTTGATATGCGGACAACCGCAATATTTTTTTTTGACCCGCCCTACTATACGTATATATCTCCGATTTGGAATATATGCTCTGTATAAGCAAAATTGTTTAACCGATCTGTATAAAAATTGACAGAGAGAAGTCATTGATACACTTAGAGACAATACTGAATTTGAGGTATTTAATATAACCCCCATATATATTAGACCGGGTCACCAAAAAAATTTATCAAATGCGAGGCGGAATTTTAAAGCTTACCACAAGATAATTGCAAAAACATTTCTTAAATTTTTTTTGAGCCCGCGGAACTTTTTATTTTTACATGGCGGCCAACCCGGTTTAATATATATGTTACCCCGATTTGATATGTATCGAGACCAATACATTGATGTATCGCATGGATATATAGAGCTACAAACAAAAAAGATACGAAAAAAACGCTTTTGGGCCGATTCCGCGGGCTCGGAAAAAATGTTTTTGCGATTGTCTCGACGTACGCTTTTATATTCCTCGGGAACTTTTTATTTTTACACGGAGGCCAACCCGGTTTAATATATATGTTACCCCGATTTGATATGTAAGCGCTGTAGAAACTGTATTTTATATCCGATGAGTACGAAATTCGGCAGAATGAGGTTTCTTATTACATGAATAAACACTGCGAAATTTGAGGGAAATTGGTTCCGATTTAGATATAACCCCCATATATGCACATGTTCCTCCCGCTTTGGTATCGCTTTAGAAGTTGTACTTTACTTCAATCCTTAACGAAATTGGCAGAAATAAGTTTCTTAATTTAGGAACGAATACTGCTAAATTTGGTGGAAATCGGTTATGATTTAGATATGGCTCCCATATATACATATGTTCCTGCCTACTTAGTATTTACGCACTTTTGAAACTGTATTTTAGGTCCGATCTTTATACAATTTGGCAGTAATGAAGTTTTTGATCCAAGTTGATGAAAATCTGTTTAGATGTATAGTCACATCTATTTGTGCCTTCCGATGCTTGATCTGTGAACAAATACTGTGTATTTTAACTGAAACGAAACAAATTATTCCGAATTATTATCGCAATGCCCTTTTTTGCATTGTTAGGGAGGTGTGTATTATATAGTCGGCCCCGCCCGACTTTCTGTCATGAGATGTCACAATTTTTGCCAACTTGACTCATATTTCGGTCATTGTTGAGTCATCTGTCACCGTGTCCGAAATGTAACTTTTAGTTTTCTCAAAATGAAGTAAAAAAAAACGTTTTATTGAGCTCAAAATTAGATTGTTAAAAATAAATAAATCGTTTTTCATTATTTTCGGAAGTACAATTATTTATTACTCACATGTACTTAAATATTTTAATTTTTTACAACATTTACTCACTTGAAATGGATACATATGTATTACAAATTTTGCCTGAATGTTTTTGTTATACGTGTAAGGTCCTAGAGTGCATTTTTACACGTTTTGAAAACGAAATCGCACATATATATTATTTCTAGGTATGTAAACGAACCCTACAAAATGTAAAGAAAATTGATTTTGATTTAGATATAGCCACTATATATACTTATACGATCTGTATTGTATAGCGGGTCATTACGAAAACTAGACAAACATTGCTCAGAATTAAATGTAATCCTCATATATACAGGGTGGAGCGTGGTAATTTGCTTATTTGGGACTGAAATAAAAAAGTTATGAAGCTTACAAACATTTATTTTATACTTTAATTATATTGAACAGTAAGCAAATGTCGACCTTCGCTATCCACACACCGCTGCAGACATTTTCTGAAGTTTTCATGAACTCTAACAAGCATGTCGACTGGTATTCTGCCTATTCATCCCCAATATTGTTAATTAGGTCTTCCAAGGTGTTGGGACGGTTGATATACATCTTCGACTTGCTGCTGTTCTCAATGAAGTCACCCAATTTACAATTGATTGCCGTCCAGGAACACGTCCGCGTGGGGGAACAGCGAATCGTAAACGAAAAGCACGCTGCACTGCAATGATCGAGTGCGCATTTGAAAAATACGCTTCAACACAAAATTACCTCTCCTCGAATACAAATCTCCCGTCAACCACTATAAGCCACGCACACTCTCCACCCTCTTCGACCACAGTGCCGCCACAGCCTGCAGCGCGCTCCACCCTGTATATGTATGTTCATGTTGTAAATGTATGTAAATTTTCCAAACGACCCTTATTTCTTAAAGACAATGAAAAGAATATACTGGGGGATGTCCATTCCACTAAATGCTAAAATATTATTCTTAGTATATTGACTTGGTCAATGCAGGTACGGTGTGGGCGAAATCCAGCCTTTTCGTTTCTCATAGAGTTTTCAATAGGTTCCAGCCTGGTTAGTATTATAGTAGCCGACACTTTATATATGCTGTTTAATAGAGTTATTCCTCTCTACGTCTTGCATACATCTTCATTTAAACTACATAGGTCGATATTAAATATTCTGACCCAACTGATAGTCAATAACGAAAACAATAGATCGACCACTGCATAAAAATTTTGTGGAAAACCGGAATACCAAAAAACAATAGATTTAAACAAAAACTATGACGAACCCATATATTGTTTTTGTTAATAACTTAATGGTTATTTTTAAAAAACGTCGTTAATTGTGAGTAAGCAAATTAAAAATATAGGGAGATCTAAGTAGAGATACTTTTTTTCAATAGCCTTTTTTTGACAGATCACGTGTGAGTCGTGTCATGCATTTTTGTTAAGTATTGTTTGTCATTTCATCATGGAAAGACTTACGCCTGAAAAACGTTTACAAATTATTCAGTTTTATTATCAAAATAATCGTTCGCCAATTGCGCTAAGTCCATTTTTTTTAAATCCGAACATAAACACTTTCCAGTCGACCCACGACCTTGACACCCATGAGCAATATTTTAGCTCTCGTTAAGAGCTATCTTTTTGCCATTGACCGATTCCCGATCCGACGTACCGGAATCATCGGTCCATATTTCTTCAAAAATTATGCCGGTGAGAACGCAACCGCCAATGGCGACCGTTATCGTGCCATGATAACCGACTAGTTGATGCCTGAAATTGAAGCTCGTGAACTCGGCGACATTTGGTTTCAACAAGACTGCGCCACTTCCCACACATCGCATCAATGGATTTATTGAGAGAACACTTCGGTGAGCGGATAATTTCACGTTTTGGGCCTGTCGAATGGCCACCAAGATCGTGTGATGTCACTCCGTTAGACTTTTTCCTGTGGGGATATGTAAAGTCTAAAGTTTATGCGGACAAACCCGCTTCAATTCAGGCCTTGGAGCAAACCATCACTCGTGTCATTCGCCAGTTACCAGTCGAAATGCTCGAATGAGTCATCGAAAATTGGACTCAACGGATGGACGATCTGAGACGTAGCCGCGGCCAACATTTCATGGACATTATCTTCAAAAAATAAATTCCAAATAATGTTCATTCAAATGATAATAAACATTCCCCATTCAATGTGAATTTTCTGTGTTTTTTTCTTTAAAAAAGTAGGGAACCTCGAAATGGATCACCGTATGTTACAATCAATAATGACACGTTTCGGTTCTGAAGGTCCTGATGGTAATTGTGAAATTGTTAAACCCATCGCCATCTCAATCAGGCTGAACCAGCGGATGTTTTCAACACTAAAGAGTTAAACTTTGTATTTTAATGACACTATGTATCTCGATTTTTCACCCGAAATTTTTCATGTTATTTTCTAATGTAGTTTGGTATTCTATTCACAGACGTGGAAACTTTTGAATGGCTTGCATTTAGGTCAGAATTTTTAATACTGGTCTATGAAGTTCTATTTTGACTAAAAAGTTTGATATATGGTAAGATTACATCTCTCTTTGACCCATACAATGGCCTCCTAAATTTTTAATATGTTCTTTTGCTTTTTATTTACAGTTTGTCTATAACTCAATTAGAATATATCAGCCAATTATTAGTAGAAGTGTTTGTCGGGGAGCTCCTGGGAACATTTTACTAAAAGTTTTGACGTATTTGATTATAAACATAATTTTATAAAATATATTAAATATCATAATAGAGAAACTTCGGGTAATGTGGAACGCCTATTTCTATATTGAGGCTATTCAAAAAACTATTAACAAAAATTTCACCGGATTGGTTCCAATGTATTTGTTGAACGATTTCATAAGTGATTATAATAAGGAAAGTATGTTTTCTTAATATTAACAAAAGTTATACACGCAAAATCTGAGATACCCAAAAAACCGTAGTTTTGCAAAGTGGAGGGTAATGTGGAACACCCTAGGTGGTTAATGCGGAATACTATAACAAATTAAGTTAATACCCATTTCACCATTATTAACTTATTGCACGGCATCGGGATCCCATTGTCGAATTAAACCTTGCTTTGGCATGTTTCAATTCCGACTGTTATAAGAAAAAAAACAAAAGTTAGTCAACGGGTAATGTGGAACACTGCGGCAGCCGAGGTGGGAGCCGTGTTCCACATTACCCGCCCTAAGGTATTCCACATTAACCGATTGGCAAATAATTCAAAACAAAATTAATAAAAATAATATAACGTATTAAATACATATACTTACCGTTTAAAAGTAGTGCTTGGATCACTACTTATAATATATAATTGAAAAACATAGACAAATGCTAAATATGTAGAACAAAATAACTTTTCCAATATGCTCACAAAAAAAGTCACTACACGCGTTTTCACTCATAGTCCAATTGAAAACTAACGGTACGATGAAATTCATGGCCGTCCGCGTTGTGTTGATATACTTCAGTAAGCTATGCGTATATACAGACAGACTTGCCAAATAATACTTATTTTCCGAAATAAAGGGGGGTTCCACATTACCCGCATATTCCACAATACCCGAAAATACTCTACAAAACAAATTATTCTTTTGCGACAAACGTTTTATCATTTATTGATAAACTGTCATTGCGTGTGACAATCACAATAACCGTTCGCACCAAACGTTTCACAGTGTTCGTAATAAATATAATTCATTTACTATAAGTACACTAACCGTTTGCTATAAACGTGTCTCTAGGTTTTGGGATAAACATAAATAGTTTGCAACAAATACAGACAACAATTCGTCTAAAATTCGTTTGGAAGTAACGAATTTTTTCGTTGCGTGCAGTTGTGGACAGATTGAGTAATATCATTACCTTCCATACTGTTGCTCAATCCCTCGAATTACTCCTTCACCTCAGTAATTGTTCTTCGGTGACTGTAAGTAGCGTTCCATTTTGGTCGCGTATTAGTTTGGCTATTGTTTGCTATGCGATTGATTTGATGTAAATATGTAGTATCGTAATCGGCGCTTCGACTTATGTATCTTTTGCCAGCATTTCCATATATTTCATTTTATCATTCCTTGCTGATTTGTTTGCCAGTGTATTTTTTCTTTATTTCTATGCCACATGGGAACATAGGGCTTCCACAAGTGTCTTGTACATATTTTTTATAATGAAAAATTTTTTTCATTTCGTCAAAAACATGATTTTCCTTCTGGAGTTCATCTATTGTCAATCTTCGCCAGGTATTGCTTGGACGTCCAGGTCGGCGGCTAACCTAAGGATTCCATTCAAGAGCTGTCCTTTTTTATTGTTATTTGTCGTGTTATTGTTTCTTCGTTAGTTAATCTTCAAAGATCTGTATTTGTAATTGTATCGGGCCAGAATATGCGGCATATTATGCGCAAGCATTTGTTTATAAATACTTGTAATCTTTGAGTTGTTTGTTTTGACATCATCCATGTTTCGCTTCCGTAGAAAAGGATAAATTTAACACATGCATTAAATGTTCTCAATTTTGTCTTCTGTGAAAGCTGAGTTCATCGCCACGTTCCATTTAAGCGTCCAAATGCAGAACGAGCTTTGGTAAGTCTGTTAGACACATCACCTTCAATGCTACCATCATTCGACAATATTGATCCCAAGTAGCAAAAAGATTTGACGTAATTTATTTCTTGATTTAAATAATTATTTTGATTGATGATGCGTTAATTATATATTTATGTTTATTTCCAATCCAATGGCCTCGGCTATTTCGACCAAGTCGTTAACTTTGTTCTGCACATCGCTAGACTTGTGTGAAATAAGGCAAATGTCGTCTGCAAAATCAAGATCTTCTAGGTGCTACCGAAAGTTCCAAACGATTCTTCTTTTCTTTTCATATAGTTTTATTATTATTTCGTCCAACACTACAGCAAAGACGAGGGGTGACAAGGGGCAGCCCAGTTTCACGCCAGCGTTTGTTGAGAATGTTTCGATAGCTCTCCCACTATGTCTGACCAGTGTATATTGTTGCATACATGTACGGTCTTTGTTTACTAGTTTTTTTAGGGCGTTTCTCTTTTGAATTAGTCGCCATGTTTCTTATTTTATCCATAATTTACTCTTGGATTTTTGGATTGGTTTTAATGTATCTTCCGCTATTCGACTAATAACTTCTCCTCATTGTTGCCATGACCGGGTCATAGTGTTTAGAAGTTGGTCCTTCAAACAATTGGTGAATTCCTCTTTTATTCCATTATTTTGTAATTCATCAATATTCCGTATTTTATTGAAGAGCTGTCCATAAATATGCTATCACCATCTCGGGGTTACTGTCAATATCTGCGCCTCGTTGTTCGCACGTCTAGCAATGAAGCTGTCCATTTTCTGTTTACAAAAATGTGGTCTATTTTGTTTCTGGTATTACCACTTGGTGAAGTCCATGTATACTAATGTATATCTTTATGTGGAATATACATTACATACGTATAAATATCCGTTACATAAGTATAAAAGTCTCATAAATTGCATGTGGTTTATGTTTAGAAAATTTGCGTTTTAAGGATTTATGTGGAATATACATTACATACGTATAAATATCCGTTACATAAGTATAAAAGTCTCATAAATTGCATGTGGTTTATGTTTAGAAAATTTGCGTTTTAAGGATTTAGGTATTAAGTCTAATTTACGAAAGTTTTCTTCATGAATTGTATTTCTATCAAAGTGTAGTCCAAATGTGTGTTTTGGTTGATAAATAAATGAAACAAATAAATAATTTTAGGTGCACAAATCTTCACATCCAACAAATAATATATGCGATATTTAAAAAGCACAGTGGCAAATATACTGAAATAGAATGTTGTTACAATCCCACCCTACAATTAATGTCGATGATATTTTTGGTGGGGAATTCATCCGGAAAGAAAAAATGTACATTCAAGCATCGGTTTAGTAATCGAATGACATTGTGAATGAACCTAGAATTCAAACTTAGCGAAACGCATAAAAACATATTTAGGTTTTCTTATAATTGAAATTATTGGATGACATGGAAGGGAGAATAATAATGTATCGAACTGTGCCGCCATTCTTTGTAACTTATAAGCAAATCATAATTAGCTAAAACCATTAGATTTATATGTGCCATTGTTCCGATTTAATACAAATGGTGCATTTATAAAATATTTAGTATGTGTGTGTCCATTTCTTTAATTTACAACACTGTATAGCATTAGCTAGGCCATCACTACTGAACAAACATGTGGATGAGTTGCCTTACATCAAACCATACATCATTGACTTGTTGGCCTACAAATGGGTACGTGCACTTTTTTGTGAACAATTAATCGAAAAAGGAAACATTCTACCACTCACGCACACTTTCCCAAAAATTTGCACATTTTGCCAACCACTACATGTCTGCTTCAGTCTAAAAACCAGTAAGGAAAGGCAGAAAGTCGGGCGGGGCCGACTATATAATACCCTACACCTCCCTAACAATGCTATAATGGTCATTGTGATAATAATTTGGATTAATTGGTAAATGGGTAGGAACATATTATCTAATTCTGAAACGATAATCGCTAAATTAAGCAATATTCGTTCCTAAATTAAGAAACATCTTTCTGGAAAATTTTAATGATCGGAAGTAAAATACAACTTCTAAAGCGGTTTGATACCAAATCAGGAGGAACATATATATGGAGCTTTAATATAAATCTGAACCGCTCTTCCCTGAATACTCATTCATGTAAAAAGACCTCCTTCTTTCGAATTTCGTACTGATCGGATATAAAATATAGTCTCTACAGCGCTTACATGTCAAATCGGGGGTAACAAATATATGGGAGCTATATCTAAATCTGAACCGATTTTCTCCGATTTGCAGTATTCCTTCATGTAATAAGAAACCTCTTTCTGCCGAATTTTGCACTGATCGGATATAAAATACAGTTCTTACAGCGCTTACATGTCAAATCGGGGGTAACGTATATATGGGGGCTATATCTAAATCTGAACCGATTTCTTCCAAATTTAAAAGTGTTCATTCATATAATAGGAAACCTCTTTCTCACGAATTTTATACTGATCGGATATAAAATACAGTTTTTACAGCTCTTACATGAGAAATCGGGGGTAACATATATATGGGGGCTATATCTAAATCCGAACCGATTTTCTCCGAATTTGGCAGTATTCCTTCATGTAATAAGAAACCTCTTTCTGCCAAACTTTGCACTGATCGGATATAAAATACAGTTTTTACAGCGCTTACTTGTCAAATCGGGGGTAACATATATATGGGGGCTATATCTAAATCTGAACCGATTTCTTCCAAATTTAACAGTGTTCATTCATATAATAAGAAACCTCTTTCTGCCGAATTTCATACTGATCGGATATAAAATAAAGTTTTTACAGCGCTTACATATCAAATCGGGGCTAACATATATATGGGGGCTATATCTAAATCTTAACCGATTTTAAACAAATTCAATCAATAGGGATCGTCCTTGGGCCAAAGAAAAGATATGTGTAAAGTTTCGTCGAGATCGGGCCATAATTGCGACCTGTACTTTGATTACAAGAATACATGCACAGACGGACATAGCTAAATCAACTCAGAAAGTGATTCTAAGTCGATCGGTATAATAAACGATGGGTCTATTTCTTCTCCTTTTGGGCGTTACAAACAAATGCACAAAGTTATAATACCCTGCACCACAGTGTGGTGTAGGGTATAATTATTTCATTCTTAAAACGTTTCAATGTTGTCGTGAAAAACTCTTTTGTTACAAAACTTTGTTGCATTCGAATGCTGTACATGAGTGAGTGTGTTAGGAATTTAGTTTTATTTTATCAATCTATAAGCTACTATATTTGTACTTATTTACTGTATAAATGCATATCATTAGAAGCATGCGAAATGTTACTGGACACCCTAATTTCTTTACGAATGAATGTAAACATCATACCCTTTGTGTTATTGCTAAGTTCTGCGCTTAGAAAACTAGTATATACGATGATGTTTTGTTCTCCGACATAAGGATTTTTTTTATTCTCGTATCATTCGTCGCTTCGTCTTTCCCCTATTGCCTTGATACAAGTGCCGCAACATTTTGTCTGTTTCTATCCCTATATATTCAGAGAACTTTGTACTAAACCGGCGATCTTGCTATGTACTCAAAAACCTGTTCAAATTCTAATGAATTGCTTTGCTGGTACATACAATCGATCATCACTGACCAGTCTGAAAATTGTCATAGCATGGTTGAAGTCTGCCGTCTGCCCTGCTGTATACTAACGAGACAGAACAACAAAACGGGACTGCTTTTTTTGTCCCATCTAATCTGAAGAAAGAAGTCGAAATAAACTCTGTGAAACAATTATAATTGAATGCAAAACTATAAATGTGTTTTTTTATTTTCTGCCACTCAGTGAGCTCGTTACAATCTCGTACATTAAATTTGGTGCCGAAACCCGGGAAATAAGAAAACTATAAAAAACTTAAATTCAAATTCTTATAAAAAGTAATTAAACAAGTTTTGATTAAAAATCGATTTGCTTTGTTCACAACATGTCGGACTTAGAGCGAGCAATAGAAGATCAGCGGTTACTTTTGTTACGACTTAGACGATTTATGAGCGAATATGAAACAATTCCCTCTGCTTCAAAAACTCGTGGTTTATCCCAGAGTGTTTTGGAGAAAATTGAGGACGTCAATAAATTATTTGAAAGTAATCACGAACAGATCTACGACCATGTACGCGATAAATCCATACCACCAACTGAAGTTCTGTATTTGAAGGAGGATGTTTACTTCACATTTTGCCAAGAATTTTTGATTGCGAAGGGAAAGCTTCTGGATTATTTGGCCGAATTAAATACTACGACCTCCCCCATAATACATTCGAGCTTGTATAGTGATATTCGTCTCCCTAAAATAGATATACCGATATTTACTGGAAACTATTTGGAGTGGATATCGTATAGGGATATGTTTCTTTCGTTGGTTAACAACAACCATAGTTTATCCAACGTACAGAAGTACTATTATCTTAAAAGTTCTTGCAGAGAAACCCCTCTGACAATAGTTTCTGAATATCCTGCATCTGAGACTAGTTATGAACTTGCATGGTCTGCTTTGACTGAGAGGTACCACAACAAAAGAAAGATTTCAGACACAATTTTCAGAAAACTTTTCGATATTCCCAAGTCTGATGGTTCGTGTGAAAGTATAAAACATTTGCTTGACATAACAAGAAATTGCCTAGCTCTTTTAGGCACCTTGAACGTAACTTATGATAAATGGGACCCAATATTGATTCACATAACTGTCAGTAAGCTAGATATGCAAATATGCAAAGAATGGGAACAGTCGCTAAAGGCTTCGACCGAAATTCCACAACTAAAAGAACTGTACGCCTTTCTGGACACCACCTTTAGGACACTTGAGTCCATAAAAGACCACAACTTGTCCGCTGTTAAATCAGGCCCTAAATTAAGTAGTACATACAGGTCATCTCAAACACGTAGGGTAAATATGGTAGCCAATAGTGATAATAACTGCCCTTGTTGCGGAAAACGACATCTTTTGTATAAATGTTTCCAGTTCTCAGCTCTTCCATCAGCTGCAAAACGTGAGTTGATAATTTCTAAGATGATATGTCGCAATTGCCTGAATACAGGTCATTTCTCCAGAGACTGTCGTTTACAAACCCGTTGTCAGTCTTGACACATGGCACATCACACTATTGTGCACAACGAATTCTTTAATGAGGACAATCAATCCAATTCCTCACTTAGACCTAGCAATTCCAATCAGGTGGTTCATTCCGAAAATCCCTCATATAGCACTTCAAATAATGCCACTACTACAAATACAAACAATATTAATTGTAATCTCTCCTTGTTGCATGTTGCTGCGATGCCTCATGTTTGGCTGGCTACTGTACGTGTGATTGTACGAACAGAATTTGGTAATTTTAAACTCCGAGCAATTCTGGACCAAGGCGCACAAGCCACCTTAATAACTGAGTCAGCAGCACAGTTATTGAAATTGAAGAAATTTAATACATTTGCTTGCATAAACGGAATAGCAGGCAAATCAATGACAGTGAGAAAATATGTTAGGTTTTGTCTTCTCTCGGATACTGAGAGAGATTTTCTATTAGAAAGCAATGCCTATGTAATGCCATCCCTTACTTCTTATTATCCTGGCAATATAGAAAGGAATCAACTTCCAGATCTTGACAGCTATCATTTAGCCCATCCGTAATTTTACTTTAATGATAAAATTGACTTACTGATCGGTGGTGATATTTATGGGGACATTCTTTTACCACAGCAGAAGAAGTTTGATAGAGGAATATTTCTCCAATTAACACATTTCGGTTGGGTCGTTTCTGGTCCAACCAATGCCATCTCAAGTATATACAGTGCTAACCTTGTTATCTGCTCACTAGAAACCCAATTGAAAGCGTTTTGGGAGCAAGAGGAATTGACGGAAAGTCGAAAAGCTACCCCTGAAGAAGCATTATGCGAAGAGTACTTTAAGAAAACGTTTACTCGTGCAAACGATGGACGGTATACTGTTGCCCTCCCGTTTAAGTCAGAATTATATGGCAAGCCTCCACCAGCATTCTACCATACTGATTTTGCTGCATTAAAACGTCTTAAACACATGGAATCCCGCTTTGTCAGAGACCCTAGTCTCGCCCAAGAGTATATTAAATTTATGAACGAGTATGAGTCGCTTCATCATATGAAGAAAATTGGGTCATATCCACAATCCCTTCATTCGCAAGGATATTTCCTACCCCATCATGGTGTTTTTAGGCATAGTAGTTCTACTACAAAGCTACGTGTTGTTTTTGACGGTAGCAGTAAAAGACCCCCATATTCCGCTTTAAATGATGAGTTGTCCTCAGGCCCCGCTCTGCAAAACGATCTGCCAACGATTATTACGCGATGGCGTCGTTTTAGGATCGGTTTTAGAGCTGATTTAGAAAAGATGTTTAGACAAATACGTGTAGTTGATAGGCATCATCATTATCAACAGATTTTGTGGCGTGATTCAGATCAAGAAATTGCTGTCTATAATCTTCAGACAGTCACATATGGAACTAGTTCGGCGCCTTACCTATCCATTAGAGTCTTGCAACAACTTGCGAAAGATGAGTTTAAATCATTCCCAGAAGCTTGTCAGATTTTAATGACAGATACGTATGTCGACGACGTAATATCTGGAGCTGATTCTTTAGAGGAATCGAAAAACATTCAGGGACAGCTAGTCAACTTATTAGCATCAGGTGGATTTAACTTGCGAAAATGGGCTTCGAACTCCCCTCAACTAATGACTCACATTCCAGAACAGTTTCGAGAGAATGTGAATATGATTGACTTCAACGAACAAAATGTGGTTAAAGCGTTGGGATTGGTTTGGAACATGGGAGAAGATTCATTCACATTTAAAGTGAATTTCGAAGCTCAAGAAGACGTTACGAAAAGCAGCTTATTATCTGACGCAGCTAAATTGTACGACCCTCTTGGATGGCTTGCCCCAGTAACAATAAATGCTAAAATCACCTTTCAAAAGCTTTGGTTGGAAGGTATTGATTGGAAAGACCAAGTGTCCCATAAAACGCAGTCTACTTGGAAAAGGTATCTTAAGGAATTGACACTTTTGGAACAAATAAAGATACCTCGATGGATTGGATGCTACCGCAATAGCGAAGTAGAGCTACATGGCTTCTGCGATGCATCGCAGTCAGCGTTTGCGGCCGCTGTTTATGTCAAAGTGTTAGACTGTCGAGAATCCAAGGTGCATCTTTTACAATCGAAAACAAAAGTTGCACCTCTCAAGGTTCTATCAATCCCAAAGCTGGAATTGTGCGGTGCTACTTTGCTCGCTAAGCTAATGCATAAAGTCAAAACCCAGATAGATAGAAGCATTACAAATGTATTTTACTGGACTGATAGCATTACAACTATTTGTTGGATTCGAGCTGAGTCATCAAAATGGAATGTATATGTAGGAAATAGAGTTGCTGAGGTACAAAGATACTCAAATATTTCAGAATGGCGCTATGTATCCACAAAGGACAACCCTGCAGACTGTGCTTCCCGCGGTATAAGTTCTACAGAGTTAATAACACACCGACTTTGGTGGTCCGGCCCAGACTGGTTACACCTATCACAACAACTGTGGCCCCAGCAACCTGAAAACAACTATCAAACTGACCTCGAAAAACGAAAAACAAAGCTATTGGTCAATATAAATACAACAACGGAATATCCTGATATCTATTTATATAAAAATGAAACGGTCCATCTGTGTAATGGCATCACGTCAGAACGGCTGGAGCGATTTGGATGATTTTTTTTTTATTCGATTCTAAATTTTCACGAGATGGTTTATATAGAAAAAAAAATTAATTGGACAAAGGGGCGTGGTACCTCCCATACAAATCGCAGGTTAAAAATCCGATATTTCTGCTCCTATTATAGGTATAGTGCTGAAATTTTGTTTGTATGCATTTAATGGCAGATTATGTGAATTTTCCAAAAATGGGCGGAATCGGACCAATGGGCGTGGCCCCGCCCATATAAGCCAAATTTTGAAATTGAGATATTTTGCACAATTTGTTAGCGAGAGTGCTGGAATTTTGTGTATATGTAAACGGTGGCAGTCTACGTGATTGGTCCAAAAATGGGCGGGATCGGACCAATGGGCGTGGCCCCGCCCACATAGACAAAATTTTGATATCTTGCACAATTTGCTAGCGGGAGTGCTGCAATGTTGCGTATATGTATCTGGTGGCATTCTACGTAATTGGTGAAAAAATGGGCGGGACCGGACCAATGGGCGTGGCCCCGCCCATATAAGCCAAATTTTGAAATTGAGATATTTTGCACAATTTGTTAGCGAGAGTGCTGGAATTTTGTGTATATGTAAACGGTGGCAGTCTACGTGATTGATCCAAAAACGGGCGGGATCGAACCAATGGGCGTGGCACCGCCCATATAAGCCAAATTTAAAAAATGTGATATCTTGCACAATTTGTTAGCGAGAAACCTGGAATTTTGTGTATATATATCCGTTGGCGATCTACGTGATTGGTCCAAAAATGGGCGGGTTCGGACCAATAGGCGTGGCCCCGCCCACAATGACCAAATTTTGAAATTTTTATATCTTGCACAATTTTTTATCTAGAGTGCTGTCATGTTGTAGATATGTATCTGGTGACAGTCCACGTGATTGGTCCAAAAATTGGCGGGATCTGACCAATGGGCGGGCCACCGCCCATATAAGCCAAATTTTGAAATTGAATTATCTTGCTCATTTTGTTAGCGAGAGTGTTGAAATTTTGCGTATATGTATCTGGTAGCAGTCTACGTGATTGGCTTTCAAATGGGCGGAATAGGACCAGTGGGCGTGGCCCAGCCCATATTTTGATATATCTTGCAAGTATTATATAGGAAATACATGAACAAAAATGCTCGGTAAGCGATAATTACAGCTGCTCACTCCAATACAATCGCAATATGATAATGTGATGCAATATCAATGAAACAAGAATTTGGAAATTTTATAAGTATACATTTCTATTTTCTGGACTTTCCACTGAATTCGGTATTTTTTCATTCAGTGAATTTATTACTAATACCAGTAAGGAAAGGCAGAAAGTCGGGCGGGGCCGACTATATAATACCCTACACCTCCCTAACAATGCGATAAGGGTCATTGCGATAATAATTTGGAATAATTGGTAAATGTATTTTGAACCGATAATCGCAAAATTAAGCAATATTCGTTCCTAAATTGAGAAAAATCTTTCTGGAGAACTTTGTAATGATCGGAAGTAAAGTACAACTTCTATAGCGCTTTGTAACCAAATCTGGAGGAACATATATATGGAGGTTATATATAAATCTGAATCGCTTTTCCTAGAATACTCATTCATGTAAAATAGAAACCTGTTTCTGTCGAATTTCGTACTGATCGGATATAAAACACAGTCTCTACAGCGCTTACATGTCAAATTGGGGGTAACATATATATATGGGGGCTATATCTAAATCTGAACTGATTTTCTCCGAATTTTGCGGCATTCCTTCATGTAATAAGAAACCTCTTTCTGCCGAATTTCTTACTGATCGGATATAAAATACAGTTTCTACAGCGCTTGAATTTCAAATCGGGGGTAACATATATATGGGGACTATATCTAAATCTGAACCGATTGTCTCCGAATTTGGCAGTATTCCTTTATGTAATAACAAACCTCTTTCTGCCGAATTTCGTACTGATCTGATATATAATACAGTTTCTACAGCGCGAATTTTGACATGGGCAGCGAAGCGCACCGGGCTCAGCTAGTAATTAATAAATATAGCTCTCTGTCGAAACTAATTCGAGTTACAGCGTATATACTGAGATTTAGCGCAAATGCTAAACTATCGGATCATCAGATACGAATGCATGGTTTCCTCAGAACCGAGGAATTAAATCGGGCCCTACAAACACTTGTTATCGAAACACAAAAGATAGATTTTTCTAACGAATTGGTTCAGATACAAAAGATGAAACTCGTGCACCCCGGAAGCAAAATTTCGCAGTTATGTCCATTTATCGACGAAAAGGGGATTCTTCGTGTTGGTGGCCGCTTGCAAAAAGCTAAGTTTAATTATGAATTCAAACACCCCATTTTATTATCGAAACATAACCCTTTGTCACTTTTGATTTTTTCAGATGCTCATATAAAAACCTTGAATGGGGGTCTAATACAGATGCAGGCTTATGTCACCCGGAAATTTTGGATCGTATCGGCTCGTAATTTGGCAAAAATAGTGCAGAGGAAGTGTATAACATGCTTTAACTACAAAGCAAAAGCAGCGCAACAAATCATGGGAGAACTTCCAGCATATCGTGTTCAGCCAAGCCGCCCGTTTAAACACAGTGGAGTTGATTATGCTGGGCCAATTATTATAAAGCAGTCAACAGCTCGGAACGCAGTTACTGCGAAAGGGTACATCAGTTTATTTATATGTATGGTCACAAAGGCCATACATCTTGAGGCTGTCACTACGTTGTCGACGGACTCGTTTATCGCTGCATTCAGGCGATTCACTTCCCGCCGTGGTGTATGTACAGACTTATATTCCGATTGCGGAACGAACTTCATAGGCTCCAATAAGCAACTAAAGCTACTGCAGCGGAGAAGTCGTGAAACTATTCCGGGCGAGCTTCTTGATGTACTGGCAAATACTGGGACCAAATGGCATTTCATTCCCCCCGCTTCACCAAATTTTGGAGGATTGTGGGAAGCGGGCGTGAAGTCAACGAAACACCATTTAAAACGAATCATGGATACTCGAATTTTGACTTTCGAAGAGCTAACTACCCTGCTGACGCAAATTGAGGGATGTCTAAACTCTAGACACTTATGTCCCCTTTCCACCGATCCGAATGATTGTGAAGCGCTTACCCCTGCCCATTTCATCATCGGTGAGCCCATTTAAACAATTCCAGATGAAAGTCTCCTAGATTGTACTGCTGACAGACTTTCTCGATGGAAAGTAGTTGAGTTATTGAAACAGCAATTTTGGAAACGATGGGTGAACGAATATGTAAATCGCTTACAATCGCGGCCAAAGTGGCTAAAGTCTTCCAACAATGCGGAGTTGGAGATCTTGTACTTATATTAGATGAACGGGTACCACCAGGCCAGTGGCCAATGGCACGAATTACGGAAGTTCATCCGGGTGCTGATGGTCGAGTCCGTGTAGTATCCTTATTCGCTAAGGGAAAATACTACAAAAGATCAGTTTCAAAAATTGCCATGCTGCCTATTAAAGATGACTTTCCGCTAACGAAGGAACCTGAAACGAGTTGCTGTGAGTCGAGGCATAGCGGGGTAATCTCGGAAACCAAATAAAACACCTCTGAATTCTTCTAGCATGTCAAGAACAGTCGTTCTTTGTGCGGGGGAATGTTAGGAATTTAGTTTTATTTTATCAATCTATAAGCTACTATATTTGTACTTATTTACTGTATAAATGCATATCATTAGAAGCATGCGAAATGTTACTGGACACCCTAATTTCTTTACGAATGAATGTAAACATCATACCCTTTGTGTTATTGCTAAGTTCTGCGCTTAGAAAACTAGTATATACGATGATGTTTTGTTCTCCGACATAAGGGTTTTTTTATTCTCGTATCATTCGTCGCTTCGTCTTTCCCCTATTGCCTTGATACAAGTGCCGCAACATTTCGTCTGTTTCTATCCCTATATATTCAGAGAACTTTGTACTAAACCGGCGATCTTGCTATGTACTCAAAAACCTGTTCAAATTCTAATGCATTGCTTTGCTGGTACATACAATCGATCATCACTGACCAGTCTGTAAATTGTCATAGCATAGTTGAAGTCTGCCGTCTGCCCTGCTGTAAACTAACGAGACAGAACAACAAAACGGGACTGCTTTTTTTTGTTCCATCTAATCTGAAGAAAGAAGTCGAAATAAACTCTGTGAAACAATTATAATTGAATGCAAAACTATAAATGTGTTTTTTTATTTTCTGCCACTCAGTGAGCTCGTTACAATCTCGTACAGAGTGTGTGAGTAATTTTTGTATAAGTGCGTTTGACATGGGGTTCAACTGAATTCCCCTCTACCCTTCCACCATGACAGAAACACAAAATCATCCGTTCCTAATGTGTCATCAGTTTGGTTCTGATTCCTTTATTTTCTCTTTGTCCTATCAAACACATATATTCCAATGTCGTATGTGACCAATTTTGCAATAGTCGGTCGGTCATTGATGTCTGCTCTTGACGCTATTCACCTTTGTTTGTATTTGGATTCAGCCATTTGGCACAAGCCGATGACAGATACCTCGGAAATTTTTTGGTGACATTTGATTTTAAAATTGCCTATTGTACCACATGAAATATTGAATGCCGCTTTTCTATGGAGGCCATCATGATGCTGTCATCTTTTTATCCACATGGTACTGACTGGTTTAGAGAATGGATATTCACTGCACGTCTTAATTTGAGGACAATGAGGCATTCTGTTTGGCCTCCATAAATGCTTTTACTGTAGTCAGTATCGGATTTTTTTGTTTAATAAAATAAATGTACCTCTTTTAACTTGAACGAAAAATCTTTAGTAAATTCATTTATGAGTGAAATACGTTTTATTTGCAATGCGCTGAACAATATTTAATGGTGTTGAATTATTTCTGTGCATGTGCACTGGTATTAAGCTTTTCACGAGCATAAAGTTTGAAATAGTTTTATTTCTCTGAGTTACTTCTCGAAAAATGGAATGGAATGGTCAAATTGGTACTCATAATACTTGGGTTGTTACAATTAACATAAATAATAACAATATTTTTTAAATATGTAGCTATTTTTGACACCACGAGAGGGAGCCAAAGTCAATGGTTTTATGTGCCAATCGACCAAAAAACAAACTACCCTAATTGACGTTGTAAAATAGCTGTATAAAATTCGTTTAGCTGGGAAAATAATCCAAACTTTTTGTATATACCATATAATCGAATTAATAATAATACATAAATGCCAAATCAGCAGAAATTGCCTTCATACTATTCAAAATTGCTTTGGAAAATTCGTATTTTTTATTAAAGTGAAAAAAGTTTGCAAGTTTAATTGGAATGAGAAAAATAAATTGTAAAAGATACCTCCAATTTTATTTTTTAAAAACAATGTATGTGGTGTTACTATTACATAAAAAATATAAAAGCATAAAATATTTGGGCAGAAACTAAAAAAATATATATATATTTTACTACTAAAAACGTTATTTTCAAATATAAAAAGAGCCACCAACGCTTAAATTTCTTAGAAATACAAAAATTAATACTTATAAATTTTTTTTGAGAAAAATATAAAAAAATTGCTTTTAATATGACACTTTTTATGCCGAAAATAATAAATATTATATGGCATCGGAAAAAAAATCTCTTAAAGATCAATGATTTGTCACTAGGATATTCTCCTGTCTCTAGACCTACGTTGCCTCTATTATGTTTTATAGAATGCAAAGTTTTTTTAAAACGGTGAAGCAGGAACAATTACTTGAAAGCTCAGCTCATCGTACAGCCATTTCACGGATGCTACTCCGATCATTCAGCGAGGTTTAACTGTGATTATTCGGTCAAAAATCTAGCTCTAATATTCTAGAGACATGCGCTTCCAATGATATTATATGTCAGTAGCGTACAAAAAGTACTAATTCAGGGTTACGATGTTATTAGTTACCTCAATTTGCTAATAGGTATATAAATAACCTTTTATTTAAGAAAACATTTATTTAATGTAAGGTTGATTATCTGAGGAAGCCAGTCAGAAATTTTTCCGAGAAGCTCACTTTTTCCGTACCAGGAAAAATGGTCCAAACAACACCAACAATGATTTAATGACGAAACATTTAATAAACTCTGATCAAATTATGTGTTTTAAACGGCTTGAAAAATCGTCCTTTGAACCAGGGTTACCATACAATTTTTTCGAAAAGGAGGACTTTTGTGCCAGAAAAGGAGGATAATTGTAACATTTACAAAGAGAGTTTGAAAATTTCGGAGGACATTTAAAAAATACAGTAAATGGAAAGAATGAGTGTTTTACTATGACCAACAATTAAACTTTAAACCCGTAGGGAACGTCTAAAGTCGGACAGAGTCGAAGAAGTGAATACGTACACCACCCTATCGGAGCAGAATAAGAGGAAATATAATCAAGTTTTATACATGTTATTTTTCTAATGATAATGATTTGTCCAACAATTTGCATTTTATAGCGCTTATATGCCAAATCGGAGGTACATATCGTTCATTCCATGTCAAACCGTACACCTTTTTTGGGTCACCACTTCAAAATAAATCAGCATATCGATTCTCTGCTTAAAACAAAACATTTTATAGTTGGCGAAAAAAATTACAAAAAATTTTTCCCGATGTTATTAGCATCTGAAATCTTAGAAAATATTCTCAAAGGGCGTACGTTTCGAGTTCTATATTATCGAAACGCGTGGACGGATTTTTATAAAAGAAGGCTCATTTTAAATGTTTTTTTTAATCGTTCAGAATTTCGTTACCGTTTTTGAGTGCATCCGATGCATCTGCAAATTTGATTTGCGTTTTACATATCAATGACACCGACTTAAAATTCTGTGAAGAATATAGTTATGAAGCCCCATATATTCTAAGTGAACGCTGAAAATTTGAAGACGGTGTTCAGCCCCGTTCTTTTTTAAAAAAATATTTATAAAGAAATTCCTGAGATGTGAACAATGCATTTGTTCACATCTCAGGAATTAAAAACGCTTTTGTAGATTTATACAAATTAGAGCTCTACTTGAAGGGGTTGACTAGGACATCCTCGATAAATGCAAAAATTCGCCAATATTTGCATATATCGTTATTTATTTTTCCTCTTAAATTTTAATTTGTATATTGGACCTGGAAAAAGCCAACATAGATATGTGAAATATATAGGCATGGAGCCATTTCTAATCTGAGCTGATCCCGCAAATTTGTATCTGGTGTTGTCTACTATTTCTATTTCACTTAAAAATGTCAATATTTTTCATAGTTTATAAAGGAAAATCGTTGGCATTTTTTAGTAAATATTGTTTTAAAAAAGAACTAAGCTGAACACCATCTTAAAATTTGCAGGGTCAGTTTAGGACAAAGGACTATATTTTTTAAGTTGGTGTCATTGATGTACATGATGCAAAATAAAGTTGCACCACTAATGCATTTTAAAATTAATATATGTATTTAAAAGTACAAGTTACGACCTTAAAAACGAGCCTTCATTATAAAATTCCGTCCACGCGTTTGCATTTAACATAACTTCCAAAATACACCTTTTCAGATATTTTCCCAAATTTTTCAGATTTTGAATTTCAAAAAAAATTGTTTTTTTTTCTCTCCAAATACAAGATGATAATTTTCCATAGTAAAACACACATACAAATTTTCAAGACAATCGGGAATGTCGACACAATTTTTTTCGAAAAATTGTTCGGTTTGACATGGAATGAACGATAAACGAGTATATGAGGGATATACGAGTATAAATCGAGTATAAATCTGAACAAATTTTCTTTCAATTTAGCCATGTTTGTACTTAGTTTCAACATATAAATCAGGGATGTGGAGTCGAAGTCGGCGTTGTTTTTGCAGCTTTCACAAAATTATACTTTGCAATACATACATTGTACATTTTTAAAATAGTTTGTATAAGTATATAATCTTTGTATGAATGGACATACATTTGAAAGATTATGTTTGGTCCGGAATATAACTGATTTAGTACATTTACAAAAAATCATAGGTGAATTTTGGAAAATGATCTACTTCAACTATCTTTCCGATCTAAAATATCCATTGTTATGTAGCCACATAAAAATATTTATACAAAATATGTACGAGTGAAAAAATAAATTGTATGCACTTGAAAGTATAAATTCATGAAATTTGCAAAAACAATGCAAATTAGATATATGTGGCCTATATCTAAATTTAAACCGATTTTGACTAATTTCTTCCCAGATGTCAAAGCGTCCCTTTTTGCCGGCATGATTAAATCGACTAATATATATAATACAGAAGGTCTAGCTGCATTATTTTTAACTGTTAATTATAATAAACAAATGAAAGTCGATACTTCTTATTTGGAAATAATGTGACGAATTCGACACAATATCTTCAGAATGAGGGCATACAAATCGTTAAAATCAACTTCTAAAATCGTCAACATAAAACTCTACAATTTGCATGAAGTTTTTGAACTTTTTGACGCTAAGGAAACCAGCGAGACATTTTTTCTCCATTTGTGTGAAAAAAAAATCTTTTTTTTTCGAAAAAGTTTGTGTTTAAAAACAGCTAATCGGTGTGTAAATAAAAAGCAAATCGGTCTGTTAGGCCAGCGTATTAATGTACAGGGTGACTGATATGTAATGCAACAAAGTAAAGCGCTATATTTTTTTCAATTTTATTGTTCAAAAGCAAAAAATGTCGGAAATAACATAACATTTTAGAAACAGTTTAGATTTGTTCGAATTGGCCACCTTTGGCACGAAAGTGGCTCTGCGGTATTTTGGCCCATTCCCGGCGAAGCGCCGTCTTGAGATGATCGATACTTTGGTATTTTTTAGTGCGAACCTTACTCTCTAAAATGCCCCAGGCGCAAAAGTCCAACGGATTGATATCCGGAGATCTTGGTGGCCATTGTGCGGTAAAAATTAAGCGGGGAACCTCCTTTTTAAGCCATTCTTGGTTGACTCGTGCTGAGTGCGATGGTGCTGAGTCCTGTTGGAATGTCCATGGTCTGCGGCCGAAATGTTTCCCAGGGCTTCAATACTGTCTTTAGGACATTTTCCCGATAATATTCGGCATTTATTTTGACCCCATGGTCGATGAATACGAGCGGGGAGCGACCATCGGCCGTTACGGCGGCCCACACCATTACCATCGGCGGCGCTTGAGTTCTGGTGACCAATCGAAGGTGTAAATTTTCAGCTGACCTCTTTGGCAACTAAACACGATCATTTTGTTTGTTCACAAACTGCTCAATTTGGAATGGCTTCTCTTCGGAGAAAACCAAATTCGGTAACTGGCCACTTTCGTACAAGCGAAGCAACTCCTTGGCTCTTTCCAGTCTAACTTCTTTTTGTGCATCGGTGAGCTCTTGCACTTTTTGGAACTTCAATGGCTTTAGTCCAAGCTCATTTTTTAATATGTGTTGTATCCGTTCTCGCGATATGTTCAGCTCACGAGCAATTTTTCTACCACTGCGGCGTGGATTTCGATCAAATCTGGCCTTCACTTTTCGGATCATTTCTTCATTCTTTCATTACGTATTATTTATGTACATTTGTGTTAAATTATTTAATTTATTCGATTTTTTTGTACTTCATGTATTTTTCTTTATCAGTTCATTTCGATGTTATTCATATTCAAGTTCTTGTTGCCAATGTACAACTGTTGTTGTCGTTGCCCTATCGATGTTTTTTTTCTGCTGACGATCTGGAATGACGACGCATTGAGAGTACGTATATATGTATGTCGACATGTCCGACAATGTCGCGCTGTCCATCTGCCTGTCTGCTGGCTGGTGCGCACGATAACTCTCGTAATGATTAACCGATTACATCAAATTTGGTATGCGGTAATATTTTTCTCTATCACCGGCTAAGTTCGAAGAGTCTTCTGAAATTTCACAAATAGTATTACTTTATTAGTTGCCACGCTCCTTTTGGTACCTCCCTCACAAACTGCTTATAGCTTTAATATCCGTTCATACAAATACTTGAAATCTTGTACAGTGAAACGATTTTATAGTACCTAGAGTCCAGTGAAAGGTGGGCGTTATTGGTACGCCCCTTTGGTGCCTCCCACACATATTTACCATTTTGCACCAAAAGTTAACAGCTATTTTAATACCAATACATGCTTATTAAATGCGATTAAAATTGATAATAATTTGGTTAAATCAAAAAAATAATTCATTTAAGAACTTTTTCTGGGACTTAAGGTGAGGGGATTCGTAAGTCGGTTTACCCGAGTGAACTTTCTCACTTGTTATTTCTCGCCTTTTTCGGTTTATCAGTTCTTCTCATTGATTTCGAGTTATGCCTTACAAATTCAAAATGAAAATTTCAATTTATTTGAATTTCTATTTATTTGAAGTCATCATCTGTTTTCAACCCATCAAGCAATGTATCGTTATGCAAAATTAGACCATTTTTATTGTAAAGGAATATTACGAACGTTTTAAATTTATCGATAAAATGAATGTTGAATTACTGAAAACATAAAACTTATTTTAAATTTAAGGTATTGATATATTTTCTGAATACTTAAATAAATAAATCTTTGCTTCTTTCTGAAATAATAGTCCCAAATAAAAAAATATTAGGATGGAAACAAAGATTTGTTTAAAACAACATTTTCCGAAGTATATAATTTTTGTGTGCACTAAATATTATATGCTTAGAGGTACCTTAAAAATATATATGTTTGGGACAATATACTACAGAAGCGATTTTTTTCAGCGTGTATTTTCAATGACTCTGAGACATAATTGAGTTTCAATGTCTTTAATGTGCCGAATTATCTCATCCTTTAGCTCTTGAATTGTTATTTTCTTATTGACGTACACTTTTTCTTTTAAATATCCAGAAACAAAGAAGTACAAAGTTGCCAAATCACATGATCGTGGCGGCCAATTAACATCGCCACGACGCATAGTGGGTTGTTGTGCCAAAAATATAAGAAGGGTTTTAGATCATTGAAATTTGGCACCGAGTATTATATTGGCTTAATTAAGAAAAACAAGTAAGAAAGTTTCAGTCGGGTAAACCGACTAAGCTATACCCTCACATTACACTAATAAATCTGTCAATTTGTGTGGGAGGTACCGGAAGGGGTTTCTCCAAATACACCTATTTTTCTGTAAACAGCAGATTCTTAATTACATTGCATTGTGCCGAACTATAAGCGTTTATGTGCACTGGTATATTAAAGTTACGAGCTATGTAATTTTGGTATGATTTGGTCATTTTGTGTGGGAGGTACAAAAAGGGGCGGGGTGATAACGCCCACTTTTTACAGGACTATAGCCACTACAACAGCATTATACTGTACAAAATTTCAAGTATTTGTATGCACTGGTTTTAAAGTTACAAGCCGTTTACTTTTGGTACGAAACGGTCAATATGTGTGGAGGTACCAAAAGGGGCTGTATAATAACGCTCATTTTTTACCGGACTATAGGCGCTACAAAAACATTATACTGTAGAAAATTTCAAGCATTTTTATGCACTTGTATTAAAGTTATAAGCAGTTAAATTTTGATGCAAAATGGTCCATTTGTGTGGGAGGTACCAAAAGGGGCATGCCAACTTCACCCATTTTTCTCGAGGTATTAGCGACTAATAACTAATATATATATTATGTGTAGAATTTCAGAAGATTTGAATAAGCAGTATAGAAGTTATTAAAGAATCAATATTTCACTAAATTTTAACCCTTTGAGTGGGAGGCACCAGAAGGAGTAGACCAATATGGCCCATCTTCGAACTCACCCGGAAATAGATAAAAATATTACCGCATACCAAATTTGAAGTCAATCGGTTACTCCTTTCGAGAGTTATCGTGCGCACCAGCCAGCAGACAGAAAGACCGACAGACAGACAGACAGACATACGGACATTGCTCATTCGACTTAAAATTACCCAAAACGAATATCCGCCGAACATACTTGGGTTCTTAGGTCACTCCTTCGATGTGTTACACTTTTTTCCGTAGCAAATGATATATACCCTCGTATCACTAAAGTGAGGGTATAAATATGGTATTTCATCAAAATCGGTCACGCTACCTGCCCACCACCCATACAATTAAAATCGATTTTATCTCAAAAAATTGATAATTCTCTTTCATAAAATTTAAAAGTTTGTTCAACAAACGGTGAAAGATTTTTTTTGCATTTATTTAAAAAATAGTGTCCCGTCCTTCATTTCGTTGCAGTCAAAAGACCGAGCTCGACCGAGCCATTTTTTTTATTCCAATGAAAACTGCAAACTCTGAAGTTAATATAGCCATTTTATTTCTTTCATATCCACTAAAATATAAGTATATATGCAATCCAAATAAATTTTTTATAACCTACACCACACTGTGGTACAGGGTATTATAACTTTGTGCATTTGTTTGTAACACCCAAAAGGAGAAGAAATAGACCCATCGTTTATTATACCGATCGACTTAGACTCACTTTCTGAGTTGATTTAGCTATGTCCGTCTGTCTGTCCGTCTGTCCGTCTGTGCATGTATTCTTGTAATCAAAGTACAGGTCGCAATTATGGTCCGATCTCGATGAAACTTTACACATATCTTTTTTTTGGCCCAAGGACGATCCCTATTGAATTTGGTTAAACTCGGTTCAGATTTAGATATAGCCCCCATATATACGTTACCCCCGATTTGACATGTGAGCGCTGTAAAAATGTTATTTTATATCCGATCATTGCGAAAGTCGGCAAAAAGAGGTTTCTTTCTACATGAAGGAATACTGCCAAATTCGGAGAAAATCGGTTCAGATTTAGATATAGCTCCCATATATATGTTACCCCCGATTTGACATGTAAGCGCTGTAGAGACTGTATTTTATATCCGATCATTACGAAATTCGACAGAAGGTGGTCTGTTTACATGAAGATCAGGGAAGATCGGTTCAGATTTATATTAAAGCTCTATATATATGTTCCTCCTGATTTGGTATCAAACCGCTATAGAAGTTGTATTTTACTTCCGATCATTAAAATTTTCCAGAAAGATGTTTCTCAATTTAGGAACGAATATTGCTTAATTTAGCGATTATCGTTTCAGAATTAGATAATATGTTTCTACCCATTTACCAATTATTCCAAATTATTATGGCAATGACCCTTATCGCATTGTTAGGGAGGTGTAGGGTATTATATAATCGGCCCCGCCCGACTTTCTGCCTTTCCTTACTGGTTTTTAAATTAAAAATTAAATTAAATTCCTCTTTCTGTCGAATTTCGCACTGATCGGATATAAAATACAGTTTCTACAGCGCTTACATGTCAAATCGGGGGTTACATATATATGGGGGCTATATCTAAATCTGAACCGATTTTAACCAAATTCAATAGGGATCGTCCGTGGGCCAAAAAAAAGATATGTGTAAAGTTTCGTCGAGATCGGACCATATTTGCGACCTGTACTTTGATTACAAGAATACATGCACAGACGGACAGACGGACAGACGGACAGACAGACGGACAGACAGACAGACGGACATAGCTAAATCAACTCAGAAAGTGATTCTAAGTCGATCGGTATAATAAACGATGGGTCTATTTTGTCTCCTTTTGGGTGTTACAAACAAATGCACAAAGTTATAATACCCTGTACCACAGTGTGGTGTAGGGTATAACCAGTAAGGAAAGGCAGAAAGTCGGGCGGGGCCGTCTATATAATACCCTACACCTCACTAACAATGCGATAAGGGTCATTGCCATAATAATTTGGAATAATTGGTAAATGGGTAGAAACATATTATCTAATTCTGAAACGATAATCGCTAAATTAAGCAATATTCGTTCCTAAAGTGAGAAACATCTTTCTGGAAAATTTTGTTTGATACCAAATCAGGAGGAACATATATATGGAGCTTTAATATAAATCTGAACCGATCTTCCCTGAATACTTATTCATGTAAAAAGACCTCCTTCTGTCGAATTTCGTACTAATCGGATATAAAATACAGTCTCTACAGCGCTTACATGTCAAATCGGGGGTAACATATATATGGGAGCTATATCTAAATCTGAACCGATTTTCTCCGAATTTGGCAGTATTCCTTCATGTAATAAGAAACCTCTTTCTGCCGAATTTCGCACTGATCGGATATAAAATACAGTTTTTACAGCGCTTACAGGTCAAATCGGGGGTAACATATATATGGTGGCTATATCTAAATCTGAACCGATTTCTTCCAAATTTAATAGTGTTCATCCATATAATAAGAAACCTCTTTCTGCCGAATTTCATACTGATCGGATATAAAACAACGTTTTTAAAGCGCTTACATGTCAAATCGGGGGTAACGTATATGTGGGGGCTATATCTAAATCTGAAACGATTTCTTCCAAATTTAATAGTGTTCATCCATATAATAAGAAACCTCTTTCTGCCAAATTTCATACTGATCGGATATAAAATAAAGTTTTTACAGCGCTTATATGTCAAATCGGGGCTAACATATATGTATATGGGGGATATATCTAAATCTGAACCGATTTTAACTAGGGATCGTCCTTGGGCCTAAAAAAGATATGTGTAAAGTTTCGTCGAGATCGGACCATATTTGCGACCTGTACTTTGATTACAAGCATACATGCACAGACGGACAGACAGACGGACATAGCTAAATCAACTCAGAAAGTGATTCTAAGTCGATCGTTATAATAAACAATGGGTCTATTTCTTCTCCTTTTGGGTGTTACAAACAAATGCACAAAGTTATAATACCCTGTTCCACAGTGTGGTGTAGGGTATAATAAGGTTCTGTATTTCAATAATAACGACATTAAAATGTTAGCAGTGAAAATATTTTACATGCATAAGCTACTGAGTTGCATGTATATTTTCATTAGTTTTCACTTCACCAAATTTAGGTGACTTAACTGGAGTTTTTATGACAAAATATAATTACGGATTTTTATACCCTACACCACACTGAATGAACACTGTTAAATTTTGAAGAAATCGGTTCAGATTTAGATATAGCCCCCATATATATGTTACCCCCGAATTGACATGTAAGCGCAGTAAAAACTGTATTTTATATCCGATCAGTATGAAATTCGGCAGAAAGAGGTTTTTTATTATATGAATGAATACTTTTAAATTTGGAAGAAATCGGTTCAGATTTAGATATAGCCCCCATATATACATTACCCCCGATTTGACATGTACTCGCTGCAAAAATTTTATTTTATATCCGATCAGTGCGAAATTCGGCAAAGAGAGGTCTTTCTACGTGAAGGAATACTGTCAAATTCGAAGAATATCGGTTCAGATTTAGATATAGCCCCCATATATATGTTACACCGATTTGACATGTAAGCGCAGTAGAAACTGTATTTCATATCCGATAAGTGCGAAATTCGGCAGAAAGAGATTTCTGATTTCATAAAAGAATACTGCTAAATTCGGAGGAAATCGGTTCAGATTTAGATATAGCCCCCATATATACATATGTTACCCCGATTTGACATGCAATCGCTGTAGAGACTGTATTTTATATCCGATCAGTCCGAAATTCGACAGAAAGAAGTCTTTTTACATCAATGAGTATTCATGGAAAATCAGTTCAGATTTACATATATTCTTCCTAATTTGGTATCAAAGCGCTATTGAAGTTGTACTTTAGTTCCAATCATTAACATTTTCCAGAAAGATGTTTCTCAATTTAAACGAATATTGCTTAATTTATTCCAAATTATTATCGCAATGACTCTTATCGCATTGTTAGGGAGGTGTAGGGTATTATATAGTCGGCCCCGCCCAACTTTCTGCCTTTCCTTACTGGTTCTTATTGAAACACTTCTCTAGAACTGCATCATTCGATTTTTGAAAAGATTTTTCGAAAAATTGCTTCTTTGCATCCAAAATACCTCCGTGCTACGGGAGGTAACACGGCCATTAAATTTTTTGCACAATAGAACCATTGTTTCGTTGGCTGTGTGGCAAGTGGCACAATCCTGTTGGAACCACATATCGTCCAGGTGTCCACATCCACAAGAAGTCCATTATCATCACGCGATAGCGAACACAATTCACGGTAACTGCTTGGCCGACCACATTTTCGAAGAAGTACGGCCCAATGACAGCTCCAGCCCATAGACCGCAATAAACAGTAACTCTTTGTGTATGCATCAGCTTTTCAAGAATCACTTGTGGATTCTAATTTGCCAACATGAGGCAATTCTGCTTATTTGTTGGCACATTTGTTCGATTATGCTGACCAAAAAAATCACGAAGTGCAGCAAAAGCATTTTCATTTGAACGCCCATTTTCGTAAAAGGCTTCAACAACTCTTCATGGTTGAATTTGTCAAACACTGAAATAAAAAAATATTTCGGATTAAGTTGGGCAGCAAAATTTACATTAAGGTGTGACTCACAATTAACATCGTGCTTTATGTTTGGACCACGCCTTAGTACTCAGCCGAATATTCTGCAATCCCACATAGAGTAATGGCTTAAACCAATGTTTACAAAAAGTTGACAGCTGTACATACAAATACTTAAAAGTTTGTGCGATGTAATTCTTTTACAGTACATTCTGCCGAGTATAAAATTTGCATAATTCCCAAGCCCCTTCAGGTACATCACACACAAAATGGCCAAATCAAAACAAAATTGAATAACTAATAACATTAATACCAGTACACATAATCATTTGGAATTATGTACAGTGCAATATCTACTGTCCAGGCGTATTTGTCCAACGCCGTCTGGTACATCCCACACAAAGTGACATATTCATTCTAACACAAGTTCCCCATATCTTCTATAGCAATAATTAAAATTTTTGAATATTCTATGATGTAGGCAACATTGGCCATGACAATAGACTGACAAAGAATGAAAAAATGTTCTCACCGTTCTGGAATCTCCATCCCGAAGTCGTATATGGGCATTTCTGCGGATCTCAAACGTACGCTTTTGATGTACAAAATATTTGGAAAAGAAATATGTTCACCGCATTTTTGCTATTGAATCGCATTTTGGTAGCTCTATATTTAGTGCAAAAGAAGGGTTTCGTCGAGTTTTAGTTTTCATAATAATAGCAAATGGAACGGAATACTCTTATGCGGTTAATTTATAGGGTTTTCCAATAAGAGTGATATGATTTCTTTGAAAAAAAACACACACTTAAAGAAATTCAAAAGTTTTATATTTAATGTGAAGTACAATCGATACAATTAAGTTCTAAATAAAACGTCATTCAAATGGCCTCAACGACTTCTTCTGCGGGAACGAATTGGATGAACCCAATATTCGACCTCTTTTTCCAATAAATCAATGTCATGAATGGCACGTTCAATATTGACTTGTGAATCTTGAAGAGAGTCCGGTTTATTTCAAAAGACCAATGACTTCAAATAACCCTACAAGAAATAGTCTAATGGTGTTAAATCACAACTATTTGGAGGCCATTCAATATCACAATTACTTAAAATAATCGAATCTTCAAACTTTTCGCGCAACAATTCAATTGTTTAATTTGCTGTGTGGCACGTAGCCATAATCGGTCAATGGCAAAAAGATATCACTTAACGAGAGCTAAAATATTGCTCAAGGGTGTCAAGGTCGTAGGTCGACTGGAAAGTGTTTTTGTTTAAAAAAATGGACTTTGCATCATTTTCAAATGTGAACAGAAAGTTTATTTTTGCTCTAGCTCTAGCTCCTTAACGGGAATCGGTCAATGGCAAAAAGATAGCTCTTAACGAGAGCTAAAATATTGTCAAGGTCGTAGGACGACTGGAAAGTGTTTCTTTTTTTTTGATTTTTTAAAAAAATTGACTTAGCGCACCAAAAGCTGCAATTGGAGAACGATTATTTTGATAATAAAACTGAATAATTTGTAAACGTTGTTTTTGCGTATATCTCTCCATGATGAAATCGTAAAACTACTGAATACAATAAAAAGCAAAAGAGAGATCATGACATATGACAAATGGCCGAAACGTAACTTCAAAATCATATCATCCCTTTATTTCAAAAGAGGATTAATGTAGATCAAGTAATTACAAAATGCATTATATCCATTGGTTTTTTTCTAATTGGCTTTAGTATCGGTCGCGAACGTACGACCAAACATTTAATTAACCATTAATCCAACATTTTTTTGGTATCCTTGCATTTTTATCTTCGTATATGTTTTGAAACACATTGTTTAAACTGGTAACTGGTCTTTAGCAAAAAAAAAATATTTATACAGAATATAGCCAACAAAAGAATGAAAGGAATATTTAGAATCATTGATGCATGCAATACTATTAACTTTAACCAACTGCACGGACGACTTTTGTAAGTGGCACTTTTGTGTACACCCACTATTTCATAGCAGTCGCCCTAATTTCAAGTTTACCCGCCTCTGTACAAGTTTCACACTCAATTCAAATCTCCTTACATAAAGCGAATTCAATTTTTTTTCATCCTTAGTTGAATTTTTCGTTCTTTTTATACCCTCCATCATAAGATGGGGGGTGTATTAATTTTATCACTCCGTTTGTAACACCTCTAAACATTGGTCAGAGACCCCATAAAATACGAGTATACTTATAACTATATATTATAAATCATCGTAAAATTCTAAGACGATTTAGTCATTATCGTCTGTCCGACCGTTCGACCGTCCGACCGTCTGTTGTAATCACGCTACAATTTATAATACTTGAGCTATGTGGCTAAAATTTGGTGCATATACTTCTTACACACAGAATACTGTTTGGTTGCCTCAACCGAATTATTTGCCAACCGAATTTTGGTAGTTCTGTCTACTATCATGCGATTCCATCAGGACAACCAATATTTTGGTTATGGTAAACTTCTGCTTCCATGTTAACAACAATCATATTTGGTTGCGCCAACTACGAAAATGGTGGCTAAAATTATCTGTTGTAGTTGTCACAACCAACTGTCTTAAAAAACTAGTTGTTCTGACAATTGGTCAGTCATATACTACCGACAATTAATTAAAAACAGTTTTCAATAATTTTTATTTTATTTATTGAACAAAAAACAAAACAATTCATAAAAAATTAAAAATCCCATATAACATATTCATCTCTATTATGAGATGTGGAAATATTTGACACACATTTTAGTACACGAAAAAAACACACAACTTTTATGCAAATATCGCTTAACCCTGTTGCTTTTATTTTTTATTTATGTAAAACATTTTGCACACATATTCTGCATTCCACACGTTATTATCAACGCGAGATTATTTTTGATTACCTATACCGTTCTTGAACAAAATGTTGAAGATTTTTTTATGTATCAGCAAAAGAACAGCAACCAATCTTTCGGTTGTATTTCCCAAATACATTTAATTATTCTAAATTTGGGAAATGATTGGAATAACCAATAAACGATAATTTATTAATATTTTTTCTGTTGTAGTAACCAATTATTCGTTGCAATAATAATCTTTGGCCTATTGATACAATTTCTGTTGTCAAGAATTAAACATTGGCTGTCACAACCAAAAATCGACTATAATGAAAATTTAAAATTGGTTACCACAGCTAACCGAGTGTCAATGAAAAAAACAAACTTAGCTCGATTGATACAACCATCGATTTAGCTGCAAGCATTTTCATTTGATCGTATCCATGTTATTATTGTCGTTTCAACCATTTATTTATAAATACAACCGAGAGGCGTTGTAGGCAATATAATTTTTGTTGCTACAGACCAATTCGGACCATACAAAGGTCCGAATTGGTCTGTAGTTAGGTAATATGATTTAATTTGTACCCGAAAAACTCACATGCGAGCCATGGTGGAGGGTATATAAGATTCGACATAGCCAAACTTAACGCCGCTTTCAGTTGTTTGTAATGAGATTGGCTGGCAACAATTGTTGCAGTTTTGGTTTCCTTCCACTTGTTTCCTCCTCCTTAGTTTACCGGTTGTCTACGTTAAAAGGATATTGGCAACAGACGTTTGTTGGTCTTAATTTTTCTGAGAAATGTAGAGAATGCTTTCCACTACAACTATAAATGGTAAGAGATTTAGTTTTATTACGTTTCAAGAGCTTTAAGTAGTTTAAAGATACTGAAATGGTATACAATGACGAATAGCTGCGTGTACATGAAAAAACTGAAATATGTCTGGGGTGAATGGTTCCGCTGCGAAATGAAATAACAATATCTGTGTTAATTTGAGAAAAAAATGTGTACCCAGATGTCTTCAGTAAAATCATTCAGGATAATTTTGTACACGTATCTCTAAGTTTTGCAGGTCTCTTTTTTTTGAAAAAACTAAACAAAAATCTTAAAAATGACAGTCTCAACATATATATGGAGGATTTAATGTCAAGTGAGTGAATTTGCAAAAGCGAGCTCTTTTGACCGGGATGAAACTTTCACCTATTTTAGTGCTATTGGATAGTAAATAGTTATGACACAAAATTTCAACGAAACTGATTAAGGACTGTCCGATTTGGAGGGTATTGAATATTTCCACTGTGTTCACCAAAATGTATCCTCGATAAAACAAACTTACCCCACATCATTTTAACCCGTTAAATGGCATTAGCCGTTTTTCCGGTAACATCGCGTTTTCGAGATAATTAGGCACTAAGTTCGCTGGATAATAAAAGAGTTGAGTAAATTCGGACGCAATTTTAGTAAGCTTCGGAATAACTTTTTCATGTCAAGGAAAACATTAAAGAGGACTCTTCAAGAAGTATATCTCACAAAAATTCGGACAGCCCCGTTCATCGCCTTACCCAAAAATCCCATTCAAAAATAATGATATATCAGAAGTCTTAGAAATCGATGGACATTTTGGGTGACGTAATCGACAAAAAGATTCCTTGGTTGGTTTGTTAACATGGTGGCTAAGAACAGTTCTTTAGCCTCAATTAATAATTAAAGGTTTAAGTCTGCGTTGTATTAGTGCTGGGCAGGATGCTGAATTGTCGCAACTGCGACAATGGTCGTTTTATTGAAGTGTTAAATGTTTCGCATGATTTCCAATTGGCAAGTGACCAATGGCCAGTTAGCACCGCGATTAGACTTGACAAGTTCCATCGATTTTGGCTGATCAGAAACGTTGTTCGTTGAATGTTGTATTTTGGTCAGATACCTTTGGGTATTCGACATGCTTCAGTCTTATACCAGCTAGTATCTGCTTGTTACAGGTAGTAATTGAAGATATCCTTTTTACCGACTCCCAGAGTAACTATTGAAATCAAGATGGGGAAAATTAACTCAATACTAGCAAATTCTGACATGGAATTATGTTAATTCCGCATATATTTTTCTTTATTGCAAGTAAATTGTTACTCAAATTTAGGAAAAATGATTTAAATTAATATAAAAAAATAATTCTTCTTGGACTTTTGGTCCTTCAAATTTGTATGCGTTTTTTGTCCGTCTCTCCTCTTCCTCTTCCACTCCATAACACCATTTATATGCTAACTGGTGGTATCTTGGTGGAATGACCAGAGTCTTTAATGTGGTTCCACGGGATTCAGGAACGCCACTGGAACTAAGTTTCTGACCTGTCTATTAGTGTGATCCCTTAGGGGGCATCGTGGTGGATGTGGTTGAAATCGCTGGGAGAGAATAGTCTTGAAGTTGAAGTTACAAACGAACCGGGTACCATGACCCAAAGAGTAAGAAGTTTTAGATGGGCTCCGCTCATAACCAAGGATGAGGGCAAAAGTGTCAAGAAACACGGAATTGTTTCGTACTCATGTTGGTCGACGCATATGTTCATCCAGGTGCTTGGAGCACGATGGGGCTAAGCCTAACGGCAGGAACTCACCTAAATTAAGAATACCTATCTGCGTCCTGGGTAGCCAAACTTTGGCCCGAGAATCACTATAGTTTCCCACAATATACGTTAAAGGCAACCTAGCGCTTTTTAAATGTATCTTATTTATCCACAATGTTTGCTGGGTAAACAAAGAGTAAGTAAATTCAAGCGCAATTTTAGCATAGAAAATTCGGAGTAGAATTTCCATATTAAAGAACGAAATACAGGAGATACTTCAGGAAGTATTCTCCCCAAACATCCGACACCCCCGCTCATTCCCTTACCCCTGATAATCTCCCTCCAAAAATAATAATATTCCAAAAGTCGTAGAAATCGATGGATTTTTGTATGATGTATTCGACAAAAAGATTCCCTGGATTACTTAAAGCTTTCCCGAATCAATCACGATAAATGGTTTTCGAGTTATGCTAAATATATGGTTCAAACACTATTTTTTTAGATGTTTGCCTTTACTTAGGTAGATAAACAAGTCCCAGCCCCCTAAATGGCCACAAGGCTCTTAAAGGAAACAACCGAACTTTTAGTTTGAGTAAAAACATCAAATGTATGTTTCTATATTTTTATAAAAACATAATTTTTTGACAAAATTGGCATAACAAAATAAAATTTCGCCAAAAAAAAATCACAAAACAACATTTTGAAGACAAATCTATCCGTAACACTTGAGACAAAATTATCCATACACAATAGGTTCGACCAAAATCCTCCAACTCGTACAGTCCTTAACCGATCTCGTAGAAACTTTGTGTTATAAATATTATTCAATAGGACTAAGCTTTGTGCAAGATTCATCCCGATGAGAAAACATCGCTTTTAAAAATTTACTTAGTTGACATGAAATTCCCCATATATGAAAAAGAATGCTGTCCCTTTGAACACGCGAGAATGGATCGTTCGATTTTCACGTTTTGGGATTGATAGATTCGTAGTGGCCCAAGGAAGCATACCATGGGCGGACATTTAGGATGGCCAAAGGAGTGTGGCGCGGCCAACGTAACCTAATAATTCGAGAATTGATCGTTCGATTTTCACGACTTTGTAATTGATGGATTCGTATTGGCCTCAGCGCGACACCACTAAGGAAATTTAAGATTGGTCAAAGGGGCGCGACACGGCCAACAAAACGTCATAGCTCGAGTACGAATAGTTAGAATTTTACGATGTTGAACATGATGGATTCGTATTGGCCCCAGGGAGGACATCATGGATGCAAATTTAGAATTGGTAAAAGGAGCGCGACACGGCCATGTATGATGCATTCGTATTGTCCCAAAGAAAAGCTCTATGGAGAAATATTTAGGATTGGTAAAAGGGGAATGGAGCGGCCAACAAAATCTATTTTCTCGATTGTAGGCTTGGCGAATTCGTATATTGTATATTGTCCAAAGAAGGACAATATGGCGGGAAATTTAGCATGGGCAAATAGGCGTGGTATAGCCAGTAGAACCTGATAACTCCAGAACAGATCTGTTGATTCCAATACTGAAAACGAAATCTGGATAACTATTGCACCAAACGTGGTGAAGTCTGGAGTTAGGCTTTTGATAGCATTCTAAAAAATTTATCGTGAGAGTCTGCTAGATGTATGTACATCTACATTGTTATACAGGTTGTTTTTTAGATGTGTGGTTTTCAATCTGGCAATAATTTTTTCGGAGTTGGTCTACCAGTTTGGTTTACCAATTCTGAAATAAAGTTTGCAACTCGTTCAAATTTATTACCAAAATAATGGTTCGATTCGCGCGACTCGTCGCGCAATTAAACAAAAACATTTTATTCAGCGATTCACTTTTGGCTGAATGAGTACGTTAATAAAAAAATTGTCGCATTTGGAGTAATGATAGCCATTGTACAGACGCCGTTACATCCACAAAAAGTCGCTGTTTGGTGTGCTCTATGGTCAGAGGGAATCATTGGTCCATATTTCTTCAAACATGAAGCCGACCATAATGTTACAGTCAAGGGGAACGCTATAGAGCCATTATTAATGACTTTTTCGTGCCTGAATTGGAGGATGTTGATGTGGACGACCTTTGGTTCCAACAATATGGCGCTACATGCCATACAGCCAACGAAACAATCCATTTTTTGAAGGAAACTTTTGGTGAGCGCATTATCTCGCGTTGTGGGACTGTGGCGTGGCCTCCAAGATCGTGCGATTAAACACCGCTGGACTTTTTTGTGGGTTATGTGAAGTCGCTTGTCTATGCAGATAAGGCCGACACGATTGACGCCGTGGATGAAAATATTCGGCGCGTTATTGCTGACATACAGCCTCAAATGCTGCAAAAATTGGTCGAAAATTGGGTCCCTCGGCTGGAATTTATTCGAGCAAGCCGCAGAGGCCACTTGCCCGAAAACATTTTTAAAACATAATGACAACCCTCTTTGTTTGTAATAAAGCTAAATTCTGGTCATAACATTAAATTATATGCGTTTTATTTCTTTTTGAAAACCACAAATCTAAAAAACACACCCTGTACTTCACTTATTCCTATTGTATTTAATCAATACAAAGAATTTGAATTGGCCGAATTACAGGAAGCAGCATGGCCACACGCTGAAAAAAATCGCGTAGTAGTATATTGTCCCAAACATATTCAGCTTGAAATATACTTATGTTTAGGGTACACTCCAAATATATAATATTTGACACTCACAAATAGTGTATGTGTGTGTTTGGGTGGATATTGTTTTAAGCAAAAATATGTTTCCATTCGAACATTTCTTTATTTGTGACTGATACGAGTATTTCCGAAAAAAATATTAATTTGTATTTAATTATTTTGGAAATGTATTAATGCCGTATATTAAAGACACGTATCATAAATTGCATATGTTTGTAAAATTTAAATATAATAAGTATAATAAATTGCATTGATAGATTGACAAAAATAGATGAATTTGAATATTTATAAATTAAAAATTATTGATGTAGAACAAAGGTTAATAAAAATTTATTGATTTTCAAAAAAAATTTATTTGTTAACAAAAATATAATATTTAAAAAATTCGTTTCCAAATATATGTCCTTTCAATTCAAACATATCAAAAATGGCGATTTTTCCTACGATTTTCATTAAATTAACGAATTTGGCGGAGCGCAGTACACCAGGCCAGCTATTGAGGAAAATCGGGTTCAGATATAGATAAAGCCCCCATATATATGTTCCTTCCGATCTGAACTTTTAGCGATACAGAAACTGCATTTCAAATATAATGATTTTAAAATTTACCAGGCTAGAGTTTCCTCGTACATGGACCCCCATTGCCAAATTTAAAGAAATCGATTGAGATTTAGATATAGATATAGAACCCATATATATATATATGTATGTTCCTTCTGATTTGTGCACATAAGCGCTATATAATCCGTATTTTACATCCCGTTATTATTTTTATCAAAATATTCAACTCTTCCTTGGAATAAACCATTACATGGTGGTGGATATAAGTACCTTGTTAATTGAAACCAAACCAATAACTTATTGATAAATATTATTTATGTAAATGCCTCTTTGTACATTGGTAGGGAGGTGTAGGCCCCGCCCTTACTTAGAACATTTTCTACGGTTGTAACCATGTTTGACCTACGGCGAACGTGTTCCTGGCAGGATTTGTTGTACTCATCGAGGACAATAATTTGATAAATTTGATAATAAATACTTTCATCAATTTTTCTTTTAAATTCAAGTTTCAATCAGTGGTAAATAACTTTCACTATTGTGTATTACATTTTGTATTTCTTTCAAATAACTTCTATCAAACGACTACAATCTGAATGATTCATAACATTAAAGTTTGGCCAAGGAAAACAGTCTCCGCGACCATAATGTACTGTGTCAAATTATGAACTAAATATAGTTGGCCTTGCATACTGCCAACGTTGCCTTTTAAAGTCCAAGAAAACTAATTTTTATGATTGCTTACATTCTTCTCAGCTGCTGAGAAAAAAGGGAAAATTAGTTGACCTAAATTTGAAAAACCATTTTCCACTTACACACTTTTTGCAGCTGCAATAGTCGTTTATTATCGTCTTTAACAACACACTAAATTTCTTTCTTAACAAACAAATACACTCACTGCACTACACAACATTGGCTGCAGCCTCGTCCTGATGTCACTTATTCTCCGACCAACTACACCCACTCGCTTAGCAAGCACCGCATCCTTGTCGTCGTACACTGTCACTACAACGAAGACGACTGCACGGACTTAATGAATGTGCAAAAGAAAAACATAAAACACAATATTTTACAAGTTCTACACAAGAATAACAGAAAGTACGAAAAAAGCATAAGGAATATGAATGATTGTGTTTTTCTAAGGTCGTATTTGTGTGAGTTTTGTCGCTACAAAGGAAAAGGAAGTGGCAGAGGAAAATTCAAACTTGCAAAGGAACCATATGTCAATCCTCGTAGGCTAGGTTTTAATTTTTTATGAAAATCGTTCAAAAAGTTAGATTTTTCACAATGAAGGGAATATTTGTTTTACTAAAAATCATGTAAATTTTTTCATAACAATTTTGCAATTTATTTTGAATTTTATATTACACGTTTTTTTTAGCTTTGTTTGTATATTTTACTTTGTTGCGTACCATTAATTATTTCATTTAATTGACTGTTTATATAAGCAACACTCATGCAATCATCAGGATAATTATACGACCGATAGTCTATCACTTATATTTAAGGTTTACGAAATAACAGCCGGAAGTCCGAAATTTCCGACTTCCACATTTTTACATAAATTGAACATTTTGATTTTTTGAGATAAGCGGTTATTCTAAATACCCGAACATGCTAATATTGTACCATCCCTCGCTTGAGTATGGTTAATTTGTGGGTTAGGTACATCACTTATACGCACACGTTGATATTAGATGATGGCGATTCTTAGTCGACACTGTTTAGATTGACGACTTCATAAATTTTGAATTTTTTTAAAATATTTTTAAGTTATAAAAAGGATTTTTGTTAGTTCATGGATACCAAAAACATTCGTTTTGGCGTAAAGATGACAAAGCTAGAACTTCATAGATATGACGAAAATGATGTGACGACGTCGACGACGCCAACTGGAATAAGGGCGACTATGTGTGGAATTGTGAAAGATTCTGAGTAGTAGTATATATTTTATGAGATAATGAATATTTCACAAAATGTGGACCCTTTGTAGGGGTGGTATTCGACGGACAGCCTGGCGGAAATTTATTCGTTAGGATGCTAGCTTTAAAAAAATGTTAGCATTTGAATTTTTTTTTTAGAAAAAAATTAAAATTTTTTCTAATACTTTTAACGACAGTTACTTAACTTCTGTTTCCACGAGGAAGTGCCATTATTAAAGTATTTAGGAATTCGAATTCTTAACTTTTCTACATTTGTTGCAGCAAAACTAGTCGTTCTTTAGTTATGTCAAACAAAAAACCCCCAACACACGTCACAAATTCCCCTATATGATACTTACTAACTTCAAATCGATATATCCCTATTCTTTGACGTGACCCAGCGAAACGCCGGGACACGTATAACGTATTTTACCGATGTAACTTTTGCCGGTAGTCAGAACCTCCGTAGATTTAGGCTGTCGAACAGTGTAATTGTTTAATTACACTGCTCTTAATAAATACGAAAAAATAAAATTATATCGTGAAGTCTGATCGTTCATGGATAAAATGAGTTCATTATGCAGAAAATCGATGCTTAATTAAAAGAGTTGTAGCTAATTTACCCCAGAAGTTATAAACAGGTAAAGACGGTGAGTCGTGTCATGCTGTCATGTTATTTTTTGATGTATGTATTGTTTGGCATTTCATCATGGAAAGACTTACGCCTGAACAACGTTTACAAATCGTTCAACTTTATTACGAAAATTCACGTTCTTGAGGAATGTGTTTCGTGCACTTCGCTCAACTGATGGTCAACATAATCGGCCTACACTGAGAGAAAAAGCTTCGTCATGACGACGAATTTGTACATCATCACGATTATTTTTTCGTCAAAAGTCAGCTAACGTACGGAATAATCCTCTTGATGAATTTGTTCGTCACCATGACGAATTTCTGTTTCCACAAACTTTCGTCCTGATCCATTCATCATCACGACGAATAGCATTCACCACCACGACGAACTCTATTCATCACCATTGTGAACTCCATTCATCACCACGACGAATTCCATTCGTCACCAGGATGAATCCCATTCATCATCACAACAATTCCATTCGTCACCACGACGAATCCCATTCATTATCATGACGAATCCCATTCATTATCATGACGAATCCCATTCATCACCACGACGAATTCATGCCCACGACTATTTAAATTTTAAAAATTCCAATAAATGTTCTTCTAGTTTTATACCATTTAAAATGGTATGGGAAATAAAATTATTTGACTGCATTGCTAGGTTCACTTGTGAATATTCGTTTCGAGACGCAGTTCTTATCAGGTAAGGCTAAAATCAAACAAACGAGAAGTATTCATTACTTCTGCTACTTTAAATCAAAAATTATCACATCAAGTAATGTATTTGCCAACATACCACTAGCACAAATGTTTCACACTTATACAGCTTGTCGAGCTGCATGTACGAGTATGCATGTGTTTGATGTTTTGTTAAACAAACATCAGTTACGCCGTGCCAGTGCGGTTTGTTTGAAACAATCGGTGCTTCGTGGAACACACACGTGGACGAACATAACAACGTCGCATGTCTTACTTTGTTTTGCTGTAGAAGTTGACGTTGCCGTAAAGGGCGAATAAGTCGATCGTTCTCATGATGAATGGATAATCTTATTGACGAACGGTGTTCGTCATTAATTATTAGATTTTTTAAATTGATCTTTTACAAGAAATTATTTAACTAAGGTAATCATAACGCATATAGAACAGTACATTTAAGCAGAAACTATAATTTGATTGCTTCGTTTGATCATATTTTCAGCAAAATGGCCAAATAAATCTTTTCGTCGTGGGAATGAAACCGTATCGTTCTTTCGACGAATTTCGAAATCACCAAAAACATGACTTGATGATCGTGTTCGTTCTATTGACGTACAAAAACATCGCATGTACGAAACTTTTCGTCACCAATACGAAGATATATTGACGAAACTGATTCGTCATGCTGACGAACGGTTTTTCTGTCAGTGTACTGAGCGTACTATTCGCAACACCATCACCCATATTGAGACCCAGTATTCATAATCGGATAATATTCGACCGAATAGACCACGTCCAGCACTCAGTGAAGAAAATGTAGCGGCCGTAGCTGAGAGTGTACACGAAGACCGTGCAGAGTCGATTCAGCGCCGTTCGCCACAACTCGGACTGACGTATGGAACGACCTGGCCTACAAAAGCCTACAAAATACAGCTTGTGCTAGAACTGAAGCCGCCCGACCTTCCCAAGCGACATCGCTTCGCTTCCCAAGAAGATCCGACGTTTTCGACTCAATGGGTATGTAAACAAGCACACTTGCCGCATTTGGACGAAGAGCAACTTGAAAAGATTCAAGAGCTGCGACTTCATCCAGAAAAAACAATGGTTTGGTGTGGTTTGTGGGCCGGGGAATCATCGGTCAATATTTCTTCAAAACCGTCAATGACGACCGTTATCGTGCCAAGATAACCGACTATTTGATGCCTGAAATTGAAGCTCGTGATCTCGGCGACATTTGGTTTCAACAAGACATCGCATCAATCAATGGATTTACTGAGAGAACACTTCGGTGAGCAGATAATTTCGCGTTTTGGGCTGGTCGATTGGCCACCAAGATCGTGTGTGAAAACATCACGCGTGTCATTCGCCAATTACCAGTCAAATGTCATCGAAAATTGGACTCAACGGATGGACCATCTGAGACGTAGCCACAACCAACATTTGATAAACATAATCTTCAAAAAATAAATGCTGAACAATGTTCTTTCAAATGATAATAAATATTCCCCGTTCAATTTGAATTTTCTGTGTTTTTTTCTTTAAAAAAGTAGGGAACCTCGAAATGGATCACGCTATATTTATGTGTAAATTTAAATTTATGCAATCTGTGCTAAATATTAAAGAAACATAAAATAAGACAGAAATTCGGGACGACTATATAATACCCAACACCGCCCTAACAATGCGAAAATGCACATTGCGATTATAATTTCGAATAATTGGTTTGGTTCAGGTAACAAAGTACTTAAAAACATTTTCAAAGCGCTTAAAAACCTAATTGGCAGGAACATAGTATATATGTGGCTATATCTAAAGCTGAACCGATTATTCCCAATTTAAGCAGTATAGTTCCGAAATTAAGAAACTTTTGTCTGCCAAATGTTGCAATGATCGAAAGTAAAGTACAACTCTATAGCGATTGATTTGATAAATCTGAAATTTTTCCCGAAATTTGGCAGTGTTCATTCATGTAATAACAAAACTCTCTCTGCAGAATTTTGTACTGATCGGATACTACATACGCTTCTACAGCGCTTACATATCAAATCGGGGGATATATACTTGTGGGGGCTACATCTAAATGTAAACCGAATTTCCTCAAATTTAGTATTATCTCTAGGTGTATCAAGAGACTTCTTTGTGTCAATTTTGCAGTCTATATATTACAAATCGGAGGTAAATATATATGGGAGCTATATGTAAATTTGAACCGATTACGACCATAAAATATGACCTACACTTTGATTACAACGATAACACAGTGCGACAAAATAAACCCAAGATGAGAAGCAAATGACACGATACTATTTTTCCTGTACATAGGTCTTATCTTGTAAAAGAAGAACCTTTTTTGGAATTCCCCGGACACCCCCAAAATCCGGATTTACGGATAAAAACCGAATCACTTGCAATCGAATTTCCAGCAAAAAAATGCAACCAGTCTTTTAAAAATCCGTTTGCAATTGGCGGAGTTATTAAAGTTTCATTAAAACTAAATCGGTATATAAACACTAGTTTTGGCCATTCAACTCAATACTCGTAATGTCTGCTTGAGCGTTTCCTTTTTAGTTCGTCATCATCGTAAAAACTAGTATTTATGTACACATTTAGTTTTAATGAAACTTTAATAACTTACTCAATTTCAAACGGATGTTTAAGAGACGGATTGCATTTTTTTTCCTTGTAAAATATACTGTATGTAAATTAATTAATCGTATGATTATCTCACAATATAATTGGTAAAAACAGTGCCTAAACTAGAAAATGACGGACAAAAATATAAATATATAAACCTATATTCCTAAAGCTTCATATAAACAAAATATACATCGTTCGAAATGTCTAATTCTTTTCTTTCCAAATTCTTTTAGTGGTAGAAAATCGGCTAATAATTAAAAATGTTATAGGCGTTCATGTGAAAAAGGCAAGAAAATCGGTTTTTTATCGTAGAACAAACGTTGTTATACTCGCCAAGACCTACAAGAAAAAAAAGAGTATCGCTGTTTTTGGTTTTTGGATTGTCGCACTGTGTTATCTACAGACGGACGGACATGGTAAAATCGACTCAGGAAGTGATTCCAAGTCGATTAGCATACTAAACGACGATCTCTTCTACTTTTAATACAAAAGAAGAATGAAGGCTACTTAATTTACCAATTTCCTGAACCAATTAGGATAAACGCTTTTCGATTTATCCTAATATATCGTCCCCTCTATAAAAGAATAGTGAACAATTTTTTTGTCGTTTCGAGAAAATCGCATTTAATGTTTTTGTTATATTAGACTTCTGGGAAAATATATACATGTGTTTATTTTAGATGAGAATCGATTAAATTTCTTGGCATTTTAATATGTGGGGAAATAATTCGGCTACAGCCGGATAATGTTCTATTAGTCTAAAAGTGGGATAATTGTAAGTTAATGGGATTTAAAGTACCATACAGCATACCACGGCCAAAAATATCTAAAAATTTATTATTGCCAAATTTTAGCAGGATCGTAGTGAAATTTGGTCCTGTACTTAACGAACAACTTAAGATAGACAGACGGACAGCCAGTGATTCTAAGTAGAACGGTATATTTTAAGGTGTGTCAAGCTGTAGTATTTTTTACAAATCTGCCAAAAAAAACAACAATTTTATAACCTCCTGTACCATAGTGTGGTGTACGGTGTAATAACCAACGAATAAACTGGTTGCCTGAAGCGAACATAATTTCCAAAAATTGCGGTATATTAAAACAAGGCAGTAATTGATAAAAATCGTATCATGATTCCATGTTGAACAAATTGTCATATTAGTTGCAACATGCAAGTCCATAGTCGATAAATAAAAAATAAAATTTTATTTAATTACTAGTATTGAATACCGACTCTTTTGTGTTTTTTAATAAAGCTATATCTTATTTTCAATAGCATGAACTCAAGTCTTATTAAAAATATTATGTTATTAACTGCCGGAGTCGGAGTTGAATGATTTTAAAATTTTTAAAATTCGACTCCGGTGGTCGGAGTCGGTGTCGAGCAGTTTTGGCTCTACTCCGCAGCCCTGCTACATACATACAATATTTTTCCAATTTATTCTTTATTCTTTAAAGGGGGGGGGGGAACCGCGTTTTTCACACAACCCATGTTTTTGAAAACTACGGATCCGATCCTTTTGACATTTTTAACACTATTTCTTTGTATAATTTACGAGGTAACGCTGTCGAGTTTTTTTATATTTTTTAATTTTTTTTATTTAACAATAACCAATTATTCGATTTTTTCTCGCAAAAATCGCATTTTTCACTTCAAAGTGTTCCAAAAATTTAAAATTTTTATTTCGAAAAAAACTCGACAGCGTTACCTGGCTATAACGATTATCTAACTAACTAAATATATTTTTTTAGTTTCCGATGATCCGGTCTCGAGATATGAGGGGCACCGCAATTCAACTTTTTTCGAGACGATTCCGCATAATTGCTGTCGTTGCAATATTTTTTAATATTTTCTTATGAAAATTTTACACAATAAACTTTAAAAGTTATACTTTGATGTACCATTGGTTTCAATGAAAAAATTTTAACTGTTTCGTCACAAAATATTCATAAAAATGTGCCCTTTTTTGCACGAATTAACGTAGCCACATATCCGATATCCGATCAACTCAATTTTTCAGTACATTTTTGATTGTTTCTGGTCGAATCCCTTCAATGGCGGCATCGATTTCATGTTTCAACTCTTCAATTGTGTCTGGATGTTTTGCGTAACTTTTATCTTTAATGGGTCACTACAGAAAATAATCCAAAGTGCGCAAATCGCAAGTCAAAATAATCGGTAGATCAAATTTAAACTTTAAAATGGTCCACCCTTTATCAGCAGGTCCCGTGCCACAAATTAAATTAAAGCAAATAACATAGGCTTTCTTTTATGGTTATTCTCACTGTGGAGTTGAGCTGAAGATCAAAGAATTCCTTCAAAGTGAAGGTATTTTTGAATAGTCAAGTGAAAAAGAAAACGACCTTGAAATCCAACATCAACCAATGCATGACGTTTCGTTGGTGGTTAGTCAACTCTTCGGATGCAGTAATGTTGTTTTTGGCCTGCGGTCAACATGTCATTACTTCTACTTATACGAAAGTTATTCCAAATTTACATATAGGAATTGTTTTTCAAGTAAGAGTAATTTCAAGTCAATCGCCTGCCGCCGTGTTATTTTTCCCTTGACAATTCAAAGTTGTGTTTGTTGTTGGTAAATGCTTTGTTTACACGAACAACAGCTTTCGTTCTATTCCACTATATTAGTGGTAGATTTGAAAGTAATGTAGAGTACTGCACTAAAGCAACAATGCGGTGAGTATTCTTTAACGATGCCCTTGGCTCGTGGCGACGTTCTATTTTGATGTTTCCCTATGCGGGATTGATCTGTTATTGATGTTATTTTATGGTTTTTCTCACTGTGGAGTTGAGCTGAAGATCAAAGAATTCCTTCAAAGTAAAGGAAGGTATTTTTGAATAGTCAAGTGAAAAAGAAAACGACCTTGAAATCCAACATCAACCAATGCATGACGTTTCGTTAGTGGTTAGTCAACTCTTCGGATGCAGTAATGTTGTTTTTGGCCTGCGGTCAACATGTCATTACTTCTACTTATACGAAAGTTATTCCAAATTTACATATAGGAATTGTTTTTCAAGTAAGAGTAATTTCAAGTCAATCGCCTGCCGCCGTGTTATTTTTCCCTTGACAATTCAAAGTTGTTTTTGTTGTTGGTAAATGCTTTGTTTACACGAACAACAGCTTTCGTTCTATTCCACTATATTAGTGGTAGATTCGAAAGTAATGTAGAGTACTGCACTAAAGCAACAATGCGGCTTTCTTTGGAGCAAAACTATTAAAATAAAAAAATAGTTTTTGAAAAATGTAAAACAATTTTTAATTTCGCAAAAAAAATCTCGCAATAATATTTTTGTGAATTTAAAGATTGAAGAAAAACCTATCGAAAACACTTTGGACAATGATTTCTGAATACGATAGTTATATGGAAGGGAAAATGTAAAAATTCAGCACCCTACAACATGGACAGTCTTTAAACAGTCTCGTTGAAATTGGGTGTTATAACTACTATCCAAGTTTCATCCCGATCAGAAGATATCGGATTTAATAACTCACTCACTTGACATGAAATCCCCCATATACAATTATTCAAAGCTTGTTCAGATTCTGAATATTTGCAATTTTCTAGTTGACTAGAAAAGCCTACTGTGCAAAAACTACTAGGGTGCCTTTAAATCCCAAATATTTAGAATCTGATCTGAAAAACCTACCCATTAGTACATACTAGACTAACCCATCCCTAGTAGTATTTCCAATGTGGACTCCATTGTTAAAAACTAGTCAAATATAAAATCGCAAATTCTCAGAATCTGAAGAAGTTTTGGAATACGGGATATACGTATATTTTTGGAAAGGTCGTTGCAAAACCTTTTCAGAGTGTGTTAATTCCGAGTAGACCGATTTTCTTAAGGTTTAACAAAATACAGTTATTAAAAATTTTAAATTAAAAATTTTTGATCGCTCTTATGAGCTTTAAATCTGACATTCAACTTAAACACAATAAAGAACTGTGCTAACGTGTGGGATGGGAAATAAGCTAATGACAAATGTTCCGAACAGAGAAAAAGAAAATATGAGAAAAGAGATTGCGTCACAGAAAAATGCAAACCAAATGTATTGTTTGTTTGCCTTACCGTACAACGACTAGGACATGAATTTCAACATTTCAACTAAATCCGTCGCGACGTTGCCAAGTATGAATATGAACAAAAACAGATGTTTACTTTGGAAACATCTTTGTAATATACTATGTACAAGTATGTCCTAGTCTCATGGTTTACTAATGGTTATTCTAATGGATGGAGGCATCAGAAGATGTCTTCTCAACACGGCGCAATTACTTGACACTTACTTTCCCGCGTCTGACGTCATGCCGCTGGTTGTGGCGTTGGTGTCCGAACATTTTGCATGAGTTTATTTTTGTTCTCCCGGGGACATCCATAATTTTTTGATTTGATATTTGTTTCGTTAGAAATGCATAATTTGTCCAAATAAAAACTGTGCTTCTGTTGTGTTGGTTTATTGCTCAAGTTTCATGACCGGGAGCAGATTGTGGCATACTGTAGAACAAATATAGTGGTGTTGTTTTTTGCTAAACGTTGCCACAGAAGCTCTGAAGTCGACAAAAATACTCGTATTAATTGTAGTCAGAGTGTTAAATGGAATAGGAGATTTTTACAAGGCTATATTTTATTTGGTATATGCGAATTAAGGGACATTATTATATTGTACAGTAATTTAATTACAAGCATATATAAATATATTAAAAAAAAAACAGGCAGACGAACAAAGTGCGAATGTACGGAAGCACAGTAGTTGAACAACGTTTTATATTGGGAATAAGTCTGTATCTAATGAACGGTTGCAGATTTTTGCACGAAATTTCACATGTTTGAAGCTGAGGATGATTCTAAGTTACTACACGGGGCAAAATCATATTTTTTGATATGTTTGAATCGAAAGAAACTATATTTGGAAGTTCTTGATTGAGGGGACGTGGGTCCGCCCATATAAGCCAATGTTTTAAGTGATTCCTACTGTCCGTACCTACCGTTTTGCTAAATGGACGGGATCGGAAATCTGAAGTCTGGGGCAACGAAGTGGACCGGGTCCAGCTAGTATTATATATTTCTTAGCAAATAAATTTGAAAATCGATACAATATATTTGGAACGCATATATTAATATATTATAACATATGATATTTGCAAACTAAATTTCACAAATTAAATATACGTGTTTGAATACAAATAAAATAATTGTGTAGGAATTTCTCCAAAAAAAAATTATTTAAGAAATATTTTCGAAACTTTTCTTGAACTTTTTGAATTTTAGTTTTAATTTTTGGGCTCGAATTGAACCTCCCAGTTATGATACTAAATGCAGCATTAACTTCTGGTTAAAATTTAAAATTCCAAGCCATCATTAGTTGTCAATCCTCTAAATAATATACTTCGATCCAAGATTATACGATTTCAATTATTATTATTTATTATTTTTACGACATGAAAAATTTCTAAAAAATTAACTTTGAATTACAGAAAAATTTAACACAAATTAGGTATGAATACTTAAGCGCAAATAAATATTTGTTTAGGAAAAAATAGTCCAAAATAAACACACACAGTTTAGTTTCCTAAACCGAATTATTTGACAATGAGATTCCATCAGGACAACCAACATTTTGGTTGTGGTATACTTCTGCTTCCATGTTGACAACAAACATATTTGATTGCGCCAACTACGAAAATGGTGGCTAAAATTATATGCTGTATGTTGCCACAACCAACCGTTTTAAAAAATTGGTAGCTCTGACAGTTTGTCAGTCATATTCTACCGACAATTAATTAAAAACTGTTTTCATTCATTTTTATTCCATTTATTGAACAAAAAACCAAACAATTCATAACAAAATTAAAAATCCCACATTACAAATTCATCACTATTATGAGATGTGGAAATATTTCACAAAAAATCTTAGTACACGAAAAAAAAAATACAAAACGTTTATGCAAATTTCGCTTAACCCTGTGCTTTCAATTTAATGATTATTGCTTTTATTTTTTATTTATGTAAAACATTTTGCACAACATATTTTGCATCCCACACATTTTTATCCACACGAGATTATTTTTGACTACATATACCGTTCTTGAATAAAATGTTGAAGATTTATATATGTCGAGTAATTTTATTTTTCGTTTGTCATGTATCATGTATCAGCAAAAGAACAGCAACCAATCTTTCGGTTGTATTTCCCAAAATACAGTTAATTATTCTAAATTTGGGAAATTATTGGGATAACCAAAAAACTATATTCATTAATATTTTTTTTTTGTTGTAGTAACCAATTATTCTTTACAATAATAATCTTTGGTCTATTGATACAATTTCTGTTGTCAAGAATAAAACATTGGTTGTCACAACCAAAAATCGATTATATGGAACAATAATAAAAATTTAAATGTAGTTACCAGAAAGTTTTTTTTAGTATGTAGCGTATGGGGCAGCCTGAAGGTGGCATTGTAAAGTGAAATGTGCTCCAAAAGTTCAAATGTGCTCCGAGTCCTAGTCAGTACGTAAACAAATATTCTCTCTTTTTTGGGTTATCTCAATCAGTTTACAATTTCGAATTTTCAATTACTTTGTTGAGCATATGATCAAATTCTATATAGAATAGCAAAAGGTTATTTGGAAAGTATGTGTCCCAATCAAAAGTTTAAAGTAATTGTATTTTCGTTTGTTTTATTTTGGTTTTTAAATCTTAGCTCTTATAGAGCAGAAGTAAGGAATACTTATTGTTCATTTGCTTTAAGCCCTTCCTGATAAGAGCTGCTTTTTGAACCGAATAATCACAGCTGAATCTTGCTGAAGATAGCAGTAGCATGCATGAATTCGCGATACAAGAGCTAAACTGTCAAGTAATTGTATTTGCCCTAGCGTTTTTGAAAAAACTTTGCATTCTATAACAAATAATAGAGTCAAATATGGTCTAAAGCCAGGAGAATATCCAAGTTTAAAATCGTTAAATGTAGTAGTTAAGGTTTAGGTGGCAACCCGTATGTCAAATTCATATCGCTCACTCACTTCAAGAGTGACATAATTCAAAATTGAAAATTGCCACGAGTTGTAAATTTAAGTCTGTATAAAAAAATAAGTAACATGAAATAAGATGTTCAAGAACGCTTGACTAATCCGAAATATGGTTGTTTACTTATAGACCAAATTTAGCTGAGATTAATTTATGGACATTTGCAAAATTCGCATTTTTGTAAGGCAACCTAAAAAAATTTAAATTTTGAGTTATGTCACTCTTGAAGTGAGTGAGCGATATGTAGTCTATTGTGCTACCACAGTAGATATATTTGCAAATTTTTCAAAACACAAAAAAAATAGCATTAACTATGATAATTTTGTGTCCCTATATGGGTAGCTATTACATCTGGGTAATTCCAAAGCAGTTCGACCAACGTTCACACAATTTTGAACAATAATTCGTGTGTGTGAATGTTTAGGCGTTTTAAGGATTTCAAAATTCTTTGTTGTTTTTGTACAGAGCTCCAAACCTTAGCTCAGGTATTTTTTCTCAAAATTACCATTTGTAGAAATAGTCCTACTTCTTTACCGCTTCACGTGTTTTGGTGTTATTAATAGCAATGAAAAGCTTTGCCTTCCCTCTTCAATGCAGTGGAATGAAACATATATGTCCTTTTATTGGAAGGATGTGAGAATATAGAAGACATACATAATCTTTGAATATCCTGAACAAATTCATATTATTAATTGTATAACCGACACCACACCGTGGTACAGGGTATTATGACTTTGAGCGTTTTTTTGTAACGCCTACGCCGAAATTTAAGAATTTACACTTTATGTTGGGTCTTATCGTCCCTAGTACAAATGGGGCACATCGGTCAATATTTTGGTATAGCCCCCATATAAAGGTCCCCACCGAAGTCACTTCTTAAACACATTTTTCAATTGCTTGGCTAAAATTTAAGAATTTATACTTCATATTGGACCTAATGGTCCTTAGTAAAAATGGGACACATCAGTCCACGGTTTGGTATATCCCCCATATAAAGGTCCCCACCGATGTCAGTTCTTGAGAGAAGAACAACATATTTATAAACTATAAAATTTACGATTTTATACTTAATATTGGACCTAATAGTCCCTAGTTTAAATTGTTGTGTAGCCCCCACATAAAGGTTCCCATGTGTTCATATGTCTCCACGACGTGAGAGACAACCGCCATTGAATTTCTTACTCAAAAGAGCCATTGTTTCCTTGGCTATGTGGCAAGTGGCACCATCCTGTCGGAACCACACACAAGAAGTCCGTTATCATCTCGCGATAGCGAACACCATTCACGGTAACTGCTTGGCCGACCTCATTTTCGAAAAAGTACTCGATTACGCCGTCAGCCTAATCAAAATGAATGCATACTAATTTGGATGACCATTTTCGTAAAAGGTTTCAACAATCTAACGCGCTGCTCAATTGTGTTCCTCTCTATGGTTGAATTTGTCAAACACTGAAACAAAGAAATGTTAAATTAAGTTGTACAACAAAATTGACGTTAAGGTGTGACTCACAATTAACATCATGCATTATGGTTGGACCACCCTTTATAGTTAATTTCCAAAATTCAGTACCGCTTATACACAGAAAAAATTTCGGCTGACGTGAACTTTTTGAACAGTTAATGTTCAATAAACAATTGTTAAACAAACTTTTCAAACAGGAGCATACTTTTATTGACTCAATAACATTTTTTATTAGAAAAAAAAAAACAATTTGATTAGCAAATAACACAATGACTATAGCCTCACAAAGAAAGGTGCAATTACATGTTTAGTAGTGACAGCCATTAATCGAATTTAAAATTTTCAAAATTATATTGTTTATTGTTAGACTGTTTTTTGTTATTCAGTCAGAATTGTATGTCTATACTCTTAAATCAGCTTGAAATACTTATGGAAGTACTAATTACACTAGCCAACAAGGTTTTGGACTGGAGCAACCAAATATGTTTCCTAGGGTAATTTGGTGGGATCAATTCGAATCTGTTATTGGTTTTTATCTAACACGTCAGAGTTTCGAGATACAAAACAAATGTTTTTATTCGTTTTTTACATAAAAATTTTTAAATAAACGAATGATCGTTTATTTAAAAACCAATGAATTTTCAAAAGTGAATGGCGTAATTTGAACATAGGTTAGGTTCGGTTGAGAATAGGAGGCGGTGAAATTCCGCTCATGTCCTTGGACATACTCATTAGCCACTATTCGGCCTGTTGTGCGCTCTAATTGTTAATAAATGGTCCTTGGGAAGTTATTTTAGGAACTCTGCACTTTCGACATAGCCCTTAAGGACGACCATGATCTTACTGGTTTCTACCTTGTTCAATCTCAGCAAGGTCAAGACGTTCGTTGTCTTCCCAACGTTTTCACTATTCCATAGTGATATGGGCCTTCTTTGCCCATATTTTTAGTTCAGAACGCGTAACTCCGAAGGGTTTTGCGTTCTCTAGGGTTGTTGTTTGCAAGTCTCTGGCTCTAGATGGCAAGGCATTTGCTTTCTCGTTACCTCTTACTCCGCAATGACCAGGCACCCATATTACGCATATAGTGCCGTGTTCGGAGTAGGCGTTAATCGCCATTTTACAATCTAAAACTGACCTCGACACCGTTCTAGACGCTATTGCCCTGATAGCCATTTGGCTATCTGTGAAAATATTCATATTTGTTGGTCTCGTGTAAGCGACAAGCCAGCTCACACATTCTGGTATTGCTCGGACTTCCGCCTGCAGGACTGTGTTATGCTCTGGCAGACGGAATAAGGGTTCGGTTTCCGGCTCCTCGATATAAAGTGCTAGCACCGATTTCTCCCCTAGTTTCGATCCATCTGTATAACAGTAAATTCCAGATGTTGTTTGCACTACGGTTCCATCAATCCAAGATTGTCTGTCTGGTATCACGGTCTCACACTCAGCAACTATTGATTTTTCATGTATTCTGTCGGATACTGATGATATGTCAGTTAAATCCACCGTCACTACCTCAGCTATCTTTTGATGATACGACTTGTGATCGCTTTCGATCCATTCGCCCATCACTTTGAGTCTCGTTGCCGTGAGGGCAGCTTCATATCTAATCTGTATTTCTATTGATTCGATATTCAAGATCGTCTCCAATGCCCTACTGGATGTGGTCCTCATTGCCCCGCTTACGCCGGGGCAACACATTCGTTGGTCTTTTTATAATAAGATTATGTTGCACTACTTTTTCATTGATGTCCACCACACTACTGATGCGTAAGTTAAAATAGGTCTGATTACGCTTTTGTAGAGCCAGTGTGTCATACTTGGATTAAGGCCTCTTCTACATAGTACCCAGCATGTTGATAATATACCACCCTGTGGTGTTCCCTGTGTTACTATGTCTCTTATTTTTATGTCGTGGGACCAGCAATTTATCCATCTATTCCTTAGCATGTGGCTTATCCAGTCTCGGAGAGCCCTGTCCACCTGAAACTGGCCTAAGGATTGGATGAGTGCGTCGGTCCGTACTTTATTGAACCCCCCTTCAATGTCAATACATACCGCAAGTGTATACATCTTTCCATTGAAGGATTCTTCTATATTGTGTACTACCATGTGTAGGGCGGTGTCCACTGATCGCCCTTTAACATAGGCATGTTGTCTAAATTTTAGCATTTCGCCTGGCATCCTACTTTTAATCATGGTATGCACTATACGTTCTATTGTTTTGAGTAAGAAAGATGTTAGGTTTATTGGTGTATAAGACTTAGGTATTGCAAAACTTGCCTTGCCGGGTTTAGGTATGAAAACTACTCTTGCCTCCTGCCAGGCTTCCGTTGTTTATGTCCAAAATGTCCATGCCCTAGTCTTTTTCTTATTAGCTTCCCGAATTTTGTCCATTTAGTTTTGGCCTTATTTCTGAAACTTATTGGGTTCGGCGATGGCCGTGCTATCTTAAACCTTATGTAACGATGATCAGAAAAAGAATGTTCTTTAGAGACCATCCATTCCTGTATTTCGTCTATTAGATTTCCTGAACATATTGTTATATCTAATACTTCTTCCCTTTTCTATTAACGAAGGTAGCCGTGTTACCAATGTTAAGTGTTATTAGGTCGTTATTTTATTTATTTATTTATTTGATTATCCTATACATCAAGATAAAATATCATATAATTAGAGTATAGGAATTTATAAGTTTACATATTTTATATTGTATCACATGAAAGACATAAAAAATTAATCTTATTTAATAATTTAAAAGTTAAAAAAAAGATATAAGGAATTAAAAACATAATAATAAGCATTTAACAAAAAAGATAGATATGTGGAAATGTTCGTTATATATTGCTTTTATCATTAGTATTTGAGTATATATTATATAATGCTTTTTTAAACTGGTAAGCGTTGCTGGTAGTTTGGATATTTCTTGGTATTCAAGAATTCTACTAGGGCCTGGCTCCGTTTATTAATGTTAGTACTGCCCCAAGCGACGTGGTGAGAGTTAGCATCGCAACCTACTAGTACTTCCTTACCTGTTTGTTTGACTTTCCTCACCAAGCGTTATAGTTCCGAAGTAGGTGGTAATGTCGGTGAACCGAAAGGCAGATATACTGATGCTAGGTATACACTTCCATTCCCTTGTTTCAGTACTGTAGCATCCGATGTTGACAACTCTGGAGAAAAAAGATAACATACATTTTTGTGACATATAATACAAGTACTTGGTCTAGTTCCTGTATCTACATAAAAAAGTTGGTAATTGACGTGGTTTAATCCAGTATCCTTGTTTCGAATCGTCCATTTATTATTTTTCGTTTCGTTTATTTATAATTTCCATCAAAGCATTGGTTGCCGTCTCGCTCCGATGGAGGTTTATATGGATGACTTCAATCATTGATCCTCCAGTAACCGGTCTTCTTGGGAGTCGGAGATGGTAGATTCGGCTCCCTCATCATTTTTTGGCTGCAGTGGGCGCTTGTCGTCATCGCTGCCTTTATTATTTAGTGGCTCATTTTGCCGGTTTTCAGCGCCAACCAAAGCCTTACCAATTTTGAAGAAGACTGCTTTGTTCACATAGAACGGCATACCCTTCGTCTTGACCAGGCTGGCCATGGAGAGCCGATCCAAACCCACCACAAGGAGAGTGCCATCACGATTATTCTCTCTGTGGAAGACTTCCCAACCCTTCTCGTCCAGTCCCTTGTTTTGCTGGCCAAAGAGTATGAGCATGCGTTCTGATGTGAAATTGCTGCTCCATCCTTTGACGTCTACTGTCGTTTTTATGAGCTGAGGGATGTCCCTCATCCTCACCAGTTTCAGCTTAGCGCCTTCCCAGGGAGAGGGGATGCTATCCACAGTTCTTTGAGGGTCTCTATACATGCTGGTGACGCGAAATTCATCCTCAGTGTGTCCCCTTTGAACTCGCTGCTCATTATCTGAATTGGGGGCCCGTCGTCGGAGTTGAGGGCGTGCTCCACAATTTTGTTATTTACCAAGTCTTCAACGTTGTTGTGTTGGTCAGTGGGGATTTTGCTCTGTTGATATCGATCACTGCGTAGCAGAGCTCGTCTCTAAATTGCTTTCTCGCTACTTTGGCATAAGATGGTGGCTTCTTACCTTTTTCGTCAACCAACTTCCTCTTCCGTATAAATCGTGACATCTTTTTAGATGTTCTAATCTTTCCGGAGGATTCCGTGGTTGCGCTCGCTTCTTTTGTAGTTTGATCGACTTTGTCGCCGCCCTCTCCACCAGGATACAGACTAGAGTCTCCTTCGTGAGGGGTTTGGTTTGTTCTCTGCAATTTACTTGAAAGCGGGGAGCTCTTTTTCTTCTTCGGCGGTTTCGCAGTGTTCAGCTCTTCTGGAGATTTGATCCTCTTTCCTGCTTTCGAGGAGGTGGATGGAGTCTCAGATAGCTCCTTTGGAGCATCCTGCACCTTGACCTGTTTGCTGTTTCGGTTCATCTTCTTCAACTTTCGTCTTTGTGCCCCTGATAGCTTTTTCTTTTTTGTCGTGAGCTGTGCCATGCACGCGTTGACTTTTTCTACCATATTGCTGACCTCGACGTCTTTGGAGTTAGCTAAAACAGTAATGTTAACGTGTTCGTTTGAGTCGGAGTTGGAATCGGAATCGTATTCCCTACCTGTACTTGAAGGCTGAGTCCAGTTTATACTGGTTCCTCCTTTTCCTTCTCCGTGGTTTTGCCAATGGCTAGATAAGCGCGTGTTGCATTCTCTGCGACTACAGGCGCCAAGGCACCCACACCTGTATGAGGAGTAGTTGAGCTTGTTTCAGTTATTACGACTACAGGTGCCATGGCAGCCACACCTGTAGGAGACATTGAAAATTTTTTTAGGCTCGCTATTCTTGGATAACGACGACACGTGACTAGGGAGCACATCAACATTTGCCGCAGGTACTGGGGTTATTGCTCCCTGCACCGTAACTATATTCTCTATTTTCTTGCTTTCCATAATTTTTTTTGTTTGTTTTTTGTTTTAGGGGAAACACCGCCATAGTCAATTTTGGTCCGCGGGGAATGCAATATTCCCTAAGGTGGTGGACACACTGCTTCATCCCCCAGGGGCGCCTCAGTAATGATATAAAATCCAACCTCCCTAAGGCATCCCTAGTTGAGATGAAACAGAGTGTCCATCCCCCTCCCCCTATCCACCACCTGGGTACGCACCCGCAAGGAGACTGACAAACTCCAGCGGGACATCATTTGTATTTCGTTGGTTCGGTTTCACGTATTAGCGTCCAGCAATAGTCTCCCAGCATGCTTTTATCCCAAAATCCTTGATAATTTCTTTCAACTTTCATTAAATCTTTTGTGGAAAAAAACCTAAATGCGAACGAAGAAAATGCATTTTGAGTGACATTCTTGCACCTAATTCGAGATTATTTTTCAATAATGCAGCAACAAGTTGTCTGTTGTTTTCGTTCTTATTGTTTCCAAGAAAACTGTTCACTATGCTCTTGAATGAATTCCAGACTCCAAATTCTTTCTCCAATAAACTTTGTGAAAAATTGTCATAATTCAATAGCTTCCTGATTTAGCATATGAAATGTTAGGAAAAAACCGCTAACAAATATTTAAATGCTGCACCATCTTTGTCCAGAGCCTTGACAAAGTCCTTTAAATGGCCTAATTTTATGTGCAGCGGCGGAAGAATATAATTTGGATCAATTAATGATTTATTTGAAATGTTTTGATTTGCTGGTGGATACTTAGTTATTTTTGGCCACTCTGTACTGACGTAATGATGACATGAAGCGCGACTATCCCATTGACAAAGGAAACAACAATATTTGCTGATACCTCCTTGCACACCAGTCAACAAAACAATGACTTGAAACAGACTAATGTAAAGTTATTTACGATGTTCTATACTATATATACAAAGAAATTTTAATCACACACCTTTAAGTCACCACATATCTGTCAGCAAACCCAAAATAATGTAATATGCCTATTTTAATGATTCGGATATTGCATATCCTTCCAAATAGCTTGAAACAGTAACACACGATCTCCCTGACATGCTTAAACGCTACTATTACGAAAATTTAGAATGACGGTTTTACAGTAATACCAGCATGCGATAAAAAATTAACAAGATGTGATAGCCCAATTTTTATGCCAGATTCGAATTCAGCGCACCCAGATTAGTTAAAGAATATGCTTCGTTTCTGCAGTCAAATTTTGTTTCCAAATTTGCACAGTGTTATAGTTAATACGAAATATATATTTTTTTGCTTTATCAACACGCTAATTTCACCGAAATTCAAAAGTTATAAAAAAATTAGCACTACCTAATTTTTTCACAATTTTGACGTTTGATATATGTAAAATGCCTGTTTTTTACTTTTTGCCAAATAATCTCAGCGATTGTTGCTATCAAGTTTCTCTAAAATCTGAAAAATTATCCAAAAATTCTGTGGTCACTTAAAATTGAATTTTTCGATATACAAAATGACCGTTCTGACATCTCCCCCAGAAAATACCAAATTTCATTTCAGATTTCTCTAAAACTGTTTCAATTATTTAATTTTAGGTTTGTAGCAATTACATCGACGTACGTTTGTACGTATAACTTGAATTTGTTATTCGGAGAACTACAAACTCACACTCAATAACAAATCAAAATGCCAATTTAGGTTTACCAAAGAATAACAGAAAACGATAATGATTTTCTACAAAATATTGACATATCCCACTGGGGCACTTGAAGAGGTTAATTACATGTACCTACAGTGAGCGTCAAAAGAATTTTACACTTTCTTATACATTTGTGGTGTGATTTAGTTCCATTTTTTTGTGAAATAAATATGCATCTAAGCACATAACAACAAATTAACAAAGAAACAGCAAAAAAATTGTTTCAGAAAGAAATACAAAAATACAAATTTCACCCGTCAAAAGAAGGTAATCAAAAACATAGTAAAATAATACTAACATACATATTGTTAATATTCAATATGTCTTCCTTTTGGATTTAATACAGTTAACAACCTCGGGGGCATAGACTTCACAATATATTCAGTATCTTATAGCTGTTTTTTGACTATTCTTCTAATACTACCGATTTCAGCTTATCCTAATTGGTAATTGCCCCTTTTCACATTCGGCGATCGAGATACTCCAACAAAAGCTCCATTGAGTTGATGTCCGACTATTGTGAAGGAGGATCTTATTGTTTGTTATTCACTTTCGAGGTGTGACTTGGGTCTTGCTGGAAGACCCATGTTGAATCCAACCCTAGTTTCTCAACGCTGTCGTTCTGTCTCTATGAATAATCTCTATGGATACCTAATTCGGCATTCTGCTCGCCGAAATTCATCCACAGACCCTCACCGAAGCCACGCCATGCATAACGGTCGAAATTATATACAATTAAAAATATAAACAATTAAAAAATTGCGTTTATTTTGTAGGTAAGGGAAGTTAAGCTCCATAGTTTTTTATTCGAATTTTATTCCTAAATATAAATATGTACATTAGTACGAGATCATTAAAACTTTTTATAATAAAATACGTACGAGTTAAAAATGTAATCTTCGATATTTTGAAAGAAATATATCAATTATTTCACTCTCAGCAGAAATGTGTGGCTGTTTGGTCAGTCCAGTGAATCATCAAAACAGTGACGACAAGAGGGAGCCAGAGTAAAATAAATTTTACTGAGCAACAGAGCGTAGGCCAGTGCTACCATGTAAGTGCTTTTGGCACTTTTCAGACTCCTAAAACGCCAAATTGTCTGGCTAGAACCAATAAAAAAATTGTGAAACATGCACTTTTCTAATTTTTAGTTGTTATTACTTTTACTGTTACCATTTTTTACGCATTTAAATTTTTTGAACTGCCTTCCAAATATTTGTCGTGTTTTATTTTTTTTTTAGTGATTTTAAAAATTGTATATAGTTTATGCCTATGTTTAAAACATTTCGAGAGGGGCCCGGGCCTCCGAGCCCTTCCCCCTGGATACGTCCCTGCTTGGTTTTTACTTCTTTACATTTTAACATACTTATATTGCAAAATACCTCTAATTTGCTATCATCGCTAAAACATAAAAGTGTCTAAAGATACAGAATATGTTGTGAAGTCAATGTCTCGGAGATTGTTAGCTGTTATAAATGCAAAAGGAAGACAAATTAAATATTAACATTTTGTATGTTTGAATTATTTTGCTATGCTGTTGTTTACTGTAAACCTTCTTTTGACGCGTGAAATTTGCATTTTATTATTTCTTCAAAAATGTTTGGTTGCTGTAACAATGTTATTTTCTTTGTTAATTTGTTGTTATGTGCTTAGATGAATATTTTATTTAACATAAAATGTTGAAGTAAACCACATAATAAAGGTGTAAAATGTTTAAACACTCCATTGCATTGGGGTGTAAACTTTTTTTAACGTTCACTGTATATACAGCCTTGCCACTTGTAATACTGTTGTAGTTGCTGCTATGATTATAAACATGATGGGGTGATGAATATCCACTCAGTTGATAAATTACAATTGGCAAATTTGCATAGGTTGTATTGGTTGATTGGAAAATAACTGATTAATTTTAGAAAGAGACACATTTAATGCGAACAATTGTAATTAAGATGTAATTATTTACTTTTTGTTACGACTCAAGCGACATAATTTGCGTTATAAAGCCAAATCCAGATGAATTGTTTTGGAATTCTTTAGAATTTCTTATTCAATTTTATTTTGTTGTGTATAAATTTGTTTTTGTTTATTTCATGTTATGTATTTGTTTTATACAATAATATTTATTTAATTAAAGGAAAATTTTCTGTAAATTAAATTATTTCAATTCTGTTGAGTGCCATTAGTGGAAGTGGAAGATGGCAACACAGACAGAGACATTCAGATGGCTTTGAGTTGAATGGAGTAAATTACATATTAAATTTTAATTGTGTCCTGTTTTTCTGTTTATTATTTATTTGAATTGCAATACAAAATAAATATATTTTCTAATTCTACAGTCCAGGGAAAAGCCGGGTTACATAAACCATGTGGCCAGATTTTTGCTGCGACAGACCAGAGCCTCTGGTGGGTATCGAACCCATGACCCACAAAGTCATAGGCAACCACGCTACCAACTCACCTACTGGGCGATAATTTCTGTTTTTTTTTTTAACTAATAATATTAATAAATCAAAGTCAAGTACATACTAATCGGATTGAATGAAGTGGTCTTAAATAAATGTTGATGAAATGGTGCACCACATAGAAACGTCCTGCAGTGAAAAATGTATACACTAGCTGTTTGTATGAAGGTATCTTTAACAATGTTCAGACCGATGTTCTTATCTAATCCTTAGACGAGATTTAGGTTGACCGTGCGATTTGGTAGATTAATTGTTGATCATAAGACGTCAAAACTAGACACAATATAAATCATTGTACACCACAGAGGGCATTTTATCGCAACTTCTATGAGTTACGACGATAGATTACATTGTATTACTTCTACGAAGATTACATTGTATTACTTCTACGAAGATTACATTGTATTACTTCTAAGTGACAGGAATCTAATCCAATTATGCAGAAGAGCTGAGGAGATACTTAACATATCGCTCACTTACTTCAAGAGTGACTTAACTCAAAATTGAAAATTTTTGTGGTTGTCTTACATAAATGCGTATTTTGTAAATACCCATAAATTAATCTCAACGAGATTTATTTTATAAGTAAACAATCATATTTCGGATTATTCCACCTTTTTTTAAACTTCTTATTTCATCTAATTTATCTTTTTATACGGACTTAAAGTTACACATATCGACAATTTTCCATTTTTTAGTTAAGACAGTCTTGAAGTAAGTGAGAAATATCATGGGCACTACCAAGAGGATTAAATGTAAACCCAGAAATAAACAGATATATGTCTATTTACTAGGAAAAAGAAAGTCACGCGATTAGACGACCACATTTTCCTGAATAGGACAATACAAATATCTACAAAGTTAATATACCTGGAGTAATCTTGGATTGGAAACTAAGTTGGGAGGATAAAATAGAAGAAAGAGCCATCAGGACTCACAGATATCTGTCGTTGTACAAAAGAGCTATAGTTTAAAAAGGGAGACTCCGATCAAGTATGACATACTGGCCTTACTTGAGCATGATTAGAGCAATAGTGGTTAACCTACTACAGACATTAATAACAAATAAGGGCAAAGTAAAGGAATTTAAACCGCTCCAACAAGGGCGTTGGAGGCAATGATTCACGTTAAACCAATTGAAATCGTTATAAATTACGATGGGTGAATAGATAATTCAAGATCAAAAGATATTAGAGTCACGGAAATCACCGACTACAGAAGTACGGCTTACAGCTAACTACATGGAGAAAAATAAAACATTAAACAAAATGTAAAAACCTAAAGAGGTTGGATGGCTCCATTTTTCATTTACTAAATTTTGGTAGATTTCAACATTATGTATCATTTAAAGACCGCTACAAGTGCTAATAAATTTAATTCCTGTTTCCGTTTCCAGACAGAGGGCGACAACAATATTTCATGCTTTGTTGCATATAAAGTACTACAATTTGGTGGTGTGAAGGGAAATGTTTTGCAAATGTCTGCATTTTTCATAGAAATCCAAAAGTGATGACAATGGCATTTGATTACGGTGATTATATGATGGTTGTTGCCTTTGTGGTTGGCATGGAATGTAATTATAAATATAAAAATGTTGACACCAGAAAAATGTTTAGAATACGCACAGAACTACGACGGGGAGGGGACTTGGCGTCCCATGTTGTGACAAACTCTTATAGGCAGATGTCAATTTACTAAAACTACGTAGCGTATTTTTCCATTTTTTGGCGAACCGATTGAGTAAATTTAAAAACACGTAAGAGAGTTCAGTCGGGTAAACTGACTAAATAATCCCTTCACCTTTAGTCCAAATTTTTTTTTCGAAAATTTATTTATTTTTTGTTTTAATTAAATCACTATTATCAATTTAAATTGCATTTAATAACTTTAAAGTATGTATTAGTGGTACAAAAGTTACAAGCTGTTAACTTTTTAAATGGTCCATTTGTGTGGGAGTTACCAAAGAGGGCGTGCCAATAACGCCCACTTTTCTCTGGACTCTAGGCGCTATAACAGCATTACACTATACAAAATTACAAGTATTTATGTGAACTGATATTAAAGCTGTAAGCAGTTGCTATTTGGTGCAAAATGGCCCAGTATTCAAGTATTTGTATAAACTGTCATCAATGTTATAAGCCGTAAACAAAATGGGCGTGGTAACTTAGTCCATTTTGCTCAAGCTGATAGCGACTAACCAACTAATGCTATGTGTGGAATTGCGGAAGATTCCGATAAGTAGTACATATATACTAAATTGCAAACCGTTGTGGGGGAGGTAATCGATGGAGTGCACTAATATGGTCCTTCATACTTAGCCTGAGATAGAAAAAAATGAACCTCATACCAAATTTTAAGTCAATTGGTTTCTTCTTTCGTGAGTTATCGTACGTACAAGATAGACAGACGGACGGACATTGGTAAAATGACTTAAAATGCCCCAAAACTGATTTCCGCCAAAACTTGAGGACTTAGGTCACTCCTTTGATGCGTTCCACTTTTAACCCTTGAAATTCTCTTACTTTTAGTAAAACAGTCACAGGGGTTCATCAGAATAGAACGTCGCCCCGAGTCTGGGTATCGTTAAGAATGCGTACAGCATTTGTTGCTTTAGTAATCTACATTTAACTAAAACAGTGGAATATAAATAAAACAACTTCTTTGTGTAAGAAAAACATTTACCAACCACAAAATACAACTTGAATAGTCAAGGAAACAAGAACTACGGCGGCAGGCGGTTGACTTGTGATGGTTTTCACTTGAAAGTAATTCCTATATGTAAATTTGAATTATCTCTCATATAAATATAAATAATAACAAGTGGACCGCAGGCAAAAAACAACACCAATGCATCCGAAGATCTGAAACGTAATGCAGTGGCAGGTGTTGGGTTTCAAGGTCGTTTTCTTTTTCACTTAACTACTCAAATACCTTCCTTCACCTAGAAGGAAATCCTTTGATCTTCAGCTCATCTCCACAGGATGAAAAACTCAAAATAACATCAATAACAGATCAACCCCTTACAGGGATTCATCAAAATAAAATAGTTATAGTTTCGACATTAATTAATTTTTTTTCGATGTGATGTTTGCTTTTTAAAGTTTCATAATTTAGTAGGTTTTATGGATTAGCTTTGTAATTTTCATAAACAGAAACCGAATAATAATTTACAAAAATGTAAGTCAACAATTGATACTCGTATCAATAAATATGTTTTGCAGTGATTAGAAAAATTCACAAAATATGTTATAACTCGAAATGCTGATTTCTCATAAAAACTTTGAGGAAAACCCTATAGTAGCTTTTCGCGAGAAATATTTTTCTCAATGAAGTCAACTAAAAATGTCCTCTATTTGTATGATTTTTCACATATGATAAGATTTGATTGCTATTTTTAAGGCTCAGCTAAGGGACTGAGAAGCGGGGACTGCTGTTTTGAGAAAAATAATTCTCCAAAGGTTCCATTTATTTCGTCCTTTTGAGTGAAGCATGAATAACGAAGTCCTCCACTTCAAAATCACTACGAAGACAACAAAACTCTCTGATTTTCCAACAAACTTCGTGGTTGAAACAAGAGCTAACTAGAAAAACTGTCAATGTCACTGGATTCAACATATCCAAAATAGGTCTACCCATAGGGTCTCCTTACTGTTACATTTTTGGACTAGCACTGTGTTATTGAACAAAGCAAAATATGAACAAATTGTTATAAATTAGTGAAATCCACTGGCAAGATTTATATAGATCTTGAAGGTGGTCCCTTTTTTCGACAATGTTATTATACCCTACACCACACTGTGGTACAGGGCATTATAACTTTGTGCATTTGTTTGTAACACCCAAAAGGAGAAGAAATAGACCCATCGTTTATTATACCGATCGACGTAGAATCACTTTCTGAGTTGATTTAACTATGTCCGTCTGTCCGTCTGTGCATGTATTCTTGTAATCAAAGTACAGGTCGCAATTATGGTCCGATCTCGACGAAACTTTACAAATATCTTTTTTTTTTGGCCCAAGGACGATCCCTATTGAATTTGGTTAAAATCGGTTCAGATTTAGATATAGCCCCCATATATATGTTAGCCCCGATTTGATATGTAAGCGCTGTAAAAACTTTATTTTATATCCGATCAGTATGAAATTCGGCAGAAAGAGGTTTCTTATTATATGGATGAACACTATTAAATTTGGAAGAAATCGGTTCAGATTTAAATATAGCCCCCATATATACGTTACCCCCGATTTGACATGTAAGCGCTGTAAAAACTTTATTTTATATCCGATGAGTATGAAATTCGGCAGAAAGAGGTTTCTTATTATATGGGTGAACACCATTAAATTTGGAAGAAATCGGTTCAGATTTAGACATAGCCCCCATATATATGTTACCCCCGATTTGACCTGTAAGCGCTGTAAGAACTGTATTTTATATCCGATCAGTGCGAATTTCAGCAGAAAGAGGTTTCTAATTACATGAAGGAATACTGCCAAATTTGGAGAAAATCGGTTCAGATTTAGATATAGCTCCCATATATATGTTACCCCCGATTTGACATGTAAGCGCTGTAGAGACTGTATTTTATATCCGATCAGTACGAAATTCGACAGAAGGAGGTCTTTTTACATGAATAAATACTCAGGGAAGATCGGTTCAGATTTACATTAAAGCTCCATATATACGTTCCTCCTGATTTGGTATCAAACCGCTATAGTAGTTGTATTTTACTTCCGATCATTAAAATTTTCCAGAAAGATGTTTCCCAATTTAGGAACGAATATTACTAAATTTAGCGATTATCGGTTTAGAATTAGATAATATGTGCCTACCTATTTACCAATTATTCCAAATTATTATCGCAATGACCCTTATCGCATTGTTAGGGAGGTGTAGGGTATTATATAGTCGGCCCCGCCCGACTTTCTGCCTTTCCTTACTGGTTTTTCTATGTAAAGGCATTCAGAGGAGCTAATTTCTGTAGAAAACGTCAATCTATTGCGTTGGATCTTAGCGTTTCCTGTTTCTAAATTTTTAGATGGAAAAACCGCAGACAAAAAAAGTAATTACTTTTGTATTTTTTGGTGCCCACATTCATAAAATTTGCGGGGAGTATTTTCCTAGGGCGTATGACATTCCGCCAGAAAAATCAATAACTCCGATAGACAATTTTTTTTGAAATATACCCCATGGTTTGTTATGATATCCTGCAACTGACAATCATTTCGGAATCTGGAGTAAAACGATAGTTTTTTCAGGTCTCACTTGCGAATCATGTTCGCCCCCATTTTTATTCGAGTTATGTACCATTTCAACTAACATTTTCTGCACCCTAGCAATATGCTTAATATTATATCCCAGAAAGTATGTACGAAACGTTCGTTTCGAATTCCCCGCGAATTTACTTTTTTCAGAAATTTCTGTAAAATCACAAAAAAGTCCTTTCGAATGACTTCCGAAATTTAGAAATTGTATATATGTTTTAATTTTTAGGTAAGTTTATTAAAATGAATAAATCCACAAAAAATATCACAGCAACTGAATTAGCCAAACCTAACAAATATGAATATTCAAAGTGCAAAGAGATAGGGCTTTTTGTTTCATAATTATACCCTACACCACACTGTGGTACAGGGTATTATAACTTTGTGCATTTGTTTGTAACACCCAAAAGGAGAAGAAATAGACCCATCGTTTATTATACCGATCGACTTAGAATCACTTTCTGAGTCGATTTAGCTATGTCCGTCTGTCTGTCCGTCTGTCTGTCCGTCTTCTGTCCGTCTGTCTGTCCGTCTATCTGTCCGTCTGTGCATGTATTCTTGTAATCAAAGTACAGGTCGCAATTATGGTCCGATCTCGGCGAAACTTTACACATATCTTTTTTTGGCCCAAGGACGATCCCTATTGAATTTGGTTAAAATCGGTTCAGATTTAGATATAGCCCCCATATATATGTTACCCCCGATTTGACATGTAAGCGCTGTAAAAACTTTATTTTATATCCGATCAGTATGAAATTCGGCAGAAAGAGGTTTCTTATTACATGAAGGAATACTGCCAAATTCGGAGAAAATCAGTTCAGATTTAGATAAAGCCCCCATATATATGTTAGTCCCGATTTGACATGTAAGCGCTGTAAAACTTTATTTTATATCCGATCAGTATGAAATTCGGCAGGAAAATGTTTCTTATTACATGAATGGACTCTGTTAAATTTGGAAGCAATCGGTTCAGATTTAGATATAGCCTCCATATATACATTACCCCCGATTTGACATATAAGTGCTGTAAAAATGTTATTTTATATCCGATCAGTGCGAAATTCGGCAAAGAGAGGTTTCTTATTACATGAAAGAATACTGCTAAATTCGGAGAAAATCGGATCAGATTCAGATATAGCCCCCATATATACATATGTTACCCCCGATTTGACATGTAAGCGCTGTAAAAACTGTTTATACCCTACACCACATGTGGTACAGGGTATTATAACTTTGTGCATTTGTTTGTAACACCCAAAAGGAGAAGAAATAGACCCATCGTTTATTATACCGATCGACTTAGAATCACTTTCTGAGTTGATTTAGCTATGTCCGTCTGTCTGTCTGTCTGTCCGTCTGTCTGTCCGTCTGTCTGTCCGTCTGTCTGTCCGTCTGTGCATGTATTCTTGTAATCAAAGTACAGGTCGCAATTATAGTCCGATCGCGACGAAACTTTACACATATCATCTGTTTGGCACAAGGACGCCAAATTGAATTTGGTTAAAATCGGTTCAGATTTAGATATAGCCCCCATATATATGTTACCCCCGATTTGACATGTAAGCGCTGTAAAAACTTTATTTTATATCCGATCAGTATGAAATTCGGCAGAAAGAGGTTTCTTATTACATGAAGGAATACTGCCAAATTCGGAGAAAATCAGTTCAGATTTAGATAAAGCCCCCATATATATGTTAGCCCCGATTTGACATGTAAGCGCTGTAAAAACTGTATTTTATATCCGATCAGTGCGAAATTCGGCAGAAAGAGGTATCTTATTACGTGAAGGAATACTGCCAAAGTTGGAGAAAATCAGTTCAGATTTAGATATAGCCCCCATATATATGTTACCCCCGATTTGATATGTAAACGCTGTAAAAACTGCATTTTATATCCGATCAGTATGCAATTCGGCAGAAAAATGTTTCATATTATATGAATGAACACTTTTAAATTTGGAAGAAATCGGTTCAGATTTAGATATAGCGCCCTTATATAAGTTACCCCGATTTGACATGTAAGCCCTGTAAAAATTTATATCCGATCAGTGTCTGTATTTTATATCTGATCAGAACGAAATTCGACAGAAAGAGGTCTGTTTACATGAATAAGTATTTAGGGAAATCGGTTCAGATTTAAGTATAACCTCCATATATATGTTCCTCCTGATTTGGTGTCAAAGCGCTATATAAGTTGTACTTTACTTCCGATCATTTAAATTTTCAAGAAAGATGTTTCCCAATTTAGGAACGAATATTACTAAATTTAGCGATTATCGGTTTAGAATTAGACAATATGTTCCTACCTATTTACCAATTATTCCAAATTATTATCGCAATGACCCTTATCGCATTGTTAGGGAGGTGTAGGGTATTATATAGTCGGCCCCGCCCGACTTTCTGCCTTTCCTTACTGTGTTTTTTAAAAATGAGGTAGGGCTTTTTAAATTAATTTATATCCGATCAGTATGAAGTTCGGCAGAAAGAGGTTTCTTATTATATGAATGAACACTGTAAAATTTGGAAGAAATCGGTTCAGATTTAGATATAGCCCCCATATATACGTTACCCCCTATTTCACATGTAGGCGCTGTAGAGACTGTATTTTATATGCGATCAGTACGAAATTCGACAGAAGGAGGTCTTTTTACATGAATGAGTATTCTGGGAAGATCGGTTCAGATTTATATTGATTGTTCCTCCTGATTTGGTATCAAACCGCTATAGAAGTTGTATTTTACGTCCGATCATTAAAATTTTCCAGAAAGATGTTTCTCAATTTAGGAACGAATATTGCTTAATTTAGCGATTATCGTTTCAGAATTAGATAATATGTTTCTACCCATTTACCAATTATTCCAAATTATTATGGCAATGACCCTTATCGCATTGTTAGGGAGGTGTAGGGTATTATATAGTCGGCCCCGCCCGACTTTCTGCCTTTCCTTACTGGTTTTTTTAAAAATGAGGTAGGGCTTTTTAAATGTATATTTAAAGCGAAGTTGAAGGAACGCACAACGATATGCATGTAACTTAGTACGAAACAAATTGTTGGTCATAAAAATCTCTACATAATTCAGAAATCTGACAAGAGACCAAAACAAAACAGTTTTCGGTTTCTGGCCGAGTTCGCGTTTAAAAGGACATGACATTTTTTAAGGAAATAATTATTCAAACATTTTGGTAATTTTTCTGAAAGCCCTAGTTAGACGATATGGGTGTCAAATGAAAGGGCACATTTTGGGCAGTCCAAATGCTATGTTTTTTAGAAACTGAAACTAAAAAGTTGGAAAATGGCCTTGCAAATGTTAGTCCTTCATTATTTTTTAAGATCCACAGTAGGAAATTTTTAGAGAAAATATATTTTTCGGAACTTACTGTTCAGTTATTCATATACAAATTTTAGAATTCTATATTTATTAGTTTGCTTTTTAGAACTATTCTAATTGTATATTGATGGTTATTTTCAGAAATCTAAATGTGTTATAAACATTCAAAATAATTGTTTATATTATTATATGGATGAGTAAATTTGAAATAAAATTGTTCCACAAAATCAAACTAATTAGCGTAGAATCCTAAAATTTGGATATGAATATCTGAATAGTAGGATCCGCAAAATATATATTTTTCAAAATTTCCAAAAACAAAAATTGTTTTTAAATAGTCCAAAATTTGGCCTTTCATTTGATACCCATATCGTCGTACTAGGACTTTCAGAAAAATTTAATTTTTTTGGAATAATTATAGTCTTTTTAAACGCGAACTCGACCAGAAAATAAGAAACGGAGTACACAGATTTGTTTTGATTCTAGTTAGCTTTCAGAATTATATAAACATTCAATTTTGACGGTGTTATAATATATTCACAATTGAACCTCATCTTATTTATTTTTTTGTCTGATATTTATTTGTTACTTGAAAGCATTAATTTACAAAAGGAACGAAAACAACCAAAGACAACGACAAAATAAGATGTACTCGTACGTAGTAGAGTTGACTTAATACACAAAATAAACGACGTTAATATTTGTTGTTCATTGTTCCGGCTGTAACTCAATACGCGTCGAAATAATATTTGAGACTAAACTGAGCGAAATATACTTCATTGTCGCTTGGCATAAGTAGAGAGAACATCGCAGCCCACGCACACAAAATGCTGCTCGATACGCTCCCAACAACAAAGTTCTCAGATGAATGCAACAAGAGTGAAGACAAAGTTTACTTTATGATACTTATACTGTTGTTGTTGTTGGGGTGTTTCATTAACAATGACATTCACTACTACAAGGATAAAGCTGACGACGAAACTCATTGAGAAAAACATGCTTAAACCTAAAGCGCTTTACATCCAAGTTCATTTACAAACATAAGGCCAAACGAACAAAAACAAAGCTCTATACGAGTAGGAAAAGAAAAAATGGCTACATACTACGTTACATGTATCAAAATGAGCATACTAACAGTATGCCAAGAAAGTGTTTTTACACCGCAAAAAATTTACATTCTGCATTTGTTTGTAACGCATAGAAGGGGAAGAGATAGACCTATTATTTATTATACCGATCGACATAGAATCACTTTTGGAGTCGATTTAGCCATGTGCGTCTGTCTGTCTGTTCATGTATTCTTGTAGTCAAAGTGCAGGTCGTATTTATGGTACGATTGTGATGAAATTTAACACAGTGCTATTTTTTGACCCAAGGACGATCTCTACTGATCAAAATCAAAATCGGTCAAGATTTAGATATAGCCCCCATATATTGTATGTTACACCCGATTTGACATGTAAGCGCTGTAGAAACCGTGTTTTATATCCGATCAGTACGAAATTCGGCAGAGAACACTGCCAAATTCTTATCACAAAGCAGTATTATATAGTCGGCCCGGCCCGACTTTCTGTCTTTCCTTACTGGTTTGAAATAACAAAATATTATGTTATAAAAAAATATTCCTTCGATATTTGTAAAAAATGATTATTTTCTATCATTATGTTACAAAAATTATTTTACTCACAAAAGTTCGTGTCAGTAGAGTCTTCTTACACTATTTTGATTGGCCCATAAGATATAATATAGAATTCTACTTATCCGGTTCGGGTATTCTGAAGGTCCATCTATCATGCCAAAGAAATATTTTTTCCGAAAGCTTAAATGTTTGTACATTTTTCTGACTCATTTTTAATTCTTATAAAATTATTGTACAACTGTTTATCCGCCTGTCTGCAGTTTAGGTTACTAAAATATCGGTCAATGATTTGATTTATCCCCATATAAATTTCCAATCCCATAAATGCAATTTGGTTTACATGACACAATTTTAATACAAGTTCAGATACGAATGTACATTAGAACGGGCCGATTTAAAAATCGCCCATTGCTCAGTGAAAATCGTATTCTAGGGATCAAAATAAGAAACTTTGGCGAAGGAACCATACCTCTAAAACGAATTCTGATGTCCCGGAAAAAATCCCACTTTGACCCATTTAGAGTGCTCCAATCGAGTCCAAATGTATGACCGACCCCCACTCAGTGAAGTGCTTAGTGAAAATCGTATTCTAGGGATCAAAATAAGAAACTTTTTCAGGGGGTGTGCCACTGGCATGGGTGGGTCGGGCCTCCAATGTTAGTGGGGTCGGTCATACATTTGGACTCGATTGGAGCACTCTAAATGGGTCAAAGTGGGATTTTTCAAAATTTGCCCCTACCCAAAAGTTTGACCCAAATTCCGGGACATCAGAATTCGTTTTAGAGGTATGGTTCCTTCGGCAAAGTTTCTTATTTTGATCCCTAGAATACGATTTTCACTGAGCAATGGCGGCTTTTTTTGCATCCCCACAAATCGACCCGGCCTAATGTACTGGTATTAAAGTTAAAAGCTGTTTACTTTTGGTACAAAATGGTCCAATTGTGTGAAAGGTACCAAAAGGGGCGAACCAATAACGGCCACTTTCCTCTAGACTCTAAGTACTATAAAATCATTGCACCGTACGAAATTTCAAGTATTTGTATGCATTGGTATTTAAGTTAAAAGCTGTTAACATTTGGTACAATAAGTTCCATTTGTGTGGGAGGTACCAAAAGGGGCGGGCCAATAACGCCCATTTTCTCTGGACTCTAGGTACTATAAAAGCATTACACCGTACAAAATTGCAAGTATTTGTATGCACTGGTATTAAAGTTATAAACTGGTAACTTTTGGTACAAAATGGTCCATTTGTGTGGGAGGTTTTTCATGAGGCAATAGTGGCTAATAAACTAATACTATGTGCAGAATTTCGGAGAATTCCAAAAAGTAGTATAGATGTTATTAAATAATCAATATTTCACTAAATGTTAACCCTTTGTGGGGAGGTACTAAAAGGAGAGGACCAATATGGGCCATCTTCGAACTTAGCCGGAGATAGAAGAACATATTACCACATACCAAATTTGAAATCAATCGGTTACTCCTTCCGATAGTTATCGTACGCACCAGCCAACAGACAGACAGACGGACGGACATTGCTCATTCCACGTAAAATGACCCAAACCGGATATCCGCCGAACATACTTAGGGTCGTAGGTCACTCCTTCGATATGTTACACTTTTGGTTCATAACAAATGATATATACCCTCCTCTCTAAGGTGAGGGGATAAAAATTATATGTATTAATAGCGCCGTTTTTATTACAAAATCCACTCAAATTTATGTATGTAGAAATTGATGGACCGTGGCCAATAGAGAAAAGTAAGTATTGTAAGACGATATATACAAACATTTAATGCCTCAAACAGCTGTATAACAGGTGTTGAAAAGCCCCGCCACAACACAGCTGTACCATCGTTACTTGCTGGGTTTTCTTGTTGTGTTATCTGGATATTTTAAAGTTTACGACTGCAGCTCAATGAGAATGTGGTTGTTAAAAGCTTTTATAATTATCTAATTTATCTCAACGGGTCTTCGCATTCCTGCTTAAGTTTTGAATGTAACTTTTGGGAGTGCTATGCAAACGAAAGCTCTTTGGTATTCTGTTTGCGTGAGTGTACCAATAATTTTGTTCTTCTGCAAACTTGTCTCTTAAAAATTGAAACCCCAACAACCATTTTGAGATGAAATTAAATTTTAGCGTTAAAAATATAGATAATAAATAAAGCATACTGTTTCATGAGAAATTAAATCGGATTTCAAAAAAAGAATGGTTTATATAGAATGTAATTATAGTTATACTAATTTAAAATGTTTGCATTATTTAAACCAAAAAAATATGTATACGAATTAATAAAAACAAGTAAGAAAGTTTCAGTCGGGTAAACCGACTAAGGTATACCCTCAGTTTGTGAGTAATGTAATATTGAATATTACTCGAATTATTCTGTCAATTTGTGTGGGAGGTAACAGAAGGGGTTTATCAAATACACCTTTTTTTTTGCTGAACATTAGATACTTTAAATTCATTGCACTGTGCCGACTTATAAGCATTTATGTGCTCTGGTATAAACGTTATGAGACATTAAATTGTGGTATGATTTGGGCATTTTGTGTGGGAGGTACAAAGAGGGGCGTGGCAATAACGCCCATTTTTCACAGGGCTATAGACACTATAAAAACATTACACTGTACAAAATTTCAAGTATTTTTATACACTGGGTTTAATGTTATAAGCTGTTAACTTTTGGTGCAAAAAGGTACCTTTGTGTGGGAGGTACCAAAAGGGGCGTGACAACAACACCCATTTTTCCCTGGACTGTAGGCAATATAAAAGCATAATACTGTACAAAATTTCAAGTATTTTTATACACTGTTATTAATGTAACAAGCTGTTAACTTTTGGTGCAAAATGGTGCATTTGTGTGGGAGGTACCAAAAGGACAGTGGCGACTTCGCCCATTTTTCTCGAGTTGATAACGACTAATAAGCTAATACTATGTGTGGAATTTCAAAAGATTCGAATAAGTAGTATAGCAGTTATTAAAGAATCAATATTTCACAAAATTTTAACCCTTTGTGGGGGAGGTACTAGAAGGAGTGGACCAATATGGCCCATCTTCGAACTTAGCCGGAGATAGAAAAAAATATTACCACATACCAAATTTGAGGTCAATCGGTTACTCCTTTCGAGAGTTATCGTGCGCACCAGCCAGCAGACAGACAGACAGACAGACAGACAGACGGACGGACATTGCTCATTCGACTTAAAATGACCCAAAACGGATTTCCTCCGAACATACTTGGGGTCTTAGGTCACTCCTTCGACGTGTTACACTTTTTTCCGTAGCAAATGATATATACCCTCGTCACACTAAAGTGAGGGTATAATGATAATGATTAACGGATACTCGTATATAAATTAACTTTTTCAGAATTTTTCTATTTACAAATTTTGAAATTGGGTTAAATTGACCAAAGTTCTATTATTTTTGTACTAGTATACGTTTTTGAAATCATGATAGAGGTAACTTATCGTCGGCTTAATGCTATTTTGGTCCATACGCCATTTTTGTGTTTTTTGAGTTAGGAGTTGATAATATGGGTTCCACGCATGCTCTTTCAGAATCTGCAATCATTTTTTTCCTGTCTCGCCTAGTTTTCGAGATATTGGTAGGGTAAATTTGTTTTACTCTGAATAACGGGAAATAATTTCGATATTTTTGTTCTTTGTCTCAATTTTTCTATCGCCCTATATTTTTCACTCAGTATTTTACGTTCTTTCGATCACAATATGTAAATTAGTGTCCTTCTATACCGACCCTTTTTGTGGTCCATGTAATACAAATAAGAAAAAATATTAAAATAAAAGTGGATATGGACCAAAATGCCAAGTACAAAAATTGTTATAACTTGCTTATTTTTGGATGTAATGGCATAGAAATGCATGAGAATCATACAAACACTGTTGGCAACCCTATGAAATAAAAAGTGTGTAACTCTACAGTCCCGTTTTTACTCAAACAATAAATTGCGTTTTTCTCCGATCATACAAAATGGCGTATGGAACAAAATAGCATTGAGCCGACGTTATGTAGGGCTCAGATGTCAAAGCGGAACTACTGTATGTAGGAGTATATGAAGAAATTTATAAATCTGAATAATATGGCAAATTTAATAACGGACAAATTTGATAACTGTCGGATGAAAACTACAGCACCCTTTATGCAAAATCAGAAGTAACTTATACATAACTGTGGTTTTCCGGAATAACAACACATCCCAAAATCAAAATGTTCAGGAGAGCCAAAATACTTTTTCTCCCGCAGTACATTTGATACTGAGTGTGCATTGTTGTGTGTTGAAAAAAGTAACCAAGAATTTGACTTGTCCCTACAGTCAGTACAAAGTGGGCGTTTATATCACGCCCCTTTCTAGTACCTCTCACACAAATGAGAAAATTTTTGTGAAATTTTTAAACTCCTTATTTACATATTTACTTTAATGAATTTCTCATTTTTAATATTTTATAAAATGTTTACCACTTTGTGTAAGAGGTACTAGAAAGACCGTGGCAATAACGCCCACCTTGTGCTGGACTATAGGTACTATAAAAACATTATACTGCACAAAATGTCAAGTATCTATATAAGTATGCGCTGGTATCTATGTTATAAGCTGTGAACTTTTTGTACAAATTGGTCCCTTTGTGTGGGAGGTACCAAAAGGGGCGTAAAAAAATAAAAGCTAATATTGGAGATTTTGACGTTTTTTGACGTCTAGAATCAGAATCTATGCATTAAAACAGAAACCCAAGAAAAAATGTTGTTTTTGTCGACCGGTGTAATTATTGGTTAGCTTTAAATTTATGATAACCAGATATGGCGAAAATTAAGTTAAAATTACATTTATGATTTTTTATCCATCTACCTTTTTAACATAGGTTCCATCAGTGTAGGTTGCAGTGATGGAATGAGTTTGCACAACCGTGTATGTAAATTTGACTTTATATTGGGTGTGGTAATAAGTAGTACGGTTTTGGCCATTACACAAAACTTATGACGGTATTTGCAAACGATTAACCTAGATATAATAAAGGCTTACGAAATCATAAAATTGGCAACGACTAAATTAAGTGACCTGCGTAGAAATTCATATGCGGAGTTTGATAAACTGTTTGAAGAATCCACACAACTTGCAAGAAGTTTTGGAATAGAAGCTGCACTACCTAGAAGAGTAGGCACTAGGGTGATAAAAAACCGGTTATTTTGAAAATACGGTTTTCGGTTTCTTCGAAAATTAAGTTAACTCTAAAACCGGTTTTCGGTTTAACCGAAAATAAAAAACCGGTGAACCGGTTGTTTTCGGTTTTTCTTTTTTAATAAAAATGCATAAATAATGCTCAACATTTTGTTAGATGACGTAAAATAAGCGTAGTGCAAATTCAATATGTAACCATATTCCAATTAAATTAAGATTTATTTGAAAATTTTATTCTAAAAACTTCTTTTTATTTATAATAGGTAATTGTTCCAATTTCATTTATGATATAATACATATTATAATCTCTGCAATATTTGTAATATTTATGTTCAATTTTTAAAGAGATTTCTTTCAAAAAAATTGATTATGATTTTTATAAAACTTGACTAATAGTGAAGATTGGCAAAATCTTAGCTTTTAGCATCATATAAATGGCAAACCGATTATATACATATATTATCAGATGTAGCGGATTCTGCCTTGAGCATACTATAGAGATGAAAACTTGTCGAAATGTGAAACTGAACATATGTATTTTATTTATACCTACATTTCAATTAGAAAGGATTGTTAATTAATTTATATACCGCAATAAGACCCTTGATAAAATATGCAGACGAAGTCAATAGAGAAGTTAGCAATGTAAACAGTATAAATACATATAAAACTGAATTTTGAAATCGATGGATATGCACAAATGATGTCAACGGCTTTTATATTGATGTTTTTAAAATTTTAGGTAGGTTCCTGTTCCAAAAATAATATTTTCTTTATCATTTTATAATAGTTTCAAAAAACCGAAAGTCGAATAAACCGAGTTGAAAAAACCGACGGTTCGAGTTATTCGAAAAAGCAGAAAAACCGGAAACCGATAGGCGTTTTTTAAAGAGAACCCGATTAACCGGTGCGGTTTTTGATTACACTAGTAGGCACTCAAAAGTATAGGGCTAATATTCCTGGTTCACCAAAATCCTGGATACGTCCCTGCAGGACACCCATGAGTTCTATACAAGTTATAAGAGCTTTAAATGTCACAAAATTTTAACCATTTGTGGGGGAGGTACCACAAAGAGTAGAGAGTGAATAAAATACTAAAGTACGAAATTTTAAGTCATTCGGTCGCTCCCTTTCAGAGTTATGGTTAGCACTATTCAGTCGAACTGACGGACGGACGGACGTTAACTATTTAATTTTTTTGCATTTTGTGGTAAAAGTATATGCGGGAAATTTTTAAAAATTAAACGAAAAAAAAATTCGTTCTTTTGATGTCCCTAATGGACAACAATTTATAATTCTTAGAGAGGATGTTAAATTCTTTCAAACGGTAATTATGACATTCAAATCTGATATTCAGTTCAAAAGTTATGTATACTTCAAAAACTCTATATTTAATAACTTTAAAGTATGTACTGGTATTAAAATTATAAGCTGTTAACTTTTGGTGTAAAATGGTCCATTTGTGTGGGGCACCAAAAGGGGCGTGCCGATAACGGTCACTTCTCTCTAGACTCTAGGTACTATAATAGCATTGCCCTGTACGAAATTTCAAGTATTTGTATGCAATGGTATTAAAGTTAAAAGCTGTTAACTTTTGGTACAAAAATTTCCATTTGTGTGGGATGTACCAATTTGTATATGTTTGAATCGCACTCTGTACCCCAGATCTGGATACCATATGTCCAAATTGGCTTTATTAAAGATTTGTATAAAAGGACTTTATACTCAAGATCTAGAGCAGACCATTTGCCAATGAGCCATTGAAGTTTATTCGTCTTCACTTTTATTTGTGTTATCTTAAAACGTATGTGGTAAGTCCATGTCAAACGACGATCTAAGTGAATAGCAAGATATTTCACATGATATTGCTGTGGAATCAACGAATTGAAGATGGTTATTGGAGGAGTAGTTTTCTAAAACCCGGACAGCGACTGCAGTTGATCGGACACAACTGAGGTGTTTTCATGAGTACTGTCGAAAGCAGTATCATCCGCAAAACTGGACGTATGAGTAAATGTATTTGTGGGCATGTCTGCTGTATATATTATGCACAGAATGGGTTCCAGTATGCTACCCTAAGGAACGCCGGCAGTTATTTTCTTAGGACTTTACTACAAACGACCTGTTTGACAAATAGCTATTGAGCATTTAATGTGTGTTACTCAGTAAAAGTAAACATATTTTGTTTAACTATCATTCGTGCTTGACTTTCTCTAAAGTTTGCGATATATCTATGAATAGAGCAGAACAATATTTTATGTTTTCAAAAGCCGTTCTGATGTATGTAACAATACGATGAACTTGCTTTATGGTACTATTACTCTTTCGAAAACCAAATTGTTGATTAGGTATTACGTTATTTGAAACAATATGTGGGGTAATTTACTTCATAAAGATTGATTCAAACATTTTTGAGAGTATCGATAGCAGACTTATCGGTCGATATGAGTTTACTTTGGTCGGATCTTTTTCAGGTTTTGGAATTATCACAATTTTCGATATCTTCCAGGAAAAAAGGAAGTAGCAAAATGCTATTAAAAATAAATACAAAAAACATTTTCAGGTCAGATAATGGTAGTTCCTTTAAAATTCTGGCATTTATATTATCGTTGCCAGGAGATTTCTTTATTTTAATGTCTTTGGACCGAATTTTTCAATATATTTTAGCATAAGTTTAATTGGACGAGGAGTTGTTTCATCTATTTCGGGCGAACGGATGGTGGACGTGCCACTATTTGGCGTAAAAACAGATTCAAGGTAATTTGCAAAGGCATTAACTTTCTCTTCGGACATTGTAGCCCATTTCCCGGTTTCAAGGCGGATTGGGGATTCGTTCCATAGAATGTAATCTGTTCTCTCAGTTGGATCAATGATTGCAAATATTTTTTTTAAATCACATTCCTCAGTTTTTTTTAGGGAAACTTTTAGCCTTTTCTCACAATACCTTAGGCTATATCTCATTACTGGGGAGCGGTACCGTTGCCATTCTCTTCTTATTTTTCTTATCTCATTGACTAGGGCTTTAATGTTTGTTTGATAATTTGAAACATTATTCCAAATATTTGTGAACTTACGATTGGCAACTTTTACCGCACTGTTTATGACATCCGTCAGCAGATTCACCGCTATGTCTATCTCGTTTGTGTATCGTAACAATATACCTTCGGACAGGTGAGAGCTAACGTATTTTTTATACTTCATCCAGTTTCTGTGTTTAATAGGCAAAGTGGTGTGCGCACTTTCCTGGGCATTATTGGACAATGTTAAGATGGTTGGCGAATGATCCGAAGATAGATCAAGTGAAGAAAAACTGATATTTGTTCACGCTTTAGATTTTTAACCACAGCGAAATCAGTTAGGTCGGTGTTTTGTTCAAATCTGACGGCCAATAATGCAAACATCAATGTAGCACCCTTATGTGTACAATAACAGTTCGATTCGTGCCATATAATAGCGTATAAAGTTTTAAACCTTAACAATTCTTTACATGTTGGTAACTTCGTAATATATATAAACAATTTTGATATTTTCTTTTTATTTGAAACTCATGTAGTAGTCAATAAACAAAGTTATTTTTTGTCGTTTCTTTAAAAGTACTATTTACACTGAACTAATGCAACTGAAGTACATAGATCGGGTCGTGCAAGTGGAGGTTGTTAGTTTGGTTACAAAACATATATAAAGAAATAATACAAACTAAGTTTAGTCGATTCTCATGCCTACGCGGTAATATCGGTTAATATTGATGGGATTTTATTCAATTTCATTTCAACCTATTTGAATTGCATAAACTGGAAGAACGATGCAGAAATGTTTGTGTCCTTCTTAGATGACCTTAATCCAACCAACTTCTGCATAATGGAAGATCTAAATGAAAGAATAGGTAAACAATAGGATCTAGATGAGAACCTTTTGAGAGACTTGCCTCATTTTAGCTTATTTAGGAGATCTAAAGATAAAAATACAAATATACTATGGAGACAACTTTTAAATATAGTCAAAGACATAGGTGGCATTGTTGTGAATGGGAGGACTTTAGGTGATGTGGATGGGGAATACAGTTTTTGTGTGGTGATGGGAAGCTCTGTCATCGATTCTAATCTTCTCGTCTAATTTCTTACAATATATGTATTGACAACATCAAAATATATTCCAAACCGTTTTCCGACCACATGCCGTTATGGCTTGAAATTCCAAAATGCACAAGCAATTTAACCAGAAAAAATAATGTAACACGGTACATAATTCAATACAGACTGGATCTGAGCGAACATACAGAAAGTCAAATCTACAATTCAATATGTCAACACAAATAAAAAATTCTTTGAGCCCAAACAACGATGGTTTGATTGGACATGCTTCCGCTTACGATCAGTTATACGCAAAAATCTAAAAACTTATAAGAGATTACATACGGTTACCAATAGAAAACGATATGATATCGTTATTAGATAACGATATTATCAAGAATCAAACTTAAAAACCGATGCAATGAAAATAAATTGCAATACTATAATAACAATCTTAAAAAATTACATAGTGTATTGATTGGCAAAGATTTGTGGAGCTTGTCAACTTCCTTAAAGAACCGTGCTCACAAACACAAAGGAAAACTCAATGCGGTTGATTTCATGCTACATTTTAGTTCGTTGTTGGGTACTTCCAAAGCAAACCGACCCACTCCGATTTTTTTTTTAGTTAGATAGATAATTTGTTTATTAGTTCTGAATTCCTTATATACATACATTATTATCTTTTAAACATATTAAAGAAAAAAAGGTATTACTAGTAACAATGTTTAATATTCTAAATGTGTGTTACTTTATCAATATTAAATCGCTTCATTTACAAGAAATTGCCTATATTTTATAGAAGTTTTTACATATATTATAAGTTTGCTCCAATCCCCTTCGATTCGGCCATTTAAAATGCATCTCATTTCTGTTTCATTCAGGACTGCTTTTTGGAAACATGCTATTCTATATTCTCTGAATACAGGGCATATACCCACGGTTGCATGGTTTCAATTACATGTAGGTTACAGAGACTGCAAAATTTACTTCCATCATCTGCACCGAATATATTTGAATTTAGGTTCAGCATTCCAATACGTGCCTTGAAGATTAAAATTATACTATCTGTACAAAAACTATCGTTGACGTAAGATGAACTTCTAGTGTGGTCCAATTCTTTGTAAAATCGTGCACTACTATTTTTCCTTGTTAACATATTTTGAATATTAGTTTGTTTCACAGACGACAGTAGTTCGTTACTGAAATTCTCCCATTGCTCACTGAAATTAACTGTTTCAGGCCATTCAATATTTAAGTGACTGGCTTTTTTCTTCATTTCCGATACCCAGAACACCTCACGCTCTACCAGTAGATTGGTTAAACTCTTCGGTAACCTGCTAATTTGATATTGAGTAAGAATTTTGCTTTTATATCTTAAGTGTAAGCCCACAGTATATATATAGCTCCCCTCCGCTGATGTTTCCAACATTAGGATATAATTCGGCGTGTTTTTTGGTAACTTAAGGACTTTCTTTATAAAGAATCTTTGCAGTATGTCCACTTCTTCAAAATAGTTAAAGCCCCATACCTGAGAAGCGTAATATTGAATTGATCGGCATACTGCCAGGTATATCTTCCATTTCTGTCTCAAGCTTATTTGATTATTGCCTAGAATATGTTGCCACGTTGAATTAATCGCATTTTTCGCCTGCATTTCTATGTTCGATATGTTTTCGAAAGCTTAGTTTTGGTGTGAATATCACACCCAAATAATTGTATTCTGACCTTATTTGCACTTTAGAGCCTTGATACCACCACCTTTCTTTTTTGCTCAATTTTCCCCCTCTTCTAAATACCATAATTTGCATCATCAGCTAAAATGACGATATCGTCAGCGTATAAAAGAAGCCTTATATTGTTATTGCCGCATTGTAAACCTCCATCAAGGTATTCATGTATATCATTAATTTATAAAGCAAATAGTAGAGGCGACAAAAGGCAATCCTGCTTTACACCAGATGAAGTATCAAAATATTCTGAGAGCTCCTCTCCTGTCCATACTGCATATTGAGTGTTGCTGTACATGTTCTCAACAAGTTTACAGAACATATACGATACACCTATTTCGAATAATTTATATATTAGCGCTTGTCTGGAAACATTACCAAATCCGGCTTTGAAATCGACGAAGAATGCATATACCTTTTTCTTCTCAGATAGGTTGAGATTAACAATAGCCGATAGGTTATATATGTTGTCAGCCGTTGAATATCCTAGTCTGAACCCAGCTTGGTATTCGTTTAAAATATTCTGAGATTCTACCCAATTCATTAGCCTCTCGTTGAGAATGCCCATCATAACCTTTACAATGCAGTTTGAAAACGCTATACCTCTATAATTTCCAGGCTCATCGCAATTTCCTTTTTTATGAATGGGGAAAATTATAGTTTTAGTGAAAGATTCGTCGATATTTCCGTCATTCAGCATTATATTGTACTTTTTCAGCAGCAAATCGTAAAAGCTATTTGTTGCATTTTGAAGAAATTCATACGGGACACGATCTTCCCCTGGAGCTTTATTCACTTTCACCTTTCTTAGCATGTTTTTCAGTTCTGTTACATTTATTGGCGAATCTAATGGCGAATACTTTTCTGCAAAAAAGTGCAACATTTTCATTGCCCTTTTTCCGAAAACGGCACTTTTGTGATCCTTTTTTGAAATTTGGTAATTAAGTTACTCGAATTTAGCACAACTAAAATTTCAAAATTTCCAAAAAGCGATATTATAGTGCAGTTTTCGGAAAAAGGGCAATGCAAGTGTTGCACTTTTTTGCTGAAAAGAATTCGCCATAAGTATTGGACTTCACTTAGCGGTGCCGCATAGTGTATTTTTGATATACATAGTTTTGTATTAAGTAAATCTTTGAAGTATTGTTTGAAATGTTCTGCCGATATATTACTACCAATCTAAAACTTCGTATTTCGTATTTCTTTTACGCATTGCCACCATTCTTTGCAGTTATTCACCTTATTTATCTTTTCAATTAGTTGATTCATATATATGTATTTGTTGTTTCGACTTCCGAATATTTATTGATTTAGATTTCAATGAGTTTTTAAACGCGTATACTAGAGGACCATGCAGACTTATGACCATTTACCGATTGTCTAAATTCATAACGGTTTAGATTTTAAAGGGTGCCAAAGTTGGTCACATAAAAATTTTTTTTTACAAATTTAGCCTTTTTTAAATCTTCATAACTTTTGTACGGAATGTCAGATTTAAATGGTATACGAGGTATGTTCAAAAAATATAGCGTGCCGGACGACCTTTTTTTGCTCACAGTTTTCTTTGATTGCAGGGGCGTGGTGCATTATGAGTTCTTGCCACAGTGTAGTACGGTCAATAAAGAATATTACCTGTAAGTTATGCGCAAATTGCGCGAAGCAATCCGCCAAAAACGCCCGGATTTGTAGAAGAACAAAAACTGGCTTTTGCACCATGATAACGCCCCTGCACACACATCGTTGCTTGTGCGCGAATATTTGGCCAAAAACAACACAGTAATGGTGCCGCAGCCACCGTATTCCCCTGACCTAGCCCCCTGTGACTATTTTTTTTTTCCAAAACTGAAAACGTCCATGAAAGGACGACACTACGGCACGATTGAGGAGATAAAGACGGCATCGAAGGAAGAGCTGAACAAGATCACAAAAAATGATTATTTGAAGTGTTTCGAGGATTGGAAAAAACTTTTGGCAGAATCGTATTATATCCGAGGGGAATTAATTTGAAGCGGACAAAACAGATATTCATGAATAAATAAATACTTTTTGGAAAAATACAAAAAATGGCGATATTTTTTGAACATACCTCGTATTCGTATGTGCCATTTGAAAGATTTTAACGTCCTCTCTAAGAATTGCAAATGAAGTGATAATTTTTTATGTATTAAGGACGTGAAAAGGATGAAAATGTCCTTAATCCTTGATTATTCTGAAAAGCGTATCTTCCACTCCCCTTCTAGTACCTCGCATACAAATTAAGGAATTTATACGGAAATCTTTTCCGTTCGGTATGTTGCAGAACTTTTGCAAGAACAATAGTCTTAGATTAAGTGGGCGGTTATTTATTTCCTTGTTTTACATCTGGGATATATAAAGAGAACTATTGCTAAGCAGGTGAATGATTTTAAATATTTACAGCCGTATTCATAAAAAAGTCCTAATTATGAATTAAAGTGCACATTAGTTAACAAACACTTTTGGCCTAATAAACGATTATTAAACAATCGTATTTATAAACAGCATTTTAACTAATAAACATTTTAATGGCTTCGTCAATGTAATGCTGGCAACACCATCTTTTTCACACACCATTTTGTCTCTTAATGATACATTAATAGGATTATCAATTGTAAGAGTAGTCAAATATATAAATTATTTTATTGTTTATTTTAAACACAACTGTATTAATTAACAAAAATATATGCTCACTTGTCCAATAAATAAAAAAACTACAACTAAAGATCAAATAAATGACGAATTCAGATAGTTTTTTTTAGTACATACAAAAAGGTATTCGAATAATATATAACACATGTAGATTGTTTACATATCACTAGTGAATTTTGTACAATTTGCATTTGCAAAGTTTTTGGTCTTTTATGAAACAATGTAGAAAAAACGGATGCGAAAAGTCATTTATTATACCGATTTTCAATATGGGAAAAAGAAGAATGCATTTTATATACCGATGGACGCAGGATCATGCCCAGAGTAGCTTTAGCCATGTCCGTCCGTCTGTGACAATCGAAGTACTGCTCTATAAAAGGAACCAATCCTTAAGGTATGTACAGACGATTTTCAGATCGGACAACATTGCCAGAAAAATGGCGGAAAAATGCAACCCTGTGAATTTACAACCGTGTGAACATACAATTTTTGTTTTGCAACGTTAGCAGAAAAGTCATTGCGAGATAATTTGCTGATTGTTATATGTGCGAAGTTTATGCATGTGACAACGGCGCCATTGCCAGAAAATAATTTTATTTGCAACACTGTCTATAATGTATTTTTATTGGAAATCCTGCATATAAATATTTACAAAATATATTGTAAATATATGAAATTGTAATGTTTTCTTGCAATCGTCTGAACTGTCAATTCACCTTTGCCTAACAATCTGACATTGCCCTATATTTGCAGCACTTTAACAGGGTTGATAACGTTTGCCGATCTGGCAATCGTCTATACTCAGCTTTACGAAATTTTGGGGATAAGGAGAAGCTTATGTTGCACAATGCCTAACTCTGAAAAATGCGAAAAATCGACCCACATTTTGATATACCTCCCATTTAATCGGACATTCCGTTTTGACAATACGTTCTAGAAGACACAGTTACGTATTTTATTATTTTTTTCTTATTTTAACCTAAACCATTTCTAGAAAATATGTTCAAAAACAGTCTTATAATATTTTTTTTTTCATTTAATTAAAAAAATTCCATAAAATGTTTTGCAAATGCACAGGAAGAAAAAGCAAATGTCACTTTAACAAACGCTTAAAGTAGGGTCGAACCAATATTAAAATTCACGCATTTAACAATGGTTTACAAAAGGTGTTTTAGGCTAATAATCGTTTATGAATACAGTTTTAACAAATTTTGCTTAACACAGGTTTGTAAAGCTGTTTAAGTTTTTATGAATACGGATGTTAATTAAAAAGAGTGTCTGGATATTTATTTCGGTTTGTTCTTTTTGTTTAAATTGCACGTGTCTTGTTAACTGTTGAATGTTATTTTGCTTAAATGAGTTCATTTGTACGAAAAATATGTTGTAATCCGTTAGGATTTAATCATAATAGAAGATTTGAGGCCAGTTCCAGACAATATTAGGGAGCAATATTTTAATATAGAACCTAATGCAAGGATTTGCATTTTAGATCCTGCTGTAGATCTAAAATCAATTTCAATTCAATTTCAATTTCGAACATAAAAATTCATTAAAAGTGTCGCCAACCAACGTTTTGATTGCCGACGCCGTTAAAGAATTACATGCAAATACAGGGTTTTCCAACAAGAGGTGTTATTTTGAATCACCCGGTATTTCGGTAGCTGTCACTATTGAAGCTTTTATTCTTTGACATTTGACAAGTAGAAACTACGCCATTAGTAAAAATGGAACGATACACGATTCAAACGCATTGAAATTATTAAAAATCGAAAATCATCGAAAAATCATCTTGACTGATGAGGCCCATTTCCACCTCGGTGGCTACGTCAACAAGCAAAATTGTCGCATCTGGGGCTCGGAAATTCCAAGAGCTGTTTTTGAGAAGCCTCTCCATCCTCAACGTGTGACTGTTTGGTGCGGTTTATGGTCCGGCGGGGTCATTGGACCTCGAAAATGAGGTTGGATCAACAGTTACGGTGAATGGATTGCGCTATCGAGAGATGATTAATGATTTTTTATGGTCGGAGTTGGATGCTGTCGACGGCGCTACGTGCCACAGAAGCAACAAAACAACTGCTCTGTTACGGGAAAAGTTTCCGGACCGTGTTATCTCTCGAAGAGGTGATCACAATTGGCCACTGAGATCTTGTGATTTAACACCTTGCGACTTCTTCCTTTGGGGCCACGTGAAAGATAAGGTCTACGTCAACAGCCCAGCGTCGATTCAAGACCTCAAAGATAGAATTCATGAGGCTATCGAGGACATAGGGCAGCCACTTTGCGATTTGGTTATGGAAATTTCATGAAAAGGATATGGCCCTGTAAGCGTGGTCGTGGTGGCCATTTGGCTAATGTTGTTTTTCGTTATTAACGGCATACCTTCCTCTTTACTATGAAATAAACATCCGATCATTTATCTCAAAAGATGACATTTTTCTTGTTGGAAAACCCTTTACTATCAACAAAAATACAAAGGATGTTTGTGTAAAAATTTTAAGTAGAAGTATGTCTAACCGGGAAATTTCAGCTAATCTACAAACGCCTATGCATTCTATAAAAAAGGAAAGGATTTGTCCAGACACAAATCCACATAAAGTAGTGGATGTAGGAGATACAAATGAGGCAAGCGTAAATTACCTTACAAAGTCGTTTTACTGCTATGATGAATGCAGCCGTATAATGCCGGGGAAAAAGGATTATAAATCTGTAAAGGTAAGATAATATTATGATAACAACTCTACATGAATAAATGCATATACAGGTGGATGGAAAGCGAATTATATTCAGAAAAGGCAAATTTTATTAAACTTGAAGGAGTTTTATGCAGAATTTCAGAAGGAGCATCCAGAGTGTAAAGTTGGATTTTCTAAATTCGCCTCCTTGAGACCGCAGGAATGCGTATTAGCATGAAGTAGCGGAACACATTCTGTTTGCGTCTGTGTTATACACCAAAATATAAAGCTGATGTGTGAAGCGGTTTTAACAGTCGACTTTATAACAATTATCATATATGGCTAAACATGGCGATATGTGAAACACTAGTCAGCGCATGTCATATGTCTAAAATGTCCTGGATTCACAAGAACCAACGATTTTTTGGAAAAAGATTTCGAAAGATGTGACGTAGAAACTGTGCAGTACAAGATGTGGACAAGAACGGACAGATCCGAACTTGTTACAAAAATTAAAAATTCTGAAGAATTTATGGAACATTTTTTGGACAAATTGCCAAACTTTTAAAGCATGGTTTCATAACAAAGAATCAAACTACATACATTGAGACAGTGAAACAAAATTTAACAGATAACGAAATGTTAGTTGTGTTGGATTTCTCTGAGAACTATAGTTTTACTATACAAGATGAAATACAATCGTACCACTGGAACAATGCTCAAGCAACTATTCACTCATTTGGTGTTTATTATAAATTTGATGGCCAGATTAAGTTCACGAGTTATATTGTGATTAACGATATTTTGATACACAACACGATCTCGGTACAACTATTTATAGAAAAATGTATCGATAATATAACGTTAGAAGTAAAGAAACCTCACAAAAATGTTCTACTCTTCGGATGGATCGGCCGCTCAATATAAAAACAAATCAACTATTTATTGCCTGACGCTGCACGAGAAAAAATTTTACATAAAAGGGGAATGGAATTTTCTTTGCACGTCCCATGGAAATAATGTATGCGATGGTCTCGGAGGTACTGTTAAACGATTGGTGACACGGTCATGTATTCAGAACAAAGATCATGAAATAACAACGCCAAAATCCATGTTTAACTGGGCAAAATCTAATATCCAGAACATGAATTTTATTTACGCTTCCCAAGATGAATATGAAAGAGAAGAAGAATCTTTTAGAAAGATATGTCCAAAATTAAAACCTCTACCAAAAACACAATATATTCATCACGTGTTACCTGTTGATATTCGAAAACATATATAACATATGTAAAGTAAATAAATAAAAGAGTGTAAAGTCCTAATTAATATTTTTTAATAAATTTTATAATAACGTTGATTATGTATTTATATATTTATTTTAATAAGTTTCTCCTTTGTTTGGATTTGCCCCAAAATAGAATGGATGGTACCAAAAGGGGCCGGGCATTTTCGCCCATTTTTGTTCAGCTTTTAGAGACGGTGAAATGATAACTACGTATGAAATTTCACAAGATTCGCTTTAGGAGTTTGGATGTTATAAGAGTTTTCACATTTCACAAAATCCTAACCACTTGTGGGGGAGGTACCACAAAGAGTGGACCGATATGGTTACTCATGGTTACAGACTAGACTTAAAGAAAATGCTACCACGTTCGAAATTTTAAGTCATTCGGTCAATCATTTTCAGAGTTATCGCACGAACCATTCAGTCAAACAGACAGACGAACGGACATTAATTTATTCATATTTTTTTAACCCATGGAGGACCCATGTTGAAAATTTTACATTTTGTGGGAAAATAAGTGGTTGAAGATAATCAGGATAATCAAGGATTAAGCACATTTTCATCCTTTTGATGAAAAGGATGCAAATAAATGGTACATATACCATTTAAATCTGACATTCCGTTCAAAAGTTATGAAGATTTAACTTAGGCAAAATTTGAAAAAAAATTTTGTAGGTGATTAACTTTGGCACCCTATAAAATCTAAACCGTTATGAATTTGAACAATCGGTAAATGGTCATAAGTCTGCATGGTCCTCTAGTATTCGCATGTGAAATCGAAAGGGTCAAATATTTAAATTGCCATTTTTGGGTCGTTTTATTTTGGAATTACCCTGTTACTGAATCGAAATGAGCCGCACGCCATAAGCTGGTGTCTGCCTTTCTCTGTTGATCCATTCCTTGATTCTACTTTAGAATTATGTGTTAGAATCATGGTGTTATTAAGGAGTTGAAAACCAATAAATCTTCAGGACTGGATGGAATCCCTTACGAGTTCTACAAATATGCCCCTCACAACTTCCTAAAATAGATACTGGCTGTCGTTACATAATAAAATATTCCTTTGTGAAAGAATACCGTTATCCTTTAAGTAACCTATTCTAATACCTCTATTTAAAAAGGTGATGTATATCTTACGACCAACTACAGAGGCTTAGATACAATTAGTAAAATCTATTAAATCGAATATCGAACTGGACAGAGAGACATAACATATTGGATGAGTTCCAAGCATGTTTTAGAAAATAGTACTCAACGATTGACAATATATCTGTGGTCACAAGGCATAACAGCATATGTGTGTTTTTGCAAGTTTTCAGGAGAGCATTTTAAAGGTTTGTATCAATATAGCAAAAATATTTATAAACTTATTTTGAATTTTACGCCTGAAATTTCTCAGACCTTGGAAGGGACATGAATTAATAAGAAAACATTTATATAATTCTTTTAATTATAAATGTTATAAGCCAAAAACTGTTTTATGCAGTTATTCCCTTTTTAAATAAATTAAGTTATAAAACACACAACTCGAGTTGTGTCGTTCTTACAAAATGGATTATATTATATATTGTAGAATATATCGACTTATGCTGATAAATCAAAGGATGATTTCGAAATTTACAACATTCAGTAGTCAATATTAGACTTTGGAATAACAGCATAAGTTGAGTTATGCTTTTGTGCTACGCCTTAGTTCAATTTGGAATAATAACACAACTCAGATATGCTGTTAAGACTTCATACAATTTACATCCTCAATAGTCCAAAGATAACTGGGGAATAAAAACACAAGTATAGTTTTCAAAGGAAAAAATGTGAGATATGCTGTTATGTACGTTATGAAATGTAGTGACACAGTGAGATATGCTAATAAGTCTTGCCTTATATCTAAACAACTAAACAAGGTATCATCACCAAAATTGTTCACAATATGTAATCGAATATGGGGAACTTCGTTGCAACAAAAACGCAATTTGAGCATAACTCGAGTTATGTTGTTATGCCTTGTGACCACAGATATTCAATTTGTTAAATACTATAACCCTAAATCTTTGGTAAAACAAAGCCACTTATTATTTTTTTGCCGACTTTTCATCTGTCTTTGATCTTATTCCCAGAAATAGCTTATTCTATAAACTATCATGACTTGGTCTATCCACAAAAGTTGTGAGAATCTTAAAAGCATTGCATGAAAAGAATAGGAGCAACATATGGGACGGAAATACGTTTTCAGAATATTTTTCAGTAGAAACAGGAGTGAAACAAGGTTGTACACTATGTTCATTACTGTTTCCTCTATATATAAACGACCTGTTCATGTTCTACCAGGTGGTATAAATGTAGCGGATATTAAAATAAAAGTTGTACTATATGCCGGCGACATCGTCATTCTATCAGACACTGGAGAAGGTTTACAAGAAATTATAAATGCTCTCCAAGAATATTGTTTGACATGGAGTTTAAAAGTAAATCGCTCCAAATCAAAAGTATTAATCTTCCGAAAAGGCCCAAGAGTTGCTGTCAGTTTGAAATGGCTGTACGAAAATCAAAAAATCGAAATTGTTAATATAGGACATAACATTAACTTTGCCAGAGCCCAATCGGAGAAGTTTCGGCGTTTAAAATGATCAAGTGGCTTTAGTTCTTGAGTCAGTTTGATCTTTTAAGGATGAAGGCCAAGATTTTTTTTGCAAAATACGCCACAGTGTGGTTTGAGAGAAGCCCAATTCCTGAGATCGACGTGGAATCGACTGATTTGGCTCATTTTAAACGGATACACTTACGTCTGCGATATTTTCATCGCTTGTAGCGGTACGGTGTCTCTTTGGCGCCGGAACATCCAAAATTTAAAATTTGGATTCACATTTATCCACTATAGCACGCACAGCCTGTCGGGTGGGACGATTATTACCGCCAAAAATTGGAGTAATCGCTCTTAATGTTGCGACCACCGTAATTTTTAATAATTTCCAAACATTGCACGTAAGTGAACTTTACCATGATGAAAATGTTGACTTCGATTAACGTTTGGACACTGAAAGATCATTAAAAATATTTGAGAGTGCGTTGACATAAAGATGCGAAATTGTTATGTCCGTGTTAGAAAACCCGATAGCTATATTTATCTTGGAGTCGGAATAACGTACAACCTATCTTTTAGAAAACATTTGCAAAGTAAACTCTCCGCATCTAAAATATCAATAAATTCCACTTGGTCAAAATATATAAACCATCCTAAAGTATCAAAAGTTAAAACTTAAACTTAAAATTTTTGACTCATGTTCAAAATCTATAACGTTTTATGCAGCTCAAGTCTGGGGATATACAAGATATGAGGACGTCGATAAATTATTTTGCTTTTTTTTATTAAAAAAAATGTTATATCTGCCTAACAACACACCGAACTATATGCTGTACCTTGAAACCGGATTGACCTTATTTTGCTCCACTCTTAAAACACATTTGTGTTATATTAATTTAATACTACAGCTCAACTCTCGAAGGTTACCACGTATTCTGGCAGAGAAGGTTATAGAATTGAACATATCTTGGGCAAAAGAATGGTATAATTTGTGTCAGTTCCTACAATTTTCTCCTCCAAGATTATTGAAGAAAAACAAATACAAGCGGTCAAAATCTTGATCACATCTTGGGGTGATATTTCCTATTTGTAGCAAATTCTGTTAAATAAAATATTTAAATTTAAAACAATTATCTATGACTTAACCAAAAATATTTAAGAGTGGCCTCTATGTGGAAACTATATCAAAACGTAGCCCGATTTGGTAAATTTTTGTTGTGCAAAATTTTAGTACAAATAAAACACAAACTACTAAAACTAGAGTACATACTGAAACTCCCGAGAAATCGGAAATTCAGTACTCTAGTTTCTGATTAATATTGGTAGACTTTTTTTTGCAAAAGATATGAAATTGTAAACCTTAACCGATGCCGGTATCGACGAGAAACCGCATTAAACGATGAACCAGATACAAATTTTCAATAGGCTGTCGTGTTGGTGTACTCGTACAATTAACATGATTGTTGTGAATTTAGCACATTTGTATTGTATAAATATTTCTATTGAATTATATATGTAATAAGTGACACTTGTCATCATTATCGACATTATTTGTAAATAGAGACAAAGTGTCAAGAATACACAAACGGCGATGTACAAATAAAAGGGCAAATGCAATAATTGAGTTGAAGCAACTCCGATTGATAATCCTCAGGCCGATAGCATGCAAACGCTGGCTCTTATGTCCTACAACGTGCCGGCTATTGCTGCATTCTAACTTGCGTATGAATGGCGCAAATTCCAAATTGATTAACTCCACTTTTTTTCGAAATTTTAAAGTCGAAGCATTTGACAGATGCCAATTTTTTTTTTCATTTCATTTATTTTTAAATATGTGTTTACATACATGTATTAAAATTTTATAACTATAAAGAGATGGCTTAAACAAACCTTACATCTAGAAAATTTTGGAAATTTATAATAAAGGACACATTTAAATTTACCAAAAAAATTTTTGGAGAAGAAAAAGTAATAAAAAACCTTCAATAGAATATTTATAAAACTTAATGGCTAGTGTACAAATTTATAATATAATTGTTTTCGTTTGAAGAACACGATGAAGCAAATTTGTTAGATACTACCGCAATTCTCTGAGAAATAAGATTAGTGTTACTTATATCGTGAAGTCTTTTTGTGCTAAAATGTCGAGGTAAATTTAACATCATTTTTAATATTTTATTTTGACAGACTTGGAGCTTATAAATGTGTGATTTGGCACACACTCCCCATACTGGGCAGGCATATAATGCTATTGGCTGAAATATGGATTTAAGAATACTAATCTTATTTTCAAAGTTTAGTTCAGACTTACGATTTATAAGAGGATACAATAACTTTATGGCTATATTCATTTTGTGAATTATTTGTGAGACACGATCATTGAAAGTCAAAAGGGTATTCAGAAATACGCCAAGGTATCTTACCGAGTTTGACCACTGAATTTTATTACCAAACATTGTTAAATTTGTCTGTGGAATATAGCAATTTTTCCTTCTTTTCGTAAAAAAGATAGCTTGAGACTTTGTAGTGTTAATTTTAATTTTCCATTTTAACGAATATTCAACTATTTTGTCCAGTGACAATTGCATGTTATCAAGGATTTCCTGAGCAAATAATCCTGAACAGAAAATGGCGGAGTCGTCAGAAAAAAATGCGTACTCGCAATTTGCTATTTTTGAGAAATCTGAGGTGTATATAATATACAACAGTGGTCCTAATACGGATCCTTGAGGAACACCTGAAGGAACGTTCATAAAATCGGATACATCTTGGTCAACTTGAACACAGAATGATCTATTTTTTAAAAATGATTGGATTAACTTTATTAAATGATATGGAAATTTAAACTGGATAAGTTTAAAAATTGAACCATCATGCCACACGGTATCAAATGCTTTTTCTACATCTAATAATACCATTGATGTTGAAAGCTTTAACTGGAATTGGCGATTTACATAATTTGTGCCAAATTTTTTTACTACTCATAATTTTTTTTCTTTTTTCTTAACTAATTTTTTTATTGAGTTAATTGATTTGGCATTTGAGCCATTCATATATGTTATGCAAATATCCCAGTTGCAAATTTTAGAAGTTTGCTACTCCCATTGTTAGTGTTATAGCTTTTGCTGCTTTGTGACTATTTGAACTTTCTTCTGTCTCTTCTTCTTCTCTTTGAGGGTGGTTACTGATTGACAGTGAGTGTGAGAAAGTAAGCATGGAAACCAGCAACAGCATCATCAACAGATTTCGGTAACATAAGGGACAATAATACCACTCTTTTTCCACAACCCACACACACAATGGTGATATGCACCACAGCAAGACTAGCATTTTTGTACAATCTGCGCCAAAAAAGGATCATTAATTTATGTAGTAAGTTTGTGTAACCAGCATTTGATGATAACTTCGGTTTTGGTGACATGCTCTTTTTTAAATTTTCATAATTTCGGTTTTGACTATCGAGATCGTTTTTTTTTTGTTTTCAGTAAACAGAAAACAAACATATTTGAAAAATAAGAAGAAGAAATATATGAAATGTGTTAATTAAGTCTGGCCACTGGTTTGGTGGACGATATCGTTTCAAAAGCTACCAGGTTTTCTTGTCGACATTATTTGGGGCAACAACCATATGAAAATTTGACACAATATATAGTAATTGAGAACTGCTTTCAATACACCTCTTATCTCCAAACATTGCACATTCTCCCAGCAAAAACATGGTAAGTATATGTCATTACCACTTGTATTACCTTGCATTATCATTACCCTCTGTCAACAAATAAATTATTTACAACAAATAATGATTTACTGATATTGACATAAATATGTACTTATTTGTAATTTAATTTAAGTCAGATATTGTGGAATATGCGACAACACCAATTTTTATAAAGAAACGTTTATTTGATTTAGAAAATTAGTAACAAAAATGACAATAACAACTACTTATATGTAGATTATTTGCTGTAGTAGTACTTATTTAAAAACTTTAAAAACTGTATTTTATATCCGATCAGTATAAAATTCGGCAGAAAGAGGTTTCCTATTATTTGAATGAACACTGTTAAATTTGGAAGAAATCGGTTCAGATTTAGATATAGCCCCCATATAAACGTTACCCCCGATTTGACATTTAAGCGCTGTACAAATGTTATTTTATATCCGATCAGTGCGAATGTCGGCAAAAAGAGGTTTCTTTCTACATGAAGGAATACTGCCAAATTCGGAGAAAATCGATTTGACATGTAAGCGCTGTAGAGACTGTATTTTATAACCGATCAGGAGAAATTCAACAGAAAGAGGTTTCTTATCATATAAATGAACACCGTTAAATTTGGAAGAAATCGGTTCAGATTTAGATATAGCCCCCATATACACGTTACCCCCGATTTGACATGTAAGAGTTGTAAAAATGTTATTTTATATCCGATCAGTATGAAATTCGGCAAAAGAAGTTTCTTATTATATGAATGAACACTATTTAATATGGAAGAAATCGGTTCAGATTTAGATATAGCCCCCATATATACGATACCCCCGATTTGACATGTAAGCGCTGTAAAAACTTTATTTTTTATCCGATCAGTATGAAATTCGGCAGAAAGAGGTTTCCTATTATTTTAATGAATACTTTTAAATTTGGAAGCCCCATATATACGTTACCCCCGATTTGACATTTAAGCGCTCTAAAAATGTTATCTTACATCCGATCAGTGCGAAATTCGCCAAAAAGAGGTTTTTTTCTACATGAAGGAATACTGCCAAATTCGGAGAAAATCGGTTCAGATTTAGATATAGCCCCCATATATATGTTACCCCCGATTTGACATGTAAGCGCTGTAGAGACTGTATTTTATATCCGATCAGTACGGAATTCGACAGAAAGTGATATTTTTACATGAATGTGTATTCAGGGAAAATGGGTTAAGATTTATATATAAGAAGAAGAAGTTGCAATTTACTTCCGATCATTAAAATGTTCCAGAAAGAAGCTTCTCAATTTAAGAAATATATTGCTTAATTTAGCGATTATCGGTTCAGACTTAGATAATATGTTCCTACCAATTTACCAATTATCCCACATTATTATCGCAATGACCCTTATCGCATTGTTAGGGAGGTGTAGGGTATTATATAGTCGGCCCCGCCCGACTTCCTGCCTTTCCTTACTGGTTCAATATAAAAGTACTATGTGTACTATAAAAACATTACACTGTACACAATTTCAAGTGTTTTTATGTGCAGGAATCAAAGTTATTAGCCGTTAACTTTTGTGCAAAATGGTCCATTGGGGCGTGGTAATAGCGTCCTTTTTGTAAATGATCATAGGTATTGTAAATGCATTACAATCCACAAAATTTAAGTATTTATATGGACTGGAATCAAAGTTATAACAGTAAACTTTTTGTGCGAAATGGTCCATTTATATGGGAGGTACCAAATGGGGCGTGGTAACTTCGCCCATATTTCTCAAGATAAACTAATATTATGTGTGGAATTGTGAAACATTCTGAGTAGTAGTATAGAAGTTATGAGATAAGCAATATTTCACAAAATTTGGACCCTTCTTGGGGAGTTACTCGAAGTATATGACGAACATAGTCCTTCTTTATGCTTAGACTGAGATAGAAAAACAGGGATCTTTAGGTCACTCCATCGATGTGTTACAAGGTTCCTCTAGATTTGACTTCATAACGCCACAAAAAACTCAATTTTCAACGAATTGGGCTGAAATTTGGTATAATGAGATTATAAGTAACCATTCACATGCAATCCATGATGGATGGTATATAAGATTCGGCATGCCCGAACCTAATCCGTCTAACTTCTGGCGTTGGTAGGTTTGCTAAATTAGCTACAACTCTTTTAATTAAGCATCGATTTTCTGCATAATTGACTCATTTTATCCATTAACGATCAGACATTAAGATAGAATTATTATTTTTTCGGATTATTTTTTGGGAGAATTTAATTAAACAATTACACTGTGCGACAGCCTAAATCAGCGGATTTTCTGACTATAGGTAAAAGTTATAGCGGAATGAAATTGGACCCCAGGAAAATACATCCCAATATTTTTATGAATATGGGCCCCAATAAATAACATATCAAACAACAAAAATTTTATTTGGGGCTTAATTTAAATTTTTGTCTGCTTTTTTGGGTTTACTTTCATTTCTTCTCTGATTTTTGGGGCTTATTTTCATCTATTAATTTATAAACAGGAGAGGCTACTCATAAAAGATTTGCTCCACGTTGCCAACTTTCGATCCTGTCCATAGGAGAAAGTCTTAAACGCAGGCCGTAGGCCGACCGCACAGGAAAAGATTTATAATTAGAAAATAGGTTTGTACACGCTGAAAAAAAATCGCTTCTGTAGTATATTGTCCCAAACATATTCGGCTTGAAACATATATATCTTTAGGATACACTCTAAACATATAATATTTGGTACACACAAAAATTACATATTTGGGAAGATATTGTTCTAAACAAATCTTTATTTACATCCCAATGTGTTTATTTTGGACTATTTTTTCCGAAACAAATATTTATTTTCATTTAAGTATTCAGAAAATTGTGTTAAATTTGTCAGTAATTCAAAGTTAATTTTTTCAACAATTTTAACGTCTTAAATATAGAAAATAATAATAATTGAAATCATATAATCTTGGATCGAAATATATACTTGGAGGATTGACAACCAATGATGGCTTGGTATACTCAGAAATTTTAAATGATTGGTTTAAAACATAAGTTATTGCTGCTTTTGGTATCATAACAGGGAGGTTCAAACCAAAAAAAAATAAAATTTAAATTCGAAAAATTCAACAAAAGTTTCGAAAATCTTTTTTAAATAAAATATATTTGGAGAAATTTCTAAACAATCATTTTATTTGTATTCAAATATTATATGTTGTAACATATTAATATACGAGTTCCAAATATATTTTATTGATTTTCAAATAAAATTTATTTGCTCAGAAATATATAATATTTAAAAATTAGTGTTCCAAATATATTTTCTTTCTATTCGAACATATCAATAAAGGCGATTTTGCCCCGTGTATACGTGTATTATTGCGTACTCCCCAGATTTAAGAGGAGAAAATGTTTTAGTTTTTTTGGTGTTTATAAAATCAGTTTTTGTAACGAAAATAGGCCCCAAATTTGGTGCGCACTTTCATTTTCAATTTGGGGTGCATTTTCTTGGGGTCCAACTTCCGGCCGCCAAAAGTTATATCTGTCAAAAAAAGTTATACGTGTCCCGGCGTTTCGCTGGGTCACGTCTAGAAATAGAGATATATCGTTTTTAAAAAAACAATACGACTAGATCGTATTGTTTTGTTTTCTATTAATAAACCATTCAGCAAAAGTGGGAAAATATTTAAAACAATTATATGTTGGATTAAAAAACTTTTAGGAACAACCCTATGAATAATAATAACGGAAAAATTGAAGTCTGTCAAATCCTGTACGATCAGCTTAACACTTTGGGTCATTTAACTTCATTAATGGATTACCTATAATATTTTAACTTCCTACATAAGGATTCAGATATTTGGTATACAGTGCATTCAATTTTGCCAAAATTTCTAGATAGTTCCAGAAAACTTGTCAAATCCTATATAAATTTTTAACAATAGATAAAATCATATTTCGGCTCTTGGTAGTGTCAAGTGGTCTGGACTCTAATTATATTTGCCTAACTAAATCGTTTTTATCGACTCCTAAATGGAATGATATCCATTTACACTATGACAGATTATGTATCAGTTACGGTGTTGATCATCTCCAAGCTTTTACAATAATTATTGAAGAAGCGCATTTATCTAAAAACACACACAGTAAAACAAGAAAAGAGACAAAAATGTCTAGCAAATCACATTTTAATGGAATTGCACCTTTTTTGATTTTCACAATCGTAACTGGAAAACATTGTCAGATTTTGCCGCTGACAACAATATATGACAAACAAGAAAAGCCCACAAACTGTCGAAATCAAACACTCCGGTGAACAACTTCACAGTCTTCCGTATCGAAGAACACATACGTTTGACGATGTCCCTTTTAAATTCAAACTAAAATTTACGTGCTCACTATTGAGGTACATCATTTAAAAAAAAAATACGAAGACAGCCGTTTCAAGTTGATTTGCTGCTTACCAAACGTTTGCTCGCGTAGTCAAATATCAACTACTCTGCTGTAATGAAATAGTGGGGAATTTTTGGAGAAGTTACTTGTTGGCAGACATTGGTTAGTTGTCTGTTAGAGAAGACGGTTGTTTATGTGAGTGCATGTTGCTATGCTTTTGCGCATCTCTATCTCAATTATGTTGTATTTTCTCTTCCCGTTATTTTAGGATTCTGTTATTTTCTCCAAACCGCATTATCTTTATATTCGCACCTATCAATAATAATCAAAATAATTGCAGAAAGAGTCTTTACAAAGCAGATTTCGAAAGAAATATTTGAGAAACAGAGAATATAACAAATAAGAAAGTTCTGTCGGGTAAACCGACTTATGAATCCCCTCATCTTGAGTCCCAAAAAATATTCGTCAATTTATCAATTTTGTTTGTTTTTATTTAATTATTATGAATTTATATCGCATTTTATAATCTACAGTGTGTACCGATATTAAAGTAATAAACTTTTAAGTTTTGATGCAGATAGTTCATTTGTGTGGGTGGTACCAAAAGGGGCGTGTTAATAACGCCCACTTTTCTCTGGACTCTAATTACTGTAATAGCATTGCACTGTACAAAATTTAAAGTATTTGTATGAACTGATATTAAAGCTATAAGCAGTTAATTTTTGGTACAAAATGTAGCATTCGTGTTGGAGGTACCAAAAGGGGCGTGACAACTTCGCCCATTTTTCTTGACGTGTTAGCGACTAATAAACTCATACTACGTGTGGAATTTCAGAAGATTCGAGTGAGTAGTATAGATGGTATTAAAGAATCAGTATTTCATTAAAACTTAACCCTTTATGGGGGAGGTACTAGAAGGAGTGGAAGGAGTGGATATATGGCCCATCCTTGAACTTAGCCGGATATAGGGAAAAATATTACCGCATACCAAATTTGAAGTCAATCGGTTAATCCTTTCGATCGTGCGCACCAGACAGACACATAGACAGAAAGACGCACGGGCGGAGGGACATTGCTGAAATGACTTAAAATGGCGCAAATCGCATTTCCGCCAAACATACTTGGGGTCTTAGGTCACTCCTTCGAAGAGTTACACTTTTGGCTCATAACGAATTATATATACCCTCCTCTCTAAGGTGATGGGGATAAAAAAGTATTGGTGTGGTTTTAAACAGAGGCAAGATAAAAGTCCCTTTTGCAAATACATCTCAGTCGACAAGGCACTTTTAAGCTTTTTATGATTATTATATGTCTATATCTTTATCAGAGTTCGGAAAAAACACTAGGGAAGGGTTCGTTAGCGTTATCTACCGTTCTTTCGTCGCGAACAGAACAGTAACGCAACCCTTACAAGAGACCATAATATACTAAACAGTTCTTTAGTGTTACTGTTCGCGAACGCTACCACTACGATAACGTACGGGTCATAGAACAGTATCACTACGTCGCACAGTGGGCTAAAATGGAAAAAATGGACATAATTCTGCCATTTCAAAACCACTTATCGCATGGCGATGAAATTTTAGGTGTGAATACAAGAGGTGTTAGAGAGTTTAAGTTCGGAACTTGGGCCCCCTATCTCATACAGGGGCGGAGCTACAGGGCCCTAAAGTTGACCACCTCGGGTATACAAAATTTTCATCGGCTTCTAACTGAACTGAATAGAGTGTCCGGTTTTAGTGGCGTTTTTTCTGTGGATACTCCTAGACCAGACCTACAATAAACATTTTATGGGTTGAAGATATCTTGAATAGTTTCCGAGATATGTGGATTTTAAATTTGAATTCTTAATTTTTTCGTCGACTTTGCCTTGGAGTTTAGCCAATATCTCAGTCAAAAGTTTACCGATTTTGTTCGCGTGTTTTTTTATAAATCAATAATTAATAATCAAATGCAACATGTGGAAATTTCTAACGGAAAATCCCTCAATTCCCAAAAAATACATCAAAAATCCCCAAAAATGGGATTTTGTACTTTTAGTCCTATATCTTCGATATGAAAAGCCGCGCTCGGGATTCCCTTTGCAGTCGATTTTGTTACACCCTAATTCAAATAAATAAAAAGAAATAGATATTGGCTAGACTCCAAGGCAAAGTCGACGAAAAAATTAAAAATTCAAATTTAAAATCCACATATTTCGGAAACTATTCAAGATATCTTCAACCTATAAAATGTTTATTGTAGGTCTGGTCTAGGAGTATCCACAGAAAACCGGACACTCCATTCAAAAGTTAGAAGCCGATGAAAATTTTGTGTACCCGAGGTGGTCAACTTTAGGGCCCTGTAGCTCCGCCCCTGTATGAGATAGGGGCCCAAGTTCCGAACTTAAACTCTCTAACACCTCTTGTATACACACCTAAAATTTCATCGCCATATGATAAGTGGTTTTGAAATGGGAGAATTATGTCCATTTTTTTTCATTTTAGCCCACTGTGCGTCGTACAGTGTTGTGATTTCTCTGTACGGTTGGGCAAAAAAGAAAGGAGTAGAAGTAGGCCATCGAAATTTTGCATAAGTAGTTTTTATAAGCAAAATATGATAAAAACAAATTTTGGATCAAATCCGCCAAAGGACACGCACTTCTCCCACATATCCTGAAATACAGGGTTTTCCAACAACAGGTGTTATTTTGAATCACCCGGCATTTCGGTAGCTGTCACTTTTGAAGCTTTTATTCTTTGACATTTGACAAGTATAAACTACGACATTACTAAAAATGGAATGGAATGGAAAAATCATCTTGACTGATGAGGCCCATTTCCACCGCGGTGGCAACGTCAACAAGCAAAATTGTCGCATCTGGGGCTCGGAAAACCCTAGAGTTATTGTCCATCCTCAACGTGTGACTGTTTGGTGCGGTTTATGCTCCGGCGGGGTCATTGGACCTTAGTTTTTCGAAAATGAGATTGAATCAACAGTTACGCTGATTGGATTGCGCTATCGAGAGATGATTAATGATTTTTTATGGTCGGAGTTGGATGGTATTGATCTGGACAACTTTTACTTTCAACAAGATGGCGCGTAGCCACACAAGCAACGAAACCATTGCTCTGTTACGGGAAAAGTTTCCGGACCGTGTTATGTCTCGAAGAGGTGATCACAATTGGCCACCGAGATCTTGTGATTTAACACCATGCGACTTCCTCCTTTGAGGCCACGTGAAAGATAAAGTCTACGCCAACAGCCCAGCGTCGATTTAAGACCTCAAAGATAGAATTCGTGAGGTTATCGAGGACATAGGGCAGTCACTTTGCGATTTTGTTATGGAAAATTTCATGAAAAGGTGGTCATTTGGCTGATGTTGTTTTTCATTATTAACGGCATACCTTCCTCTTTATTATGAAATAAACATCCGATCATTTATCTAAAAATTGAATTTTTCTTCGAATACCAAAATAACACCTCTTGTTGGAAACCCTTTACAACTAGAATATTAAAATATCTATCATATTTATTCCCTCACCTTAGAGAGGAGGGTATATATAATTTGCTACGGCCCAAAAGTGTAACAAATCGAAGGAGTGACGTAAGATCCTAAGTATATTCGGCGGATATTCGTTTTGGGTCATTTTAAGTCGAATGAGCAATGTCCGTCCGTGCGTCTGTCTGCTGGCTGGTGCGCACGATAACTCTCGAAAGGAGTAACCGATTGACTTCAAATTTGGTGTGCCGTAATATTTTTCTCTATCTCCGGCTAAGTTCGATGGTGGGCCATATTGGTCCACTACTTCTAGTACCTCCCCCACAAAGGGATAACTTTTAGTGAAATATTGATTCTTTAATACATTCTATACTACTTACTCTATTAGTCGCTAACACGTCAAGAAAATGGGCGAAGTTGCGACGCCCCTTTTGGTACCTCCCACACAAATGGACCATTTTGCACCCAAATTTAACAGCTTATAACTTTAAAACCAGTACATACTTTAAAGTTATTAACTGTAATTTAAGTTGATAATAATTGAAAATAAATAAATTTACGAATATTTTATTGGGACTCAAGGTGAGGGGGTTCATATGTCGGTTTACCCGACTGAATTTTCTTACTTGTTAAATGTGGTAACATGTTACAAGCTAAACTGCAACAGATCGGCTTTTAGTGGATTTTCGAATTATATGGGATTTTCAAATTTATTTTGGGAATTGTGGGATTAACTTAGGCAAATATATACAGGGTGGGAATCGGCAATAAAAAAGTGCTGATAATTATTTCAAATTTCTGGGTTTATTGGAAAGTTTGAACTTTGTCATTTAACAATATCATTCATATGACTACCACGACTGGCTCGGCAGTACCACATCCGATCAACCCAATTTTTCAGTACATTTGTTTCGGGTCGAATGTTTTCAGTGGCAACTTCGATTTCAGGTTTCAACGCTTCAATTGTCTCTTTAACATTTGATGCTTTGCGTAACATTTGTCCTTAATGGCTCCCCACAGAAAATAATCCAAAGGGCTCAAATCAAAAGTCAAAGTAATAGGTAGTTCAAATTTAAAATTGTAATTGGCCCACCCTTTGTAATGATGTGCGAATTAATTTAGATTTCTGGCATCATTACCAACAAAAAGAAAAAAAAATTATTGAATTATATTATTGTTTTTTTTTATATTTCCCGAACGTTAATCGTTAATCGAACTTTTTTTGCTCTCCTTGGATTTTTCTCTTATTAATTGATTTTAATAGAGACATATTGTAGAATGAGTGCAAACACAACATATGTTTTGCATGAAAAATAATTAAATATAAAAATGTCTTAAAAAGTAGCTTAAAATTAAAAAGTAAATTTTTTTAGTTTTCAAGCCAATTTCCCCAAGAAAAAAATTTCAGATATGCTATGAAACCATTGTATTTTAAAAAATGTTGTATAATTATTCACAATAAAATACGATGATTATAAACATTTTATTTTTCGTTCCTGGTTGACCATTCGGGGGAAATGCCCATATACATGCATTTTATTCACATCATCTTTTCTGAATTGACAACAAAATTTGCTGTTTGATGAAAAATACCTACAAAAGATACAATATGAACAAATATGTAATTTTTTCCAAATACTTGTTTGGGTTATAGAAAAAGTTAATAAAAAATGGTGTAAGATATTTATTTTCTTCTTAAGGGAATCTTCTTTGAGAATGTTTTTGAAAAAGAATGGGTCAAAAATTGTCATTAACATTATTGCCACGCTTCTCCAAAATACAGAATTTTTTACGAAAGTTTCAAAACTAAGCCTTTTTTTTCAAAGGTAGAATATGAAAATTCTTACCACTTTTATATGCAGTAAGACAGGGCTTTCCAACCGGGGTGAAACGACTCCCTGCGGTGGTGAGATTGGTGTAGACAGCTCTACTAGGGGAGGCGTGAGGATTCAGCGAAATTTTCCATAAGGCAGGGCTGTGGAGTCAGAGTTGGGGAAATTTGCCCGGAGTTGAAAAATTATGGTCGACTCCGAGATGGATTATGCAAAATGTACCATTTATGTGGTAAAACTTTTGCACTCAACAAATTTTGGTACAAAAGAAGTATAAAATATTCAAAGCTTTTAACCAAATATTTTTGTATGCCAAAAATTTCTGTAAAGTTGACCAAACTATCGAGTTTTAATGTAAAACAGGTTTAGGAATGCTCTGATTTTATTTAGCTAACAAAATAAGTATTTTTGCAAGACTATATGTACACTATTCCTAAGCGAGTCCAAACCAAGTAAGGAAAGGTCGGGCGAAGCCAACTATATGATACCGTACAACACCTTGTTAGAGCAGAATAAGCATAGATATTGTAAATATAAATAAGAGATAATTTCATTACAAATATAAATTTAAACAGATTTTGTTAAAATTCGACATTATGCGTTTTTGGATAAATAAATTCTACCCTACTAAATTTCAAAATGATTGAATGTGAAATACAGCTTTCATAGCGTTACAAGGCCAAATCTAAAGAAACATTTATATCTCGGGCAATAACGATCTGAACCGATTTTCACCAATTCCAATAGATTTCCTCCCTAGTGTAAAAGAGTTCTCATTGCCAAATTTAAGCAGGATCGTAGGGTAATTTCGACCTGTTCTTAATGAACAACTTAAGCTGGACAGACGGACAGCTAGTGGTTCTGAGTAGAACGGTATATTTTTAGCTGTGACATTTTTTACAAATCTACAAAAAAAAATTATAACCCCCTGTACCACACTGTGGTACAGGGTATTATAAGTTTGTTTCACGGCAGATGTTTGTAACACCTGAAAATAACACAGCTAGACCCACCTTAAAGTATACCGATCGACTCAGAATCACTAGCTGAGTCAATTTCACTCCGATCGTTCTGAAATTTTGCAGTTTAGTGTATTTCGCAGCTGTTAAGATCGCTATTGAATTTGGTTGAAATCGGTTCAGATTTAGATATAGCTCCCATATATATATTTCGTCCGATTTGGCCCTTTAGTCCTATAGAAGCTGTATTTTACATCCAATCCTTTTGAAATTTAGAATGGTAGAGTATCTTGATCCATGAACCAACATTGCCGAATTTGAAGAAAATCGGTTAAGATTTAGCTATAGCTCCCATATATATGTTTCGTCCGATTTTGCTCTTTAGTCCTGTAGAAGCTGTATTTTACATCCAATCCTTTTAAAATTTAGAATGGTAGAGTTTCTTGATCCATGAACCAACACTACCAAATTTGAAGAAAATCGGTTAAGATTTAGCTATAGCTCCCATATATATGTTTCGTCAGATTTGGCCCTTTAGTCCTATAAAAGCTGTATTTTACATCCAATCGTTTTGAAATTTAAAATGGTAGAGTTTCTTGACCCATGAACCAACATTGCCGAATTTGAAGAAAATCGGTTAAGATTTAGCTATAGCTCCCATATATATGTTTCGTCCGATTTTGCTCTTTAGTCCTGAAGAAGCTGTATTTTACATCCAACCATTTTGAAATTTAGAATGGTAGAGTTTCTTGATCCATGAACCAACATTTCCGAATTTGAAGAAAATCGGTAAAGATTTAGTTATAGCTCCCATATACATGTTTCATCCGATTAAATATACCCTGCACCACACTGTGGCACAGGGTATTATTTAAGTATAAAATGTTCCAAAAGTAAATTTATGTAAACAATTTATACATGAATTAAAAAAATTTATATATCAGAGTTATTCAGTATTACGAGAGTGGTGTAGGGTATTAAGTAGTCGGCCCCGCCCGACTTTAGCCTTTTCTTACTGGTTTTATGATTTTTTTCTGAAACTCGGGATGTATGATTTTTTAATGAAATATCAATGAATAACAAACCAATACATCCCAAACAGGACGGGCAGGACAACGTCTGCTGGGGTCAGCTAGTTATATATAAAACCTTTCTACGTTTGTTAGTAACGCATGATCTCCAAAACCATAAGAGCGATTGCGGTAAAAATTTAACAATAGGTTCAGTTTAGGGTCATTTGTGTTTTAGAATTATTTTCACCGTAATAAATGGTGTAGTGGTCAAGTTATTTGCAAAATTCGCATTTCGAGAGGGATTTCACTGAAATTTAAAATGAATGTGTGGTTTGTCTTGATAATAGTTTGTATGTGCAATTCTATTTATGATTTTTCTTGAAACTTGGGATGTAAGCATATTGAATGAAATATCAATGAATAAGAAACCAATACATCCCAAAGAACAAAGGCAGGCAACATCTGCTAGAGTTAGCTAGTAATATATATATCTGAGGAAATAAATTTTATTTGAAAATCAATATAATATATTTGGAACGCATATATTTATATATTACATTAAAATATATTTGCAAACTAATTTTCTCAAATAAAATATGTGTCTTAATACACATAAACTTATTGTTTAGGAATTCCTCCAAATAAATTTTATTTAAAAAAAATTTTAAAACTTTTGCTGGCGTAGTTTTAATTCTGCTTAGTTTTCCAGCTATAATACCATATGCACCATTAATTTCGGTTTTAAATCAACCATTTAATTTCTGAGTATTCGAAGTCATCATTTTGTCAATCTTCCAATCAATTTATTTTGATCGAACATACTTGGGGTCTTAGGTCCCTCCTTCGGTGTGTTACACTTTTGGCCCGTAGCAAATGATATATACCCTCGTCATAAGTTCACTACAGCGCCATCTGCCAGTTAGAATCATATATACAAAATATTAAGAAGACAAACAAAACATATATTTTCAGTTCCAGTTAAATCGGTCTGGCAATGTAGATTTTGCAAATAACTTGACCACTCCGCCAATTTTCACGGTTAAATTAATTCGAAAACACAGATGACTCCTAACTAAACCCAATAAGCAATTTTTAGTCCATTCGCTCTTATGGTTTCGGAGATCATGCGTTACTAACAAACGTACAAAGGATTTTATTATTATTTTTATTTATTATTTTTACGAACATTAAAAATTTCTAAAAAATTAACTTTGTATTACTGAAAAATTTAACACAATTATGGTGTTTTCTGAATACTAAAATGCAAATAAATATCTGTTTCGGAAATAATAGTCCTAAATAAAAACATATTGGGATGTAAAAAAACATTTGTTCAGAACAACATCTTCTCCAATATATAATTATTGTGTGTACCAAATATTATATGTTTAGTATGTACCCTAAACATATGTACGTTTCAAGCAAAATATGTTTGGGACAATATACTATAGAAGCGATTTTTTTCAGCGTGTACTTACCCAAAAAAATATTGGGTGTTATGTCAACTTTGGGAGGGTGTCAAGGCATATAAATTGAATTCAACTAATAGTAAAATATGTGGGAAGAGTTAATTTTTGTACACTCAGTCCTTTGCAGTTTTTAAACGTATTTACGGAATAATTTTATTAATATTTTAGAATTCTTATTTGTATTTCAAAATGTACTTATATGTATATCATTTTGGTTTATGTGTAACAATTTACAAAAGCTTTGTGGATCATATGTAAAAAATTTGCAACCATAGCTGATATACTCATCAAATATATTTTGGTTTAAAATCCATGTTTCGTTCGATTTTAAGGAATGTTGTTAACAATTATGTGATGTACCAATGGAATGAGAACACTAACTGAACGAAAATGGTTCTAAATGTTATTTGAACATGTTTCAAAATGTTGTATGCATGAAGACAAACAAAAAATTTAGTTTATAAACTTTGTATACTTATATACTGGATGGATACACGCTTAGAGGTTTTTGAATCGAACGAGGCTTTCTCATAGAAAAATGTGAAGAAATAAATAAAAAGAATTAAAAACACAATGGAATTTCAGTATGTATATTGTAAATTAAAAATATGAGGGGTTCTTCATTCGATTCAAACAACAAATTAGAGAGACGCGAGCGCTCGCTTTACAAAACAACATGTTAATGTTAATAAAATCAAGTAAAAGCGTTAAGTTCGGCCATGCCGAATCTTATATACCCTCCAAAACCAACCTGTTTTATACATGGATAGCATATGTCCTCACAAAATAACTCAAACCTAAAGAAAATCAGTAAGGAAAGGCTAAAGTCGGGCGGGGCCGACTATATAATACCCTACACCACTCTCGTAATATTGAATAACTCTAAAATATAAATTTTGTAATTCATGTGTAAATTGTTTACATAAATTTACTTTTGGGATATTTTATACTTAAATAATACCCTATACCACAGTGTACCACTCTACCATTCTAAATATCAAAACGATTCGATGTAAACTACAGCATCTACAGGACTAAAGGGTCAAATCGGACGAAAGATATGTATGGGAGCTATATCCAAATATTAACCGATTTTCTTCAAATTCGGCAATGTTGGTTCATGGATCAAGAAACTCTACCATTCTAAATTTCAAAATGATTGGATGTAAAATACAGCTTCTACAGGACTAAAGAGCAAAATCAGACGAATGATATATATGGGAGCTATAGCTAAATCGTAACCGATTTTCTTCAAATTCGGCAATGTTGGTTCATGGATCAAGAAACTCTACCATTCTAAATTTCAAAACGATTGGATGTAAAATACAGCTTCTATAGGACTAAAGGGCCAAATCGGACGAAAGATATATATGGGAGCTATATCTAAATCTGAACCGCCACCTAGCTCAAGTATTATAGATTGTAGTGTGATTACAACAGACGGACGGGCGGACAGACGGACATGGCTAAATCGTCTTCGAATTTTACGACGATTAAGAATATACGAGTATATACTTTATGGGGTCTCAGATCAATATTTAGAGGCGTTACAAACGGAGTGACAAAATGAATATACCCCCCATTCCTATGGTGGAAAATATATCAAATTTTGTTTATCAAATCAAAATAAATCATATCAAGTGAAATATTTATATGTATATTGAGAAAATCCCATAAACTGGCAAACATGGTACTATGCGAATGTCGTCGCGGGGAAAGTCGGAGAGAGATAATGCGCTGGAAGTCTCTCCATACAATCCGTACCATGCGAATATCGTCTTGGGAGAGTTGTAGAGAGATTTCCACTATAAATCCCTCTACTATCCGTACAATACGAATATCGTCCCGGGAGACTCGTAGCAGAAATCTCTTTTAATTCAACCCGCCAGGCTTGCAAAATAACAAAGTAAATGCACAAGCTGGAGAAGTTGCTCGACAAACGTCCCATCTAGTTATTTGGTCTGACGTTCTTAGATCAATATATCTATTTCAACTGATCTGGCCGAAATAGAGAAATATCTGAGACAATTTCTGGTAAAAATGGGTCGTAGTGGATAACGCGTTGTCGTATTATTTAGACTGTGTAAGCTTGGTAAGTAGTGGTATAGGGTATCATGCAGTTGTCGTCTACAAATGATTTTAAATAGCAGCTCTGTAAAAGTGTCCCACTTGTATACCCTTTCTCAAACTATTTTTTCTTTTTCTGGGCATAATTTGGGCATCTAGAAAAAAACCTGTCCGTCCGTCCAAAGAATTTCATAAAATAGATTTAGATGCATACTCAAATATTTATTTTCGTTTCTATTTGTCATCTGAGCGCTGCATCTGCATCTGTGTTTTACATCCGAGCATTATGAGATTTATACCGACAAGTTTCATAATACAATAATGGCATGAAAATTGGGTTTCCATCCGATCTTTATGAAATTTTAATAAAGTCGTTCGTTGGTCCAATAATAAACACAGAAAAATTAAAGGTACTTAATTGTTTCAGATTTAGAACATCAACTCGTGACCATATTCTGTTCTATGAATGTGGCGTAGCATAGCCCAGGTCTTCTCACATGTTGGTCCGCGGCCCTCTGGGGGTGCATAGCGACATATCGGAGGACGTGACGTCTTGATCAAAATTAGCTACGTTCATAGGATAGCAGCTAAACATGGAATTCAGTTGAACATAAATATGTAAATTTGTTTTAAACTAGAGATTTCCTAAAAAGTCGTCTAATAATTTTTTTGAAAAATATATAGATTATGGTTATTAATTTTGTCTCTTCCAAAGCAATCTCCATCAGATAATAACAAATCGTTGAAATTTGAGGATTGTGTTGTGTTACGAAGCTAATCTAGAGGGAGCTTTGTATGGGGGATTGGTATGACAAATTTCAGTCGTCTAGCTCAATTATTGTAGACTGTAGCGTGATTACAACAGACTGACAGACGGACGGATTGACGGACGGACATTGCTACCTTGTGTTCGAATTTTACGACGATTAAGAATATACTTATGTATACCTTTGGGGTCTCAGATGAATATTTAGAGGTGTTACAAACGGAGTGCAAATAGTGGAGGGTAAACAAATATTTGGATGAAAACATACTTTTGTTTAGAACAACATCCTCTCAAACATATATTAAAGGGTTTTTTCAACAAGAGGTTTTATTTTGGTATTCAAAGAAAAATCCCATTTTTTGAGATAAATGATCGGATGTTTATTTCATAATAAAGAGGAAGGTATGCCGTTAATAATGAAGAACAACATCAGCGAAATGGCCACCACGACCACGCTTACAGGACCATATCCTTTTCATGAAATTTTCCATAACCAAATCGTAAAGTGGCTGCAATATGTCCTCGATAGCCGCACGAATTTTATCTTTGAAGTATTGAGTCGACTCTGGGCTGTTGGCGTAGTCCTTGTCTTTCACGTGGCCCCAAAGGAAGAAGTCGCAAGGTGTCAAATCACAAGATCTGGGTGGCCAATTGTGATCACCTCTTCGAGAGATAACACGGTCCGGAAACATTTCCCGTAACAAAGCAATGGTTTCGTAGCTCGTGTGGCACGTAGAGCCGTCCTGTCCTGATCAATACCATCCAACTCCGACCATAAAAAATCATTAATCATCTCTCGATAGCGCAATCCATTCGCCGTAACTGTTGATCCAGAGGCTTCTCAACAATAACTCTTGGATTTTCCGAGCCCCAGATGTGACAATTTTGCTTGTTGACGTAGCCACCGAGGTGGAAATGGGCCTCATCAGTCAAGATGATTTTGGATTTTTTGAATTTTAATATGTAATTTCAATGCGTTGTTGAATCGTGTATCGTTCCATTTTTAGTAATGGCGTAGTTTCTACTTGTCAAATGTCAAAGAATAAAATCTTCAAAAGTGACAGCTACCGAAATACCGGGTGATTCAAAATAACACCTCTTGTTGGAAAACCATGCATTTCTGTGTATCAAATATTTTATATTTGGAGTGTACCCCAAATATATGCAAGTTTCATCCAGAAGATGTTTGGAACAATATACTACAGAAGTAATTTTTCTTTTGCGTGTAGCTATACGAGGTCTGCTATATATTTTTCTGGCCTAATAATGAAAATGCCAATATTTATATCAAAAATGGTTTTATTGTTTTTCAAAGTATTCTCCAGCATGACTTATACCACTTTTGCATGCGCTCAAACCAATTGTCGAAGAACTTTTTCCACTCCGATTGGGACACCTCCAAAACATGGTTTTTGAACGCTTCAGCAGCATTTTCTGGCGACGAAAATCGTTGACCATGCATTTTTTCTTGATGTGCGGGTATAAAAAGAAGTATTGGGTGCCAAGTCAGGGCTGCACGCTGATGACCCATCAATTCGACGTTTTGGCCGGTCAAAAAGGCGCTGGTTTGAGCCAATGTGTGAGAGCTCACATTGTCATGGTCCACAATGATTCGTCTTCTCTTGTTCGTTTTTCGAATTTTTCCGAAGACTTCAGGCAAACAAATTTTTGTGTACCACTCAGAATTGACCATTTGCTTCGAAGTGCTTCTTCCACGAACAACTTGGATTTGGTTCGTCTTCGAAGACCCACACGGTCGATTGCTGTTTTGTTTCGGGCTCATGCGCATAGATCCAAGATTCGTCACATGTGACGATCTTATAAACGTCTTTTGAAGCACCGCGATCGACACGAGCCTTTTTTTGGGCGATTTCACATTGTGCCGGATCCAACGAGAACAAACCTTTTTTACGGCCAGGTGTTCATGCAATATCGAATGTTAAACATACTGATCCGGTTTGATTGTTATATCCAATCGTTTCGCCTTTTTTGCTTAAAGGATAATGATTTTGTAATTACTGTATACGGACAAAGAATAAAAACATTTGTCTACTTTTCTGAACCACAAAGTTTCGGATGAAATGGTATTATTTTTTTCCATTCTCAGAATAAAAAGGTGCAGTGTGGTTTACACTGTTTATACTTCAAGTTAACCGTTTGATTTAGGTCGATTTAGGTCAATACTTCTGAACGGATGTATCCTTGGTGTTTCCCAACCATAAGTGAATAATAACACTGTGCTAGTCCAAAAATGTAACAGAAAAGAGACCATATGAATAGACCTATTTCGGCCATGCTGAATAGCCGTATTTCTATGTTAGCTCTTGTTTTCGCGATATTCGACCACAAAGTTTGTTGGGAAATCAGAGAGGTGACTTATCTCTTTGGTGACTTTTAAGTGGAAGACTTCGAAATATACGCTTCAGTAAATAGATCGAAATAAAGATAACATTTGGAGATTTATTTCTCTCAAAACAGTCGTCCACGCTTCTTACCCCTGAAAAATTACAATAAAATCTTATCATATGTTAAAAATCATATATATCGTCGACATTTTTAGTAGGCATCGTTGAGAAAAATATTCCTCGCGAAAAATACTATAAGTCCTTTCTCAGCTTTTTTACATATTTTGTGTACTTTTCTGCCCATAGCAGAAAATATTTGTTATACAATTTTTTGACTTCAATTTTTTTTTTGGTTAGTGCCTATGGAAATTTCAAAGGTAACCAACAAAACCTGCTAAATTATACAATCTGTCCATTTTTCATCTGTTCTGAAAGACACAAACTAAAAATGTTGACGATTTGTATGTCGTGTGACATATGGTAACTTTTGATTGCACTTTTTCAGGGGTAAAAGGGTGAGCAGCGTGGTTGACTATTTTGAGAGAAATAATTCTCGAAGGGTTCCCTTTATTTCGTTCTTTGGAATGAAGCGTGTATTCCGAAGTCTTCCACTTCAAAATCACCTCCGAGATAAGTAACCCCTACGGCTAGCACTACTGGATTCAGCAATGTCGAAATAGCTATATCCATTGAGTCTCATTTCTGTTACATTTTTAAAGTGTCCATTTCAAGCACAGTGTAATTGATTTCAGTGGAGCCATACAAATTGTTCCTTAATAAAAATTAGGGAATTTTCTATCGTTTTGAACGAATTAGTGCATCGTACGTAATATTTTCATTTGAAATATATACCTATACATTTTTTATTTTGAGGGGAGCGGAATTACTTGTGGAAGTGATACCTTATGTGCACTTATTATTATTATAATTTATTATAAAACACATGCTGTGAATATAATTCTCGTTCACTTTGTGTAGCCGGTGATATAAGGTGTCGACGTTTTTCAGTCAATGGTGTGGATCAACGGTGCTACCAACCAAGTTGAACGACAAGTGGCATAGTCCGCAGTCCGAATACTTAACCCGAAGCAACAAATATCCGCCCCAATAGTAGTTCGCCTGCATACGCGGTTCGTACGCATAAATGTCCTTACCACCTGCCACTAAATAAAAAGCCTCTGTCCCATTCACAGATTTTCGTCCAATTCCAGTACCACTCCGTTATACCGAAAGTCTTGTCCACGCCACATCATCCGCCAACCGTGCATGTGTAAGGACCAAGGTGTCCACCGAAATCCAAGTTTACACCGCAGAATCCGCCGACCGCCTGCGCGTTAGAACTTGATCATCCGTAAGTCCGTCAAGCTCCTGTGTGAAGCGTCCTTCAAGCTACTGTGTGATGCGTCCATCATGCGCGTGAGGCGTCCGTCAAGCGCCTGTCTGGGGCACCTGTTAAGCGTCACGACAGTTTACATACCACCGTTTAAAGTTCGTTATCATCTCACGTTAGCGAACACCATTCACAGTAACTGCCTAAGCGGCCTCATTTCGAAGAAGTGTGGCCCGATGACGTCGCCAGCCCATAAGCCGCACCAAACGAACTGGGCGAGCATGTACAGGTGTTTTCACATCTCATACAGACCCGGTTTGCTTTTGGTCGATTATGCTGATCAAAAAAACATCGCGAAGTGCACGAAATGCATTTTGACGCCCATTTTCGTAAAAGGCTTAAAAACTTTAACGCGTTGCTCGATTGTGTATCTTTCCATGGTTCAAATTGAGTTAGTCTGAAATTGAGAAATGAAATGCAGAAAAAAGCTTGACGTTTAGGTGTGCTTCACATTCAACATCGGACCTTACAATTTAACCACGCTTATAAAGAATACTCATGAGCAACGATTTTTTCCTACACAGATTATTATAAATATAAACTATTTACAATAAACAAATTTAATCTATAAATACTTAAGTGAAGAACATTTTTAATTTTTGTTAATTGTTATATTTTCTTTTTATATGATATTTTTTTCTGTTTTTTGTTTCCTTTTATTTACATAATGTTACACAGCTGCAAGTTAATGCAAAAATATTGAGTTGTAATTATTTTGTTACATTCGGAGTACACTACCATTGAGAGATGTGAGTAATTTGAATAAAAAATATTTAAAGGTTTACTAATTTCCCTGTTTTGAAACGTTTCATATTTTTTCCCAAAAACCTGGGGAAAAAAATTGTAAAATTTTATTTAAGATTATTTTGAAAAATTTGTCTTTACGAAAGATTGCGTCCTCTTTAAAACAACGTAAAAATGGGTTCAGCCATTCGAGAGCAATTACAAATTTCCCAAAAATAATTTTTTTAATTTTTTCTAAATTCAAATATTCATAATACTTTCTGTCTATTGCAAAGATGTAATAGAAACAAATACAAAAATTGGTAGAGTGTTTTAATTCGTGGTAGAATTGACTGCAGTTTCGATTGACACAACTCTATCATCTTCAGGATTCAAAAAACTCGAATAAATTCAGACTGAATAACAAAAACACAGACCAACAATAAATAACAGCAATATATCCATAAAATTTTGTAAAAAAAAATTGAATAATAAATGGTAGCGAGATTGTATTTTACCTATTTATAACTGTTCATAAATATTTTAACCAAAAATTAACTACATAGGTCCATATTAAATATTCTGACCCATATACATATATCATTATTTCTAAAAATTGCGTCTGCATTTACTAACCTCTTTGTTTACCCACCAAACTTTGTTGCTAAATATCTCGAAAACGCGAAGTCACAAGAAAAACCCGATAATGCCGTTGAGTTCATCGATGATACATTTTAAAGTGAATTTTGCACACAAAGTGGAATCGATATAAGTAGTAGATTGATTAATTTGTATAGTCAATTGATTCATTATGCACTTAAAAATTTAATAGATTTTTTAAGGTTCATTGTTTGTCTTTTGGTAATTTTTTAATCATTTTAAATTGATTAATAAGATAATTGACATATATAAATGTGATCGACTTTGACTGTTTTCTATAGTTGAGTTCTCAAACACACATCGTTTCATAGAATAACAATGAAAGCTGAATACAATAATTCCCAATGTCCTTCATAAATCAAACCAAAGTCATTAAAGACCATGTATACGGATATACAACTTGTATCAAAACTTGAATCACAGCAAGAAAAAGAAGATGGAAAAGTATAACTAAAATAAATTTGCATAACTTAGAAAAAAAACACGAAAGTTGAGAGAAGATGCTTGGAAATTGGCCTTTGGATATCAGTCGTATCAATTTAAAAGAATTATTGGTAAACCCATAGGATTTAACAAAAGTGGTTTATTGCCCAGAGGTGAAACGGAATGAAGAGCTCACATTTGTATTTTTATTCAGAAAACTGTATCAAAGTTTGAGAATTTCTCAAGATATCAATTTGATATTGTAAGAAGTCATAAACCATACTAAGGAATGCCGTTTGAAATATGCACAAAAGGTGAAGTAGTATGAGATTATTAAATTAATAAGAAACCTATTAGTGACTAGGTGAAAATATTCTTTGATATGATAACATCATAAAACAATAAATTAATTTGGATATACATACCAGGGATGTAAAGAAAGTGGCTTTAGCGAACGCGAATATTGAAATATATTTCTTGCGAAAGTAAATGCGAAAGCGAATAATATTTATTTGTTATTTGTGAATGCGATAGCGAATATTGAAATATGCATTTTTGCGAAAACGAATGTGATAGCGAATAATATTTTTTTATTTTTACGAATACGAATTGATTTACAGAAGGGTAAATATTTTTGAAAAAAGCCTAAAAAAACTTTTGTCGAATTTTGTGATGAAGATTGGTATGCGTGGTCCGGAGGGCAAATAAAAAATACAATTTGAGTAGTTTTGCAGAATTTTCATTTTCGCGGAAGTTATGACCTAAAATGTCCGCTCATGCCACATTTTTGTTTTTTAATTTTCTTGAGATCTACTGTACGGATTACGCTGAATTTTTGCATGTATATAAAGCGTAGATGCTACATATAACTAGTAATTTATATTTTTCAAAACTATTTCGGATGCTGCAAAAATTTGAAATTTTCACAGAGATTTGCATTTTTTGCAACTTTCTCTAGCTGCGTTTTGAAATATTTTGTATCTTAAATATTGCACATTTTGTTGTTATATATATTCAAGAATAAAAAGTTTGTACTCTTAGTACGCACATTTAGATTTCCGTGTTTTTCTAATATCACTTCATACCACATTTTACTTTATCGGCAGCATTATACGTAGTAAACGTCTATTATGATTGAATACTTTTGTTAGATTTGATGTAAAAATGCACGCAAATTATAAGGACCAGCTTTAAAAACAATGACCGCTGGCTAAAATTTATCTTATGCAATATATATTAGACTCAATTTCAACTGAATTCAGTTTGCTGAAGTTGAATCTCACCTCTATATTGCTAAAAAATTTCGCGTTCGGGAGTTATATAGATCCAGATTATAACTAAGAACATAGTTCATTAAAAAAAAGAAAATTCAGCGTAATCCGTACAGTAGATCTCAAGAAAATTAAAAAACAAAAATGTGGTATGAGCGAACATTTTAGGTCATAACTTCCGCGAAAATGAAAATTCTGCAAAACTACTCAAATTGTATTTTTTATATATTTGGATCTAAAATTTTTAAATATTGTATATTTATTTATTTTATTGAAACTCAAGAAAAAGTCCCCCTCGAACAAACACATATGCCTGGACAGACCCCTATACAATTTGTATGAAATAAATAATTATTATAAACATTTTGGGTTGGTTTTCAGTAATTCAATGCAGATGTTTACCTCAGGGTAGTTTCTGTGTTAATTTTTCACTTATTTCTTTCTTTCGTTTGTGATTTTGGTTTTGAGTTCAGATAGTTTATTATTGAATGCTGAACATACAACATCGACAGTCCGAAATACATTTTTTTGCGCGGAAACTAAAGTGAAATTATTACTATCATTATGACAGAGGATTTAGAATCTGTGTACAATACGGCAGCCTTACTGATAATTTCCAACAACAGCTATCATCAGCGTTACAGCGTGATTTCGCACTTCACACATAAGCAGACGAAGAACTAGATTTATTTGAAGACCAAAGCTGTGAAAATACAGATTTTGTGTCCGAAGATGACGCCTCGGACATTGAATATTAATTGGAAATTGAAGCAAATGAAATATTCGACAGCGATGAAGAATCCGAAGAAGAAAGTGAGAATGCACCGACTCAAGCTGCAGACGGTTTTTTGCTTGGAAAAGATTGTACCAGTACAGTTAAACCCGCTACAGTGAGATTCCGCCAGCACAATATCATGCGTTTCGGAGGTGGACCAAAAACAAACTTGACCACTCCGCTTGAGGTGTTCAAGCTTTTCTTTTCACCGAATATTACGTTCATCATCGTAACACAAACAAATCTATATGGAGAAAAAGTTACACGCAAATGGAACGCAGAACACGCAAACTGCACACCACGAGTATGGGTTGATATGACAAGTGTTGAGCTTGACGCTTTTATTGGGATACTATTGGCTTTTGGTGTCAGTCATAATACTATGCAGCTCTCAAGATTGATGTGGCAAACTGATGCACTTCCAATATTCCGTGCAGCCATGTCATATAGACGATTTGTTACTTTGATGCGCTGTATTTGATTTGACGATAGTTATACGCGCGCATTTCGTCAACAAACCGACAAAGCTGCTCCCATTTGCGATATATGGATCTTCTTGAATAACAATCTTGCCAGTAATTTTGAACCATATGAAAGTGTAACCATCGATGAGCAGCTATTTTCATACCGTGGGCGCACAAAATTCACGCAATACATACCATCAAAGCCCGCAAAGTATGGTGGGCATGCGATGCGAAAACCAAATATCCGTTGCAAGGAAAACAGTACACTGGTAAGGAGGGAGAACAACGAGAGACAAACCAAGGCGAAAATGTGCTCACGAGTTTGGCTAATCGATACACCAACAGCGGCAGAATTATTATTGCTGATAACTTCTTTACATCATTAGACGCAGCTAAACGTCTTTCCGATTGGACTAGCATACGTTGGCACCACTAGATCCAACAAAAGGTGTCTTCCCAAAGAAGTGAAAAAAGACAGCCAGTGCTTTCATCTGTGTTCGGTTTCTATGATAACCTTATATCACTGTGCAGCTACGTTCCAAAGAAGAACTAGGCAGTAAATCTACAATCCACTGTGCACTACACCAAGAAAGTTGAAGGCGTAGCAAAAAAAAACGAAAGCTATATTATTTTACAATTCAACAAAGGCCGGCGTTAATACAATGTACCAAATGGTAACGCATTACTCCACAAAACAGTCAACCAGACGTTGAATAAAAAAATAAAAAAAATTATTATTATTTGCCACTTTTTGCCATACAAATGCATGAAAACGTATAGGGGTCTGGCCAGGCATATGTGTTTGTTCAAAGGTTTAAGAATATGTATTTGTAGGGGGGATATATATGTATATATATATTAGAAAAAGATATATTTGCGAACTGACTTTCACAAACAAAGTTATTGTTTAAGAAGTTTTCCAAATACTTTATAGTTAAAATATTATAAGCAGTATACGCTTTTGTTTTACATTACAATCTATCAATACAATGTAAAAAACGAAAGATTGTACGATTTAAATGATAAAATCGGTTCATATTTACATATAACTCCCATATAGGTATATGTTCATCCGATTTGCAGTGTACGAGTATAAACAAAATTTTGTAACCCATCTGTATAAAAATTGACAGAGAGAAGTCTCTGGATACACTTAGAGACAAAACTAAATTTGAGGAACATCGGTTCAGATTTAGATATAGATATAGCCCCCATATATATATTCCTTCCGAACAGAATCTGTATTTCACATTCAATCATTTTGAAAATTTAGCAGGCTAGAGTTTCCTACATCTTTTCTTAATTGAAACGAAACCAATTATTCAAAATTATTCTTTAATACTGAAATATATTTTTGCCAAAGCGAATATTCCAAATTTGGTATTTGCGAATGGGAAAGCGAATATTTCAAAATCGGTTTTTGCGAATGCGAAGGTTGAAAATTAAGTGAATAATTCGCATTCGCATATGTGAAAGCGAATATTTGTTACATCACTGACACAAACTATTCGATACATGTACTTAATTACATTTCTGAGAATAAAGTCCTAATAAAATTCCTAAACAATAATCACAACATCATGGCCTTTAAGGATGACAAATGACATAAAGCAACCACATAGTTCCAGAAAAGGTTTCAATTTTCTTGACATGACCCTTTCATGTTCATTTATCGTTACCAAAGGTTGACAGGTTCAACCCGGAAATTCAAAGTCTTGGAAAAAGTTTATGGAAACAAAACAAAGCAAATAAGAAATGAATGTCAATTGACATATAATCAAAAGTCTGGGGATATACTTTGTGATTTATTTTGACTCCGCATTGCACGCTCTCCCTTCATTCTCCCCGCTACTAGCATCAGCTTCCATTCGTTGCTAACTTGACACAAATGCACGAAATGATTAATCAAAGTACCATTAGTTGTTAAGAAATATGCGATTTTTCTAATATGTTGCTTTGAAAATAAATTATTTTTTAGTAGGACATTAGCAATTTTTTTCATGTAAACTATCGAATTGTGTACTATGAATTTTCAATGCAATGCTAATTTTCAATGTGGTTTAAAAAACATTACGACATAAATATTATTTGAGTGATATTTTTATAGCTTCCACAATAGGATTGGAGGTATATTCATTTTGTCACTCCGTTTGTAACACCTCGAAATATTAATCAGGAATAAAAAATATATATATTATTAATCGGCGCAAAATTCTAAGATGATTTAGAATTTTTCTGTAATTGTAATCACACTACAATCTACAATAATTGACAGACTGACATTTGGTACATATACTTCTGATAGCTGCAGGTAACATGGTATTGAAAATGTGCAGTATACGATATTATGATATTGACCGGTTTGACTTCTTAACTCCATAGAGATCGCATATTTCAACTGATCGAGCTGAAAATTGATATTTTGGGTGGATTTATATCCAGAAAACCTTCACACGAACCACGGTCGCTATAGGTCCATGTTTTGATATAGCCACCATAAAAAGTTTTACTTCTTAAGGCAACAAAAACTATAATATAATAATATAAATTTCACCCAATCGGTCTGAAAGTTAGTAATATGAGTTTATTTGTACCGGAAACCATTCACATGCGATCCACGATGTGGTAGACAATATTTGATATATCTATGTATATAAACAAGAATGTGTGTATGTTGGTTCATTTGCTTGTTGGTTTTTTGTTCCATATAGACATATAAACGGCTCGACCGATCTTTTTGAAATTTTCACAGAAAGTACATTTATAGCCACCATAAAAAGTTTTACTTCTTAAGGCAACAAAAACTATAATATAATAATATAAATTTCACCCAATCGGTCTGAAAGTTAGTAATATGAGTTTATTTGTACCGGAAACCATTCACATGCGATCCACGATGTGGTAGACAATATTTGATATATCTATGTATATAAACAAGAATGTGTGTATGTTGGTTCATTTGTTTGTTGGTTTTTTGTTCCATATAGACATATAAACGGCTCGACCGATCTTTTTGAAATTTTCACAGAAAGTACATTTGGTTATAATTGGGTAGTTGAATTTTGTATATAATTATAATTTTGTATATTTTACGTAAAGAATTTTTTTTTGTCCCCATTCAAAGTATTCCCCTCAGATATAATACACTTGTGCCAGCGGTTTTCCCAAAACTCGAAGCAGTACCGATATTCACTTTTTGCTGGCATTGAGATCTCTTAGCGATGGGGTTTTTATCTCCTTAATTGTACCAAAACTTCGTCCTTTCACGGGTCTCATGAATAAATGGGCACAGGAAAAAGTAGTAGGGGGCATGATTGAGGCATGATTACGGTATTCTTTTCGGTCAAAAAATTTCGAAGAAAAAATTGTCTGGCATGAGCCAACCGAAATACCGACATCCTCTGCAACGTCTCTAATAGTGATTCGACGATATGCCACTCTCACCATTTCAGTGCTTTTGGGCACTTTATTCCATTTTTATTCCATCACCTTAGACAGGAGGGAACATATCATTTGCTACGAACCAAAACTGTAACATATCGAAGGAGTGACCTAAGACCAGGGCTGTGGAGTCGGGGAATTTTGCCCGAAGTCGGACTCGGAGTCCGGAGTTGAAAAATTATGGTCGGCTCCGAGATGGATTGTGCAAAATGTACTATTTATGCGATAGAATTTTTGCACTCAACAATTTTTGGGAAAAGATTCTGGTAAAAAAAAGAAATTTTTACCTGTACTCAACGAACAATTTAAGATGGACAGACAGACGGACTGCTAGTGATTCTGAGTCGAACAATATATTGTAAGGTGTGTCTATCTGTAGTATTTTTTACAAATCCGCCATAAAACAAAGTTAAAATGTCCTGCATGGTACAGTGTGGCTTAGAGTATAACAACTAACGAACAAACTGAAGCGAAAATAATTTCCAAAAATTGCGGTATACGGGTATTAAAACAGAGGAAGTGATTGTTGATAGTCATATTAGTTGCAAGTCAAGCGTCGATAAATAATAAAATTTTAGTAAATTACTGGTACCTACTGTTTTGTGTTTTTTTAGCAAAGCTATATCTTATTTTCAATAAAATAAACTCAAGTCTTAATAGAAATATATTTTCAGAAATTTATGTTATATAACCACCGGAGTCGGAGCTGGAGTCGGAGTCGAATCATTTTAAAATCCGACTCCGGGAGACGGAGTCTGAGTCTAGTAGTTTCGGCTCGACTCCTCAGCCCTGCGTAAGACTCCAAGTATGTTTGGCCATTTAAGTCATTTTAAGACATTTGAGCACTGTCCGCCTGTCTGTCAGTATGTGTGTCTGATGCGCACGATAACTCTCGAACGGATTAACCGACTATCTTCAAACTTGATATGCGGTAATATTTTTCTCTATCTCCAGCTAAGTTCAAAGATGGACCATACTGGCCCATTCCTTCTAGTGCCTCCACCACAAAGGGTTAACATTTAGTGAAATATTGAGTCATTAATAACTTTTATACTACTTACTAAAACATTCTGCATTTCCTCACACAGTATTAGTTTATTAATCGCAAAAACCTCAAGAAAAATGGGCGAATTTTCCACGCCCCTTTTGTTACCTACCACACCAATGGACAATTTTGTACCAAAAGTGCACTGCTTATAGCTTCAATATCAGTTCACACAAATACTTGAAATTGTATACAGTGAAATGCTTCCATAATACCTATAGTCCAGAGAAGAGTGGACGTTATTGGCACTGGCACGTCCCTTTTGGTACCTCTCACACAAATGGGCAATTTTGCACCTAACGTTCACAGCTTATAACTTTAAAACCAGTTCATACTTTAACGTTATTAAATGCAATTTAAATTGATAATAACACTATGCAACAACATTTTTGTCCAAGGGAAGTGGATAACAGTTTCTGGTGAAACTAGGTGTCACAAACACGAAAAAAATATTAAAAAAATTGTTTATGGCAAAATTTTTTTATTTTTTTTTTAAATTCCAGCTTTCATGGAAAGTACATTCAGTATTTGAACCATAGTATATGCCCGAGTGAGCCGTTTTATACCTCAAATTATGAGGGCTACATATGCTGCAAATATCGCTTTCACGTAGAATCTTTGGTTTAGTAACAGTCGTCAAAAATATGAGAAAAAAATATTTTTTTTTTAAAAAACACTTTTTCCTGGTACAAAAAAAAACCATAAAAAATAGAAAAAAAATCGAAAGAAATATTTTATTACATTTTTAAAAAGCCAGCATGCTTAAGAAGAAAACAATGTCTATTTGAAAAAATCTATGGATAGATGTAAAAGTTATGAGCCATTTTGTAAATGTTAGGGAAATTCAAAAAAATTTCGCTTCATATTTTTTGGATTTTAAATGATGTTTTTGCGTATATTGAATTCACCATATGTGAGAGAGACATATAAGAGACATTGCACTTGCATTTTATTTTATGAGGATTGATGTCAGACATTATAAAATTATAGAGAGGACGACGTTTTATGGCCGTTCGTAACCCTCCATAAAACATGATATGCAATGTGAGAGCTATATTGGATGAGATCTGCTCAGATAGAGGGTCATTCAACAATATTTGTGGTTTTTATTTATGAGGTTTTCATTCAGTTACGCCTTTTAGGGGCACGGACATCCCAGTTGTATATACAGATAGTAAAATTATATGTACGCAATACAAAGTAGTACGCGGCAGTCTTAAAAATATTGGGTTTCTACGTTCGAATCAAACTATATGTCAGCTACAGGTACTGCAACTTATGTACCTTAAACCCGGAATTTATGAATGAAATGTCTTATAAATAAATTAGTGTAATTCAGCGCCTTAAATAGATAAGTCGATTTACTGAAAAAATATTATAAAGTTATATTTCGACAATTTTTGCTACATCTGCGGAAAATATGAAATTAGAAAAAATCGACGAGCATTTAGTAAAATAATAGAAGAAATATATGTGCAATATTTTGGTATACGAGTTAAAAATATGAACGAACCGTGGACACCAATATTTTGAGTAATTTGAGAAAGAGATTTGGAACTGGCCAAAGTTAAGGCAGAACTACTTGCATCTGGGATGAAACAGTACAATATTTTGGCCCCAGATGTTAACATATCATATTATAGAGTCCGCGATATACCTTACAAACAATTTTATACAACTGTGGATAACAGATGCTTTTGCAAATACATTCCCGGATTGTTCGAGGAACTTAATCAAACATACAATTCAAAGGAATGGCGGTTACTTGTTGACAGCAGTAAAGAAAGTTTGAAAGCAGTACTTTTACACAACGGAAATCAGAAACCGTCGATTCCCATTGCTCATGCTGTCAACACTAAGGAATCATACGAAACAATGGCTAAATTGATAAAATACATAAAATATGAACATGACTGGAAAATTTGTTGCGATTTAAAAGTAGTTGGTATGTTATGCCTCTGGGACAGCCGATTAGCTGGGGCTCTTTAAAAATCTTTCTTTTCAAAAAATGGAAGAAGGAGTTTGTAATGGCCCTAAAATAAGGGAACTGATGAAAGATGTAAATTTCGGATCATATTTGACGTCGGATGAAATTGCAGCATGGAGGTCGTTTAAGTTTGTAGTTTCAAATTTCTATGGATCCAATAAAAGCCCGCAATATGAAACAATGATTAATGATTTGTTAAAAAATTATGAAAAAATTGGTTAGAAATATAGTTTTTTATATTTATGTATATAACACATACTCGTATGTATGTATTCTTCCAACTTATTTTTCGCTTTATGTATTCCAACAGGTGTAAATATGTCCCTCAAAATTAATTTCTTTCATTCTCATTTAAAATTTTTCCCCAAAAATCTTGGCGACGTAAGTGACGAACCTGGGGAAAGGTTTCACCAAGAATTGAAGTCCATCGAGCGGCGTTACCAAGGGCACTGGGATGAAAGCATGATGGGAAATTATATTTGGTTCCTCATTAGAGAAACCGATTCCGAAATCTACAAACGTCAACAAAGAACTCACAATTACTCTAATGAAACGTGTTCATGTAAATAAACTCAAATGTACATGATATAAATAAAAGTAATAAATAAAATCGATATTTAAACAGAAATTTAAATAAAAAGATTTTTTGAAATCCTTTACCACAAGGGCTTCATTTAGCCATAGATTTTTTTCAAATATGCATTATTTTCTTCGCTAGGATGCAAACTTTAAGAAATAAAATATTTTTTTTCGTTTTTTTATGTTTTTTTGTCCCAGGATTTTTTTTTTAAATCTACTTTTTCCTATTTGTTTAATGACTGTTACTAACTAAACCACTGTTTCGAAATGAAAGAGATATTTCCAACATTGGTAGCCCACATTAATAGCTTCAATTTATCTCATAAGTCGACCTGATCAGGCATAAACTCAAAAAATTATAGTGCAAATACTAACGGAACCTTCGACGATAATAGCATTTTTAATAAAAAATTTTTTAAAAAAAATATTTATCCATAAAAAAATGTTTGTTTTTGGGTTTATATAACAGTATGTCACAATCTATACAAAAAAATAATTTTTAGGTCTAGGACACAAAATTTTTTTTTTTTTGTTGCGTAGTGTAATTTATTTAAAAAAAAATAAAAACATTTACGAATATTTTTTGGGACTGAACGTGAGGGGATTCTAAAGTCGGTTTACTCGACTGAATTTTCTTACTTGTTTACACAAAATTCGATGCAAATTCTTTGATCCAATTTTTCTACAGCAGAAAATCGGCGAACAAGCCAAACACGTCTAACTGTTATGTCTCTCACAAACAAACCAAACTAAACAAAAAACCAGTAAGGCGGGCGGTGCCGTCTATATGATGCGACCTGTACTCGACGGACAACATTAGATGGACAGACGGACGGACAGATATGGTTAAATCGACTCAGCCGATCGGTATTCGGAATCGATTAGTATTTCTAGGTGTTACAAACATCTGCCATGAAATAAAACTTATAATACCCTGTACCACAGTGTGGTGTAGGGTGTAACAAACTCAACTAAGAACATATGTTCGAGATAAGTGTGCCAACAAAAAAACAAGTTATTCTATTTCCGACTGTTTTATTTTGGTCTTTAAATCGTTATTGATGTTTAACTAGGATATTCTTCTGCCTATAGACCGTCATTGCCTCTATTATGTATTGAATAATGCAAAGTATTTTCAAAAACGGTATCCTAGTTAAAAATAAAAAAAAACTTTAATCGAATGCACGTAGCCCGAGAAATTTCAAAATTCACATTTTCTATTGAACATCGCGTGTACAAGTTCGTCGAGGAAGTCCTCAAGCATGAATTTGATACCTGTAAATAATTAAATCTTTAAAACTAATTAAAGATTTCCTCTCGCAAAAATCCTCAAAGCTCTCTTTTGAATAGAGTTTTGAAGCTCTGTCAAACATCGACTTTTTGTATAACACGCTCTCTCTATTATTTTCTCCAACGTTCTCTCACCCCTCCTCATTAGTTTCTAGTACAACAAACGTTAATCTCAAATCACATTATAGTATAAAGTGGACGTGGACCCGCCCATATGAGCCAAGATCTGATATTGAGAAAAATTTGTAGCTAGAGTGCTGAAATTTTGTTTGTATGCATTTAGTTTATGTGATTGGTCCAAAAATTGGCGGAATCGGACCAATGGGCGTGGTCTTGCACAATTTGTTAGCGAGAGGGCTGTAATTTTGTGTATATGTATCTGGTGGCAGTATTCGCGATGCCAATATCCCGGGACCTATACAGGATAACTTATGTGTAACCCACTTCGAATTTCTGTTGGAGAGGCAAATTTAAGTCATAAGCTAAGATTCGTTAAAATCGGTTGAACGGAAAATGTATGTTCATTATTTACGAAATGATCATTAGTATAGCCTAAATCAATGTGGGTTAGGTTAGGTTAAGGACGCGCGGCACAGAACCATTGCTGGCGTGCACCACTTCACTCGGAGACCATTGTGTTCGGCCTGACAAGATGAGTAAAAGAAGAGGGAGAGGTCGAAAAAGATGAAGGATGTGATGAGTATATATAAGAGAGAGAGAGAGAGAGAGGAGAGATGGCTGTTTACGAGAGGTTTAGATGAGTTGATGTCAAACCATCAATCTCAAGCAACCTATGAAGCCCGTGATTATATCAATATCGTTGGATGATAGAGATTCCAGATTTTGTATCGGTAATCACCTAGGTAGCGATGTCTTCGTCTTGATAGAGTAGGACAGTAGGTGTTCGATTGTCTCCAGCAACTTACTCCAAAATCCCTCTGCTACATTGATGTTAAAGATCTTACAATACAGTGACCAGTCAGCGTGTCTAACATTAAATCACCTAGGTAGCGATGTCTTCGTCTTGATAGAGTAGGACAGTAGGTGTTCGACAGTAGGTGTTGGATTGTCTCCAGCCACTCAATCCAGAATCCCTCTGCTACCTTGATGTTAAAGATCTTACAATACAGTGGCCAGTCAGCGTCCCTAACATTAAACGAATGTCCCTCTATGTGAGGTTAAGAAGATCTTTCGTCCTAGATTTCGATATGGTTGGCCATAGAGATTTTGTGATTTTACAGTCAGATCTGCTCGACCATTACTAGTTTGCCAGGTCTTTGTAGGGGATATAGTGATGGCTCAACCCTTCAGCGTCCATCGCTGATCCATTTCGCGCGAGTTCGCCAGCCTTCTCGTTCCCCGCGATATCACAGTGTCCGGGGACCCTGCACTATCTGATTATGTCTGCCAATTGCTGTAGTTCCAAACGGTACTCATAACCCACCTTTGGCTTAATAGTGATGGACTTCAGTGGCTTCAGCAATGTACACACGATTGTCAGATCGGACAACGTTATCAACCCTGTTAAAGTGCTGCAAATGTACGGACAATGACAGATTGTTCGGCAAAGATGAATTGTCAGTACAGACGATTGCAAGAAAATAGACAGAGTTGCCAATAAAATGTTTCTCTGACAATTGCGTCATTGTCACATGCATAAACTTTGCATATCTGACAACCAAAAGTGTCTGCAAAGTATCTCACAATGGCAACGTTGTGTGTTTACACGAATTCTAGATGTCTAACATCACAGGGTTGCATTTTTCCGCCATTTTCCTGACAATATTGTTAGATCTGACAATAGTGTGTACATAGCATATATGTGTGAAAAGAATTATAACACATCGAAGGATGCGACTTTAAAAGTTGTACCGAAAGAGAAATTAAATTCAAATAACATGAGCAATTACTCAAACCAAACAGTATGGGAAAATTTGGCTTTACCAATATTATAACATAACTTGATTTTATACCTAACTAGCTGGCCTAGCGAACTTCGTTCCGCCAAAATTTGATTCCTGTTATTCGGTCAATTCAAATTATTTTTAATTCTTTGTATTGTATTAAATACAATGGGAATAACTGAAGTATAATAATGTCGATGTCTCAAGTTGTAAGGAAGCACTGATATCTTTTTAAGAATGCCATCAAAAACTCCAAACTTAAAGGCAAATTATGCAATGGTTATTTAGATTTCAGTTTAGTATTGGATTTATATGGGTTACGCGCTTGCTAATTCGGTAGAGTACTCGTATTATTTTGTTTTTTGTGCGGAAGTAATCCGTGAAACTCGAAAGATATGTTCTTGAGTTATGAGTTATGCTGGCCATACCACGCCTCTTCGCACAATACTAAATTATCCTCCATAGTGTCCTTCCTTGGTCCAATACCTATTAGACAAGCCCAAAATCGTGAAAATTTAATAATCCGTTCTCGAGTAAGAGAAAGCCCGATTGAACAATCATCATTTCTCCCCCACAGAGCCCTGCATTGGGCAAATACGAATTCAAATACGAGATTGTATGGACGGTGCCGTGCTTCTTTGACCAATCAGAAAATGTCATCCACGATGTATTTTCTTGGGCCGACATAAAAAATTGGGAAAATCCAGCGATCCGTTCTTTTATTATGAGGTTATGTGTACGGTGATATGCCTCCTTGACCTTGCCACGCCTCCTGCACCTCCCTCCATGGTGTCCAAATTCATGAAAATCTAATGATCTTCCCTCGAGTTATGAGTTGTGTGTGGTCAGTTCACGACCTATTGACCAAGTCTTAATTTTCATCCATAGTGTTCTTCCTCTGCCACTACGAATCCACTAAGCACAAAATTGTAAAAATCAAACGATCCGTTCTATAGCTATAAGACGTTTCTACGCCCCTTTGACCATTGCTTAATTTCTGTCTATAGTGTTATTCCTTAGGTCAATACGAATACACTAAGCCCCAAATATTTAAAATCGAACGATCCGTTCTCGTGGTATAAAGTTTTGTTGGCAGTTTCGCGTCCTTTGACCAACCATAAATGTCCTTGAATGGTGTCACTTCTGGAGCCACTATGAACGCTTCAAGCCCAAAATCTTCAAAATCTAACTATGCATTTTCGAGCTATGGGATGTGTTGACTGCGCAAAGCCTTTTTGACCAATTTGTGCTCTTGCTTACGCCAATACGAATCCATTAAGTCCAAAATTGTGAAAATCAAACAATCCGTTCTCAAGCTATAATCACATTGTTAATATTTATGTATAACGGTTGTAATTTATGTCTCTTTGTTTAGTGTAACCCTTGAAAATGATCGACGAAGTCGGTCGAAATGTTGGGAAAATAACAAATTGAAAAATAAAACAATAAATTCATAATTAATTTGTTTTATTTATAACCTCAAGCCAACAAAAACCAAAATATCATCGTTCGCTATTAGTGTGGTAAGACGAGTTGTTTTTTATTAAAAATTAAACAACAAAATATAATATGAAAAGTAGAAAACTACGGAAGGGTAATTCCAAAGGATGAGATTTTCGGTTTAGATTTTATAGGGTGCCAAAGTTGGTCGTCTAAAATTTTTTTTACAAATTTAGCTATTTTGGAATCGACATAACTTTTGATCGGAATATCAGATTTGGTATAATAATATAAGAATCATTTGAAAGATTTTACATCCTTTCTAAGAATTATAAATTAAGTGATACATTTTTGTGTATTAAGGACATCACCAGGATGAAAATGTCCTCAAACCTTGATTATCCTGAAAAGCATATCTTAATTATACCCTACACCACACTGTGGTACAGGGTATAATGACTTTGTGCATTTGTTTTTAACGCCTAAAAGGAGAAGATATAGGCCCATTGTGTATTATGCCGATCGACATAGAATCACTTTTCGAGTCGATTTAGCCATGTCCGTCTGTCCATGTATTGTTGTAATCAAAGTGCAGGTCGTATTTATGGTCCGATTGTGATGAAATTAAGCACAGTGCTCTTTTTTGGCCCAAGGACCATCCCTATCCTATAAAATCGGTCAAGATTTAGATATAGCGCCCATATATGTTACCCCCGATTTGACATATAAACGCTGTAGAAAGTGTATTTTGTATCAGATCAGGACGAAATCTGGCGGAGAGATTTTTTTATTACATATATGAACACTGCCAAATTCTTTTCGCATTGCATATTTTCGCATTTGTATGGAGGTGTAGGGTATTATATAGTCGTCCCCGCCCGACTTTCTATCTTTCCTTATTGTTTTTTTTTTTTTGTTTTTTTTACCAACATATTTTTCCATAAAATTTAAAAATGTCAGCTTGGGTTATCCTTGGGTTAAATAAGGGTATATTATTTAATTTCCGTCCGTCTGTCAGTTCGACTGAATGGTGCTAACGATAACTCTGAAAAGGAGTGACTTAAAATTTCGTACGCTGTAATATTTATTTCAAGCCTAGTTTATGTTTGATGAGCAAACATATCGGCAAATTCTTTGTGGGTAAAATTTGGTGGTTAAAATTCCCATAACTGGATACAATTTTGTAACATGTTAAAATTCTTATAACTTGCATACTACTTATGGGAATCATATACAGTAAGCTGAACAAAAATGAGCGAAAATAAGACGCCATTTTGATACCAATTTGTAAAAAGGTTAACGGCTTATAACATTAATACCAGTATATACAAATACTTGAAATTTTGTGCAGTGTAATTTTTTTAATAGTACCTACAGTCCAGTGCAAAGTGTACATTATTGTCACGCCCCTTCTAGTACCTCTCACACGATTGATAACAATTTTGGCCAAAACATGTCACTATACTTCTTCTTTAATTTTTAACAAAGTTGTTTTCATATACTGAAACCAATAAAAACGATTTTTAAAAACGCAAAAACAAAATATGTACTAATTTTGTGAAATGTTAAAACTCTTTATTTATATATTAGCTTAGGTTAGGTTGAAAGGGACGCCTGTCAGAATACAACTGACGAGTTCACTCGGGGCCGACAATTCGGTCCATTGTGTTTCCCGTGAGTAGAAAGGAAGGATAGAAGAAATAGTCGGAGGTTGACAGACTAGGAAGATGGAGAGAAGGTTTCGGAAGAGGGAGAGAAGATTTAGGAAGGGGAAGAGGAAGATCTAGTTATTTTCGTTTGTCCTCGTAGCTTTACTAAACCAGAGAGATTTACTGATGAATTTGAGAAGAAGTTTGAGCGGTACATCTGCTAGATCGTCTAGGTTTACGAAGAGCCTGTGCCCTAAATAGGCCAAACGGTACTCTTGCAGTCCTTTGCATGAGCATAGCAGGTGCTGTACTGACTCCTCCTCTTCTTCATCTAAGCAGCTTCTACAGAAGTCTTCGTAAGGAAGCTTCATGCGTGCAGCCATATTGCCTATCAAGCAGTGCCCTGTGATGACTCCTGTGAGGATGCTAAGTGTGTTCTTCCTGAAGGATAGCAATTCTTTGGTACGATTCACATCAATGGATGGCCAAAGGGTTCTTGCGGTCCTGCAGTTTTGTATTGTATCCCACCTCGATCTGGTTAGTGCTGCTCCGCATTCGTCGATTTCGTTTTTAAGTTCCACGAACGGAATTTGCAGAGTCGCGGTTTCATTTCGTGCACCTGATCCTATCCTGGCACATTCGTCTGCTAATTCGTTGCCCTGTATGCTGCTATGTCCTGCCACCCAGCAGAGCGTGATTTCGTGCGCTTGAATATGGTTTAAGGCTAGAAAGCAGTCCATTTATTATATTAACTTTAATAAATTTTTAACATTTCATAAAACATTTGTGTGAAAAAAATTAAAAAAATAAATTGAAAACTCCATCCATGAAGGAGATTTGTGGCCTCATTTCCCATTTTCTTGGTAGGGGTCAGCATAAGCGTAGGAAGGGGGTGGCTGTGGTGATCTAGTACCACCCCAGAAGTTTTTTAGCCCACCCCACAGATATTTGAGTTGGATTTTTTAATTTTATCAATTCCAATCATCTATCAATTTTACAATTACTAATAACAGAAATAAAATGAATATTTGAAAATTCTGTTATAAATCTAAAAACTCAAAGGTTTGCAATCAATTTTGAAGTACAGGGTCTCCCATATTCGACGGACCCATCTGGCAACGCCATAACTTTTGACAGAGATGTCAGATCGCTTAATGACATACCGCGTTTGAAGCGTCAGTCCAAGCAGATTTTTACCATGGAACAATACACGCCACGCGAGCGCTCTGAAATAGTTGAAATTTACATTCAACAGAAGAAGTCAAGTCAACGTGCTTTTAAAATATTAAAAAATGTGAGAAGTGCGCCTTCTAAGAACACCATTAAGCGTTTATACGAAAAATTTTCGACTGGTGAGGCTCTTTCTAATCCGAAGAGGCCAAATAAAAGTCGACCAAGGCGATCGGCCGAGAATATCGCTGCCGTACGAGCCAGTGTTGAGAGGTCCCCAAGAACATCCCAAAAACGCCGTTCTCAGCAGTTGGGCATGGTTCGGTCCACTTTACAACGGATTATTCGCGTTGATTTGCATTTGTTCCCGTACAAAATTCAATTGACGCAAAGATTGTTGCCTGCGGACAAGCCTCGTCGATTGGAATGGGCCCAACGAGTCCGTGGGTCCGTCTAATATGGGCAACCCTGTAGAAGAACGATTCTTAGGTTTCGTAGATATTTCTGTAAGCAGATATGCCAATTCTTTACTTAACAGTTTAAGTTTAATTTTAACAGTTTAATTTTTTTTTTTTTGGAAAAATAAGATGGGAAATGTTTCGATAATTGGAAGTCTTATAATGGTGCAAATGTATGTGTTTTAAATCACTGCGAGTCATACAAATTAAAATTGGGTAATTGTCGACTCCTATTCGAACATACAATCATCATCAACATTTGTCAATGCTGTACATATTTACAAACCTGAAAATCATATGGATTTCAAAAGAATATGCAATGTTTTACAAATAAAATATTTGGAAGTTTGAAGTCTTAGTAAAATTAAAAAATTGTTTAGAGTAGGAAGCAAATGCATCACGACACAAAAATACAGTGGATGCTTTGGGATTATTAAATATAATCACTAAACCTGAATCCGTTATGAATCTTCATGTATTTAACACTGCTCTACAAAGCATAAATAATTTAAGCAAATATTTTCAAACAACAAATGCAAGGCTCGGAGAGGCATACTGGACGGTTACGGCAACTATCGAGAGATTTGTTAAGAGCTTTCGGATTTGATTAAAAGAAAACACATAAAATTTAGAGAAATGTATGAAATTTTTGTTTGAGTCGAGAACGGTCTATATAATCCAATGTTTAAAGATGTTTTCATGTAAATGTTGACCGCGGCTGCGCCTCAAATGGTTCATACGCTGGGTCCAATTGTGGCATACTCTCTCCAACACATCGGCCGGTATATCACTAATAAATTCTTCAATATTGGCTTCCAGTGCGTCAACCGTTGCGGATTTGCCCCTACAGACATTAGCCTTAACGTAGCCCAACAACAAATAATCTAAAGGCGTTAAATCGCACGATCTATGCGGCCAATTGACCGCCCCCAAAGTGAAATAAACTTAATAATCTGCAAGCGTTGTTCGTTTGTAAGTCGATTCATGGTTATATTATAGAGCAAACTGAACATGGTTATATTATAGAGCAAACTGAACATGTTTGACATTAACTTGTTACACGAAAACAGCTGCGCTGCCAACAAAACGCTTACCAAATTTGTTTCGGTTAATTCAACATTAGTTAAAGGCCAATATGTAGATTTGCCTGATGATACGATAGCATTTTAATATTGGAGAACAGATTAAAGTTTTTGGCTTTTCACGCTTTGGTTTATCGATGAGGATGCCAGTTTCTTTCACTTTTTTCATAAGATAACGAACATACGGAGCTGACGTATTCGCACACATTCTGCAACATTACCATGATTTTCAAAGTAATGTCGCAATATACACATATTCGTTCAGCGGAAGGATAAAACTAATTATCTGTCAAATCAGACATGAGCTAAGTGTTACCATTCGCGAAATAAGCGCTAGTTGAAAAAAAACGTTAGATGGCGGACCCTTTAGAAGTAACCTGCAAATTGATAAGGAATCGATATTTGTAGAAACTCTTGTGCTAAAAATATCTTCAAGACTCATACAACAATAAGCCAATCAGAGAAAGAAATAGTTGATAGAAATACATAAAATGTTGATTCAAAAAAAGATCGAATAAAAACAAAATCTTTTTAAATATTTATCCGAATTCTTTAAAAGTTTGTAAGTTTCAATAAGGCTTCCACACTTTTCTGGCTGTGAAGGACATAGATGCGATGGCGCGTCGAATTAAAACATGACTAAGGTCTAGAATGTTCCCAGATCCATTTTGAAATTTGACCATTTTAAATATCAAAAACGAAATAGTAAAATTGTTATTGATATTCTTTTTTTTAAAGAGTACAATAATTAATTTTTTATTCTTATTATATTTTATTCCATACTACTATTTTTTTATGTTCATTATAAAATATTTAATTCCTCTTTAATTAATTAATAAAATTATTAGTATTAATTGTTTTTAAACAATTGTTGTTTTAAAAGACCGAATTCATGTTTATGTAAAATATTAATTTATCATAGAAAGGTTGTAATAAATCTGATTTCAATATAAATTAATTTCTTACTTTTCGTTGACAATTTCATCCGTGAATAATTTTAAAGCATAAAAACAAACTTTTCTTCTTGGGGCTATAGCCCACCCCAGCAGAAATCCAGTGCTACGCCAATGGGGGTCAGCGATCGGCAAGGGTTCTGGCTGGATAAAAAAATAAGAAAAAAACGAAGAAAGCAATACCTACTTGCAAAAAGTCTACGGATAAATATTAATATATGCATAAATATATATCGATGGCTTATATCCAAAAGCGGTTATTTAAAAAAACCGAATTTTTCAGGAGAGCAAACAATTTATCAAATTGAAGTTCTATCAGGAAATCAGTTAGTAACCAAAATGTGCTTATCACAGGGGTGTAAAATATTTAATTTATCATTGTTAATCGAAAATCCTCTCTGAAATGTATTTCATCTTTAAATGGCATAATTAAGATAACTGATTGCTCCGCTCTGTATTTAAAACCACTGCCGGAACTTTTTTTAAATTTTTTTTGTCTTCTGGTTTCCTTTTCACCCTTTGTTTACTTTTGTCTGGGTTTAGATAATATGTCCTTTTTTCCTTCTGTTATGGGGCAATTTAGCGTGAAAAACAGTTCAAAAATGACGTGTTACAGCAATTATATGATTTTCTGTTCTTTATTCTTCCATTTGCCCTTTTCATTCTAACGACAAAGTAAATTGGTACCAAGTAGTACGAAACCAATTATTACATTTACCGGAAAATTTCCGGAAATGTTTCTTTCATTCGGCCTTGAAGCCTGATTTACATGCTCTTTATTATTACTTTTAATTGAGTAATTAGTTATTTTCTATTGGATTCTAATTTTTTACTTCAAGGTATCTTCTGTTGTTTAATGAGCAATTAAAATTCATGTCATTTTCAGTTAATTTTTCATTAGGGCGACTGATGTTAAAAATTATGTTTACATTATTTTAATATAAATAAACGGGAAAATGTGTACCTTATCGAGAAATTTAAATCTGTAAAGCTTTATGGGGTTTCGAAAGAAAATAATCAGAAGAGAAATAAATACATCGAGGTTTTGTACTGAAAACATTATAATTTAGTAAATGAAATTAAATCCATTCACTGCTTATTGATTCCACTATTTAAATGTATTCGTGTTAGCGTGTATACATCGAGAAAATATATTGGATGTTGCATCTAATGGCTATTTCGATTCTGGAAAAAGTGCAGAATTTTCTCTGCCCTTGTCAAGAAAACTGCACTTTGCTAACACATTTTGGAGCTTTGAAAATGTAAGTTAAGTTAAATTACTACATCACTTCGACGACTACGACATTTTTTTCATAAACGAAATATATTTTGGATAATGACTTTGAATTTTCTACAATTACAAAAATTAGATATATGTATATTAGGATTAATAAACAAATAATTATAATTATAGGAAACATCTATAATTTTCATGGATTAGAATTAAATCATAGCGGGCAGATAATTACATGAGGTGTACAATGTTTCAACAGATATAACTGGAACAATTTATTGAGAACAAGAATCAATTCTTTTTTTAAGAGCAAACAATGTCCGCCATACATATTTTATAATATATTTCATTAGTTTACTTTTTTCTTAGTATAACGTTTTTATTCATTTCAAATTAAATTTAGATTTACTTACTTCTGCTTTAACTTCTTTTCCATGTCCGTTATTTTCCATTATTTTTGTCATTTGAGCGATCTCCTTCAGTTGATATTTCTGTTTGTGATAATATTTGTTTTATATTTATATATCTCGACTAAGGGCTACTATGAGCCATGTTCTACTTCTTCCGAGAACTCTCCTACAAATTGTTAAAATTTAATAAAATATTGAACTCTTATAAATTCTATACCACTTAGTTGATCTTCTGTTTTAAATTTTCCATTTAACTTTTTTTCCATTGGAGCTATTTTCCAATCTCATTTGAGCAATATCCTTCCGTTGATATTACTTGTATGTACGATTTGATTAATACTTTGTTTTGATAATATTTGTTTTAAGGGCAAATATGAGCCATGTTCTACTTCTTCTGAGAACTCTCCTACAAATTAAAAAAAAACATTCAATAAAATATTGATTTTTGTTGAGTTGACATACAATGAGGCAAGACGATCAGAGGATAGTACGAAAATTCACCAACAAAACACATACATTTCCAGGGTAATTTATTAATAGTTTTAATTGTTTTTGAGATTTCGAAAAATTAATACAAAATAATATCGTATTTTCAGTCTACATTGGAATATTTGCTAAATAAAACCAGTAAGGAAAGGCAGAAAGTCGGGCGGGGCCAACAATATAGTACCCTACACCTCCCTAACAATGCGATAAGGGTCATGGCGATAATAATTTGGAATAATTGGTAAATGACTAGGAACATATAATCTAATTCTGAACGAATCGCTAAATTAAGCAATATTCGTTCCTAAATTGAGAAACATCTTTCTGGAAAATTTTAATGATCGGAAGTAAAGTACAACTTCTATAGCGCTTTTGATACCAACTCAGGGGGAACATATATATGGAGGTTATATATAAATCTGAACCGATTTTCCCTGAGTACTCATTCATGTAAAAAGACCTCTTTCTGTTGAATTTCGTTCTGATCGGATATAAAATACAGTCTCTACAGCGCACAATGGGAAAAAAGGGGCAAATACGCGCGCATTGCAATATTTTCTTTCTCATGACTATACCGTTAGAGATAGAGTCCTACGGTTTGGACCATATTCAAGAGAATTCTTTGGAAAATCTGTACCCAGATTTTATTTTACTGTTACCATATATCGCACAGTGAGGCTACAAAAGCGACTTTGTGGAAATTAGTGTACAAATCGGAATATCGTACCAACTTCAGTGATCTTTATTTAGTTCAAATTCTATTTGAGTTACTTGATTGTGTGTTGGTGCGTTTTAAATATATAGACCATTGAAATTCAAACTTATTTTTGTCAACATTGCGTTAAAAGTCTACAAAACAGGGCACTGTTTTTGAAATTGAAACCAAAACAACATAAATAGGATAAAATCGTAGTCTGCAATATTTTTGAAAGCCGAAGTGTTCCAATAATGCTCTTACACAATGGGTCGTCGACTGGTAATAAAAGAAAAGTTAAATTAAAAACAGAAAATAATCGGTCCACCCTAATATACACAAACTACAGAAGCGTTTAACTATATTTTTATAGTTTTTGTAGAAGAAGTAAACAATAATAATTACACATATAATTCTTATAAAATTAATAAGATCACTATTTGTGATCGTGGGACACTACAAACTTGCAGCCGGACATCTTCCGATCGTATTTATTGTCCGATTTTGTCGAAATTTCGTAAAAGTTATTTTTTTGACCAAAATCGGTCCATAGTTCGATGTAGCTCCCACACATTTTTTCTATACACCCAGAGAAAAAGCTTCATTCCATCAATGAAATTTTACATTGTATCAATGAAAAGTTACATTGTTTTTGAACCAATGTAAGGCTTCATTGATACAATGTAAAATGTTACATTGAATTAGTAAATGTTTCATAGAAATTTGTTACATTGATGTCATGAAATATTACGTTAATGTAATGAACGAGTTTCATTAATGTAATGAATAAGTTGCATTAATGTAATGAACATGTTTCATTGGTGCAATGAACATGGTTCATCGATGCAATGAACATGTTTCATCGATGCAATGAACATGTTTCATTGATTCATAGAACATGTTTCATTGACGCAATGAACATGTTTCATTGATTCAATTAACATGTTTCATTGATTCAATGAACATGTTTCATTGATGCAATGAACATGTCTCATTTATGAAATGTACATGTTTCATACCTTTGCTCTGAAATAAAATAGAAAATTAAACAAAATTCTCCGTTTTTTATTGCAATCTTTATTGTAGTACATCAGTGTTTGTTCATTACTTTAAAATCATTTCAATCTGAAAATATAATATAAAAGATAAATAAATAATTAAAATTGTGGGTTTTGAGAAATTTTAAAATAAAAAGACAACTGAAGTTGAGAAAATAAAAAATGAAACAAAAAAAATCACAATACAGTTTGTTCTTTTAAATTCGTTTTTTAACTGCATTTGTGAATTCGTAAATACAATTTAAGTAAACACTTAAACCGCATTTTTACATACTTACTAATTGAAATCCATTCACTCGCTTGTACTGAGGCCAAAGTGAAAAAGCTTAATTAATATTTTTGCTTTTGTGCATAATTTTCGAAATTTGGAATAAGCAGTCCAGGCCAACCTAAAGTCATCTGCGGATAGATTGTCATACCTAAGGCTATGTGCGTACATTTTCGCATTTTCCCCAATTTCTAAACAAATAAAAAAATTATAAATAGGAGTGAATGAAAATATGTTTAGGACATAACTTGGTAGAAAGTACTTACGTAGTGTTTTTGGAGTGTTTCATCGTTGACTTCGGATATGGTTCTTGAAAATTGTTTCTTGTTGTGGCATTTGACATATATTTTCCAACTTCTGTTTTTTCGAACATGCCATTTCAAGCTTGACGTGTCTTTGTATGTACTTCCACAACATCTATAGTTGTCATTTGTTTTAAGAAAATTATATTATTTTAAGTGCTTAAATAGATTTCATTTTTTTCAAATGAAGTACCACACAAAAAACATTTCTCATACAGTATTTGTTGACATTTTGTTTCACTTTTAATATTTTCACTTTTGAATTTTTTATTAACGCGCACAACTACGTCCGTTTAATGTCTATTATAAACTAAATCAAAGGGCTGCTGCCAGCACTCATGCAACAATTGATTCTTCGCCACTGATTTGTTTTGACTCGCCAAACACACAAAAAAATAACTGGATATTTTTTACGAAGAGTTTGCATAGCAAGGGGTGGGTTGTTGTTGTACGTTTGCCATAGAGAATTTATTTTCTGGTCGCAACAGCACACCTAATGCATTTAATATTTGTTTATCTATTGATGACAGTTGTGGCACAGTGGTTCAGAATAGTTAATATCGTGCACTAAAAACTGTTTAATGTTCGAAATATATTGTGAATAGAATTCAGCTTCACGACAATAATCGATTCAAAAAAAATTTAGTTTACAAATTCGTAAACGTAAACAGAATGGATCATGAATACATAAAATTTGATAAAAAAAACCCTTTTGACAATTTTGAATTAATGTACACCGACTGCTGTTTGAATAATAATAATAATTAAATAAATATGTCAGTGCGATTATAAAAGTATAAAATTATTGCCAAAATGTCATGTTAATTGATAATACATCTAATAATATGAACACCTTGAAATTATTAGTGAATCATATTATTACCAACAAACCACCTTCATTCGACGTTAATGCCACTGTGCGGTGTATATTCATAGAATTCCGCCTCTCTCTCCTCTCAAACAAATGCAAGAAAACTACGCCGCTCCATCGTTTTCATTGAGCTTGCACGACTCTGATTCACACATCAACATATTACATTTATTACCACACAAACATATTTGTGAAGATATAGGTATGTACATATGTATGTAATGTGACAAACAATTTGTTAGTATATTCACTGTTTAAATTCAATGAAACTTTACATTTCTATCTACGAATTGTTACTTTAATTTAATGCATCAGTTTCATAGACCTCCGTAAAGTATTGTTGTTTAATTAACACCACTACATACTCCTAAAATGTTTATAAAATAGATAAAATATGTATATAAAACATCAATATAAAGCTAATTTCATTGCTTATATTCTTCACCGCAGCACTTCATTGCAGCAATGAAACTTTTAAACTTCTATGAAATGTTACATTAATATAAAGAAACAGTTTCATAGACCTTTTTTGAGAATAAAAAGCACATAAAAAAAAGTAAATCTGTTTGTGTAGTATTATTTTGTTTTATTAATGTTAAAATCTTTACACCACTGATAATTTTTTTGTTAATTTTATATGTCTTCCTTTTTTTATAAAATGTAAACTTCATACCATCAATGTAAACCGTTTCATTCCATCAATGACACGTCATAAATTAGAAAAACGCTTTAAAGAAACATTTCATTCTCGTAATGGCATTTTCATTGCATCAATGAACACTTTCATTGTATCAATGTAAAATAATTAATGAAACGCGTTCATTGATGCTATGAAGCATTTTTTTTTCAGTGTATTTAAAGTAAAAAAGGACATATTTAAAGTACAAAAAACTGCCATAGTCGCAAAAAGTCGCAGATAAACTGGGTACTGTTGGATTCACCACTAAGTCACTTCTTTTCTCTATGCCATGTAGTAGTGATCCCACGTGATCCAAAAAAGTTGTATTATATTTACTGTGGATAATTTTTTTTGAAAAACAAAAAAAAAACTGTATTTTTGATTTGAAATATCTCTTCATTTAAAGACGCTAAAAATGCGTCTTATACACAAAAATTAAGATGAATATAACCTTATAATATGTTACAAGTCCGGTCGCATTTCACCAACAAACGAGAATTCTACAAGCATTTTAGTATATACATTTTATCATCGCAATTTTATTTGCATTTATGAGTAAAAAAGACAAACTTTGAATGGTCATAACTCGGAATCACCTAGAGATATTTTCATAAAATTTGAAGGTATTTTCATTAAATGTTATCCACAATAAAACAACAATTCCAAAAAAACAAATTTTTAAAAGTTGTTTTGAAAGTCCTATGCGCGCATATTTCATCATATTTTCCCATCGTGCAGCGCTTACATGTCAAATCGATTTTCTCCGAATTTGGCAGTATTCCTTCATGTAGAAAGAAGCCTCTTTTTGCCGAATTTCGCAGCGATCGGAAATAAAATAACATTTTTACAGCGCTTACATGTCAAATCGAGGGTAATGTTTGTATGGGGGCTATATCTAAATCAAAACCGATTTCTTCCAAATTTAACAGTGTTCATTCACATATTAAGAAACCTCTTTCTGCCGAATTTAATACTGATCGGATATAAAATAAAGTCTTTACAGCGCTTACATATCTAAATCTGAACCGATTTTAACCAAATTCAATGGTGTAAAAACTGTATTTAATATCCGATCAGTATTAAATTTGGCAGAAAGAGGTTTCCTATTATATGAATGAACACTTTTAAATTTGGAAGAAATCAGTTCAGATTTAGATATAGCCCCCATACATATATACGTTACCCCCGATTTGACATGTAAGCGCTGGAAAAATGTTATTTTATTTCCGAAATTCGCAACGAATATAGTTTAATTTAGCGATTATCGATTTAGAATTAGATAATATGTTCCTATCCATTTACCAATTATTCCAAATTATTATCGCAATGACCCTTATCGCATTGTTAGGGGGGTGTAGGGTATTATATAGTCAGCCCCGCCCGACTTTCTGCCCTTCCTTACTTGTTTTCTATTAAATACAACACCTTCTGTTTCAAATATATTATTAAAAATTTAAAGTTAATTTTTTTTTAATTATTTTTAAATAAGTTAATTAAAATTTTAAATCACGTCGAAAATGTTTCACCGTTTTTGGAGATAACCATAATAGCTATATGTTCAAAATTTACTCACACATTGTACTATGACTAAGCCAGTCCAAAGGCGACCGTAACTCAATTTCCAAAAAATTTTTAGTTCCGTGCGCTTAGCCAGTGCAGATATTTTGAAAAGAAGAAAAGCATGATATCCGTACCCTAAACCACAATGTGGTACAGGGTATTATGATTTTGTGCAATTGTGTTTAACCCACAAAAAGAGAAGAGTCCCATAGTTTACCGATACCGATCGCCATTGAATCACTTTTTAAATCGATTTATCCATGTCTGTCTGTCCGTCCATGTATTCTTGTGATCAAATGCAGGCCGTAATTATAGTGCGATTAGACGAAACTTTGCACGTATTTTCCTCTTGGACCAAGGACGATCCCTAGTGTATTTGGTTAAAATCGGTCCAGATTTACATATAGCTTCCATATACTTATACGTACCACCATCTGTATAAAACTTGACACCGAGAAGTCTCTGGATACATTTAGAGACAATAGTAAAAAAATCGGTTCTTATCTGGGGTAACATATAAATATATGTTACCCCAGATAAGACATGTACGCACTGTAGAAACAGTATTTTATGTCCGATCAGTACGAAATTCAGCAGAAAGGGGTTTCTTATTACATGAATGAACACTGTCAATTTCAGGAAAGAACGGGTCAGTTTTAGATATAGCATCACACATATATGTTCCTCCCGATTTGGTTTCAAAGAGCTGCAGAAATTGTACTTTACTTCCGACCATTAAAAAAAATTGTCAGATAGAAGTTTCTTAATTTAGGAACAAATACTGTTTAATTTGGAGATAATCGGTTCAGATTTATGAATATATTTCTTAATATTTCAAATACAGTCTCTTGTTTTTCTGTTGGATTATGAAATATTAATACCTGGGATTTTGAGAGTACCATGAACCACATTTATCATACTCGTACATCTTTCTCCACTGAGAAAAACCGAACCTTCATATATGTATGTTTTACGGTTTCAATGATTTTCCTGCGGACACGTGTATTTCTGTACTTATTTTTATTAACAGAGAGGCTGAATGAATATACAATCTCTCAATTTTTATTTTGATTCATATTACAATATCGATCAGATTGCTAAAGTTATTTAAATACCCCATTTTGGTACAGGGTATTCTGACTTTATGAATTGGGTTGTAACACCTTAAAGAAGAAAAGATAAACCAATAATTTATTGGAACAATTTTGTATACCGTACAAATTATAATGGATTAAATGGGTCAACGACCAAATCATGTATGTGGAACGCTTTAGCAGTGTTAAAGCATTCTTCGAACATTCATTAAACTTTTATGAATAAGGGCCTTAGATTTTAATAAAAAATTGCGCAATAATTGTTCAACTGTGCGCGTTTTTAGTTTTTCAAATTTCTTTGCAGTTTTTGTGGTACATACCACATATTTCTGGGATTTTTCTGAAAATTTGCACTTGTTAATATATGTAGTAGTATCTTCGTAATGAAAATGTCTGCTCCTTCCTTTCAAAATAGTGGAATAAAATATGTATGTCCTTGTGATAACAGGAGATTAAAATATATAAATCATCTTGTATCCTTAAATATCATGGAAAAGTATGAATTCATCTGCTTTAATAGTTATGTACTAAGGGGCTAAACTATTATGAACTGACCATGAAAAAACTCTAAATGGAGCCTTAATGGACCTAAAAGATATGACAATTTTATTGAGTCAATATTAGAATTGTTTTACCCTCACTTTAGTGTGACGAGGGTATATTTCATTTGTTAAGGGCCAAAATTGTAACACATCGAAGGAGTGACCTAAGACCCCAAGTATGTTTGGGCCATTTTAAGTAATTCGAGCAATGTTCGTCTGTCTGTCAGCCTGTCTGCTGGCTGGTGCGCACGATAACTCTCGAAAGGAGTAACCGATTGACTTCATATTTGGTATGTGGTAATATTTTTTTTCTATCTCCGGCTATATTCGAAGATGGGCCATATTGGTCTACTCTTTCCAGTACCCCTCCAACAGAGGGTTAAAATTTAATGAAATATTGATACTCTAATAACTTCTATACTACGTATTCTAAACTTCTAAAATTCCACATATAGTATTAGTTTTTTAGTCGCTACCACAATGAGAAAAATTGGCGAATTTACCCCCTTTTAAAATTTTTTAACATTAATACCAGTGAACCAGGATACTTGAAACTTCGTACAGTGTAATGTTTTTATAGTGCCTACAGTCCAGTGAAAAATTGGGGTTATTTACACGTCCCTTAAAGTACCTCCCACACAAATGAACTATATTGTTACAGCCAATAAATTAAATACCAGTTGATACAAATACTTTTTGAAAAGTGTTTTATAGTACCTACAGTCGGTCGGTAAATGGGCGTTTTTATCACGCCCCTTTTGTTACCTCCCACATAAAGGTAACATTTTGTACGAAAAGTTAACAGCTTATAACTTTTATATTAGTGTATTCAAATATTTAAAATGTTGTATAGTGAATAAAAATGAATATAAATACTCAAAATGTTTGCACAATATAAAGTTTTTAAAATTCCTACAGTCCTGTTAAAATGGAAATTACCACCAAACCCGTTTTAGTACCTTCCATACAAAAAGGGCCAAGACACCAGTACATATTTACATTGATCACAAAGTGAGGCTATACCTTAGTCGGTTTACCCGACTGAAATTTCTTACTTGTTTTTGTATATTTTTATATAGAATTTTAGATTCTTCTTTTGGACTAGTGTATCTTTTAAATGGCTTGGCCGATTGATATCATATTTACACATTATATTTCCACATATTGCGGTTCATAATAGATTGGCCCATAGTAACTACGAAATTAAGGACCTGAATTTATACTTTTCCGGAATATTTAAAGATTAAGCACGATTTATATATTTGACCTCCTATTTTTATTCCATTGCTTTGAAAAAGAGTAGCAGAGCTTTTCATTGATTGGTATTTTGAAAAAACTAAAAAGCCAAAAATATTCCCGCGCACTTAGATAATTATTGTTAAAATTAAAGAGGTTTTTTTGCGTTATTCGAACTGTTTATTATTGATAGATGTAAAATTATAAAATAAATCTGAAGGTGTCGTAGTTAAAAATCTTAAGCCAAAAAAGGACTGTTTATTACCTCAAATTTCGCTCGGAAATAGGGAGAAAATCTGTAAGTTTTGTATGTTCTCATAAGAAAACTAAAATTGTAATTGTGATGTTTTTATTTAAATATACGTATCCCCAGAAGAAGTCAACAAACATTGACGAAACGTCGGGAAGATAATGAAATAAAAAGGAATTTTTATTTAACTTTAAACTAGGTCTTAATAGCTTAAACTAGTTAAATATTTAAATAACTGAAGACTGGGCCAATAAAACTATAACAAAATCTTTATAATTCAATTTCTACACGGTGAAAAAAACGAACATAAACAAACATATTCTGCTTGAAATATACAAATCTTAAGGGTACACTCAAAACATATTATATATAAGTAAAGGATTTTCCATTAAGGATATAACAATTTTATATATAAATAAATCACAGAATATATGAGATATAGAGTTCAAATTTATTCCAGGTGTAGCGCAAATGTTACATTTTAAGAATGAAATTCGATTTCGGTCATATGACCACCATACATGACAGCCCGTCTACCGTGATCTATTCTTGGACCCAATTTTCGACCACTCTTGCACACATATCGACCGGAGCGTTGGCAATTTCGCGTTGGATGTTGTCTCTGAGCTCGTCTAAAGTTGTTGGCTTGTTGACATAGACAAAGGACTTAATGTGGCCCCATATAAAGAAATCCAATGGCGTTAAATCGCATGAACGTGGTGGTCATTCGAACGGACCATACACGTTGACCGAATTTGGCTTTTAGTAAATCGACTGTAACGCGTGCTGTGTGGCTAGTGGCACCGTCTTGTTGAAACCACATATCGGCGATGTCAAGCTCGTTCAATTCTGGCCAAAAATAATTTTCTAACATGGCGTGATAGCGCTTTCTTTGACGGTAACATGACGATTGTTTTCATCGACAAAAAAATACGGCCCAATCACACCTCCGGCATGAAAACCACACCACACAGTAATTTTTTGCGGATGCAATTGTGTCTCTTGAAGCACATGTGGGTTTGTTACTGTCCAATAACGCATATTTTGTTTATTGGCAAAACCACTCAGCCAGAAATGGGCTTCATCGGCCGAAAATTGGAGTAAGCGCTCTTAAAGTTGCGACCACCGACTCAGAATTTCGGTAGTAATTTTTAATGACTTCGAAATGTTACACGTAAGTGAACTTTATCATGATGAAAATATTGACTTCGACTAACGTTTTGACACTAAAAGATCATTAAAAATGTTTGAGGGTGTGTTGACATAAAGATACGAAATTGTAATGTCCCTATTGGAAAATTCGGTATTTATACACAAATATTATGTACGAGTATTTGGGAAGATGCTGTTCTAAACAGACATTGTTTCCATTCTAATATTTTCTATTTGAGATTATTATTTACGAAGCAAATATTTATTTGCACTTTAGTATTCAGAAAATATATCAACACCTTAATTTTAACACAAGTATAATGTTTTTTCAGTATTCAACGTTCATTTTTTCAGAAATTTATAAAATATATCTGGAGAAATTCCTAAAAAATAATTTTATTGGTATATAAACACATATTTTATTAGTTTATTATTATATTAGTCCGCAAATAAATTTTATTATAATCAATTTTATTATAATATATCCAAATAAATTTTATTGATTTTCAAATTCAAATACAATGTATCGCCTACGCTTTACACATAAGCGATGACTACGCGATCGTACACAAGTAACGGGATATTTTAAAGTAAACAAACCAGTTCTGACAACATTTAATGGCAAGAATCGCGTACCATCGCCTAGGCTTTACACATATGCGATGAATGCGCGATCGCCCACAAGTAACGAGGCATTTTTCTTATTCGCGAAAAGCGAATCGCCATAGGCACACAGGCGAACGTTTTGGCGAATCGCCTGAGAGCTCGCGCGCGATTTATGTTTGCAGGGATTGACCACGTGATGAGCCGGCATAAGCACACACTTGAATGTAACACCCACACTTAAGAAACTGAAGGTGACGATGACGAGCGATGTGATGTGACACTTACAGATGTGTTCTGTCTTTCGTCTCTGCATACGTAACAACTTGTATCTCTGAAAACATATATACTCCAGCATGTGTGTGTCACGCAACGCATGATATTTGAATGAATTGCAAGATATTATATACATTGTGGTAAATATGTTAAGAAATTTTTGTGCAAAGGTTTTACAAGAAATTAGAATTTTATTTTTTTCTGCACAATATATACATACTAGCTGAGCCCGGTGCGCTTCGCTGCCCATGTCAAAATTAGCGCTGTAGAAACTGTATTTTATATCCGATCAGTACGAAATTCGGCAGAAAGAGGTTTGTTATTACATGAAGGAATACTGCCAAATTCGGAGAAAATCGGTTCAGATTTAGATATAGCCCCCATATATATGTTACCCCCGATTCGACATGTAAGCGCTGTAGAAACTGTATTTTATATCCGATCAGTACGAAATTCGGCAGAAAGAGGTTTCTTATAACATGAAGGAATACTGCCAAATTCCGAGAAAATCGGTTCAGATTTAGATATATTCCCCATATATATGTTACCCCCGATTTGAAATTCAAGCGCTGTAGAAACTGTAATTTATATCCGATCAGTAAGAAATTCGGCAGAAAGAGGTTTCTTATTAATGAAGGAATACCGCAAAATTCGGAGAAAATCGGTTCAGATTTAGATATAGCCCCCATATATATGTTACCCCCAATTTGACATGTAAGCGCTGTAGAGACTGTGTTTTATATCCGATCAGTATGAAATTCGACAGAAACAGGTTTCTATTTTACATGAATGAGTATTCAAGGAAAATGGATTCAGATTTATATATAACCTCCATATATATGTTCTTCCAGATTTGGTTACAAAGCGCTATAGAAGTTGTACTTTACTTCCGATCATTACAAAGTTCTCCAGAAAAATGTTTCTCAATTTAGGAACGAATATTGCTTAATTTAGCGATTATCGGTTCAAAATAAGATATACATACACACACGCACCACATTTGCCAATTATTCCAAATTATTTTCGTAATGCCCCTTATCGCATTGTTAGGGAGGTGTATGGTATTATATAGTCGGCTCCGCCGGACTTTCTGCCTTTCCTTACTGGTATTAGTAATAAATTCACTGAATGAAAAATACCGAATTCAGTGGAAAGTCCAGAAAATAGAAATGTATACTTATAAAATTTCCAAATTCTTGTTTCATTGGTCGTGCATCACATTATCATATTGCGATTGTATTGGAGTGAGCAGCTGTAATTATCGCATACCGAGCATTTTTGTTCATGTATTTCCTATATAATACTTGCAAGTTATTTGTCAAAATTTGGCTTATATGGGCGGTGGCACGCCCATTAGTCAGATCCCGCCAATTTTTGGACCAATCACGTGGACTGTCACCAGATACATATATACCACATTACAGCACTCTAGATAAAAAATTGTGCAAGATATATCAATTTCGAAATTTGGCTTATAAGGACGGGGCCACGCCCATTGCACTCTCGCTAACAAATTGTGCAAGATATCTAAATTTCAAAATTTGGCTTATATGGGCGGGGCCACGCCCATTGGTCCTATCCCGCCCATATTTGGACCAATCGCGTAGATCGCCAACGGATGTATATGCACAAAATTCCAGCTCTCTCGATAACAAATTGTGCAAGATATCACATTTTTAAAATTTGGCTTATTTTGGCGGTGCCACGCCCATTGGTCCGATCCGGCGGGGCCACGCCCATTGGTCCGATCCCGCCCATTTTTTGACCAATTACGTAGAATGCCGCCAGATACATATTCGCAACATTTCAGAACTCCCGCTGGCAAAATGTGCAAGATATCAAAATTTGGCTTATATGGGCGGGGCCACGCCCATTGGGTCGATCCCATCCATTTTTGGACCAATCACGTAGACTGCTACCGTTTACATATTCACAAAATTCCAGCACTCTCGCTAACAGATTGTGCAAAATATCTCAATTTCAAAATTTGGCTTATATGGGCGGGGCCACGCCCATTGGTCCGATTCCGCCCATTTTTTGTAAATTCACATAATTTGCCACTAAATGCATACACACAAAATTTCAGCACTCTAGCTAAAAAATTTTCTCAATACCTCAATTTGACCCATATGGGCGGGTCCACGCCCACTTGATATATCGAAAATTCAAGTACCCTATTTTCAGCACCCCCTACACATGTACATTCTGTGAAAATTTCAAGATGATCGGTCAAGCCGTTTAGACGTCTATACGGAACAAACAAAAACACAAACCCACAAACAGACACTCTCTTTTATATATATAGATTTTATGCAAGACAATTTTCGGCATAAACAACCGAAAAGAGCATCAATACTATCCTATTCCAGTAATGAAATTAATTTCTTATTTGATATGCATGTCGGACACTTTTTTATTTTCTGTATAATTCATATCGTTAACTATCCATAAGGGTGATTCCAACGGAACGGGTGTGACATTGTTACTGAGTAATTTTCTTATTTTGACCTATATAATTTATAACGACAATTCGCAAAGGGTGGTTTATGTAGATACACTTAAGTGTTACCTACTGACATTCAAGGAAATTAGATAATATTTTTAATAAAAAAAATATGGTTGACATATCACCGTAACGGGTGTGACCTTAGGTTTTGATAGAATCTTGATCAGTCGCTTTCTTTATTGCTTACTGTAAAAGATTTGTATGTACTGCCAACAAAAAAAAATATTGGTATCTCTAGATTATAGTGTATATTGTAGACTTCATTCAAAATAATTTATATTATTTTTCCATTTTGCAGTAAATATATTAATATGTAACGGGTGTGACATGCCAATGTAGCGGGTGTGACATAGTCTCAATCTGAAGGAGTAATGAGTAGAACGAAATATTGGTTAGGATTTATTAGCCAAGATGCATGCATTAAACTAGTTTATCTCTGCGAAAAACAAAATCGAAGTCCTTTTATTCACTAACCCCCATTAACACAAAACAAAACCAGTAAGGAAAGGCTAAAGTCGGGCGGGGCCGACTATATAATACCCTACACCACTCTCGTAATATTGAATAACTCTGATATATAAATTTTGTAATTCATGTATATATTGTTTACATAAATTTACATTTGGGACATTTTATACTTAAATAATACCCTGTACCACAGTGGGTTTCAGGGTATAAAAACGATTGGATCTAAAGAGCCAAATCGGATGAAACATATATATGGAAGCTTAGCTAAATCTTTACCGATTTTCTTCAAATTCGGCAATGTTGGTTCATGGATCAAGAAACTCTAACATTCTAGATTTCAAAACGATTGGATGTAAAATATAGCTTCTATAGAACTAAAGGGCCAAATCGGACGAAACATATATATGGGAGCTATAGCTAAATCTTAACCGATTTTCTTCAAATTCGGTAGTGTTGGTTCATGGATCAAGAAGCTCTACCATTCTAAATTTCAAAATAATGATTGGATTTAAAATACAGCTTCTACAGGACTAAAGAGCAAAATCGGACGAAAAATATATATGGGAGCTATAGCTAAATCTTTACCGATTTTCTCCAAATTCGGTAGTGTTGGTTCATTGATCAAGAAACTCTACCATTCTAAATTTCAAAATGATTGGATGTAAAATACAGCTTCTATAGAACTAAAGGGCCAAATCGGACGAAACATATATATGGGAGCTATAGCTAAATCTTAACCGATTTTTTTCAAATTCGGTAGTGTTGGTTCATGGATCAAGAAACTCTACCATCCCAAATTTCGACGAACAACTTTACATGGACGGACGGACGGACAGACATGGTTAAATCGACTCAGCTAGTGATTCTGAGTCGATCGGTATACTTTAAGGTGGGTCTAGCTGTGTTATTTTCAGGTGTTACAAACATCTGCCGTGAAACAAACTTATAATACCCTGTACCACAGTGTGGTGTAGGGTATAATAACCGAGCGTTAGAGCTAACGAAACTTAAATTGTATGGAATTCGACACCTATAACCGGTAGCTCTTAAACCTAGTTTATTTATTTATTGTTAATGGCCCTAAATCATATTCAAATTGCCGACATTCTTTATCACATAGAGTAAAAACTGACAAATACAAAATTCGTTGCCAAAAACAAGTTTTGCCATCTTAAAAACGCTTTCTCTCTCGTATCAATGTTTATGACAATAAAATTTTTCATTTTCCACAAAGAATAAAATTCCAAATTAGAATACGCTGTGTGTCCCTCTGGAATATTATAAGCAGAACTCCTTTCAAAATATTCTTGATTTTTTAGTTTTCCACCTATTTTCTAAAATATACTGATATTCGTTAACTCCATTTGAGAAATATACTTATGCCTTTTATTCCAGGAACAATACCATCTATTTATTTTTCAATTTACATATACTGAAATTTCTGCTTTATATTGTTTAATTTCATACTTGAAATAAAATTAATGAATAGACAATATTTTTTAATCGATTAAAAATTATTTACGGCCTTTGCGTAACGGGTGTGACACATCTTAGAATGCCAATTCTAGCGTAAATATTGCGTATAAATTAACCCCAGTTACGAATTTTCAGCCCGATCAGTTGACATTTGTGGTCTCTATGGCGTTAAGAAGTCAGATAGGACTAATGCTATACATGGGGGCTATGTCAAAATGTGGAACAATATAGCCCATTCTTAATCCCATGCAGGTATAAGAAGTATCTAGCTCAAGTATTATAGATTATAACGTGCTTACAATAGACGAACAGACAAAAGACGGACATGGCTAATTCGTCTTAGAACTTTAAGACGATTAAGAATATATATACTTTATGGGGTCTCAGATCAACATTTAAAGGTGTTACAAATTTAAAGGTGTTACAAACGGAGTGACAAAATTAATATACCTCCCATCCTATGGTGGAGGGTATAAAAAATATGTAGGAAAAATTTTTCATTTCAGTCCAACAGTAAAAGTAGTGCATTCAACAATCTTATAATAACCTGTAGAAACCCATTGGTAGGAAAAAAACTATTCCTAAAATTTCATCTACTTTTCATGAATTTTTAAAATTCAATTGTTCGTGATGTCCCTTACTGTATTTTTTTTGCAAAAATTTGATTTATTTTCAATTTTTTCTGTACCATAGGGAGCCGTCGAGGCAAAACGGTTATAAAGCTCTGCTCTTGAGCGTCAAGAAGTGTCTTCGGTGGGGACCTTTATATGGGGGCTATACAGAAACATGAACCGATGTTCCCCATTATTACTAGGGACGATAGGGTCCTATATAAAGTAAAAATTCTTAAATTACAGTCATATAAATTGAAAAACTGTGTTCTCTAGAGCGTCAAGGAGTGTCTTTAGTGGGGACCCTCATATAGCGGTTATACAAAGCATGAGCCGATGTACCGCATTTTTACTAGGGACGATTATGTCCAATACAGAGTTTAAATTCATAAATTACTGCCACATAAATTACTGCCATATAAATCTGAAGAGTCAAACAGTGACATCGGTAATTATCTTTATATGGGGTCTATATCAAAATACCGATATGTTACGTTTTTAATAGGGATCGTCCCTAGTCTAAGAAATGCTTCTGCACCAATTTTCGTAAAGATTTCTTTATATTTACGAACTGCACTTTGATAACAAGAAATGGGCAGACAGATGAACTGAAAGACGGACATGGTTGAATCGAAAGTGATTCTATGCCAAACGGTAATAATATACCATGGGCCTATCTCTCTGTTTTTTAAGCGTTACAAACAAATACACAAAGTCATAATAACCTGTACCACAGTATGGTGTCGGGTGTAAAAATCTTTCACAGAGATAAAGAAATTGTTTCCTTTTGTAACTACCTTAAGATGGGACCATTTTCTTCAATATGGTGCTTGACAAAGTTTGGTACAGGGCACGTTCTTTCATCAGGGAGGAAACCTATATAAATTGGCCAAAATCGGTTCAGATTTAGATATAGCTCACATATATATGTATGTACATATATTCTTGGCAGATCTTTATGAAATTTAGCACAAGAACGTTCTATGAGGCACTGATAACCTATGTCAAATTTCATAAAAATCTGTTTAGATATATATATAAATATAGCTTCCATATATACGTACATCCCGATTTGTCATTTAAGAGGTGTAAAAGAAACAATTTACATAAAATATTTTCAAAATTTTATACAGAGCAGTTTTTTGCGCCGATAATAAACATTTCCAAATTAGAGAAAAATCAGTTCTTCGAAGACAAACTTAAGCCTTCCAGGAGGTGTAGTAAAATTCTTCGGAGATTGAGAAAACAATATGCTTTAGTCAGAAGCAAAGCAATACACCACAATAATAAAGTTCGACACTTCGTCCCACCAGATTTTCTTAATTGTGACTTCGTATTTGTTAAGGTACAAACACCTGATGGTCTCGAACATCCGCATGATGGACCATTCAAAGTATACATTCTACAGTAATATCAATTCTACTTTTATCAAGTTTTCTCTGTTAAATTGTTTCATATACATATATCAAATTGTTGTCAAAACTTTTCATTCAATTTTTAAATTTTGAATAAATAACCTCCTATTTTTGTAAAACGTTTTCGTTCGTTTACGACGAAACGTCAAATTTCAATTAACTGTAACTCGAAATCTATAAAACACAGGCATGAAATTTTTTCGATACGAATTATTTCCCAGCTTTCCTATAGTACATGACGAATTATAGACTCCTGTGACTAATATACTTCTCGTATCAATTGACTGATTTTGGATGATTCGTAGACTAACGAGAACGCTTTATAAAAACTTGGGGTTAGTCATGTAATTTTTCTACAACAAATGTTTCAATATTGAAGTCGGTTATAGCGACTTGACCCCCATATATACCTATATCCCGATTTTGCACATTATGGCTATAGAATCCGAATTTAAGTACAGAAATGTATAAAATAATATTGAAAGGCTTATAAAAAAACATTGATAAAACTTGACAATACTTCTTCTTATTCTGCTTCGATAGTGTGGTGTAGGGTATAAAAAATTCGGATCCTCCCGACGTTAGTCTTTCTGTACTGGTTTTGTTTTTTAACCCATAATTCAATCCCCTGTGTTAGAGCCACATTCCATTCAATACAAATCATTTGCTACTTAGAAATGTATTTCTTTTATTTCCAGCGAAATCCTTTTTTAATTCATGTTTGTTTAATGTATATCATAGCCTGGATAAACATCTGTATGTCTGCTGCAAACTTGAATGTAGACGTATGATTATGTGTGATATACTTTTTTATACATTAGTGATACTCATTTGTAGGGTGGGTAGATGTTGGTAAAGGGAACGAAAGTCGTACAACAACATTTGAAGGGTTTCGTAATTAACGCAAATCTAATTACATATGTAGATGCAAACAGTATTGATTATTGTTGGCGGCTTTCCATTTGTATAGAGAGGGAATGCAAATAAAAGTAATTAATTTAGAATAAATTGATATACTAGAAGTATTGACAATACACATTTCTATATTGATACATAAGTTTCCAGTTTCTGTATATTTGTATTCCCTACACCACACTGTGGTACAAAGTATTATGACTTTGTGCATTTGTTTGTAACGCCCAAAAGGAGAAGAAATAGAACCATAGTTTATTATACCGATCGAAATATAAACGTTTTTTTAGTCGATTTAGACATGTCCGTCTGTTTGTATATTCATATATTCTTGTAATCAAAGTGTATATCGTATTTTTGGTCTGATGGTGATTTAGCACAGTGCTCTTTTTTGGCCCATGGACGATCGCTATTGAAAGGGGTCGATCACTATTGAAATTGGTCACGAAATTCGGCAGAGATAATGTTCTTATTACGTCAATGAGCACTACCAAATTCGGGGAAAATCCTTTCAGATTTAGATATGTATTTTATATTAGATCAGTACGAAGTTTGGTGATCCAAGTAGATATACTTTTTTCAATAGTCCTTTTTTGACAGATCACGTGTTAGTCGTGTCATGCTGTCATGATATTTTTGTCAAGTATTGTTTGGCAGCGTTTTGACAACAAATTGACAGATTAATTAGTGTAATGTTATAACGGGTGATCCAAGTAGAGATACTTTTTTCAATAGCTTTTTTTGACAGATCACGCGTGAGTCGTGTCATGCTGTCATGTTATTTTTGTAAAGTATTGTTTGGCATTTCATCATGGAAAGACCTACGCCTGAACAACGTTTACGCTTGCCATTCGCCAGTTACCAGTCGAAATTCTCGAACGAGTCATCGAAAATTGGACTCAACGGATGGACCATCTGAGACGTAGCCGCGGCCAACACTTGATAGACATAATCTTCAAAAAATAAATGCCAAAGAATGTTCTTTCAAATGATTATAAACATTCCCCATTCAATTTGAATTTTCTGTGTTTTTTCTTTAAAAAAGTAGGGAACCTCGAAATGGATCACCTCACATATGTTACACCCGATTTGATGTATAAGCGCTGTAGAAACCGTAGTTTATATCCGATCAGTACGAAATTCGGCAGAAAGAATTTTCGTTATTACGTCAATGAACACTACCAAATTCGGGGAAAATCCTTTCAGATTTAGATATAGCGCCGTGTATATGTTTCACCCGATTGGACATGTAGCGCTGTAGAAACCGTATTTTACATCCGATCTGTACGAAATTCGTCAGAGAGAGTTTTCTTATTAAATGTATGAACACTGCCAAATTCTTATCGCAATGTCCATTTTCGCGTTTTTAGGGAGGTGTAGGGTATTATACATTCGACCCCGTTTATTAGTATCAAATTTTTTGTTAATATTACTTTGGGGAAAAATATACATTTTTGATATGTTTTAATTGAGGGAAAATATATTTGGAGTCATAATTTTCAAATATTTTATATTTGTGAACAAATACATTTTCTTTCAAATTCAGAAATTTAGTTTGGTACACGTATATATAACTAACTGATGTTCTCAAATAATAATATTTTATAGGAAGTTTTCCATCTTTCTTAAAAACTTCTTTCTTTCTTACTTTTAAAAACTTTGCTGATATTTTCGAATTTTTAAAAATGTCATAAGCACACGGAGAAAAAAACTGTAAACAAAATATTTTTGAGAACAAAATTTAAATAAAATATATTTTTATGCAAATATTTGATATTTACATACCTAAAAATATGTTTGAATATCTCTTTTATCAACATTATTTTTTCGGGTAATGGGTAAAATAATCTTAAAAAACGGGGAAATACTTACTTATAAAAAAAGTTAATTTTCCGAAAATAATATGTTTCCACCAAATATACTACAGAAGCGATTTTTTTCTTAGGGGAGCATTACTTATAGCTTTTGTTTTAATTTATAAATATTCCTATTCACTTTTTGTCAACCCGTAAATGCAATTTAACGTCACGATTAGAATCATTATCGAATTTTACAAACACATACATTTTCTAAAAAACTACCCTTTGATCCGCCTATTTCTTTTGTAAAAAGTGTCGCACTGGGTAAAAATGATACATTTACCGCCCCGTTTTAAATCATATGAGGAGCGCTGCCCTACAAAACAGATATTTTTCAGCCTCAAGTGAATAGCCTAAATATCCGTGTGTTTGTGTGTACGAGTATGGTGTTTTTTAATGCCATTTAGACAGATGTTTTATTTAGGTGACTCCTTTGCCTTTTTGCAGTTATTTTTCGAATTCTGACCATTAAAATGCTACAATACAAGAGGGTGTAGGCGACATTTTTAAAATGTTGCTCTCTGATAATTGCATTGTAATGCAACATATTTTTGTAGAAAGGAAATCACAATAAGGTATTGATACGTTTTACTTAAATACAAATTAATCCTTGTTTTGGAAATATATGTTCCAAATAAAAAAATTATTTGGATGAAAACGTACAATATTTGCGTGTATCAAATATTGTATTTTTGGAATGTACCCTAAAAATATGTATGTTTTAAAAAAAATAAGTTTGTGACAATAAACTACAGAGGCGATTTTTCAGCGTTTATGCTCACATTAATGAATGAGGAATGAATTGGTCCAAGACTCTAAGTTTGCTTGTCGGAAGATTTTGGATATTTTACGCTTTTTGACTTCATATTGTATATGTTGTAATATTGTCTTCTATATCACTATGCGTTTAAGATGGAATATATTGCCCTATTCCTTATGTTATCTCACTTTCGCCTAGTGAAATGCTACATACTCGAATATTCTGTAATTTCACAAGTGGTAATATATATTTTCTTCATCGCTATAAACACAAGAAAAAGTTGACCTACCTCACAAAGTGGACGGTATACTTTCATACATGGTAATGTGATTTTATAAAAAAAATACAATCAATACCAATGACGCAGATATAGGTTTGCGGCATATTAATTGTAAATAAATTTTTTTCATTTTCTCGCTGCCCGCTGAAAACTAAAACTATTCATCGAACTTATTTTTGAAAAGTTTTCAAATTGTTTATATTGGAAGCAAGTGCGAACTTCAAAGTGTGAAATATTTTACTCTGTAAATAAAATAACTAGTTGTGAATTTTTCCAATGCAGATAACAATATAAGGGTGGTACAGGGAAATTTTTAAATTATTATTGTTTAAAAAGGAGAAAATTATGTGTACTTTTTTGTGAGTGTATCTCAAAAATTAGGAAACAAGAATTTGACTAACATTACCAAATTGTGTAACTATTTCTAGTGGCCCCTCTTAATACGCATAGGGATTTTAACCAATTTCAATTGGGATCGTCCTTGGGCCAAAAAAGAGCACTATGCTAAATTTCATCACAATCGGACTATAAATACGACCTGCACTTTGATTACAAGAATACATGGACAGACAGACGGACAGACAGACGGACAGACGGACATGGCTAAATCGACTCAGAAAGTGATTCTGAGTCGATCGGTATAATAAACAATGGGTCTATCTCTTCTCCTTTTAGGTGTTACAAACAAATGCACAAAGTCATAATACCCTGTACCACAGTGTGGTGTAGGGTATACAAATGGCGCACGAAAAGTTTAAATTGGAGAACGCTTATTTTGATAATAAAACTGAATAACTTGTAAACGTTGTTCTTGCATGCTGAAAAAAATCGCTTCTGTAGTATATTGTCCCAAACATATTCGGCTTGAAGCATATATATGTTTATGGTACTCTAAATATATAATATTTGGTACACACAAAAATTATATAGTTGGGAAGATGTTGTTCTAAACAAATCCTTGTTTTCACCCTAATTCATTTTATTTGGGATTTTAATTCCGAAACAAAAATGTATTTAAATTTAAGTATTCCGAAAATAATTGTGTTAAGTTTTTCAGTAATTTAATGATAATTTTTTAGAAATTTTTAATTGAAATCGTATAATTTTTGATAACATTAATTTACTCGAAGGATTAAAAAAAATGCTGACATGAAATACCCAGAAATTTAAAATGAGTCCCTTAAAACAGAATGCAATGCTGCTAATGGTATTTTTGACTGGGAGAAATAATTCGAAACGAAGGAAAAATTAAAAATGAAATTAGAAAAATTCACCAAAGTTTTGGAAATATTTCTTAAATTTATTAGTTTTCGTGTGGCTAATTGGTCACTTAAATAAAAAGACAATGGTATTTTTTATTTGTTTTATTAATTTTTATTTATGTATTTATATCCCGATATTTCGACCAACATCGCTGGTCATATTCGGGGAGATTATTTTAATAATATTTAATTGTACATTTATTGTCCCACAAACACTGTGCCTGCAAAGTTGAAGATCGCTACTTTCTTAAATTATATATATTTGAAGATATTCCTAAACAATAATTTTATTGGTATATAAATACATATTTTATTTGAGAAAATTAGTTTTCAAATATATTTTGTTGTAATATATTAATATATGCGTTCCAAGTACATTTTATTGATTTTCAAATAAAATTAATTTACTCAGAAATATAAAACATTTAAAAATTTGTGTTCCAAATATATTTTCTTTCGATTCAAACATATCAAAAAAGGCGATTTTGCCCCGTGTGCGTATATCTCTCCATGATGAAATTGTAAACACTACTGAATACAATGAAAAACAAATGACAAACCATGACATATTACAAATGGATGAAACGTCACTTCAAAATCATATCATCCCTATTGGAAAACCCGTTATTTATTAATGAAAAATTAGTGCAATAAAATAATATACAAAGCTGCTTATGAAATTTTTAATTATAAAGTATAGCAACAAATATAGGAAAAATTTAAATCTATATATATAAAAATGGAAAAATGTTTGTATGTATGTATGTATGTGTTTTATAGAAGCTTAAACCACTGGATCGATTTTAAAATTTTTTCTTTTGTTTGAAAGCTATTTGGTCTGAGATGGTTTTGGGAAAAAAAATTTTGCAAATAGTGGGCGGGGAAAATGTGGGCGTGGCAAATCGTTTGTTTGTCTGTTTGTGTGTTTGTTCCACTGCAGTTCTGCTGACAGTCTACGTCAGTGGTCCAAAAATGGACGGGATCGGAAATATGGGGCAGCGAAGTGGCCCGGGTCCAGCTAGTTTAAAATAAAAATCGACAAGGTGAGCAAAGTATTTGGAAATATTCTTAAACAATATATTTGTTTGTTTGTTAACACATATTTTATTCGTGAGAGTCAGTTCGCAAATATATGTATATTTGTTGTAATATATTAATATACGTGTTCTAAACAAAATGTCTTGATTTTCAAATAAAATGTATTTGTTCAAAAATTTATAATATTAAAAAATTTTGGTTCCAAAAATATTTTCTTTGAATTCAAATATATCAAAAAGGGCGATTTCCCCCGTGCATATACAAATGTTTTCATTTAAAGCAGCGGGTACTTGCTAGTCTATATAACTTCTATATTCTGTAATTTTACAGATAAAATAGCTATAAACTCCAGAATAGTAATGTAACGACTGAAATGTTCCTAATTCTTTGTTACAATTTCTTGTAGAATTCCAAAATAATTTTCGCATAGATCAACAATTCTGCACGGAAAAATTTACTACGCCCTAAGATATATATCAATCTCTATCAGATCTCTGCATCTGGACATTTAAGAAAAAATGAACAACTTTCAAATTAATGGATATTTTCACACCAATATTAAACCAGAAAAAAATTGTTGGCATATTAAATTTCGAAAACCCTTATGTTTGTCCATTCTTCCGTAAAATACTACATAATTTCTGGTTTACTTGTGGCAGAACAACTAGCATTTCAAAATATATCCTCGTTCGTTACCTGTATCTTTAGCATTTTTATTTTCTTCTTGTAACTAAATTTCCAAGTTTTGCGACTTTCCCCTTCCTTCTCCTTGACAAGCACTCTTGACCTTTTTGCTCATCATTTTGTCGGTTTTCTTCCGAAAAATATATTGGGAACATACGTTTGTCAGACATCAATTACTGAGAGCTAAAATAGGATTTGTTTTGATGATACTCTATGAAGGAAGATGATTTCTTTCTGCGAACGCTCATGACATAGTGCATTTGGAGTGGTCATATTTTGTTTTTCAGAACTTTAAGTAGTTTGAAATTCTATGCATTGAAGCTGTTTTTTTTTTGTTTGACGAAAGGTTGAGCTTTCTTAAATTCATTTAAAAATTAATAAAAAACGAAAAAGCTCGAATAAATATATTTGGACAAAACTTTTTTAACTTTAGGACAATTTAAAAATGTATACCTTCTATTAAATACCTTCGCAATTAGGGTAATTTAACGACACCACTGTTCAACCTTTTTAAGACAGAAATGTAAGTAATAAGATGAATGGGGGAAAACAAATAAAAAATGTCGTAATTTAGCAAATTGTGCTAGATAGTAAAACAGCCGTAGTTTTTAAACAAATAACGGAATATATAAGTACATCTTGATTTTTTGATATTGTTAGAGGATGCAAAATGTCCTTAGTGTGGGCTGTGCGGCCGACCAAGAGCAACTATTTTTAGACAATATTTTCGATCAAACCAACTCCCCAAAAAGAAAAATTTAAGTAATTAAATTTATTTATTTTTTCATTTTAATTAATTTTTTATCAATTTAATATCTTTTAAGCACGCACCGGTATTAAAGTAATAAGCTGTTAACTTCTTGTGCAAAATAGTCCATTTATGTGGAAGGTACCACATTTTAAAATATTCGAGTGCATAGTCGAACGATTGCAAAATTTATGTACTATACATTTGTTATTGATTGTTATGTTTTGATTAATGATCGATCTTTCAAATCTCGATTTATATTTAAAGAATATAAGAAAAATAATAGACAGTATTCCGTTGCCATCGTTTGAAGAAATTGAAACTCTGTGATATTTGCTTTAAGTTCAACTGAGATATTTTAACCATTTTATATTATTATTATACCCTACACCACACTGTGGTACAGGGTATTATAAGTTTGTTCCACGGCAGATGTTTGTAACACCTTTAAATAACACAGCTAGACCCACCTTAAAGTATACCGATCGACTCAGAATCACTAGCTGAGTCGATTTAACTGTCGTTAAAGGTAATGTAAGTCTAAATTTTTCTTAAATTTAGCTCGACCAAATCGGACAAGTCGTTACCGAGATATGATAAACCAGTAAGGAAAGGCTAAAGTCGGGGGGGGCCGACTATATAATACCCTCCACCACTCTCGTAATATTGAATAACTCTGATATATAAATTTTGTAATTCATGTATAAATTGATTACATAAATTTACTTTTGGGACATTTTATACTTAAATAATACCCTGTACCACAGTGTGGTGTAGGGTATAAAAACGATTGGATCTAAAGAGCCAAATCGGATGAAACATATATATGGGAGCTATAGCTAAATCTTTACCGATTTTCTTCAAATTCGGCAATGTTGGTTCATGAATCAAGAAATTCTACCATTCTAAATTTCAAAACGAAAAAAAATATAGCTTCTATAGAAATAAAGGGCCAAATCCGACGAAACATATTTATGGGAGCTATAGCTAAATCTTAACCGATTTTCTTCAAATTCGGTAGTGTTGGTTCATGGATCAAGAAACTCTACCATTCTAAATTTCAAAACGATTGGATGTAAAATACAGCTTTTATAGGACTAAAGGGCCAAATCGGACGAAACATATATATGGGAGCTATAGCTAAATCTTACCCGATTTTCTTCAAATTCGGCAGTGTTGGTTCATGGATCTAGAAACTCTACCATTCTAAATATCAAAATGATTGGATGTAAAATACAGCTTCTACAGGACTAAAGGGCCAAATCGGACGAAACATGTATATGGGAGCTATAGCTTAATCTTAACCGATTTTCTTCAAATTCGGTAGTGTTGGTTCATGGATCAAGAAACTCTACCATTCTAAATTTCAAAACGCTTGGATGTAAAATACAGCTTCTATAGGACTAAAGGGCGAAATCGGACGAAACATATATATGGGAGCTATAGCTAAATCTTAACCGATTTTCTTCAAATTCGGCAATGTTGGTTCATAGATCAAGAAACTCTACCATTCTAAATTTCAAAACGATTGGATGTAAAATACAGCTTTTATAGGACTATATGGCCAAATCGGACGAAACATATATATGGGAGCTATGGCTAAATCTTAACCGATTTTCTTCAAATTCGGTAGTGTTGGTCATGGATCAAGAAACTCTACCATTCTATATTTCAAAATGATTGGATGTAAAATACAGCTTCTTCAAGACTAAAGAGCAAAATCGGACGAAACATATATATGGGAGCTATAGCTAAATCTTAACCGATTTTCTTCAAATTCGGCAATGTTGGTTCATGGATCAAGAAACTCTACCATTCTAAATTTCAAAACGATTGGATGTAAAATACAGCTTTTATAGGACTATATGGCCAAATCGGACGAAACATATATATGGGAGCTATAGCTAAATCTTAACAGATTTTTTTCAAATTCGGTAGTGTGGGTTCATGGATCAAGAAACTCTACCATTCTAAATTTCAAAATGATTGGATGTAAAATACAGCTTCTACAGGACTAAAGAGCAAAATCGGACGAAACATATATATGGGAGCTATAGCTAAATCTTAACCGATTTGCTTCAACTTCGGCAATGTTGGTTCATGGATAAATAAACTCTACCATTCTAAATTTGAAAACGATCGGATGTAAAATACAGCTTCTATAGGACTAAAGGGCCAAATCGGACGAAACATATATATGGGAGCTATAGCTAAATCTTAACCGATTTTCTTCAAATTCGGCAATATTGGTTCATGGATCAAGAAACTCTACCATTCTAAATTTCAAAATGATTGGATGTAAAATACAGCTTCTACAGGACTAAAGAGCAAAATCGGACGAAACATATATATGGGAGCTATAGCTAAATCTTAACCGATTTGCTTCAACTTCGGCAATGTTGGTTCATGGATAAATAAACTCTACCATTCTAAATTTGAAAACGATCGGATGTAAAATACAGCTTCTATAGGACTAAAGGGCCAAATCGGACGAAACATATATATGGGAGCTATAGCTAAATCTTAACCGATTTTCTTCAAATTCGGCAATATTGGTTCATGGATCAAGAAACTCTACCATTCTAAATTTCAAAACGATTGGATGTAAAATACAGCTTCTATAGGACTAAAGGGCCAAATCGGACGAAAGATATATATGGGAGCTATATCTAAATCTGAACCGATTTCAACCAAATTCAATAGCGATCTTAACAGCCGCGAAATACTCTAAACTGCAAAATTTCAGAACGATCGGAGTGAAATTACGACCTGTAGTCGACGAACAACTTTACATGGACAGACGGACGGACGGACGGACATCGTTAAATCGACTCAGCTAGTGATTCTGAGTCGATCGGTATACTTTAAGGTTGGTCTAGCTGTGTTATTTTAAGGTGTTACAAACATCTGCCGTGAAACAAACTTATAATACCCTGTACCACAGTGTGGTGTAGGGTATAATAAATAACATTTAAAACAAAAAGAAAAGGTAAATAAATAAGAGGAAATATGAATAACAGTAAATTAAAAACCAGTAAGGAAAGGCTAAAGTCGGGCGGGGCCGACTATATAATACCCTACACCACTCTCGTAATATTGAATAACTCTGATATATAAATTTTGTAATTCATGTATAAATTGTTTACATAAATTTACTTTTGGGACATTTTATACTTAAATAATACCCTGTACCACAGTGTGATGTAGGGTATAAAAACGATTGGATCTAAAGAGCCAAATCGGATGAAACATATATATGGGAGCTATAGCTAAATCTTTACCGATTTTCTTCAAATTCGACAATGTTGGTTCATGAATCAAGAAACTCTACCATTCTAAATTTCAAAACGATTGGATGTAAAATATAGCTTCTATAGAACTAAAGGGCCAAATCCGACGAAACACATATATGGGAGCTATAGCTAAATCTTAACCGATTTTCTTCAAATTCGGTAGTGTTGGTTCATGGATCAAGAAACTCTACCATTCTAAATTTCAAAACGATTGGATGTAAAATATAGCTTCTATAGAACTAACGGGGCAAATCCGACGAAACACATATATGGGAGCTATAGCTAAATCTTAACCGATTTTCTTCAAATTCGGCAGTGTTGGTTCATGGATCAAGAAACTCTACCATTCTAAATTTCAAAATGATTGGATCTAAAATACAGCTTCTACAGGACTAAAGGGCCAAATCGGACGAAACATGTATATGGGAGCTATAGCTTAATCTTAACCGATTTTCTTCAAATTCGGTAGTGATGGTTCATGGATCAATAAACTCTATCATTCTAAATTTCAAAACGATTGGATGTAAAATACAGCTTCTATAGAATTAAAGGGTCAAATCGGACGAAACATATATATGGGAGCTATAGCTAAATCTTAACCGATCTTCTTCAAATTCGGCTATGTTGGTTCATGGATCAAGAAACTCTACCATTCTAAATTTCAAAACGATTGGATGTAAAATACAGCTTTTATAGGACTAAATGGCCAAATCGGACGAAACATATATATGGGAGCTATAGCTAAATCTTAACCGATTTTTTTCAAATTTGGTAGTTTTGGTTCATGGATAAAGAAACTCTACCATTCTAAATTTCAAAATGATTGGATGTAAAATACAGCTTCTACAGGACTAAAGAGCAAAATCGGACGAAACATATATATGGGAGCTATAGCTAAATCTTAACCGATTTTCTTCAACTTCGGCAATGTTGGTTCATGGATCAAGAAACTCTACCATTCTAAATTTCGAAACGATCGGATGTAAAATACAGCTTCTATGGGACTAAAGGGCCAAATCGGACGAAACATATATATGGGAGCTATAGCTAAATCTTAACCGATTTTGTTCAAATTCGGCAATGTTGGTTCATGGATCAAGAAACTCTACCATTCTAAATTTCAAAACGACTGGATGTAAAATACAGCTTCTATAGGACTAAAGGGCCAAATCGGACGAAAGATATATATGGGAGCTATATCTAAATCTGAACCGATTTCAACCAAATTCAATAGCGATCTTAACAGCCGCGAAATACTCTAAACTGCAAAATTTCAGAACGATCGGAGTGAAATTGCGACCTGTAGTCGACGAACAACTTTACATGGACAGACGGACGGACGGACGGACGGACGGACATCGTTAAATCGACTCAGCTAGTGATTCTGAGTCGATCGGTATACTTTAAGGTGGGTCTAGCTGTGTTATTTTAAGGTGTTACAAACATCTGCCGCGAAACAAACTTATAATACCCTGTACCACAGTGTGGTGTAGGGTATAAAGAAACAAACAAAATTTTACTGAAGCAGAAATTAGAAAGGGGACAGGTAGGGTCAGGAACTAAATTAAAGTAAATAGATGGTAAAGATGGAACAGAATGTAGCAATAACAAAGCGAAAACAGGAACAGAGCGGAACAGAATACAGCAGGATCAAGGGGTAGCAATACCAGAGCACAGCTGGAACAAAGTGTTTCAGGATCGGATCGTTGAAGAATCAAAGTAAGGCAGGAATAGAACGAGTCAAGAATAGAGAACAGAAGGAACAGAGTGTTTCAGGAAAAGAGTATAAGAGGAAGTGATCGCAACAAGAACTGGGAGTTAGAGGAATAGTGTATTGCAGAATTTAACGTATTAGGAACAGAGGATAACAGGACAGGAGCACTGCAGGGACAGAGAGTTTCAGGAAACAGATCATCGCAGGAACATAGCATTACAGGAACGTGGTTTAGTAGAAACCGAACATGGCAGGTACAGAAAGTAGCAGGAGCACAACAGGACCAGAGCGTTACAGAAACGGATATGACAGGAACATAATATAGCAGGGACGAAGCATAGCAGGAACCGAACATTTCAGGAAACAGAAAGTAGCAGGAACAGAGCATAGCAGGAACCGAACATTTCAGGAAACAGAAAGTAGCAGGAACAGAGCATTGCAAGGACATAACGTAGCAGGAGGACAGCAGAACCAGAGCATTGCAAGAATTGACAGGAAAATAACAAAGCAGGAACCGAAACATAGCAGGAAACAGAACGTAGCCGGAATAGGACGTAGCAGTAACAAGACGTAGCAGGAATAGGGCGTAGCAGGAAACTGGACTGGCAACCGTCATTTAAAATATCGCGAGATATCAATAAAAACAAAGAAGAATAGTTCAATCGCCTAAATCTGAAAAACTATCAATGAAATATTCCAAAAATTGCATCAGTTTACCAAAAATTGCTGCTTAAATTATTTGAAATTAAAAATTTATTTCACAAAAGACAAAATGTCGAAAATTTGCATGACAAAACATATTAGAATATGTATGCATTTCTACTAAGATTTTGTGGAAAAACTTTATTATTAAGGACGGCTTTGCATCTTTTTGAATGGTAGCAATAAGATTGTCTGTTATCTTCGTAACTATGGAGTTCCAAGCATCTGTAATGGCCTGAAATAGCTCATATTTATCTCCACCTACACATTCTCGATTAATCTCTTTGTTGACAATTTTCCAAAGAATTTCAATGGGATTCTCGTCACAATTTTTATTCGACATGCTGCCCGAAAATGTCCGATATTTGCAAGAAAAACAAGAATTTTAGAGGTTATGTCATATCGCTCGAGTTCACTTGCGGTTTAAGATAAAGCCGAAATATTTTAAGCATATTCAGTAAATAGAACAAAAATTCATTGGAGATGCGGACAACCGCAATTTTTTTTTTCTGTCCCTCCCTACTGTACATAACATATTGACCGCAAATTTTAAGATGACAAAGATGGGTGCCGCGTTTGCTCCCAATAAAAGAAAACCAGTAAGGAAAGGCAGAAAGTCGGGCGGGGCCTACTATATAATACCCTACACCTCCCTAACAATGCGATAAGTGTCATTGCCATAATAATTTGGAATAATTGGTAAATAATTAGGAACATATTATCTAATTCCGAACCGATAATCGCTAAATTAAGCAATATTCATTCCTAAATTGAGAAATATCTTTCTGGAAAATTTTAATGATTGGAAGTAAAGTACAATTTCTATGGCGCTTTAATACCAAATCAGGAGGAACATACATATGGAGGTTATAAATAAATCTGAACCGATTTTCCCTGAATAGTCATTCATGTAAAAAGACCTCTGTCTGTTCAATTTCGTCCTGATCGGATATAAAATACAGTCTCTACAGCGCTTACATGTCAAATCGGGGGTAACACTGATTGTATATAAAATACAGGAACTGTCAAATCGGGGGTAACATATATATGGGGGCTATATCTAAATCAGAACCGATTTGCTCCGAATATGGCAGAATTCCTTCATGTAGAAAGAAGCCTCCATTTGCCGAATTTCGCACTGATCGGATATAAAATAACATTTTACAGCGCTTACATGTCAAATCGGGTTTAACGTACATATGGGGGCTATATCTAAATCTGAACCGATTTCTTCCAAATTTAAAAATGTTCATTAATATAATAGGAAACCTCTTTCGATTTTCTCCGAATTTAGCAATATTCCTTCATGTAATAATAAACCTCTTTCTGCCGAATTCCATACTGATCGGATATAAAATAAAGTTTTTACAGCGCTTACATGTCAAATCGGGGCTAACATATATATGGGGCTATATCTAAATCTGAACCGATTTAACCAAATTCAATAGGGATCGTCCTTGGGCAAAAAAAGATATGTGTAAAGTTTCGTCGAGATCGGACCATAATTGTACTTTGATTAGAAGAATACATGCACAGACAGACAGACGGACACACAGACGGACATAGCTAAATCAACTCAGAAAGTGATTCTAAGTCGATCGGTATAATAAACGATAGGTCTATTTCTTCTCCGTTTGGGTGTTACAAACAAATGCACAAAGTTATAATACCCTGTACCACAGTGTGGTGTAGGGTATAAGCAGCATCGACAAGATGTTTCAATTGGGTGTTTGGCCATGTTTCAGCGCAAAAAGCCGTGTTTTTTCGTCGATGCGTATTCATGGATGAGGCGTGGGTCCACCACTTCACACATGAGACAAACGAACAATCAAAGCCGTGCGCTAGAATAGAAGAAATAAGGCGAGAACAGTTTCATCTGTAAGAAAGATCATGACGTCAGTTTTTTGGGACTCCCATGAGATAATTTTCATTGATTATCTTCAAAAACAATCAACGGCGAGTATTATGCTAACTTATTGCAACGTTTAAGTGATGAAAATAAGAAATTTGGCGAACATAAATTGTTGCACCAGATTTATCTCCATCGGATTATTTCCTATTTCCAAACATGAAAAAATTTCGGTGGAAAATGATTTGTCAACCATAAAGAAGTAGAGTCTGCGCATGATGGCTATTTAAGGGAGCTAGACACTTCTTCTTATGAACAGGGCGTCGAAGCTATTAAATATCGCTGTGAAAAGAGTATCGAGGTAAAAGCTGATAATGTTGAGAAATACTGAATGATAAATAAAACATATTTCCCAAATTTGTTGTGTTTTCTTTGCTAGATCGACAAATTTTGGAACCGCCCTTAGATACAAATTACTAAAACCCATAATACATTTCTTACAAAGTTTACTCTACTTATTTTTAAGTTTGTTGCATAGTGTAATACATACTTAGCATTATTGTTTGGTTCAGATGAAGACGAAGAAAATTAGTTGACCTAAATTAGAAACAATATTCCAATTTACCTAGTTTTTTTTCCAACAGTAAAAACTAGTTTATTATCGACTTATATAAGCCATTACAAACTCTGCCGTTGTACTCCACCTCGTTGCTTGCTTCATCATCCTGGCGACGCTAGCTCCAAGTTCGCCTACACCCACACACAGAAGCGTGGCGAACATTTTATCCTTGTCGCACACTACAGCTACTTTGGACCACAACTGTGTTGACTTTATAAATATGAAAAAGAAAAATACGAAACATAATATTTTACAAGTTTAACACGAAAGAAAAAAACATAAAAGAAACCATGAAAACGCAGAACAAAAGCAAACGAATATATGAGGTGTATGTAGGTGTGAAAGTTTTGTCGCTAGACAGGATGTGAATTTGGCAGCGAAACATGTATACCTACAAAGAAAACCTATGACAATCGTCGTATAGTTGAGGCGATGTTTGTGGTTGTAGTTGAATTTATAGAGAATTTAGGCTTTTAAAACAAAACATGTAAGGACCTGTTAGAAGATGGCTGACCAAGGGCGACTATTACACGCTGAAAACAATCGCTTCTGTAGTATATTGTCCCAAACATATCCTGCTTGAAATATATAAATGTTTAGGGTACACTCGAAATATGTTATACTTTGCACATACAAATATTATATATTTGAGACTATTATTTAGGAAACAAATATTTATGTACATTTAAGTACACTCCAAATAAATTATATTTGGCACATGCAAATATTATATATTTGGGAAGATGTTTTTCTAAACAAATCTTTGTTTTTTATTTGGGACTATTATTTACCAAAAAAAATATTTAGGTAAATTTATGTATTAAGAAAATATATCAGTTAATTAAGTGCAGTTTTATGCTTTTCAGTAATTTAACGTTAATATTTCCAGAAATTTTAAATGGTCGTAAAATTCCTTTATAATTGAAATGACTTGGAATAAATAGAAATAATAAATTAGTAATTAAAGCAAAAGTTATTGTTACGTATTTTATTTTAAACGGCAAGGCATAACTCGAAATCAACGAAAAATAAAATTCGAAAAATCTGACAATTTTGAAAAGCTTTTTTAAACAACATATATTTGGAGAAATTCATAAACAATAATTTTATTTGTGTATACATACATATGTTATTTGATAAAATTAGTTTGCAAATATATTTTGTTGTAATATATTAATATATGCGTCCCAAACACATTTTATTGATTTTCAAATAAAATGTGTTTGCTCAGATACATATGTATAACATTTAAAAATGTGTGTTCCAAACAAATTATCCTTCGATTTAAACATATCAAATAATTTTTTGTTTATAAAAAATGTATTTTGTTTTCCCTCAAATCACTGTGCTTGATGACTGCATAAATATGTCATTGCAACCCAAGTCGTCATAGCTAAGTTTGAATATTAACTTCATGTGCAAATTTGTATTTGCCTGGAAACTATTTGATCCTTCACTCTATCGCAACTGCTAATGGAAAAAGCGCAATGGCTTTTCTATAAGTCTGTACAGTACACTATGGGTAATTTTCAAGAATTTCTGGTCAAAACCTCTTAACGTTGAGTTATCGATCTCAAATTTTTACACAACGTCAGGAAGGACACATTCAGTAAGAATTGAAACTAGTGGGGCAATTACAACGCCAACCCCATTCACTTCAAAAATGCATTACGATAGTATTTACTTATTTGGCTACAAATTTGGGGAGTACTTACATGTGTGTAGTCCTATTTCTTGGAATATATCTTTTAGAGGGTTAAATGCAATACAGTAGTTAAAAATGCACTTGCAAGAAATACAAAAGTATAAATTTTTTTACAAAAAAAGGCTTTTAGAAAGTTGGTACACATAGAAGGCAATACGTGTAAGAAGAAAAATTGTGAAAAAGAGTGCAGCTGCAAGATGTAAATAATAATAATTTATAATACCATCGTAAGTTTATACTTGAGTTGGTAGTACTGAAATCATACAGGCAATATCCTGAATTTGATAATTCGGCTGCATCTGTTCTCTGAGCAATATCGGACTTTTCGGAAAATTACTTTCCGTTCCATTTTTAATATCAAATCTGAAAGAGAACAGTAATTTTAAATACCAAAAAAAAATTCAACTTTGACAGATGATTTAGAAAATGTCAAACAATTTACGAAAATGCTAAGTATGCATTTTTTACCTCCAAAGTGTCTACTTTCAAACCATATTAATTTTTTTGGATTTGGTCCAACTTGAAAAATTGGGTTTTGGCCAGAAAATCAGGAAAATTGCCAATAGTGCAATAGAGTTAAAAGATACGTCCTTTCATATTAATTCATGAAGGTGTTACTGATGATTCCATTGTTGTCTAACTATGTTGCAGAAGAATATATTTCGCATCTGTTCAACAAAAGGGTAACAACTGAAATTAAAAAGTATCTGCGGCGCTTAAAACTTAATCTTGCCCGCTTTTAGTTATATTTAATAAAATCGAATCGGTTAATATTCCTGAGTCGATCGGTATTCTTTAACGAGGTTCCAGCTTCAGTATTGTTACACGGGGCAAAATCGCCTTTTTTGATATGTTTGAATCGAAAGAAAATATATTTGGAACACAAATTTTTAAATGTTTTATATTTCTGAGTAAATAAATTTTATTTGAAAATCAACAAAATTTACTTGGAACGCATGTATTAATATATTACAACAAAATATATTTGCAAACTAATTTTCTCAAATAAAATATGTATTTATATACCAATAAAATTATTGTTTAGGAATATCTTCAAATATATATAATATAAGAAAGATTTTCAAAATTGTATTCGAATCTTACGACGAATAATATAGGGTCTCCCATCCAGTGGTGGCGGGTATTATGAGAAATATTTTAACATCCTTAGTACATTTTAAGTGTTAGTTTTGAGAATGATCCTATTTATTGTTATTTGATGTAGAAGTATGCTTTGGATGTATGCACTGAAAAAATACTTATTTTTGTGACAATCCGCATTAATTGATGTAGGCGCTAGAATTAAAGATAAAAGACGTAAACTTTACGTACAAAATGGTACTTGTGCAAGAGGCAATAACGCCCACTTTTCTCTGGATTGTAGGTACTTACACTGTACAAAATTTAAAGTCTTTGTATGCACTGGTATTTAAGTTATAAGCTGTTAACTTTTGGTGCAAAATAGTATTTTGTGTGGGAGGTTCAAAAAGGGGCGTGCCAATTACGCCCACTTTTCACTGGCTTCTAGTTACTATAAAAGTATTACAATGTACAAAATCTCAAGTATTTGCATGAAGCGATGTTAAAGCTATACGCAGTTAAAAATTGGTGCAAAATGGTCCATTTATATGGGAGGTACCAAAAGGGGCTTGCCAACTTCGCCCATTTTTCTCGTGGTGATAGTGACTAATAGACTAATACTATGTGTATAATTTCATAAGATTCAAATAAGTAGTATAAAAATTATTAAATAATCACTAGTTCACTAAATATTAACTCTTTGTGGAGGAGGTACTAGAAGGAGTAGACGAATATGGCCCATCTTCAAACAAAGCCGGAGATAGAAAAAAATATTACCACATACCAAATTTGAAGTCAATCGGTTACTCCTTTCGAGAGTTATCGTGCGCACCAGCCGGCAGGCCATTGATTATTTAACTTAAAATAACCCAAAACGGATATCCGCAGAACATACATAGGGTCTTAGGTCACTCCTTCAATGTGTTACACTTTTGGCCTGTAGTGTCCCAAAAGTAAATTTATGTAATCAATTTATACATGAATTACAAAATTTATATATCAGAGTTATTCAATATTACGAGAGTGGTGTAGGGTATTATATAGTCGGCCCCGCCCGACTTTAGCCTTTCCTTACTGGTTTATCATATCTCGGTAACGACTTGTTAAATCGACTCAGCTAGTGATTCTGAGTCGATCGGTATACTTTAAGGTTGGTCTAGCTGTGTTATTTTAAGGTGTTACAAACATCTGCCGTGAAACAAACTTATAATACCCTGTACCACAGTGTGGTGTAGGGTATAATAAATAACATTTAAAACAAAAAGAAAAGGTAAATAAATAAGAGGAAATATGAATAACAGTAAATTAAAAACCAGTAAGGAAAGGCTAAAGTCGGGCGGGGCCGACTATATAATACCCTACACCACTCTCGTAATATTGAATAACTCTGATATATAAATTTTGTAATTCATGTATAAATTGTTTACATAAATTTACTTTTGGGACATTTTATACTTAAATAATACCCTGTACCACAGTGTGATGTAGGGTATAAAAACGATTGGATCTAAAGAGCCAAATCGGATGAAACATATATATGGGAGCTATAGCTAAATCTTTACCGATTTTCTTCAAATTCGGCAATGTTGGTTCATGAATCACGAAACTCTACCATTCTAAATTTCAAAACGATTGGATGTAAAATATAGCTTCTATAGAACTAAAGGGCCAAATCCGACGAAACACATATATGGGAGCTATAGCTAAATCTTAACCGATTTTCTTCAAATTCGGTAGTGTTGGTTCATGGATCAAGAAACTCTACCATTCTAAATTTCAAAATGATTGGATCTAAAATACAGCTTCTACACAACTAAAGGGCCAAATCGGACGAAACATATATATGGGAGCTATAGCTAAATCTTAACCGATTTTCTTCAAATTCGGCAGTGTTGGTTCATGGATCAAGAAACTCTACCATTCTAAATTTCAAAATGATTGGATCTAAAATACAGCTTCTACAGGACTAAAGGGCCAAATCGGACGAAACATGTATATGGGAGCTATAGCTTAATCTTAACCGATTTTCTTCAAATTCGGTAGTGATGGTTCATGGATCAATAAACTCTATCATTCTAAATTTCAAAACGATTGGATGTAAAATACAGCTTCTATAGAATTAAAGGGTCAAATCGGACGAAACATATATATGGGAGCTATAGCTAAATCTTAACCGATCTTCTTCAAATTCGGCTATGTTGGTTCATGGATCAAGAAACTCTACCATTCTAAATTTCAAAACGATTGGATGTAAAATACAGCTTTTATAGGACTAAATGGCCAAATCGGACGAAACATATATATGGGAGCTATAGCTAAATCTTAACCGATTTTTTTCAAATTTGGTAGTTTTGGTTCATGGATAAAGAAACTCTACCATTCTAAATTTCAAAATGATTGGATGTAAAATACAGCTTCTACAGGACTAAAGAGCAAAATCGGACGAAACATATATATGGGAGCTATAGCTAAATCTTAACCGATTTTCTTCAACTTCGGCAATGTTGGTTCATGGATCAAGAAACTCTACCATTCTAAATTTCGAAACGATCGGATGTAAAATACAGCTTCTATGGGACTAAAGGGCCAAATCGGACGAAACATATATATGGGAGCTATAGCTAAATCTTAACCGATTTTGTTCAAATTCGGCAATGTTGGTTCATGGATCAAGAAACTCTACCATTCTAAATTTCAAAACGACTGGATGTAAAATACAGCTTCTATAGGACTAAAGGGCCAAATCGGACGAAAGATATATATGGGAGCTATATCTAAATCTGAACCGATTTCAACCAAATTCAATAGCGATCTTAACAGCCGCGAAATACTCTAAACTGCAAAATTTCAGAACGATCGGAGTGAAATTGCGACCTGTAGTCGACGAACAACTTTACATGGACAGACGGACGGACGGACGGACGGACGGACATCGTTAAATCGACTCAGCTAGTGATTCTGAGTCGATCGGTATACTTTAAGGTGGGTCTAGCTGTGTTATTTTAAGGTGTTACAAACATCTGCCGCGAAACAAACTTATAATACCCTGTACCACAGTGTGGTGTAGGGTATAAAGAAACAAACAAAATTTTACTGAAGCAGAAATTAGAAAGGGGACAGGTAGGGTCAGGAACTAAATTAAAGTAAATAGATGGTAAAGATGGAACAGAATGTAGCAATAACAAAGCGAAAACAGGAACAGAGCGGAACAGAATACAGCAGGATCAAGGGGTAGCAATACCAGAGCACAGCTGGAACAAAGTGTTTCAGGATCGGATCGTTGAAGAATCAAAGTAAGGCAGGAATAGAACGAGTCAAGAATAGAGAACAGAAGGAACAGAGTGTTTCAGGAAAAGAGTATAAGAGGAAGTGATCGCAACAAGAACTGGGAGTTAGAGGAATAGTGTATTGCAGAATTTAACGTATTAGGAACAGAGGATAACAGGACAGGAGCACTGCAGGGACAGAGAGTTTCAGGAAACAGATCATCGCAGGAACATAGCATTACAGGAACGTGGTTTAGTAGAAACCGAACATGGCAGGTACAGAAAGTAGCAGGAGCACAACAGGACCAGAGCGTTACAGAAACGGATATGACAGGAACATAATATAGCAGGGACGAAGCATAGCAGGAACCGAACATTTCAGGAAACAGAAAGTAGCAGGAACAGAGCATAGCAGGAACCGAACATTTCAGGAAACAGAAAGTAGCAGGAACAGAGCATTGCAAGGACATAACGTAGCAGGAGGACAGCAGAACCAGAGCATTGCAAGAATTGACAGGAAAATAACAAAGCAGGAACCGAAACATAGCAGGAAACAGAACGTAGCCAGAATAGGACGTAGCAGTAACAAGACGTAGCAGGAATAGGGCGTAGCAGGAAACTGGACTGGCAACCGTCATTTAAAATATCGCGAGATATCAATAAAAACAAAGAAGAATAGTTCAATCGCCTAAATCTGAAAAACTATCAATGAAATATTCCAAAAATTGCATCAGTTTACCAAAAATTGCTGCTTAAATTATTTGAAATTAAAAATTTATTTCACAAAAGACAAAATGTCGAAAATTTGCATGACAAAACATATTAGAATATGTATGCATTTCTACTAAGATTTTGTGGAAAAACTTTATTATTAAGGACGGCTTTGCATCTTTTTGAATGGTAGCAATAAGATTGTCTGTTATCTTCGTAACTATGGAGTTCCAAGCATCTGTAATGGCCTGAAATAGCTCATATTTATCTCCACCTACACATTCTCGATTAATCTCTTTGTTGACAATTTTCCAAAGAATTTCAATGGGATTCTCGTCACAATTTTTATTCGACATGCTGCCCGAAAATGTCCGATATTTGCAAGAAAAACAAGAATTTTAGAGGTTATGTCATATCGCTCGAGTTCACTTGCGGTTTAAGATAAAGCCGAAATATTTTAAGCATATTCAGTAAATAGAACAAAAATTCATTGGAGATGCGGACAACCGCAATTTTTTTTTCTGACCCTCCCTACTGTACATAACATATTGACCGCAAATTTTAAGATGACAAAGATGGGTGCCGCGTTTGCTCCCAATAAAAGAAAACCAGTAAGGAAAGGCAGAAAGTCGGGCGGGGCCTACTATATAATACCCTACACCTCCCTAACAATGCGATAAGTGTCATTGCCATAATAATTTGGAATAATTGGTAAATAATTAGGAACATATTATCTAATTCCGAACCGATAATCGCTAAATTAAGCAATATTCATTCCTAAATTGAGAAATATCTTTCTGGAAAATTTTAATGATTGGAAGTAAAGTACAATTTCTATGGCGCTTTAATACCAAATCAGGAGGAACATACATATGGAGGTTATAAATAAATCTGAACCGATTTTCCCTGAATAGTCATTCATGTAAAAAGACCTCTTTCTGTCCAATTTCGTCCTGATCGGATATAAAATACAGTCTCTACAGCGCTTACATGTCAAATCGGGGGTAACACTGATTGTATATAAAATACAGGAACTGTCAAATCGGGGGTAACATATATATGGGGGCTATATCTAAATCAGAACCGATTTGCTCCGAATATGGCAGAATTCCTTCATGTAGAAAGAAGCCTCCATTTGCCGAATTTCGCACTGATCGGATATAAAATAACATTTTACAGCGCTTACATGTCAAATCGGGTTTAACGTACATATGGGGGCTATATCTAAATCTGAACCGATTTCTTCCAAATTTAAAAATGTTCATTCATATAATAGGAAACCTCTTTCGATTTTCTCCGAATTTAGCAATATTCCTTCATGTAATAATAAACCTCTTTCTGCCGAATTCCATACTGATCGGATATAAAATAAAGTTTTTACAGCGCTTACATGTCAAATCGGGGCTAACATATATATGGGGCTATATCTAAATCTGAACCGATTTTAACCAAATTCAATAGGGATCGTCCTTGGGCAAAAAAAGATATGTGTAAAGTTTCGTCGAGATCGGACCATAATTGTACTTTGATTACAAGAATACATGCACAGACAGACAGACGGACACACAGACGGACATAGCTAAATCAACTCAGAAAGTGATTCTAAGTCGATCGGTATAATAAACGATAGGTCTATTTCTTCTCCGTTTGGGTGTTACAAACAAATGCACAAAGTTATAATACCCTGTACCACAGTGTGGTGTAGGGTATAAACAGCATCGACAAGATGTTTCAATTGGGTGTTTGGCCATGTTTCAGCGCAAAAAGCCGTGTTTTTTCGTCGATGCGTATTCATGGATGAGGCGTGGGTCCACCACTTCACACATGAGACAAACGAACAATCAAAGCCGTGCGCTAGAATAGAAGAAATAAGGCGAGAACAGTTTCATCTGTAAGAAAGATCATGACGTCTGTTTTTTGGGACTCCCATGAGATAATTTTCATTGATTATCTTCAAAAACAATCAACGGCGAGTATTATGCTAACTTATTGCAACGTTTAAGTGATGAAAATAAGAAATTTGGCGAACATAAATTGTTGCGCCAGATTTATCTCCATCGGATTATTTCCTATTTCCAAACATGAAAAAATTGCGGTGGAAAATGATTTGTCAACCATAAAGAAGTAGAGTCTGCGCATGATGGCTATTTAAGGGAGCTAGACACTTCTTCTTATGAACAGGGCGTCGAAGCTATTAAATATCGCTGTGAAAAGAGTATCGAGGTAAAAGCTGATAATGTTGAGAAATACTGAATGATAAATAAAACATATTTCCCAAATTTGTTGTGTTTTCTTTGCTAGATCGACAAATTTTGGAACCGCCCTTAGATACAAATTACTAAAACCCATAATACATTTCTTACAAAGTTTACTCTACTTATTTTTAAGTTTGTTGCATAGTGTAATACCTACTTAGCATTATTGTTTGGTTCAGATGAAGACGAAGAAAATTAGTTGACCTAAATTAGAAACAATATTCCAATTTACCTAGTTTTTTTTTCCAACAGTAAAAACTAGTTTATTATCGACTTATATAAGCCATTAATATTCCTGAGTCGGTTAATATTCCTGAGTCGATCGGTATTCTTAAACGAGGTTCCAGCTTCAGTATTGTTACACGGGGCAAAATCGCCTTTTTTGATATGTTTGAATCGAAAGAAAATATATTTGGAACACAAATTTTTAAATGTTTTATATTTCTGAGTAAATAAATTTTATTTGAAAATCAACAAAATTTACTTGGAACGCATGTATTAATATATTACAACAAAATATATTTGCAAACTAATTTTCTCAAATAAAATATGTATTTATATACCAATAAAATTATTGTTTAGGAATATCTTCAAATATATATAATATAAGAAAGATTTTCAAAATTGTATTCGAATCTTACGACGAATAATATAGGGTCTCCCATCCAGTGGTGGCGGGTATTATGAGAAATATTTTAACATCCTTAGTACATTTTAAGTGTTAGTTTTGAGAATGATCCTATTTATTGTTATTTGATGTAGAAGTATGCTTTGGATGTATGCACTGAAAAAATACTTATTTTTGTGACAATCCGCATTAATTGATGTAGGCGCTAGAATTAAAGATAAAAGACGTAAACTTTACGTACAAAATGGTACTTGTGCAAGAGGCAATAACGCCCACTTTTCTCTGGATTGTAGGTACTTACACTGTACAAAATTTAAAGTCTTTGTATGCACTGGTATTAAAGTTATAAGCTGTTAACTTTTGGTGCAAAATAGTATTTTGTGTGGGAGGTTCAAAAAGGGGCGTGCCAATTACGCCCACTTTTCACTGGCTTCTAGTTACTATAAAAGTATTACAATGTACAAAATCTCAAGTATTTGCATGAAGCGATGTTAAAGCTATACGCAGTTAAAAATTGGTGCAAAATGGTCCATTTATATGGGAGGTACCAAAAGGGGCTTGCCAACTTCGCCCATTTTTCTCGTGGTGATAGTGACTAATAGACTAACACTATGTGTATAATTTCATAAGATTCAAATAAGTAGTATAAAAATTATTAAATAATCACTAGTTCACTAAATATTAACTCTTTGTGGAGGAGGTACTAGAAGGAGTAGACGAATATGGCCCATCTTCAAACAAAGCCGGAGATAGAAAAAAATATTACCACATACCAAATTTGAAGTCAATCGGTTACTCCTTTCGAGAGTTATCGTGCGCACCAGCCGGCAGGCCATTGATTATTTAACTTAAAATAACCCAAAACGGATATCCGCAGAACATACATAGGGTCTTAGGTCACTCCTTCAATGTGTTACACTTTTGGCCTGTAGTGTCCCAAAAGTAAATTTATGTAATCAATTTATACATGAATTACAAAATTTATATATCAGAGTTATTCAATATTACGAGAGTGGTGTAGGGTATTATATAGTCGGCCCCGCCCGACTTTAGCCTTTCCTTACTGGTTTATCATATCTCGGTAACGACTTGTTAAATCGACTCAGCTAGTGATTCTGAGTCGATCGGTATACTTTAAGGTTGGTCTAGCTGTGTTATTTTAAGGTGTTACAAACATCTGCCGTGAAACAAACTTATAATACCCTGTACCACAGTGTGGTGTAGGGTATAATAAATAACATTTAAAACAAAAAGAAAAGGTAAATAAATAAGAGGAAATATGAATAACAGTAAATTAAAAACCAGTAAGGAAAGGCTAAAGTCGGGCGGGGCCGACTATATAATACCCTACACCACTCTCGTAATATTGAATAACTCTGATATATAAATTTTGTAATTCATGTATAAATTGTTTACATAAATTTACTTTTGGGACATTTTATACTTAAATAATACCCTGTACCACAGTGTGATGTAGGGTATAAAAACGATTGGATCTAAAGAGCCAAATCGGATGAAACATATATATGGGAGCTATAGCTAAATCTTTACCGATTTTCTTCAAATTCGGCAATGTTGGTTCATGAATCACGAAACTCTACCATTCTAAATTTCAAAACGATTGGATGTAAAATATAGCTTCTATAGAACTAAAGGGCCAAATCCGACGAAACACATATATGGGAGCTATAGCTAAATCTTAACCGATTTTCTTCAAATTCGGTAGTGTTGGTTCATGGATCAAGAAACTCTACCATTCTAAATTTCAAAATGATTGGATCTAAAATACAGCTTCTACACAACTAAAGGGCCAAATCGGACGAAACATATATATGGGAGCTATAGCTAAATCTTAACCGATTTTCTTCAAATTCGGCAGTGTTGGTTCATGGATCAAGAAACTCTACCATTCTAAATTTCAAAATGATTGGATCTAAAATACAGCTTCTACAGGACTAAAGGGCCAAATCGGACGAAACATGTATATGGGAGCTATAGCTTAATCTTAACCGATTTTCTTCAAATTCGGTAGTGATGGTTCATGGATCAATAAACTCTATCATTCTAAATTTCAAAACGATTGGATGTAAAATACAGCTTCTATAGAATTAAAGGGTCAAATCGGACGAAACATATATATGGGAGCTATAGCTAAATCTTAACCGATCTTCTTCAAATTCGGCTATGTTGGTTCATGGATCAAGAAACTCTACCATTCTAAATTTCAAAACGATTGGATGTAAAATACAGCTTTTATAGGACTAAATGGCCAAATCGGACGAAACATATATATGGGAGCTATAGCTAAATCTTAACCGATTTTTTTCAAATTTGGTAGTTTTGGTTCATGGATAAAGAAACTCTACCATTCTAAATTTCAAAATGATTGGATGTAAAATACAGCTTCTACAGGACTAAAGAGCAAAATCGGACGAAACATATATATGGGAGCTATAGCTAAATCTTAACCGATTTTCTTCAACTTCGGCAATGTTGGTTCATGGATCAAGAAACTCTACCATTCTAAATTTCGAAACGATCGGATGTAAAATACAGCTTCTATGGGACTAAAGGGCCAAATCGGACGAAACATATATATGGGAGCTATAGCTAAATCTTAACCGATTTTGTTCAAATTCGGCAATGTTGGTTCATGGATCAAGAAACTCTACCATTCTAAATTTCAAAACGACTGGATGTAAAATACAGCTTCTATAGGACTAAAGGGCCAAATCGGACGAAAGATATATATGGGAGCTATATCTAAATCTGAACCGATTTCAACCAAATTCAATAGCGATCTTAACAGCCGCGAAATACTCTAAACTGCAAAATTTCAGAACGATCGGAGTGAAATTGCGACCTGTAGTCGACGAACAACTTTACATGGACAGACGGACGGACGGACGGACGGACGGACGGACATCGTTAAATCGACTCAGCTAGTGATTCTGAGTCGATCGGTATACTTTAAGGTGGGTCTAGCTGTGTTATTTTAAGGTGTTACAAACATCTGCCGTGAAACAAATTTATAATACCCTGTACCACAGTGTGGTGTAGGGTATAAAGAAACAAACAAAATTTTACTGAAGCAGAAATTAGAAAGGGGACAGGTAGGGTCAGGAACTAAATTAAAGTAAATAGATGGTAAAGATGGAACAGAATGTAGCAATAACAAAGCGAAAACAGGAACAGAGCGGAACAGAATACAGCAGGATCAAGGGGTAGCAATACCAGAGCACAGCTGGAACAAAGTGTTTCAGGATCGGATCGTTGAAGAATCAAAGTAAGGCAGGAATAGAACGAGTCAAGAATAGAGAACAGAAGGAACAGAGTGTTTCAGGAAAAGAGTATAAGAGGAAGTGATCGCAACAAGAACTGGGAGTTAGAGGAATAGTGTATTGCAGAATTTAACGTATTAGGAACAGAGGATAACAGGACAGGAGCACTGCAGGGACAGAGAGTTTCAGGAAACAGATCATCGCAGGAACATAGCATTACAGGAACGTGGTTTAGTAGAAACCGAACATGGCAGGTACAGAAAGTAGCAGGAGCACAACAGGACCAGAGCGTTACAGAAACGGATATGACAGGAACATAATATAGCAGGGACGAAGCATAGCAGGAACCGAACATTTCAGGAAACAGAAAGTAGCAGGAACAGAGCATAGCAGGAACCGAACATTTCAGGAAACAGAAAGTAGCAGGAACAGAGCATTGCAAGGACATAACGTAGCAGGAGGACAGCAGAACCAGAGCATTGCAAGAATTGACAGGAAAATAACAAAGCAGGAACCGAAACATAGCAGGAAACAGAACGTAGCCGGAATAGGACGTAGCAGTAACAAGACGTAGCAGGAATAGGGCGTAGCAGGAAACTGGACTGGCAACCGTCATTTAAAATATCGCGAGATATCAATAAAAACAAAGAAGAATAGTTCAATCGCCTAAATCTGAAAAACTATCAATGAAATATTCCAAAAATTGCATCAGTTTACCAAAAATTGCTGCTTAAATTATTTGAAATTAAAAATTTATTTCACAAAAGACAAAATGTCGAAAATTTGCATGACAAAACATATTAGAATATGTATGCATTTCTACTAAGATTTTGTGGAAAAACTTTATTATTAAGGACGGCTTTGCATCTTTTTGAATGGTAGCAATAAGATTGTCTGTTATCTTCGTAACTATGGAGTTCCAAGCATCTGTAATGGCCTGAAATAGCTCATATTTATCTCCACCTACACATTCTCGATTAATCTCTTTGTTGACAATTTTCCAAAGAATTTCAATGGGATTCTCGTCACAATTTTTATTCGACATGCTGCCCGAAAATGTCCGATATTTGCAAGAAAAACAAGAATTTTAGAGGTTATGTCATATCGCTCGAGTTCACTTGCGGTTTAAGATAAAGCCGAAATATTTTAAGCATATTCAGTAAATAGAACAAAAATTCATTGGAGATGCGGACAACCGCAATTTTTTTTTCTGACCCTCCCTACTGTACATAACATATTGACCGCAAATTTTAAGATGACAAAGATGGGTGCCGCGTTTGCTCCCAATAAAAGAAAACCAGTAAGGAAAGGCAGAAAGTCGGACGGGGCCTACTATATAATACCCTACACCTCCCTAACAATGCGATAAGTGTCATTGCCATAATAATTTGGAATAATTGGTAAATAATTAGGAACATATTATCTAATTCCGAACCGATAATCGCTAAATTAAGCAATATTCATTCCTAAATTGAGAAATATCTTTCTGGAAAATTTTAATGATTGGAAGTAAAGTACAATTTCTATGGCGCTTTAATACCAAATCAGGAGGAACATACATATGGAGGTTATAAATAAATCTGAACCGATTTTCCCTGAATAGTCATTCATGTAAAAAGACCTCTTTCTGTCCAATTTCGTCCTGATCGGATATAAAATACAGTCTCTACAGCGCTTACATGTCAAATCGGGGGTAACACTGATTGTATATAAAATACAGGAACTGTCAAATCGGGGGTAACATATATATGGGGGCTATATCTAAATCAGAACCGATTTGCTCCGAATATGGCAGAATTCCTTCATGTAGAAGGAATTCTGAATATAAAATAACATTTTACAGCGCTTACATGTCAAATCGGGTTTAACGTACATATGGGGGCTATATCTAAATCTGAACCGATTTCTTCCAAATTTAAAAATGTTCATTCATATAATAGGAAACCTCTTTCGATTTTCTCCGAATTTAGCAATATTCCTTCATGTAATAATAAACCTCTTTCTGCCGAATTCCATACTGATCGGATATAAAATAAAGTTTTTACAGCGCTTACATGTCAAATCGGGGCTAACATATATATGGGGCTATATCTAAATCTGAACCGATTTTAACCAAATTCAATAGGGATCGTCCTTGGGCAAAAAAAGATATGTGTAAAGTTTCGTCGAGATCGGACCATAATTGTACTTTGATTACAAGAATACATGCACAGACAGACAGACGGACACACAGACGGACATAGCTAAATCAACTCAGAAAGTGATTCTAAGTCGATCGGTATAATAAACGATAGGTCTATTTCTTCTCCGTTTGGGTGTTACAAACAAATGCACAAAGTTATAATACCCTGTACCACAGTGTGGTGTAGGGTATAAACAGCATCGACAAGATGTTTCAATTGGGTGTTTGGCCATGTTTCAGCGCAAAAAGCCGTGTTTTTTCGTCGATGCGTATTCATGGATGAGGCGTGGGTCCACCACTTCACACATGAGACAAACGAACAATCAAAGCCGTGCGCTAGAATAGAAGAAATAAGGCGAGAACAGTTTCATCTGTAAGAAAGATCATGACGTCTGTTTTTTGGGACTCCCATGAGATAATTTTCATTGATTATCTTCAAAAACAATCAACGGCGAGTATTATGCTAACTTATTGCAACGTTTAAGTGATGAAAATAAGAAATTTGGCGAACATAAATTGTTGCGCCAGATTTATCTCCATCGGATTATTTCCTATTTCCAAACATGAAAAAATTGCGGTGGAAAATGATTTGTCAACCATAAAGAAGTAGAGTCTGCGCATGATGGCTATTTAAGGGAGCTAGACACTTCTTCTTATGAACAGGGCGTCGAAGCTATTAAATATCGCTGTGAAAAGAGTATCGAGGTAAAAGCTGATAATGTTGAGAAATACTGAATGATAAATAAAACATATTTCCCAAATTTGTTGTGTTTTCTTTGCTAGATCGACAAATTTTGGAACCGCCCTTAGATACAAATTACTAAAACCCATAATACATTTCTTACAAAGTTTACTCTACTTATTTTTAAGTTTGTTGCATAGTGTAATACCTACTTAGCATTATTGTTTGGTTCAGATGAAGACGAAGAAAATTAGTTGACCTAAATTAGAAACAATATTCCAATTTACCTAGTTTTTTTTTCCAACAGTAAAAACTAGTTTATTATCGACTTATATAAGCCATTAATATTCCTGAGTCGGTTAATATTCCTGAGTCGATCGGTATTCTTAAACGAGGTTCCAGCTTCAGTATTGTTACACGGGGCAAAATCGCCTTTTTTGATATGTTTGAATCGAAAGAAAATATATTTGGAACACAAATTTTTAAATGTTTTATATTTCTGAGTAAATAAATTTTATTTGAAAATCAACAAAATTTACTTGGAACGCATGTATTAATATATTACAACAAAATATATTTGCAAACTAATTTTCTCAAATAATATTTATATTTTTTTTTATATACCAATAAAATTATTGTTTAGGAATATCTTCAAATATATATAATATAAGAAAGATTTTCAAAATTGTATTCGAATCTTACGACGAATAATATAGGGTCTCCCATCCAGTGGTGGCGGGTATTATGAGAAATATTTTAACATCCTTAGTACATTTTAAGTGTTAGTTTTGAGAATGATCCTATTTATTGTTATTTGATGTAGAAGTATGCTTTGGATGTATGCACTGAAAAAATACTTATTTTTGTGACAATCCGCATTAATTGATGTAGGCGCTAGAATTAAAGATAAAAGACGTAAACTTTACGTACAAAATGGTACTTGTGCAAGAGGCAATAACGCCCACTTTTCTCTGGATTGTAGGTACTTACACTGTACAAAATTTAAAGTCTTTGTATGCACTGGTATTAAAGTTATAAGCTGTTAACTTTTGGTGCAAAATAGTATTTTGTGTGGGAGGTTCAAAAAGGGGCGTGCCAATTACGCCCACTTTTCACTGGCTTCTAGTTACTATAAAAGTATTACAATGTACAAAATCTCAAGTATTTGCATGAAGCGATGTTAAAGCTATACGCAGTTAAAAATTGGTGCAAAATGGTCCATTTATATGGGAGGTACCAAAAGGGGCTTGCCAACTTCGCCCATTTTTCTCGTGGTGATAGTGACTAATAGACTAACACTATGTGTATAATTTCATAAGATTCAAATAAGTAGTATAAAAATTATTAAATAATCACTAGTTCACTAAATATTAACTCTTTGTGGAGGAGGTACTAGAAGGAGTAGACGAATATGGCCCATCTTCAAACAAAGCCGGAGATAGAAAAAAATATTACCACATACCAAATTTGAAGTCAATCGGTTACTCCTTTCGAGAGTTATCGTGTGCACCAGCCGGCAGGCCATTGATTATTTAACTTAAAATAACCCAAAACGGATATCCGCAGAACATACATAGGGTCTTAGGTCACTCCTTCAATGTGTTACACTTTGGGCCTGTAGCAAATGATATATACCCTCGTATCACTAAAGTGAGGGTTTAATTTAATAGCTCATAATATTAGTACAAAGGTTAGGTTAGGTTAGGTTGAAGAGAGGAGACGTTTAAACGTCTCATGTCCATGGACATACACTTAAGCCAGTGGTTCGGCCTGTTGTGCGCTCCTTATTTATGATCTTTTTATACCTCACGAGTTACAGAAAATCGGTACTAGACACGAATTTTATCAGTATCTTCCTGTCATATTCTCTGAGATGAGTCAAGTCTGGTAATATGTCGGACCCGAAATGTTGGGATCTTGCATGTGTGCAAGCAGGGCAGTGACACAGAAAATGTTCCATCGTTTCGATGTTTTCTCTGCATGCCCTGCATTCGTCGTTTCCTGCTAGTCCTATGCGATGAAGATGTGCTTGTAAGCTTGAGTGTCCCGTTAGAACACTCATCATCTTACTAATATCGATCTTGTTTACTTTCAGAAGACTTCTTGTTTTCTTTTCATTTGGGTCACCCCACAGTATCTTTGCAGTTGCTCCTACTGTTGCGCTATTCCACACAGTTTTATGAGCCATCACTGCCCAGTGCTTCAACTCATTTTTCGTTGCTTCGAAAGGTTTCCAATTTTCCAAGTTTATTACTCGAAGTTCTCTGCCCTTTGAAGCCAAGTTGTTTACCCGTTCATTTCCAATCACTCCGTTGTGTCCTGGTACCCAGTAAAGACGCAATTGACCATGGGCGTAGTATGAGTAATCATTTATCGTTCTTTTACAGTCCAAGACAGTTCTGGATTTGACCCTTTCCGATGTTATTGCTTTAATCGCCATTTGGCTATCTGTGAAGATGTTGGCATATTAGTACAAATAGCAGTGCATATTTACATGGCTCACAATGTGAGGGTGTACCTTAGTCGGTTTACCCGACTGAAATTTCATGCTTGTTCATTTCTGCAGACTATATTTTATTTGAAAAGACTTTTTTGAATTTGAGTTGATTTCGAGTTGTACATTGAGTTATATTAGAAACCAGCTGGACCCGGTCCACTTCGTTGCCCCAGATTTCCGATGTCGACCATATTTTTACAAATCACATATACTGTAACTTTGTGTACATATACACAAAATAACATCACTTTCGCTAGCAAATTGTTCAAGGTATCTCCATTTCAAATCTTAGCTCATATGGGCTGAGTCACAACCGTTGGTCCAATCCCGCCCATTTTTAGACCACTTACGTAGACTTTTACATTTACATTTTTAGACCATCAAATATGTATATAGACAAAATTACTGCACTCTCGCTAACAAATTGTGTAAGATATCTCAATTTCAAAATTTGGCTTATTAAGATGATCTAAGTAGAGATACTTTTTTCAATAGCCTTTTTTGACAAATCACGTGTGAGTCGTGTCATGCTGTCATATTATTTTTGTTAAGTATTGTTTGACATTTCATCATGGAAAGACTTAAGGCCCAACTACAATATGCATAAGCTAGCTTAAGCAACTGGGCGAATGCATGAAATCGTATGTGCCAAACTATAATGTACTTAAGTGAACTTTTCGTTAAGTTCTCTCAGTTCCCATTTGCTTAAGCAGGGTGCGAAACTTAACGCACATTCCGTACGGAATTGCTTATGCATATTATAGTTGGGCCTTTAAGGCCCAACTATAATATGTATAAGCTAGCTTAAGCAAGAGTGCGAATACCTGAAATCGTATATGCCAAACTATAATGTACTTAAGTGAACTTTTCGTTAAGTTCTCTCAGTTCCCATTTGCTTAAGCAGGGTGCGAAACTTAACGCACATTCCGTAATTGCTTATGCATATTATAGTTGGGCCTTTACGCTTGAACAACGTTTACAAATTATTCAGTTTTATTATCAAAAATAATCGTTCGCCAATTGCGCTAAGTCCATTTTTATTTAAATCCAAAAAAAACACTTTCCAGTCGACACACGACCTTGACGCCCATGAGCAATATTTTAGCACTCGTCTAGAGCTATCTTTTTGCATATGAACGATTCCGAATCCGACGTACCGTAATCATCGGTCCATATTTCTTCAAAAATGATGCCGGGGAGAACGTAACCGTCAATGGCAACCGTTATCCTGCCATGATAACCGACTATTTGATGCCTGAAATTAAAGCTCGTGATCTCGGCGACATTTGGTTTCAACAAGACATCGCATCAATCAATGGATTTACTGAGAGAACACTTCGGTGAGCAGATAATTTCGCGTTTTGTGCTGGTCGATTGGCCACCAAGATCGTGTGATATCACACCGATAGACATTTTCCTGTGGGGATATGTAAAGTCTAAAGTTAATGCTGACAAACCCGTTTCGATTCAGGCCTTGGAGCAAAACATCACGCGTGTCATGCGCCATGTTTTGCTCCAATCGACCATCTGAGACGTAGCCGCGGCCAACATTTTGTAGACATAATAATAATATTGTTCCGATTCCGCCCAGCTAAAAAATTGTCTCAATATCAAAATGGGCTGGTCTACGCTGGGGATGCCGATTGGGAAATCCCGACCCGTAAATCCCGGGATTTCCCGATCCCTAAAAATACCGAATCCCGCGATTTTTTAATATCAATCCCGGGAAATCCCGATTTTTAGTAGAGTGGTGCTATGTCTGTATAATTAATAGTTTTAAAATTTATATTTACATGTTCTCACTCGTTCTCAGTTCGGTAGATGCCATTTAAACATATTATTTCTTTGTATAACGTCATCCGGTATACAGAATTTTGTTCGCTAAAGGAAATAATTTGTTTTAAGTCCAATAAATGTACATAACTTTTGAAACGCTATGGTCAAATCGTGCCAACATTTAATAGCTAATAACTTTAATACCAGTACACATACGAGGGTTGCTATATATATCTCTGGCCTAGGCAACACTAAGTGTGGCTAAATCGACTCAAAAAGTGATACTATGTCGATCGATATAATAAACAAACAAATGCACAAAGTCATAATACCCTGTACCATAGTGTGGTGTAGGGTATAAAAAAATTAGAGTGGAAACAAAGATTTGTTTAGGACAACATCTTCCCAAATACGAGTACATCTGTGGTCCCCAGGAATAACAAGTCAAACTTCATGCTTTCGAGAAAAATTACTTTTAATTTTTCTGTAATTGGTCTTCATTACGACTTAGATCAATATGTTTCAATTAATATCTTTTTAGAAGACGTTGTTACAGTAGTGGCGATTTAATGTATACTTATATATAAAGTGTTTCTTACGTGATGCATTAGTTAATCTGGTGTCAAACAAGTTTCCAGAAAAAGCTCGATTTTCAAATGTTCACCATATTTGGATGAAATGGGTGTTCTCCGAATCAGGGGACGTATAGACGCAGCAGCGGGCGTAAATGTAGATACAAAGCGTCCAATAATATTGCCACGAAATCGTGCCGTTTCAAAGCTTGTAGTCGATTTCTATCATAGACGATTTCACCATCATCACAGTGAAATTGTGGTTAACGAAGTACGGCAAAGATTTTGGATACCTGGCTTGCGAGCACTTGTGCGCTCTGTATCAAAAGTTTGTCAGTTCTCTCCTTGCCCACCTGAAATGGGTGATTTACGACGAGAAAGATTAGCTGCATTTACAAGACCATTCACATATACAGGTGTTGATTACTTCGGGCCGTTTGAGATAGTAGTTGGGCGTCGACGAGAAAAAAGATGGGGCGTACTCTTCACCTGCTTAACAATCAGAGCCGTACATAAAGAAATCTCATCATCGTTATCTACAGATTCGTTCATATTGGTGCTAAAGCAATTTGTAAGTGGACGAGGAATTCGGAAAAGAATTTTATCAGATAATGGCACCAATTTTGGCGGAGCAAGCCGTCTTCTCTCAGCTGAAATATAACAGTTATCTGGAGATGAATTAAAACACAATTTTCCCGAAATAGAATGGCTGTTTATACCTCCAGCCTCTCCTCATATGGAAGGAGTATGGGAGAGAATGGTTCGTTCGGTGAAGTCTGTTTTGATGGAAATACTCCCGGAAACCGGTTTGCGTGAGGAAACCTTGAGAGCAGCAATTGCAGACGTTGAGAATATAATTAACACGAGGCCGCTTACTTACGTTCCATTAGAGTCGACGGATGCCGAAGCGATTACTCCGAACCACTTTCTGATTGGATGTTCTAGTGACAAACGCGACACGGGGAGCGAGGAAACTAGTGGAACAAGTTTGCTAAAAAATTTCAAGATTGGGGGTCAATTGGCAGATCAGTTTTGGAAACGTTGGTTGAGAGAATATTTGCCATGTCTTACTAGACGTTCTAAATGGTTTCCAAAAGGCCTGAATAAAATCGACATCGGTGATGTTGTTATAATAGTGGATGACACAAGCAGGATATGCTCCTGGCCAAAAGGGATAGTTGTAGATGTGCATAGGTCCAAAAATAATGAAGTTCGCAGTGCGGTGGTGGGAACTGTAAAGGGCTTAGTATTGTTAGTAGAATATGATAGCAATATGATTAGACGGCTATCGATTGCGCCCATACATATAATAGTTATTTGTGCCAAATATATCTATATATATAAAGAAGAATGTGTGTTTGTTTGCTTGTTTGTTTGTTGGTTTGTTTGTTTGTTGGTTTGTTGGTTTGTTGGTTTGTTTGTACCGTATAGACGTCTAAACGGCTGGACCGATCTTCTTCAAATTTTCACAGAATGTACACGTTTGGGGCGTGGTGAAAATAGGGTACTTGAATTTTCGATATATCAAGTGGGCGTGGCCCCGCCCACATAAGACAAATTTTAATATTGAGATATCTTGCACAATTTGTTAGCGAGAGTGCTGTAATTTTGTACATATGTATCTGGTGGCAGTCAACGTTATTGGTCCAAAAATGGGTGGGATGGGACCAATGGGCGTGGCACCGCCCATATAAGCTAAATTAAAAAAATGCTATATCTTGCACAATTTGTTTGCGAGAGTGCTGGAATTTTGTGTATATGTATCTGGTGGTAGTCTACGCGACTGGTCGAAAAATAGGCGGAATCGGGCCAAAGGGCGTGGCACCGCCCATATAAGCCAAATTTTTAAATTGATTTATCTTGCACATTTTGTAAGCGAGAGTGCTGTAATTTTGTGCATATGCATCTGGTGGTAGTCTACGTGATTAGTCCAAAAATGGGCTGGATTGGATCAATGGGCGTGGCCCCGCCCATATAAACCAAATTTTGCAATTGGCATATCTTGCACAATTTGTTAGCGAGAGTTCTGTAATGTTGTGCATATGTATGTGGTGGTAGTCTACGTAATTGGTCCAAAAATGGGCGGAAACGGACCAATGGGTGTGGCACCGCCCACATAAGTCAAATTTTGAAATATAGATATTTTTTACAATATATTAGAGAGAGTGTTGTAAGTCTGTGTATATGTATCTGGTGGTAGTCTACGCGATTGGTTAAAAAATGGGTGGGATCGGACCATTGGGCGTGGCCCCGCCCATATAAGTCAAATTTTAAAATTGAGATATCTTGAAAATTTTGTCAGCGAGAGTGCTGTAATTTTGTACATATATATCTGGTGGTAGTCTACGTGATTGTTCCAAAAATAGACGGGATCGGACCAAAGGGCGTGGCCCCGCCCATATAAGCCAAATTTTGAAATTGAGATATCTTGCACAATTTATTAGTGAGAGTGCTGTAATTTTGTGTACATGTATCTGGTAGCAGTCTAAGTATTTGGTCTAAAAATGGGCGGAATCAGACCAATGGGCGTGGCCAACCATATATTCCAAATTTTAGAATTGTGATAACTTGAACAATTTGTAGCGTGAGTACTGAAATTTAGTGCATATGTATCCGGTGGCAGTCTACGTTATTGGTCCAAAAATGGGCGGGATCGGACCAATGGGCGTGGCCCCGCCCATATACATTTGCCAAATTTTAGAATTGTGATATCTTGAGCAATTTGTTAGCGAGAGTGCTGCAATTTAGTGCATATGCATGTATCCGGTGGCAGTCTACGTTATTGGTCCAAAAATGGACGGGATCAGACCAACGGGCGTGGCCCAGCCCATATAAGCCAAATTTTGAAATTGAGATATCTAACACGATTTGTTAGCGAGAGTGCTGAAATTTTGCGTATATGTATCTGGTAGTAGTCTACGTGACTGGTCCAAAAATGAGCGGGATCGGACAAATGGGTGTGGCCCCGGCCATATAAGTCAATATTTTAAATTGATATATTTTGCACAATTTGTTAGCAAGAGTGCTGTAATTTTGTGTTTAATATATCTTGAGCAATTTGTTAGAGAGATCAATGTAATTTTGTGCATACATATTTGGTGTCAGTCTACGTAATTAGTCCAAAAATGAACGGGATCGTAAATCTGGGGCAACGAAGTGGACCGGGCCAGCTAGTATATAAATAAGAATAAGAATAAATAAGAAGCCAAATTTTTAAATTGAGATATCTTGGACTATTTGTTAGCGAGAGTGCTGTAATTTTGTGCATATGTATCTGGTGGTAGTCTACGTGATTGGTCCAAAACTGGGCGGGATCGGACCAATGGGCGTAGCCCCGCCCATATAAGCCAAATTTGAGCTATCTTGCAGAATTTAGTAGTGATAGTACTGTAATTCTGTTTATATGTATCTGGCGGCAGTCTACGTGTGTCCCCGCCATGTTTTGAAATTATATATCTTGAAAAATTTGTTAGCGAGACAGCTGTAATTTTGTGTATATGTATTGGGTGACAGTCTACGTGATTGGTCCAAAAATGGACGGGATCGGAAATCTGAAATCTGGGGAAACGAAGTGGACCGGGTCCAGCTAGTGAGTAACTTACTTATCATATGAACGAATATGGTCATTCCCCTGGGCTTCTAAAAAAATGCCTTACAATTGTGCAACTCTTTCATGAGTTTTTTTTTGCAATGTACTCAAAGTTTCTGCGCCTCATTTACGCATTATATAAATTAAAAAATTTAACAATCTTGGCATGAAATTATTGCTGTAGACCTTGTCGATCTTCCTGGGTAAAAAAATTTGATAAATAATGTATAATATTGACATTAAAAGACATATTTTAATAACAGCTTTTCTATATGAATTTCGTGCTGTCCGGAACATGCCGTCCGGAATTCAACAAAAATCTAAACATCTCAAAAACTTTGCATTTTTTGAGTAAATGGTGAATACATACTTAAGAAGCATTGCCTCTAGAATATGCAAGCGTTAAAGTTAGGTATTATTTATATAAGAAGTTTCGTTGAAATTTTTGAATCACTCAATATACTTCAAGAATCGTGATTTTTTTCGTGCTGTCCGTCACGCCGTCCATTTGTCGATTTTTATGCAAACTAAAAAAGTTTTAAAAATTTCATAAATTCAGTGTTATTAAGCTCAATAGACTTTACAAATTAGCTAATAACAATAATATTCCTAAGATCAATAGCAAGGATATCAAGTTGCCGTCCGCAAACGCAGGAAATGCGCATATGTAAATACATTCTCTTAGCAACAAAATATGAAAAAATTTCGAAGATCTTTTGAGATATATTTTTTTAATTGTCCACTAAACTTGTAATTTGTGTTCAACACAGCACTTTGTTTTTCATTTATTTATTTGCTAACAGTACTTATCATATAAGAATTGTTGCCAGATTAAACACTCACCGAACTCATAATTCTAGTACAATTTATTTCAATAGTCAAATAATATTTAAATATTGAATTCACACCAAGAACAAAAATTCAAAATTTTAGCACTATACAGCGAAAATATGGCATTGCTACGAATAAGAACTACTAGCTTTGCGATACAATAACATAACCAGTAAGGAAAGGTTAAAGTCGGGCGGGGCCGACTATATAATACCCTACACCACCTCGGCAATGTACATTAAGAATTTCTTTTTGAATAGTTGGAATAATTAGTTTCCTTTCTTTTAGGAAAGTACTTAGCTCCCCCGCCACGTCAAGGCTTATTCCAAAGAGGAGTTTAATATAATGTGTGGAATTAGAAATTGAACTAATAATAATATTCAACATATTTGCTTTTACTGTGGTTATTATTAGCCTTAACACAATAAATAGTCCGATTTTTGGTCGTAAACAATATAAGTAATATATGCAGGGTATGTTAGGTAGTTACTACCTTGGAATAATTGGTTTAAGTAATGCTATAAATTTCATTTCCGCTGAAGCCTTTCAGGTCTCTAAAATAGCGCTTATATAAAAAAATTAGGAACATCTTTCTGGAAAATTTTGATCGGAAGTAAAGTACAACTTCTATAGCGCTTTGGTACCAAATCAGGAGGAGGTTATATATAAATCTGAACGGATTTTCCTTGAATACTCATTCATTGAAAAAGAAACTTCTTTCCGTCAAATTTCGTACTGACCGGATATAAAATACAGTCTCTACAGCACTTACATGTCAAATCGGGGGTAACATATATATGGGGGCTATATCTAAATCTGAACCGGTTTTCTCTGAATTTGGAAGTATCCCTTCACATAATAAGAAACCTCTTTGTGTAGATTTTTTTACTGATCGGATATAAAATACACATTGTACAGCGCTTACATGTTAAATCTGTGGTAACATATATATGGGGGCTATATCTAAATCTGAACCGATATCCCTCAAATTTGGCAGTGTTAATTCAAGTAATGAGAAACCTCTTTCTGCCAATTTTTTTACTGATCGGATATAAAATACAGATTGTACAGCGCTTACATGTTAAATCGATGGTAACATATATATGGGGGCTATATCTAAATCTGAACCGATTTCCCTCAAATTTGGCAGTGTTAATTCATGTAATGAGAAACCTCATCTGACAATTTTTTTTACTGATCGGATTTAAAATACAGTTCTAGAGCGCTTACATGTCATATCGGGGTAACATATACATATATGGGGCTATATCTAAATCTGAACCGACTTCCCTCAAATTTGGCAGTGTTAATTCAAGTAATGAGAAACCTCTTTCTGCCAATTTTTTTACTGATCTAATTAAAAATACACTTTTTACAGCGCTTACATGTAAAATCGGGAGTAACATATATATGGGGGCTATATCTAAATCTGAACTGATTTTCTCCGAATTTGACAGTATTCCTTCATGTAATAAGAAACCTCTTTCTGTCAAATTTCACACTGATCGGTTATAAAATAATTTTTTTACGGCGCTTACATGTGAAATCGGGGGTAACGTATATATGGGGGCTATATCTAAATCTGAACCGATTTCTTCCAAATTTAACAGTGTTCATTCATATAATAAGATACCTCTTTCTGCTGAATTTCATACTGATCGGATATAAAATAAAGTTTTTACAGCGCTTACATGTCAAATCGGGGCTAACATATATATGGGGGCTATATCTAAATCTGAACCGATTTTAACCAAATTAAATAGGGATCGTCCTTGTGCCAAAAAAAAGATATGTGTAAAGTTTCGTCAAGATCGGGCCATAATTGCGACCTGTACTTTGATTACAAGAATACATCTACAGACAGACGGACACACGGACAGACGGACGGACATAGCTAAATCGACTCAGAAAGTGATTACAAGTCGATCGGTATAATAAACAATGAATCTATCTCTTCTCCTTTTGGGTGTTACAAACAAATGCACAAAGTCATAATACTAATTTATGGCCACAACCGTGAAACTGTGCGATATATCCCATCCCAAAAATGCAAAAAAAATAATTTTCGTAAAAAAATTCACGAAAAATATTTTTACGATTTTTTTTTCTTAAAAAGATTGCAGAAAAACCTACCGAAAATACTTTGGGCACAATTTTCAAAATACAATTGGTAATAAGTTATATGGATGGAACAAAAGGTCCGTTTGACCAACATTTCAAAATTCAACACCCTCCAATTCGGGCAGTCCTTAACCGATTTGTGTCATAACTACTATCTAATAGTACTAAACTTGGTGCAGTTTCATCACGATTGGAAGACATCGGTTTAAAAACTTGACTCGCTTGACATGAAATTCCTATATATAAATATATTTAATTTCTTGTTGCACACAAAGTTAGTTCTATGCTAATTGCTTTTGAGTGAAAACATTACGAAGAAAACCAACAGTCATTTAAACACCGACGCAGACACATCTGTTTAATTAATGTTTTTCGTAATTTGAATTTAATTCAATTCTCAAGAGTGGCTGATGGCAGCGCCTTGTGTGAGATTATCATTCAGATGGGGTTTGCAGTGAAGGATAGGCATTGTTAAATTTCTCCTAATTTAAATTTTAGGTTCATTGACCTCTCCAGTATTTAATAAGAATTGTTTCCTTTAAAACTAATTAAACCTTTTAGGAGTATGTCCTTTAACTTGTTCATGTATTTATAACCAGTCAACCGATTGGAACACAACAGCTATACAGGAATGGAGTTACTTGGCTCAAAGTGTGCAAAATGTTTAAACGTGTGTATCTTTTGTATTTTTCCTTCCATTCAATATATAAATAAAATAAAAAAAATTACCTATTTTTTGAAAACATAAAATTAAAACCTAACTTCTTCAATAACTGTTCTGCAATCATGCGAAATTGTGTTGCAATCGGTTGATTGGTTATGAAACGGCCATTATTTATTATTATAAATATTTATTATTTTATTTTTTTTTAATTCCTGGTGGTACACTATATATTCCTATTTTGTGTTAAGGAAATTTTTTGTAATTTTTAAGGAAGAAATGCAAGAAACGCCAGTATCCGTTCTAAAATACCAAAATTATAAAAAATATTATTAGTACGGTAAAAATGATCATGTTTGCCGTGCATGATGACAACAATCATGATATAAATTATTTTGTTTAGAATTGATCTAAGTAAATTAACGATAAAACTCGATTTAAATTCTGTCTTTGTATTTTTGGGTGCATTTTGTACGCATTTTTATTATTATTGTCTGCATTTGTGTTAAAATATTAAAACTACGTTTTAACAAGTATTGACAAAGTATAAAACTAACACTCTATACCGTTGGTCCGATTGCGATACGATGTTATTCATCGAAATATATAAAGTAATATAGCTTGAAATATTTCAGACCAATAGTCTTAATAACTTTATAACATACAGAGTAATGTTGATTTAATATTTTAAAAAAAATAATCGTAGAAAAAGAAATATTACCGTAAAATATAGAATTTATTACATTTGGAACAAGTTTTATTTTACTGAAAATCTTCAAAATATTCTTGTAATCCAAAAACTATGTATTAATTAAAGCACAACCTCATGAAAATCCCATATGTAGTAGCCATTTTCATTAGTGATATAAAAATATTATTATCGCTACGAAAAGTTGTTAACAATTATAAACTTTTGAAATTTAATTATTTATTTATTTTAATTATTTAATTATTTTTGTTTCAAAAATATTTGCGTTGCATTGAACTTGTAAGCACACTCTGCAAAATTTTCCAATGATATACATAATACTTCAACAAATTATTACAACATTTTCACACTTGGTTAGCTTTATTATTTCTTATATTTTTTATTATTTATTAATTTTTATAATTGAAATTTATTATTCTTAAAAAAAACAAGGAAATAACGACCAACTAAGACGTTTGGCGGAAAGGCAATACAACATGAAAGAGAAGCGTTAAGCGAAACTTATATACGGTTTTTGTTGATTGCTTCAGACTTAAGAAACGTTTGCGACTAAATTGGGCTAAAATGGCTACGCTGCCAATTGATGAAAATTTATAACAAATGTTCTCCACTTACACTCTGAAATGAGCTTCACTCTCTACAACAACATGAAGTACAAGGTCCTGCCAAGAGCAGATGATAGTTTGTGTTGTTGTTGTATTACATTAACAGTGACATTCACTACTACAAGGATAGAATTCATACGCAACTCATTGAGAATAATTTAAATCCCAAAAAGCTTTTGATAAGTTGTCCATATACAAATATTTTGACTGAGTTAAGAAAAAGCTTTCACATCAAACATGTAAAAAATTGTAAACAAAAAACGTATGGTTTATTGGCGCCATTTTTATTACAGTTCTCTCTCACGAATATTCATGAATTGATGTGCCGGGGCAAGATTAGGCAGAGTTTGAGTGAATGAGAGAGCGAAAGCCTTTAATTTTATTGTCCTGAGGCAGTAAAGCTAAAGTCCAAGAACAGCTTTGCAATCATTACCTGTTGCTCTTAATTTGTTTACCTACTTGCTCTGCGCAATTTGGAAAAGCTTGTGATTTATATATAGAAATAAGCTCCCTACAACCGAAAGCTCAAAAATTATCTAATTTTGGGCTAGAACTTTTATAGTTATCTGCATATTGAAGCTCATAGAATGTATCTAGTTTTTTTCTGATTTGGTTATGTCTGCATTATTATAGAAATTATCTTTGTTCTTCTGTAAACGTTTCTCTTAAAGGTGTTGGCACACCCAACAAACATTTTGCTTTGAAAAGAATATATGTTGAAAAGGATTCGTGAAACAATCAAAAAAAAAGTGAAATAACACCCAAAGAAGAAAATGAAATATGTCACATATCGTGACATATGTGTAATTTTTCGATTTTATTTTTATACCCTACACCACACTGTGGTACAGGGTATTATGACTTTGTGCATTTGTTTGTAACACCCAAAAGGAGAAGATATAGATCCATTGTTTATTATACCGATCGACTTGTAATCACTTTCTGAGTCGATTTAACTATGTCCGTCTGTCTGTCCGTCTGTAGATGTATTCTTGTAATCAAAGTACAGGTCGCAATTATGGCCCGATCTTGACGAAACTTTACACATATCTTTTTTTTTGGCCCAAGGACGATGCCTATTTAATTTGGTTAAAATCGGTTCAGATTTGGATATAGCCCCCATATATATGTTAGCCCCGATTTGACATGTAAGCGCTGTAAAAACTTTATTTTATATCCGATCAGTATGAAATTCAGCAGAAAGAGGTTTCTTATTATATTAATGAACACTGTTAAATTTGGAAGAAATCGGTTCAGATTTAGATATAGCCCCCATATATACGTTATCCCCGATTTCACATGTAGGCGCCGATCAGTGTGAATTTCGGTACCCTGTACCACACTGTGGTACAGGGTATTATAACTTTACGCATTTGTTTGTAACACCCAAAAGGAGAAGAAATAGACCCATCGTTTATTATACCGATCGACTTAGAATCACTTTCTGAGTTGATTTAGCTATGTCCGTCTGTCTGTCCGTCTGTGCATGTATTCTTGTAATCAAAGTACAGGTCGTAATTATGGTCCGATCTCGACGAAACTTTACACATATCATTTTTTTGGTCCAAGGACGATCACTATTGAATTTTGTTAAAATCGGTTCAGATTTAGATATAGCCCCCATATATATGTTAGCCCCGATTTGACATATAAGCGCTGTAAAAACTGTATTTTATATCCGATCAGTATGAAATTCGTCAGAAAGAGGTTTCCTATTATATGAATGTACACTTTTAAATTTGGAAGAAATCGGTTCAGATTTAGATATAGCCCCCATATATATGTTACCCCCGATATTTTATATCCGATCAGTGCGAAATTCTGCAGAAAGAGGTTTCTTATTACATGAAGGAATACTGCCAAATTCGGAGAAAATCGGTTCAGATTTAGATATAGCCCCCATATATATGTTACCCCCGATTTCACATGTAAGCGCTGCAAAAACTGTATTTTATATCCGATCAGTATGAAATTCGTCAGAAAGAGGTTTCCTATTATATGAATGAACCCCTTTAAATTTGGAAGAAATCGGTTCAGATTTAGATATAGCCCCAATATACACGTTACCCCCGATTTGACATGTGAGCGCTGTAAAAATATTATTTTATATCCGAACAGTGCGAAAGTCGGCAAAAAGAGGTTTCTTTCTACATGAAGGAATACTGCCAAATTCAGAGAAACTCGGTTTAGATTTAGATATAACACCCATATATATGTTACCCCGATTTGACCTGTAAGCGCTGTAAAAACTGTATTTTATATCCGATCAGTACGAGATTCGACAGAGGGAGGTCTTTTTACATGAATGAGTATTCAGGGAAGATCGGTTCAGATTTATATTAAAGCTCCATATATATGTTCCTCCTGATTTGGTATCAAACCGCTATAGAAGTTGTATTTTACTTCCGATCATTAAAATATTCCAGAAAGATGTTTCTCAATTTAGGAACGAATATTGCTTAATTTAGCGATTATCGTTTCAGAATTAGATAATATGTTTCTACCCATTTACCAATTATTCCAAATTATTATGGCAATGACCCTTATCGCATTGTTAGGGAGGTGTAGGGTATTATATAGTCGGCCCGCCCGACTTTCTGCCTTTCCTTACTAGTTTATATCCGATCAGTGCGAAATTCGGCAGAAAGAGGTTTCTTTTTACTCGAAGGAATACTGCCAAATTCGGAGAAAATCGGTTCAGATTTAGATATAGCTCACATATATATGTTACCCCCGATTTGACATGTAAGCGCTGTAGAGACTGTATTTTATATCCGATCAGTACGAAATTCTACAGAAAGAGGACTTTTTACACGAATGAGTATTCAGGGAAAATCGGTTCAGATTTATATATAACCTTCATATATATGTTCCTCCTGATTTGGTATCAAAGCGCTATAGAAGTTGTACTTTACTTCCGATCATTAATATTTTCCGGAAAGATGTTTCTCAATTTAGGAACAAATATTACTTAATTTAGCGATTATCGGCTCAGAATTAGATAATATGTTGCTGCCGACTTACCAATTATTCCAAATTATTATCGCAATTACCTTTATCGCATTGTTAGGGAGGGTATTATATAGTCGGCCCGCCCGACTTTCTGCCTTTCCTTACTGGTTATTGTCGTATTAGAATGTATTAGCGGTCATACGACTACTCACCAAAGCATTTTGCGCTATCTTCGCCGGTTCAGAAGTTACCAAAAACTCCTATGTGTATCCCTCTATAGAAATGCGCCTACAAAAACTCCTATGTGTTGTAGGCACAGCGTGTCCCAAGGGATAGAAGGTTGGCTTAGATTCACGCCAAAAAACGGCTAATGAGGTTTTGTTCAGAATCATCCCCTCTATTCGACAATGAATAGTTCAAAATCGGATCTGCTCCATTCGCGAGTTATGGCGAAAACAGTACTCAAACAATCTTAATAGCTTTGATTACTAAAGAAAAACGCGGAAATTTAGAACTGTAACACAATTTTCTTTAATTATGATCATTTGTAAGACGCTTCGTAACGTCTTTGATATTTGCAATGTTTATACCCTACACCACACTGTGGTACAGGGTATTATAACTTTGTGCATTTGTTTGTAACACCCAAAAGAAGAAGAAATAGACCCATCGTTTATTATACCGATCGACTTAGAATCACTTTCTGAGTTGATTTAGCTATGTCCGTCTGTCTGTCTGTCCGTCTGTGCATGCATTCTTATAATCAAAGTACAGGTCGCAATTATGGTCCGATCTCGACGAAACTTTACACATATCTTTTGTTTGGCGCAAGGACGATCCCTATTGAATTTGGTTAAAATCGGTTTAGATTTAGATATAGCCCCCATATATATGTTAGCCCCGATTTGACATGTAAGCGCTGTAAAAACTTTATTTTATATCCGATCAGTATGAAATTCGGCAGAAAGAGGTTTCTTATTATATGAATGAACACTGTTAAATTTGGAAGAAATCGGTTCAGATTTAGATATAGCCCCCATGTATACATTACCCCGATTTGACATGTAAGCATTGTAAAAATTTTATTTTATATCCAATCAGTGCGAAATTCGGCAAAGAGAGGTTTCTTATTACATGAAGGAATACTGATAAATTCGGAGAAAATCGGTTCAGATTTAGATATAGCCCCATATATATGTTACCCCCGATTTCACATGTAAGCGCTGTAAAAACTGTATTTTATATCCGATCAGTATGAAATTCGTCAGAAAGAGGTTTCCTATTATATGAATGAACACTTTTAAATTTGGAAGAAATCGGTTCAAATTTTGATATAGCCCCCATATATACGTTACCCCCGATTTGACATGTGAGCGCTGTAAAAATGTTATTTTATATCCGCTCAGTGCGAAAGTCGGCAAAAAGAGGTTTCTTTCTACATGAAGGAATGAATGCTGCCAAATTCGGAGAAACTCGGTTTATATTTAGATATAGCTCCCATATATATGTTACCCCCGATTTGACATGTAAGCGCTGTAGAGACTGTATTTTATATCCGATCAGTACGAAATTCGACAGATGGAGGTCTTTTTACATGAATGAGTATTCAGGGAAGATCGTTTCAGATTTATATTAAAGCTCCATATATATGTTCAAACCGCTATAGAAGTTGTATTTTACTTCCGATCATTAAAATTTTCCAGAAAGATGTTTCTCAATTTAGGAACGAGTATTGCTTAATTTAGCGAACTTCTAAAGCGGTTTGATACCAAATCAGGAGGAACATATATATGGAGCTTTAATATAAATATATATGGGTGTTATATCTAAATCTCTACTATATACAGGGTGGCTGTATTGCAACCATCTTCAGGTTGCTATCATTTCTAAACCGCTAGTCTGATAGCTAACAGATTTATTTCAGTGATAGTTCATTTTATTGTTTACAAGCTTACAAAAGCATTTTGATCTTCAGATTGAGAAAAAAATTTATTCGTTATGGAATTCAAGCGTGATAGTGTGATTACTTTATAGTTGGGTGGAAAAACACAAGTGGCTATCGTTAGAGCCCTCCAGCATTTAAATGTGAATAAATCTTTTGTTTCTCGTACCATTGCTCGTTGCCGTGATACTGGCAGTGTTGCATCGCGTCCAAAAAGTGGACGAAAAAAAACGGTAACAACACCTGAAATGATCCGAGAAGTGAAGGCCAGATTTGATCAAAATCCACGCTGCAGTGGTAGAAAAATTGCTCGTGAACTGAACATATCGCGAGAACGGATACAACACATATTAAACCAGTAAGGAAAGGCAGAAAGTCGGGCGGGGCCGACAATATAATACCCTACACCTCCCTAACAATGCGATAAGGGTCATTGCCATTATAATTTGGAATAATTGGTAAATGGGTAGAAACTTATTATCTAATTCTGAAACGATAATCACTAAATTAAGCGATATTCGTTCCTAAATTGAGAAACATCTTTCTGGAAAATTTTAACTACTCGGAAGTAAAATACAACTTCTATATATATGGAGCTTTAATATAAATCTGAAACGATCTTCCCTGAATACTCATTCATGTAAAAAGACCTCCATCTGTCGAATTTCGTAATGATGGGATATAAAATACAGTCTCTACAGCGCTTACATGTCAAATCGGGGGTAACATATATATGGGAGCTATATCTAAATCTAAACCGAGTTTATCCGAATTTGGCAGTATTCCTTCATGTAGAAAGAAACCTCTTTTTGCCGACTTTCGCACTTATCGGATATAAAATAACATTTTTACAGCGCTCACATTTCAAATCGGGGGTAACGTATATATGGGGGCTATATTTAAATCTGAACCGATTTCTTCCACATTTAAAAGTGTTCATTCTTATAATAGGAAACCTCTTTCTGACAAATTTCATACAGATCGGATATAAAATACAGTTTTTACAGCGCTTACATGTGAAATCGGGGGTAACATATATATGGAGGCTCTATCTAAATCTGAACCGATTTTCTCCGATATAATAAGAAACCTCTTTCTGCCGAATTTCATACTGATCGGATATAAAATAAAGTTTTTACAGCGCATACATGTCAAATCGGGGCTAACATATATATGGGGGCTATATCTAAATCTGAACCGATTTTAACCAAATTCAATAGGGATCGTCCTTGGGCCAAAAAAAAATATATGTGTAAAGTTTCGTCGAGATTGGACCATAATTGCGACCTGTACTTTGATTACAAGGATACATGCACAGACGGACAGACAGACGGACATAGCTAAATCAACTCAGAAAGTGATTCTAAGTCGATCGGTATAATAAACGATGGGTCTATTTCTTCTCCTTTTGGGTGTTACAAACAAATTCACAAAGTTATAATACCCTGTACCACAGTGTGGTGTAGGGTATAAAAATGAGATTGGACTAAAGCCATTGATGTTCCAACAAGTGCAAGAGCTCACGGATGCAGAAAAAAAAGTTAGACTGGAATGAGCCAAGGAGTTGCTTCGCTTGCACGAAAGTGGCCAGTTACCGAATTTGGTTTTCTCCGATGAGAAGTCATTCCAAATTGAGCAGTTTGTGAACAAACAAAATGATCGGGTTTACTTGCCAAAGAGGTCAGCTGAAAATTTACACCTTCGATTGGCCACCAGAACTCAAGCGCCGCCGAAGGTAATGGTGTGGGCCGCCGTAACGGCCGATGGTCGCTCCCCGCTCGTATTCATCGACCATGGGGTCAAAATAAATGCCGAATACTATCGGGAAAATTTCCTAAAGACAGTATTGAAGCCCTGGGCAGACAAACATTTCGGCCGCAGACCATGTACATTCCAACAGGACTCAGCACCATCGCAATCAGCACGCGTCAACCAAGAATGGCTTAAAAAGGAGGTTCCTCGCTTCATTTCTACCGCACAATGGCCACTAAGATCTCCGGATCTCAATCCTTTGGACTTGTGCGCCTGGGGCATTTTAGAGAGTAAGGTTCGCACTAAAAAATACCAAAGTATCGATCATCTCAAGACGGCGCTTCGCCGGGAATGGGTCAAAATGCCGCAGGTCCACTTTCGTGCAGCGTGTGATGCCTTTGTCGGCCGTTTGAAGGCCATAATTCGTGCCAAAGGTGGCCAAATCGAACAAATCTAAACTGTTTCCAAAATTTTATGTTATTTCCGACATTTTTGCATTTGAACAAAAAAATTTAAAAAAAAATTAAAAAAATATAGAGCTTTACTTTGTTGCATTACATATCAGCCACCCTGTAATGCTATTATCTCGCATATGGGCAGTTCTAGAGAAAAGTGTCCAAAGGAAGTTTGAAAGATAAGGGAAAGGCCTACAACTCTTTCTTTACCAAAAAAATTAAATAGCAATTTGGTAAGGATTTACAGTGTGTTAAAACTTTTGTATGCTTTTCCCTTAATACCGGGTGGCTGATGAAAGCTGCTACCAAAAAAAAATTTAATAACTTTTTTCTATTTAATGAATCTTGTCAATTTTTTTTTGTTATTTTGTAGATTGATTTTTAGATTTAACAAAAATTGATAACTGGGACATTGAAACAAGAATTTGGATTGTCCGCCGCTATTACGCACTGAAGTCCGAAGTTTCGGTTCAAAGAGAGAGCACGTTTGGCGGCAATCCTCTGAGCAGATGGACCATAAAGAGACTTGTTAAAAAATTTTCCGAGCATGGGACAGTCAACAGAAGTCCTTACCATCGAAACCCTTCAGTTCGGACGGAGGAAATCGCTGCTGTAGCTGATGCCATACAAAACAATCCAAGAGTTTCGAAAAGAACCTTATCTGCTCAAATGGGTATAAGCAGACAGTCATTGTAGTCAATTATGCACAAAGATTTGGAGTTATTCCCATATAAAATTCATGTTGAACTGTCTTTTCATGTCTGACGAGGCCCATTTCGATTTAAACGGCAACATAATCAAACAAAATTGTCGAATATGAAGTGCTTCCAACCCACAGATACTGCATGAGACGGAATTGCATCCACTTCGTGTCACAGTGTGGTGTGCAGTTTCATCACGCTGCATTGTCGGGCCCTACTTCTTCGAAGAAAACGGTCACACCGTTACAGTTACTGGAGGCCGTTACTTGAGCATGTTGAGAGAGTTTTTTCTATACAGAATTACGCCGAATGAGAATTTCTTTCAACTCTGTGTGGTTTTAGCAAGATGGTGCAACTCCTCACATAGCCCGGCCTGTTATGACAGAATTGCGGCGAAAATTTCCCAATAAGCTGATATCCAGAAACTCCACATTCCGTTGGCCCCCCAGGTCGCCTGACCTTACTGCACCTGACTTTTTCTTGTGGGGTTATTGCAAACAGGAAGTCTACAAAGCAAAACCAACAAATTTGAATGAACTAAAGCAATCCATTCGAGAAACAATTGCGGCTATTCCCGTCTCAATTGATTCTCGAAGCAGTAATGAACAACATTTTGGTAAGATGCCGCATATGCATCAACGAGCAGGGGAGGGCATTTAAATTCCATTATTTCGATCTGTTGTGACTTTTCATAGTTTTGTTTTTGACTATTGAGTTCGAGATCGTTGTTTTTGTTTTCTGTTAAACAGAAAAACAAACCTTCATTGAAAAAGAAGAATAAGAAATGTGTGAAATGTATTAAGGGTGGTCATTGGTTGGTGGACGATATCGTTTCGGAAGCTACCAAGCAACATCATCGACACCTTGGACAAAATAACCTGTCAATAATTGGCACAATATGAGAGCAGCTCAATATAAAATAATTGAGAACTGATTTCAAAGTTCCATATCTCCAAAACATTGCAGACAGTATTCTCAACCCTGATACATCCCCACACTTCTTGTTTGGTTATTTGTGTGTTCCTGCAATTTGCGGGGAAGGCACACGATTTGTTGTTATTGCCGCTTCTTACAGCGACAACAACCGTTCGGCCGTACTCTGCCTCATTCATCATTGTTTTTGTTTTTCGATCTGTTGTGACTTTTCATAGTTTTGTTTTTGACTATTGAGTTCGAGATCGTAGTTTTTGTTCTCTGTTAAACAGAAAAACAAACCTTCTTTGAAAAAGAAGAATAAAAAATGTGTGAAATGTAAAAAAGTGTAAAGAAATGAAAAAAAAGTTATTTGAGTTTCTTAATGTAGCATTCATCAGCCACCCTGTATGTGGCATATTTTTATTTGACACATTGTAAATCCCTACCAAATAATTGTAATTTTGTTATTAAAGAAAGAGTATCAAAGAGTTATCAAAGAAATATCTCCCAAACTTTCTTTGACCACTTTTTTCTAGGACTGACTGTTCGCGTAATAATAGCATTTTATTGTAAAATAATTCTGAACTTAAATGTCTTTTGTTCGAAATTTATTCGTCGCGGGATGTTTCTGGCTTAAATGATGGTGCCAATATAGCCCTCAGAAATTTATAGAATGTAATTTTATTAATTTTAATTAATTCGCAAAAATATTTTTGTAAAAATTTAGCGGTGTAAGTCGAATTTTTGGATTAAAAAAATTTCGCTGTAGAATAATATTGCAAATATCGCGGACATTACAAAACTTCATAAAAATGTTCATATTTATGGGAAATTATGTTATAGTTTTAAATTTCCGCGATTCAATGTAATTAAGTTCGGTTTTTTGGTTAAAAATTGTTTTTATCGCGATAACTCGCGAAAGGAAGCAGATCAGATTTTGATCTCATCTTATCTGAGTAGAGCGGATGATTCTGTACAAAACCACATTAGCCGTTTTTGGCCACAATCCAGGTCAACTTTCGATTGCTTGAGGTACGCTGTGAACATTTAAATATCAAAACTCCCTTTTTAATTTTTTAGTTTTATAAATATTTAAAATACTCAAAAAAAAAATATCCTATATGTCGATTTTCTTGAAAACCATTTACCACGTCATGGCCTTTTCACATATATGATTTTTGTTATGATATATTAGTGGTAAATAATTAAAAGAAAAATTCAAAAATCCGAGATATTAAAAATATCGTTATTTGGTTAAAAATTGTTTTTATCGCGATAACTCGCGAAAGGAAGCAGATCAGATTTTGATCTCATCTTATCTGAGTAGAGTGGATAATTCTGTACAAAACAACATTAGCCGTGTTTGGCCACAATCCAGGTCAACTTTCGATTGCTTGAGGTAAGCTGTGAACATTTAAATATCAAGACTCCTATGTTGAAAACCATTTACCACGTCATGGCCTTTTCACATATATGATTTTTGCTATTATATATTAGTGGTAAATAATTAAAAGAAAAATTCAAAAATCCGAGATATTAAAAATATCGCGATTTGACGAAATAGCAACGTTTTTTGTCTCTCCTCAAAACTATTAAAAAAAAGTTTTCGTCGGCGAACCGACGATATATTGGGATTTATGTCGCAAAGAAATAACGCAATGTTTTACAAGGATCTATGAAATAAACCCCAATGAAATAACACCCAAAAATAAAATGAAATAAACACCAAAAAATTTCATACATTTTGGGATTTATTTCATCGTTAAATAAATCCCAAAATGTTGGGTTTTATTTCATTTTTCTGGAAATTGTTTCATTGTTTTAATTGGGATTTTTTTCGTTCCTGTAAAACACCCAAAAAAGGTCCAATGAAATAATTGTCTAATAAAAAAAATTCACTTCTTAAAAATTTTAGGAAATATTTCATTTTTTTGGTACTTATTTCATTATTTAAATTTTGAAGGAAGTATGAATTGAAATTATTAGTGTAAAAGAAGAAACAGCATGTTGATCAGAAAACATTATATAGGGTGGCCCAAAATGACCAAAGGGGTTTGAGTTCATTATAACTTTTTATTTAAAACATAATTATTAATTTATTTTTATCCTGTATATATACTGGGTGGCCTAAAATGACCGAAGGGGTTTGAATTCCTTATAACTTTTTTTATTTCTTTTTAGTATTTTGTAAAAACGACTTGTGGAATTTAAAATTAAACAGAACACAATTGAACAACGTGGAAAAAAATAAAAAATAGTTATGTCTTAAATACAAATTAATACGTATTTTAACACCATACAATTGCAAATGAGAAGTGCGCATGACTTAATCATTGATATGCTATTGGTAATGGTGTAACGCAGGAAAAATTGATTTGAAAATTTTACTTCGTATGTTGGATACATTTGCTGTAAAGTGCCGCAGACGATTTTCAAATAAATTTTTTGCCACATAAAACTTCGTATAATGGTGGACAAGAGTGAGATATTTTTTGGGATAAATTTCACTTTTTGTTTTGGGAGTTATTTCATTTTTTTGGGACTTTTTTAATTGGTATTTATTTCATTGGGGTTTATTTCAAAGAGCCGTTTTACAAGAACGAAATATACCCCAAGTAAAAATGATTTTCCGATTTCCAGAAAATATGAAATAAACCCTAACATCAACGTGAAATCAATCCCAAAATGTATGAACAATTTTGAGGATTATGTCCTCTTTAAAACAAAGTAAGTTGTGCACAAATCGGTTCAGCCGTTCGAGAGCAATTACAAATTTCGCAAAACACAAAAACCATTTTTTTAAAAACATTATTTCAAACTTTAAAAAAAAAACCTCAAATTCTCAGAATTGAGTGCGAAAGTCATACGTTGTACCCTGTAATGTTCGTTTAGAGTCGATCATAGTGGGAGAATTGAGGTATCAAAAGTATGACAAAAACTCTGGCAGTCATATCTACCGAAGGAATGTCGACTGATTGCCTGCTATCTTAGCGAAATAAGTAATTCTGTATAAATTCTGACTTCACCATAATGCTAAACCAAACCACAATGGACGAACTTTAGTCCAACATTTCCACTACTTGTAAAAAACACACCCAAGTCGAATGCCAACACAACTGGTTTTCCAAAGTCAGAGCAATATCATCATCGCCGCATCCGTTTCGGCCACCTAACCTGAAGCCACAGGATGACAACTTTCAAATGCGAAACAACACTACGGAGTACACACAATGAAGGATATGCTGCAATGAAGGATATGCTGCACACAACATTAAACAGTGGGAAGCGAACCCAGGCCAGGAACAAGGGTGTAACGATGGGTGTGAACGCCTAAACTTCGTATTGGGAGGTACACTGGGGAACACACATTTTTCTCTGAATACTAATTAGAAGAATAGGCCACATTTTGCATTATGATTTACAATAATTTGATTAAATCTACATTAATTGTAGTTAATGTAAAATAATAAATTAATTTGAATTATGTTTTGACTGATGGTTCTAATTGTCATGTTCAGAAGCCTAATAATTGAGAAACTATTTGTAATTGACAATTCAATACCGTACACATTGCAATTAAAGCAGAATATAGAAGAAATAAGGTTTGCATGTAATGATATATAAATCGTCATAAGCAACGAACAATTGTCATTATTATTGCTGCAACATATACACCCTGAAAAATTGTTAGCGCTCTACAGTGAAAAATACGAATTTATTAACGGAATTTAAAAGGACCTAACAATAAATTATTTATTTGTTCACAGTTAAAAATGCCTATTTCACACAATTTTCAAAAACAAGTTATAAATAATGTATGTGTATTATTCTTAAAACCTTTTGCTACCGATAACATTTTTCATTTTAATTGTTACTTCTATTTTTGTCAATCGACCTTAATTTTACATTATAATTTTTGTTGTTAGATACTCAAGCTCAAGGTCATAGGTTTTATTGTTGATTTTTATTTATTTATCTTTTCAAAAACTCAATATTTCGTTCTTAATTTAAGAACATCATCAGGAGATAAAAAATTTACAAATAAAAACAAACGAAAAAGAAAAGAATTATAACCGCGTAACAGCAGCCTCTTATCGTCGTCATCTTCTTCGTTTGTTTTTATTTGTAACTTTTTTATCTCCTGATGATGTTCTTAAATTAAGAACGAAATATTGAGTTTTTGAATAGATAAATAAATAAAGATCAACAAAAAAAACGTATGACCTTGAGCTTGAGTATCTAACAAAAAAAATTATATTTTTCATTTTATTTATTTTGCTTCTCCTGTTAAAATTTAAAAATAATGATTGGCCCCTTGTCTTTTTCTGATGACGATATGTACATAACATGTTCGACTATATAGGGGCTGTGAATAAATCAACATCAACGTGATGTTGATATTAAAAAGATTATTCTGGACAAAAAAATGGCTTATCCGATATTTTATAAAGGATGGCTGGAAAACTTCAAACAGTAAAATTCTAGTTTATTTAACACCTTTATGAGATCAATACAAAAACGAATAGATTCCATTCAACATCACTGAAGTTTGTTTTTCATCCCCAAAATTCCTGCCTATAAAAATTCTGCTTCTGCAGCGGATGTAAATTGCGGTCCCAATTCACAATACGAATTAGGGATATAAGAAAATTGACTTTAGCGAATATCGAATTATGAATTTTTGCGAAAGCGAATAATATTTTTATGTTTTTGCGAATACAAAACGAACTTTCAAAAATTGATTTACAGAAGCGAGCAATTCCCCCTATTTGTATCCCCTCACCTTACAGGGAGAAGGGTATATATTAAGCCGGGTCACAGCTAGTGTGAAAAAAATGTTGAGCGAGTCACCCCCTAGTTTTGAAGCTTAGCTGGAGAAGATTTAGGAAATACACAAATTATTTTTTTTGCGCGCAATCTTCATACCGTCAAAATAGTTTCCTTTTCCTAGCTCATTCATTTATAGCCCGATCACAACGTGTGATATATCGCTGCTCTTGTCTAGTCACGCGCTTTAATTCGTCCATACGTCTTTTTTGACTTCGACGTCAACTTAAATATTTTACCTTCAATACCCGACTTTCTGCTGCTCTAACTGGAACTTTTTCTTGCATGCAGTAAAAGCTTTATTCCATATATGAAATTTGCACATTTAAAAAGTTTGAGTTTAACGCAAACAAAAAAGATATTTTGATTTTTGCATACCCTTGCCAGTAGATATATAAAAAAGAGAAAAAAATATTTCAATCAACCATTTTTATTATAAACATAGTATTTGTAATTTAAATACACAATATTTATAAATTAATAACCTACATATCACATATAAATTAGGAGCATTCCACCGTCACGTACAGACAAATTCAACTTTTTCTTTGGATTATATTACATATAATTCTTCGTGGATTTATTAGATATCTAAAAACCTTAATATCAATTAGAAGAATAAAAAATATGCTTTAATTCTACATACAAACTTTTTGAACAATTCATGAAATACTGAAGAAAAAAAGCAATCAACTCTCGTCACGTATGGGACGACCAACAAAGGAAATCAATATGGTTACATTCAAATTTCAGCGAAACTATTACACTAGGAGAAAATGTGTCGAATTATAAGTATGATTAGAGCTTACTGCTGGCGGGAAATTTTTTTCAATAAAACACATACTTACGACATGAAAAAGGATTTTATATTTTGTAACGTACGGACAAATTGCGTCACGTACGGGACATACTTGAAATTAAATCAGTCAAATTAATTATAATCAATAGGTGAATACATATTTGTTTACGGATAAACTATGTTTTCTACATTCCACTACTTTCTCCTTAGTTTTAATGAAATGGAACTTTGAAATTCCAGATATTGCTTTGGTGTTGTCCCACGGCGATACAGACTTAATTTGTTCACAAATTTCCGACGATGGAATATAAAGGACACGGGTTTTTGAAACTAATCGAGAAGCCAGATCAGCGAAGTCCTTGGCTGATTGGATGACCACATCTTCATTTTGGCTCATCATTTTCTCTCTGACTAGTCTATTTATATTTCCGCCAACTCCATCTATCACGCCTTTTCCATGCGATGTAGCAAAATACTTCCAATAAATTGGCTTTTTGTACTTTTTACTCAACAATGATGTTACTTTAATCATATAACGATTTTTAAATTCGGATGAAGGGCCATCGCTCCAAATGATTTCCGCTGAAGGTAAGTCTTCATTTTCTTTATTTATTAGGTCGAACAACTCATTTAAAAAAAAAACAAAAACTGTATCTTTGTCTTTGGTATTTGCATCAGAGCATATAAGGTATGTTTGACAATTACCTTTGTAAAAGCTTGCAGCAGTAAAAAAGAGAACACTTGTTCGCGACCAAAGTGCGCTTTGAACTTCATTTTGGTATTCACATCCGAAAGACATTGCAAAATCAACTTGAAGGATACGCAAATTTCCATCAAGCCTGTCCTTCTGAAATTCAGCGGCTTGAATTCGCTTAAAATTCACATGACGCATCATAATATTGATGGATTCAATTAGTTTTTCTTTGAGTTCACCACCGCTTGTTTCGTGGTTTACTAAACGTAGCGTATTTTCTGAATTTTTTTCCCATTCTTTCCACACACATACTGTACTTAAATCCATAGATAATAATATCTTTTTGCCATCAGAACAAGTATTACATTCATTTTTCCAACATTTCGAATCCATAGAAGGATCACACAAAATCCTACACCACCAGTCGTTACAATAGTTTTGTTTCAAACCTTTCAATTTGAATATAAAATTTTCATGAATTAATCATTTGCATTGATCTGAAGGTGTGTCTTTTATGAGCAAAACGAAAATCCGATTTCGATAGGATTAAGTTCTTTAAAAATATAGAAGGCTTCCCGAAGGTACATTGCCAAATAATGTTTCTGGAGCTTCTTCTTAATTCCATTTTCCCAAACAACAACGAAATCGTTTGTACCTGGGCAGGTATATACAATATCCGATCGATAGTAAAAGGTTCTTACATGCTCGTATCGAGTATCGCAAAATTAAATGTTAATGTTTGGACTTTCAACTAGACCAATGTTCATTTTACGCGCTAATTCAATAACTACCGCTTTTTTCTTTCTTGGTGACTGAGGGAGGGCTTCCAGAGCCTTTTGAACTTCTTTACTTAATGTTTACTGCGACTTGTACGGAGATTCTGTACTTACAGAAGATTCACTAGTATTTTGAATTTCAACCCGCTTTTTAGCTCTCTGTAATCTCTTCTTATCCCTTTCTTTAAGTTGTATGGCTTTTAACTCACTTTTTGAAAGTTCCTCACGTTTTCGCATACGAAGTTCACGGATCCTTTTAGCCTCATTAGCGGCGTAGTTCGGATATTCCTCCTTTTGTTTTTCACGAAATTTTCGCATACGACTTGCACTGGTTGATGGTTGTTGATCAGTCATTATTGTGTAATTGAACTTCGGTAAATGTAGAAAATGTCAGTTATCTTGTTTCTCGGTGTCACGTACAGACACTTCAGTATCGCCGAGCATCAAAAATAACAAGAACAATTGCGTAACTTTTTTTTCATTATTTTGTAGATCACCAAAAGTTAGCTGTAAATAGCAAATATGAGTTTGTGTAATTTACTTTTTTGACCAGTATATTTATAAGAAGGAATTAAGCGTCACGTATGGGACATTGAAACTTACTTTGCGTTATAATTAATTTCTCGTTAACAAAACACTTTACCAAAAAAATGGTTAAGCAGTTCAGTACAGATCACCAAACACTTGAACTACGAAAAAAAATTAAATTTCTGTCTGTTAAACTACGGTTTCATCGGACTCTAAAAGAATGCTGTAAAATCAAATGAAAATTACCTACTTGCTGCCACTCTTAATACATAACGGTATTTTACAAAAATGTGACCTTATCTTAATTATTTGTATAAACTCTTTTAGAAAAGAGTAAAATCTCACTATGTATGTGCAAAAATATATAAAAAATGCATATTTGTAAAATGGTCCAGAGTTCCCCTTTTTCGTGGAATGCTCCATTAACATGTTCGTTTATTTTTAATTGCTCTTTTCAACTAAGTCCTGCCGAGAATTCGGTTGACGGTACTTATCACGGCACTCAATTTTTGCCAAAATATGTCCCAGGCGTTTTTCATTCGTAACTGCCAGAGCAGATTCACTGACAACGCGCACAAATCTTTCCGTATTTTGTGAACGACAGGGAATTTCTATATTTATATATTTTAGGTTATTATTAATATACATATTTTATATCGTTAGTTGAATATTGGTAATGAGCTAAAGGCATAAAGCTTCAGACATGGAGGTTCAGTTATTTTCAGTTTATGCCAGCAAATCATTTTAGTATAACTGTCGCTGTCGAAAAATATTCAATGGAGCGCATACAAGTTTTGGGCTCTAGTGATTTCCTTGTGGGAGTGACTAATTTCCATGCGGCATAAAATGATCCAGAACGCCAATTATAGCATATAGTAGCTATTAGTGGGTAGATAATAGACAGCTTAATACATTTATCTAAAAGACTCGAAAATGGCTTATCTCGACTTACCGGACATATTTCACATGATAAAATTTCAGACCCAAATGTGCCCGGCCAAACTCCGGGACCAGTTTGTTTTGCAAATAGTTTTATAATTAAGACTTTAAGAGGCAACTCAGTGAAGTACAGAAGACAAACGATCCACTGCAATGGTATCTGCAAAAACTTTCCATACATGCATTAATTCCTGTCTTGTAGCCAGTATTTACAGGAGCCCCATTGCAATTTATCGCAACCAAATTATCAATGCAATAATTTTCTAAACTTAGAATGTTTACAATAGCTTTCTGAACATCTATACCTTTACCACTTTCTGAAGTTGTATAACCGATAAATTTTGAATAAGGTTCCTTCAGTAGAGTAATGTGTTCTTCAACGTGTCTTGAAAGTTTTATACGATCGCCTAACTTTTATTAATATTTGATCTTTCTTCCCGTCGTAATAAATACAATAATTTGTTTGTAAAGCGATCTAAACTTTTTAAAAGCGCAAATTTCATGTACTGAAGAAGAATGTTGGGTATTGAAGGTAAGAAGTTTAATTGGACGTCGGAGTCAAAAATTACGTATGGATGAATTATAGCGCGTGACTAGACAAGAACATCGATATATCACACTATAAATGAATGAGCTGCGAAAAGAAAATTATTTTGGCCGTATGAAGATTGCGTGAAATTTTTTTTGTATTTCCTAAATCCTCTCCAGCTAAGCTTCAAGACTAGTCGGTGACTTGCCCAATTATTTTTCGTGACCCACTTTAGTATATATCATTTGCTACGAACCAAAAATGTATCGCATCAAAGAAGTGACCTAAGTCTCTAAATATGTTCGGCGGAACTCCGTTTTAGGACATTTAAGTCATTTGAGCAATGTCTGTCTGGCGGGAGCGCACAATAACTCTCGAAAGGAATAACGGATTGACTTAAAATTTTGTACGTGATAATATATTTTTCCATCTCAGCCTATGTTCGAAAGTGGGGCATATTGGTTCAGTCCATCTGGTATCTCCCTCACAAAGGCTTAAAATTTAGAAATATTGATATTTTTTTATATTTTCGAATGTAAAAAATCGGAGAGTACAAACAATTTAAAAAATTACATTTAAATTATCAAATTTAAAAATCGCACATACAAATTTTTATAATATTTTTTCTAATTTTTTTCGGGCAATGTCGTAAGCGAACATTTATTATCGGAGCTGGACTTGTTCACGATCCACTATGAGTTATATACGAATGTTCATAATTATAGAAGTATACAGCTGCACTGATCGTTTTATCGGCGGTGCTAAGGGACGTATACATTATTTAATCATATGCTTAAATACATAATGTATACGCCACCAACTTTGTGCGAAGGAAAAATACTGTCATACCCTGCGTTTACACGGGACAATTGACAGAAGACAATTAAGAATATGTATTGGTTGTCAAAAAAGGGAAAAATTGTTCATCTGACATAGACGTCCAGACAATAATGAAGAAAATACACTTGTAGCAACCCTCGTTAGTGCTTTTCGCGCTATGATTGGCTGCTTACATCGAAATGGCTGCTTCCGTCAAGACAATTGTAGAATTTACGGTCATAAAAAAATCAGAGACAGTACGAAGACAATGAGATATGTGTAAGTATATTAGTAAAAAAGTGTAAATGTATTGCTATTTTCTTCGCAAAATTATCTCGTGTAAACCCCGGGTTATGTTAGTACTTGCATATTTAAAATAATTTAGATGATTAAGTTTAGCAATTTCCTAAAAAGAATAAAAAATGTTTTATTTTTACGTATAAATATAACTTTAAATCGCGATCCGAAGATGATGCAAGTCGTTCGAAATTGTATCACATCGCCAATATCTAGGAGAGAGATCTATTGTTATAAATCCCTCTCTACTTATCTAGCTGAGCGAAGTTCGGCCCAGGAGAGTTCTCTCAGACACTTCTCTTACATCAATCCCAAAGGTTTAGCAATCAGCGCCCGGATTGAACAAATAGTGAATTCGAGCTTAAATATCTGTAAAGGTGTAATCCACAAATTTAAATTATTACTCAAAAATTTAATTCGAAAGTGATGAAGAAAATACAATTTCGCTTTCTATTCCATAGTATTTTTCTATTTCATAACATCTAAAACTTCATCCAAATTGGTTAAAGAAATATATCCAGAGCGCGGAGAAGTCATATCCGATGAGACCTATTTCGAAATATGGATAGATACTGGACAATTTGGCTTGGAATTGCACATAGCCAAATAAACTTTAAAAAAGGTTATGTGCCGATTTTCGTAAAAATCGGTTCATCTGTGGCAACTTCACAGCGAACACAGTCCCGCAGTCCACAAAAACTACAAGTTTTTAAAAAGCTGGTGAAGGAGAAAACTTCTTTCGACCAGTTTTTTCTCCACGGACTTTGATCACTCTACGAATATTATCATCGATAAATTCCTCCTCGTGGTTGAATTATGCGAAAGACAAATCAACTGCAATAGTAAGATCTCTTTGAGCCCAATTCCACCAATTTTACATTCCTCATATTAAGATTCAAATCAATTAATGTGACAACATTCAGGCACAGAAACGAAAACTATACATGCTCGCAAGGTTGTATACGATGAGAATTTCTGCCGCAGACAAGATTTGTTTCTTTATGCTACATCCACTTTAGCATGGAAATCAACTTGAACATTTAGCTATGTAGGCAGAAAAAAAAAATAAATTGCACATATATCATTTGCCACGGGCCTAAAGTGTACCACATCGAAGGAGCGGCCTAAGTATGTTCGACGGAAATCCGTTTCAGGTCATTTTAAGTTTTTTGAGCAATGTCCGTCCGTCTGTCTGCCTGCTTGCTGGTGCCAATTCTCGAAAGGAATAGCCGATTGACTTCAAATTTGCTATATGGTAATTTTTTTTCTGTCTCCGGTTAAGTCCGAAGTTTAGCCGTATTGGTCAACTCCTTCAAGTAGCTTCCCACAGAGGGTTAACATTTAATGAAATATTAATAATCTAATAACTTCTATACTATACTTACTCGAATATTCAAAAATTCCACACAAAGTTTACGTTTATTAGTCGCTACCCCCATGAGAAAAATGGGCGAATTTATGACGTCCCACACAAATGGACAGTTTTGGAGCAAAAGTTAACATCTTATAACTTGAATACCAATGAACGAAAATACTTAAAATTTTCTAGAATGTAATGTTTTATAGTGCCTACAGTCCAGTGAATAGTTCGGGTTATTGACACGCCCCTCTTGGTACCGCCCACAAAAAAATACTATTTTGCACCAAAAGTGGACAGGTTTTAACTTTAATACCAGTGCATACCAATACTTTAAATTTTGTTCAGTGTAATGTGTTTATAGTACCTAAAGTCCAGTTCAAAGTAGGCGACTTTTAGTAAGTGGGCCACATCTACTTATAGTACCTCTCTCACAAATGGTAATAATATTATGAAATATTTTTAACCCATGGAGAACCCGGGTAAGATGTTTACATTTTGCTTGAAAATATGTGGGTAATTTTTAAAAATAATATGAAAGAAATTGAAATTACGCTTTTCAGGATAATAGAGTATTAAGGACATTTTCGTCCTTTTGATGTACTTATTACGCAAAAACTTATTACTTAATATATAGGGTGATCCATTTCGAGGTTCCCCACTTTTTTAAAGAAAAAACACAGAAAATTCAAATTGAATGGGGAATATTATCATTTGAAAGAACATTCTTTGGCATTTATTTTTGAAGATTATGTCCATCAAATGTTGGCCGCGGCTACGTCTCAGATGGTCCATCCTTTGAGTCCAATTTTCGATGACTCGTTCGTGCATTTCGACTGGTAACTGGCGAATGACACGCGTGATGTTTTGCTCCAAGGCCTGAATCGAAGCGGGTTTTTCCGCATAAACTTTAGACTTTACATATCCCCACAGGAAAAAGTCTAACGGTGTGATATCACACGATCTTGGTGGCCAATCGACCGGCCCAAAACGTGAAATTATCTGCTCACCAAAGTGTTCTCTCAATAAATCCATTGATTGATGCGATGTGTGGGAAGTGGCGGCGTCTTGTTGAAACCAAATGTCGCCGAGCTTCAATTTCAGGCATCAAATAGTCGGTTATCATGGCGCGATGATGGTCGCCCTTGACGGTTACGTTCTCACCGGCATTATTTTTGAAGAAATATAGACCAATGATTCCGGTACGTCGGATCGGGAATCGGTCAATGGCAAAAAGATAGCTCTTAACGAGAGCTAAAATATTGCTCATCAAGGTCGTGGGTCGACTGGAAAGTGTTTTTTTTTATTTAAAAAAATGGACTTAGCGCAATTGGCGAACGATTATTTTGTTAATAAAACTGAATAATTTGTAAACGTTGTTCAGGCGTAAGTCTTTCCATGATGAAATGCCAAACCATACTTTATAAAATAACATGACAGCATAACACGACTCACACGTGATCTGTCAAAAAAAGGCTATTAAAAAAAGTATCTCTACTTAGATGAACCTGCATAATTCTTAGAGAGGATAGTAAAATCTTTCAAATGGTAATTACGTTATTCAAATCTGACATTCCGTTCAAAAGTTATGTCGACTTAAATATAGCTAACTTTATAAAAAACAAGTAAGAAAGTTCACCAACTTAAAACCCTCACCTTGAGTCCCAAAGAAATATTAGTAAATTTATTTATTTTTTTTTTTATTTAATTGCATTTAATAACTTTAAAGTATGTACTGGTATAAAAGTTATAATTTGTTAACTTTTGGTGTAATATAGTCCATTTGTGTGGGGTACCAAAAGGGGCGTGCCACTAATGGCCACTTTTCTCTACACTCTAGGTACTATGAAAGCATTGCACTGTACGATATTTCATGTATTTGTATGTAGTGGTATTAAAGTTAAAAGCTGTTAACTTTTGGTACAAAAAGGTCCATTTGTGTGGGAGGTACCACAAGGTGCGTGCCAATAACGCCCATTCTTCTCTGGGCTCTAGATACTATAAAAATTATGTGCAGTGTAATGACACTGTACAAAATTTCAAGTATTTGTATGCACTGATAATAAAGTTATATTAGCTATTAACTTTTGGTTCAAAATTGTCTGGATTAAAATAATGTTTGGATTAAAATAAGTAGTATAGAAGTTATTAAATAATCAATATTTCACAAAAAGTTGTCCCCTTTGTGAGGGAGGTACTAGACGGAGTGGACCAATATCGCCCATCTTCGAACTTAGCCGGAGATAGAAGAAAATATTACCAAATACCTAATTTGAAGTCAATCGGTTACACCTTTCGAGAGTTATCGTGCGCACCAGCCAGCAGGCAGACAGACGGACGCACATTGCTCATTCGACTTAAAATGACCCAAAATGGATACCCTCCGAACATACTTAGGGTTTTAGGTCACTCCTTCGATGTGTTACACCTTTGGCCCGTAGCAAATGATAAATACCCTCCTCTCTCAGGTAAGGGGATAAAAATGTTGTAGATGACTAACTTTGGCACCTTATAAAATCTACGCCGCTATGAGTTTGGACAAACGGTAAAAGGTCATAATTCCGCATTATCTTGCAGTATACGTGTACAAATTCCACCTAAATGTAAATTCATAAATATTCAGATTTGATACTAGAGGTAGAAAATTACCATACAAAATTTTATTATATTTTTCGTGTTTAGGATACCAAATTGCACCATAAAATGTTATGTACATCTATCCGACAGTAATCTTGTAAACTACTATAATAATGTGTAAACTTAATTTTGTAGCAACTGGTAAAAACGCAAAATATAACCAAGAAATATCACATAAGTTTGAGGTGTCAAATTCAGACCACATCCCAGCCCTTCAATATTCCACTAATGTTTGCTAATCTTTTTCAAATGGCGAATATGAAATCTCCCATTCATGTCGTTTACAGTTTTAAATTCAGTTTTTTATTCAACTAACCCTATCATCAGATATATATAATATCAACATAATAAAATGCTACTGTTAGTACATTCATTCAGTTAGTGTCTACCTTAAAGCAAAAAAATCTAAAAAGCAAAATTACAAACTTGAAAATGACACCCTCGACACCTTCGAATTTCCTGTATTTATTTAAAAATTCCTTCTGATGTTACCTGTGCGACTTGTCATGTCTTTCAATATGTTTGTGTGAGTGTTTTTTTTTTGTAAAGATTGCAAACATTGTTTGTCGAACAAGCCAATCGACATGGCTAGGTATCATTCAACATGAATAGGTGTGTAAACGGAAATCAATAATTTTCCTTTACTACTTATGGAAAAAGTGTGCGAGAGCGTTTGGCTACATACGATGTGAGTGCGAAACACTCTCAACTTGTATATCATCATAATTAGGTTTGCCTAAGGGTTATTATATTTGTTTATATTGGATCCTGTTAAAGAGATTTGTAATGCCAATGTGTAGGATGAAGGAAACTGTGTTGGAAAGTCGATACATTAAGTTATGTTATATTCAACCCATAACGCAAATTATTAACGATTTAATTTAACTGACTTGTTCATTCTAATTAAAAAATGATCGAGTCATTAAAAGTACACATTTACTAGAATGATAAATGTATAAGTATATACTTGCGGTATGCAGTGACATTAAAGGAGTGTGGACAATGTAGGGAGCTACACACTTTGCCCGACATCACCAAAATCTGGATTTACCGGTGAAAAAAATCGAGTTTCTTGCATTTTTGCACTTAAACGCCTATAATTTTGTTAATTACTAACCGATTTTCAATCTCTAAAGGAATTTAGAAAAAAGAGACTTAGGAATGTATCTATGTATAATTTTTCGTTTTTTTTATTGTAGAATTAGAATATCATATCAGTCACACGACTACTCACCAAAGCATTTTGGACTATCTTCGCCGGTTCCGAAGTTACCTACAACTCCTATGTGTATCCCTCATATAAATGATCCGACAAAAAATCCTATGTGTTGTAGGCACTGCGTGTTCCAAGTGATAGAAGGTTGGCTTATATTCACGCTAAAAAACGGCTAAAGAGATTTTGTTCGGAATCATCCCTCTATTCGACTATGAATAGATCAAAATTAGATCTGCTTCCATTCGTGCGTTATCGCAAAAACAGTACTTTTACTCAAACAAACTTAATAGCTTTGATTTGTAAAGAAAATCGCGGAAATTTAGTACTTTAGATATTAAGACGCTGTGCAACGTCCGTGATATTTGCATATTGCGAATTTTGTGTAATCCATAAAATCGACTTACACCGCTAATTTTGGCGTAATAATCCCTATTGATTATTTTGCCCTTTTGAAGGTAGTCAATTGTACCGCGTGCATCCCAAAAAACGGTCGTCATGATTGGCTGAAAAACCCAACTTGGCCTTCTTTGCTAAGTTGACACATGGTCGCGTTTATAGTGTGAGCAAACGCAGGTTTCGCGCGGAAAGCTTTTTCATATCGAAATAAATATTCGTGCAAAATGTGAGACACGGTCTAGGTGTCTACTGCCTCAGCCATCTCACCCAATTTATCCAATTCTTCATTTCTGTCCTGATGACCGCTTCTGGGCGTCCTGAACCTCTAACGTCATTTGGAATGGTACGACCACAGCGGCACTCAGTAAATCACTTGTTAACCAGGGAAATGTATGGTGCACAGTCCCAGTATGCGTGCGAGAATTAATATATACTTCATTATGTTTTGGTATTATCCTGAAAAACCCACTTTTCAAACGACAATTTTTTTATTTTATATAGTTTTTTGCTTCTCTTGTAAAGAGACGCGATTATTTTCTACGTAAAAAAACCATCACCGAAACCAATACTATGGGGACTGGTAAGAAATTGTGTATGATCTTCCAAAATTTCTTATTATATAGCACAACATTCGTCGTTATAAATAGCAGAACATTCGTCGTGATAAGTAGATCACATACATAATCATATCTGTCCTAAAACTGCTTTACATACAAAGTCAATAGTTTGGTTTACTTTATAGCTATTTTAGACATATATACATACAAAAGTATTTGGTTATAAGCTTCGAATGTTTTATTCTTCTTCTGTACAAAATTTGCTTTCTCACGAGTCGGAGTCGACCATCATTTTTCTACTCAGGGCAAATTAACCAGACTCCAAGACTTTGACTCCTGACGCTAACCACAGTATTTGGCTAAGGTTTAAACTAATAACCCTAAAAAACACCGTCGTAGAATTAAACATTATATTTCTAAAATATGTATATGTATAAATTTTTCGTGTTAAAATACTCGTACTACACGTTTTATTATATTGATAGTATTATGCCGATAAAAATTATACACGAAGTCCAATATTTTAGCCAGATTCAAATAGTGGGTAAAATTTAATGAGAGTTATCTACCTCACACCGTTGTGTAAAATGTTTACTAGGAATGGTTTAAGCCACAATAAAATATTAATTCCTCTATTTCAGCCTCTGTAACGTGAAGAAGACAAATCGGTAGACTACAAGTCTTCAAAACGTCAGTAATAATACATAAATTCCTAAAGTGTAGTAATTTCGTTTAAAGATGTAGTCAAGTACGGAATATGTATGGGCCACATTTATTAGAAAGTATAAAATATAAATTCCAAATTTCGGCGAAGGCCATCGAAAGCCGCGGAGTGACATCTTGGTTCGCTTTTCCGTATTTGGACATACCCCAGAAGAGGAAATCTTTAACCCCGACCGACCCAAGGCCGGGCATTGAGAAAGTCGTTGGTCCGCGTAGCCGTCTTTGGACATTTCACATGTGACCATAAGAACCTTTACACGGGGTTATATCTAAACATTTTGGTGTATGCCCTAGTTGACGTTCATCGTTATTTTTATTTTCTACTCGTCCTTGGATATTATATCTGTGGTACACCATACCAAGCAATTGCGTTAAGATAAAAAATCACTTTTATAAATTTTTAAAAATGCTTAGAACACATTAAATAATCAGTTTATTAAAAACGCTACCAAAACGTTTAAATTTCTTAAGTCGGTAATTAAAATACTATCCAAAAACACGAAATAATTTCGGAGTACATTATATCACACATTCGCCATGATGTCATACCCTGACCGAATGTTATGCAATAATAAAATAATTATTAAATGCAAATCATAAAAAGTTTTTTTAATTTTCGAGAAAATATTATTTTCACAATTTCAACGGATTTTTTCTCAGAAAAAGTTGAGAAAGTATTCGTGCTAAAGCCGTTTTTGTTCATAAATTACATTAAACGGCACGAAAGTCAAGCGGGTCCAAGATGAAATTCTAAAAAATCTATCAGCATATGTCAAAATTTTCGCAATGCCTTCATAATTCGAAAAAATATAGAGAATCAAAACGTTTTTTTTATTGAAAATTTACATAATATCAAAATCGGATATATATAAGTAAATCGGAAAAATATATGGACAAATTCCGCGGTTAGATGAGGGAATTAGCCATGTTCTATTGAAAGACTGAATGTGATATCGCTTTTAGTTTTAAAGCGTGACTGTTTTAAAGTCCATATTGTATGTGTGTTATTTCAATATAAAATTTCTCCAATAAAATGTCTATAAATTCATGGGAATTGAATGTTATGATCTTTTTGGATGCATTTTTAGTGAATCTCTTTTGTAGGATAATATAATAAAGGGTCCGCCAAATAACTTTGTTATGCCCTACACCACACTGTGGTACAGGGTATTATAAGTTTGTTTCACGGCAGATGTTTGTAACACCTGAAAATAACACAGCTAGACCCACCTTAAAGTATACCGATCGACTCAGAATCACTAGCTGAGTCGATTTAACGATGTCCGTCCGTCCGTCTGTCCATGTAAAGTTGCTCGTCGACTACAGGTCGCAATTTCACTCCGATCGTTCTGAAATTTTAGAGTATTTCGCGGCTGTTAAGATCGCTATTGAATTTGGTTGAAATCGGTTCAGATGTAGATATAGCTCCCATATATATCTTTCGTCCGATTTGTCCCTTTAGTCCTATAGAAGCTGTATTTTACATCCAATCGTTTTGAAATTTAGAATGGAAGAGTTTCTTGATCCATGAACCAACATTGCCGATATTTGAAGAAAATCGGTTAAGATTTAGCTATAGCTCCAATATATATGTTTCGTCCGATTTGGCCCTTTAGTCCTATAGAAGCTGTATTTTACAACCGATCGTTTTGAAATTTAGAATGGTAGAGTTTCTTAATCCATGAACCAACACTACCGAATTTGAAGAAAATCGGTTAAGATTTAGCTATAGCTCCCATATATATGTTTCGTCCGATTTTGCTCTTTAGTCCTGTAGAAGCTGTATTTTACATCCAATCATTTTGAAATTTAGAATGGTAGAGTTTCTTAATCCATGAACCAACACTACCGAATTTGAAGAAAATCGGTTAAGATTTAGCTATAGCTCCCATATATATGTTTCGTCCGATTTGGCCATTTAGTCCTATGAAAGCTGTATTTTACATCCAATCGTTTTGAAAATTAGAATGGTAGAGTTTCTTGATCCATGAACCAACGTTGCCGAATTTGAAGAAAATCGGTTAAGATTTAGCTATAGCTCCCATATATATGTTTCGTCCGATCTGGCCCTTTAGTCCTATAAAAGCTGTATTTTACATCCAATCGTTTAAAAATTTAGAATGGTAGAGTTTCTTGATCCATGAACCAACATTGCCGAATTTGAAGAAACTCGGTTAAGATTGAGCTATAGCTCCCATATATATGTTTTGTCCGATTTTGCTCTTTAGTCCTGAAGAAGCTGTATTGTACATCCAATCATTTTGAAATTTAGAATGGTAGAGTTTCTTGATCCATGAACCAACACTACCGAATTTGAAGAAAATCGGTTAAGATTTAGCTATAGCTCCCATATATATGTTTCGTCCGATTTGGTCCTTTAGTTCTATAGAAGCTGTATTTTACATCCAATCGTTTTGAAATTTAGAATAAACAATTTAAACATGAACTACAAAATTTATATTTCAGAGTTATTCAATATTACGAGAGTGGTGTAGGATATTACATAGTCGGCCCCGCCCGACATTAGCCTTTCCTTACTGGTTTTTTTTAATTTTTGTTAAAAGATGTTATGGACATTTTAATTTTTGAAAAAATTAAATAAATTAATTTTTGTGTTTTACGAAATTTGTAATTGCTCTCGAACAACTGAACCGATTTTTGCAAAGTTTACTTTGTTTTAAAGAGAACACAACGCACCATTTTGTAAACATTTTTTTGGTACGAATTCAAAAAGGGGAAATAATTCGACAGTTTCTTAACCAAACAACCGATTACGACCAAACTTGGCATGGCAGATTAAGAGGTGTTAGAGAAGTTAAGTTTAATATTTGGGCCCCCTATGTCAGACGGGGGCGGAGCTAGAGGGCCTCAAATTTGGCCACATCGGGTGATGAAAATGTTCAATCGCGTGTAACTCGTGTTTCTATTCCGATTTATAAAATTTCTTTTTGTGTGTGTTCTACTAGCTGAGGTCTAAAAAAACTTTTTACAACTAAGAATTATCTAGTATAGTTACCGAGATATCTGCAATTTAAAATTGAATTTTAAATTTTTTCCATTACCATCTGCTAGTATTTTGTAAATATCGGAGCACATTATGCACCGATTTCAGCCGTATCAACATTTCTGGATCCTATATGACGAAAACAAATTGGTTCGATATACCCAATAGTACAAAAGTTATGACCTCTTGATGTTATATTTTCAAAAAAAAATCCGATTTTTATCATATTTTTAGGAAAAAGTATAATTTGTATAATTGGGTATATCGAACCCATTTTTTCGTCATATAGAAAATTGTTAACCTTTTCGATTTCTATGAAAATTGTATATGGTTATTAAAACTATTGATGTTGTCTATTACAATCCGTTTCACTATCCCAAAAACGTCATCTACATATTTTGTCAAAAACTTAGGTCTAGTATCACAGATATTTAGGCATTCTTCCAATAATTCTTGCATCACGATATCGGCTATAACGAAGGACGCTGATGAACCCATGGGGAGACCCCGTTTTTGTTGGTGCATTGTCCTTATATTGAAAATACCTGATAAAGGTTCCCTTTGTCATATTTGAGTGTTTTTCTATTATTGGCCATTTTTTGTCTACTGGTTTGCTAGGGGACAAGGAAATTAAGTGAACATTCTCTTAATTTTAAATACAAAACGTATATATTTTAAAGACTAAGGGCGTATTTGGCGCAAATCTTTAATTTTAAGACAACATTTTTTTTGTATAGATGTAAAATACAGTGAAAATATTATCTTCGTGAATATCGCGAAATGTATCTTACATATTACGAAATCTGTCTATTTTTTTCAGACAAAGAAATGTTACATACGACTCGTATGTTTCATACGACTTTATTTTATATCCGATCAGTATGAAATTCGGCAGAAAGAGGTTTCTTATTACACGAAGGAATACTGCCAAATTCGGAGAAAATCGGTTCAGATTTAGATATAGCCCCCATATATATGTTACCCCCGATTTGACATGTAAGCGCTAAAGAAACGGTATTTTATATCCGATATGTGGGAAATTCGGCAGAAAGAGGTTTCTTATTACATGAAGGAATGCTGCCAAATTCGGAGAAAATCGGTTCAGATGTAGATATAGTCCCCATATACTCGTATATGTTACAACCGATTTGTCATGTAAGCGCTGTAGAAACTCTATTTTATATCCGATCAGTACGAAATTCGGCAAAAGGGGTTATATGAATGAACACTTTTAAATTTGGAACAAATCGGTTCAGATTTAGATATAGCCCCCATATATACGTTACGCCCCATTTGACATGTACGCGCTGCGAAATTCGGCAAAAAGAGGTTTCTTTCTGTATGAAGGAATACTGCCAAATTCGGAGAAAATCGGTTCAGATTTAGTTATAGCCCCCATATATATGTACGTTACCCCCGATTTGACATGTAAGCGCTGTAGAGACTGTATTTTATATCCGATTAGTACGAAATTCGACAGAAAGAGGTCTTTTTACATGAATGAGTATTCAGGGGAAATCAGTTCAGATTTATATATAACCTCCATATACATATATGTTCCTCCTGATTTGGTATCAAAGCGCTATTGAAGTTGTACTTGACTTCCGATCATTAAAATGTTCCAGAAAGATGTTTCTCAATTTAGGAACGAATATTGCCTTATTTATTCCAAATTATTATCGCAATGACCCTTATCGCATTGTTAGGGAGGTGTAGGGTATTATATAGTCACCCCCCACCCCCCACTTTCTGCCTTTTCATTACTGTTTAAGAAATTATTTCGTAGGTCGGGGACATATTTATATTTTTTATGTCCCCGACCTGCACTATTTTAAAATTGTCTATAAATATTCTTCTGGTTTTAGACCGTTTTTGCCTCCAATTCGAGTCGAAACGCAGCTCTCTCTTATCAGGATAGGATTAAAGCAAACGAACTAGAACTATTCCTAACTTCTGTTATTTCAAATCAAAAGTAATCACATCAAGTAATTTGTTTGCCAACTCATTCGTACCCGTTTGTTGTTTGCTTTAAAATTTTTGTGAAATTATTTCATATTTTGTATGAAATTATTTCATATTTTGTATGAAATTATTTCATATTTTGTATGAAATTATTTCATATTTTGTATGAAATTATTTCATATTTTGTATAAAATTATTTCATATTTTGTATGAAATTATTACGATTTCTTACAATTTGGATAAAATTATGTAGTTGTAATCAAAGCAAAGCAAACTTGTCAGCATCTGAAATATATAACATATATAGCACATAAACAGTTGTTGAATAATTTTTTCCTCCGAACGCTGCAAGTATGTGATAAATTTGGCATAGAATTTGTCCTAAGGTCGAACGCTTTTGAAATTATTGGAAATTGATACGGAATGGGAACAAAATAAAGTACACCCCTAAAAATTTAAAAATTATGTTACTCTCACAAAAATTACGAAATTGTTAAGACGTAATTTTGTACAAAATAAGAATATTTTCATAAAATGTATCAACATAATTTTTGACGATTTCTTAAGAAACATATTCGTAAAATCGTAAAATATTCTTCATAAAATGAATGAAATCTACGAAAATCTTCGTAAATGATATGAAGAATTTATGAAGAATGTAGTAGGGTAATTCCAAAGAAAATCGACCCAAAAATGATTTGAAAATTTTACATTTTTGATTTTGCTGAAATTTTGCATGCGCATATGCAAGATGTTACGAAATAATGATAGATTACCGTATGTCAAAATTTGTAGCGATTTAGATTTTATAGGGTGCCAAAGTGGGACATCTACATTGTTTTGTAAAAAATTAAGCTATGTTCAAGTCGCCATAACTTTTGAACGGAAATTCAGATTTAATTGAAATAAGTACAATCTTAAAGATATTAACGTTATTTCTAAGTATTATACACATAAGGATAAGTATATGTGTATTAAGGATATCAAAAGGACGAAAATTGTAAAATGTTGAAAAATTATAAACTCATTAAAGTAAACATATAAATAAAAAGCTCTAACATTTCATAAAATTGTTAGAATTTGTGTGGGGGTACTAGAAGGGGCGGGGTAATAACGCCCGCTTTGTACTGGCCTGTAGGTACTATAAAAATATTACACTGCACAAAATTTCAAGTATTTTTATGCACTGGTATTAATGTTATAAGCTGTGAACTTATTGTAAAAATTGGTCTCTTTGTGTGGGAGGTACCAAAAGGGGCGTGACATGTTCGCCCATTTTTGTTCAGCTTATAAATACGGTAAAATAATTAATATGTATGAAATTTCATTGGATTCCCATGAGTAATACAGAAGTTATAACAGTTTTAACATGTCACAAAATTTTAACCGTTTGTGAGGGAGTTACCACAAGGAGGGGTCCGAAATGGGCCACTTCAAAACATGAAGTAGGTTTGAGGAAAATATTACCACATAATAATTTGTAAGTCATTCGGGCACTCCTTTTCAGAGATATCATTGGCATAAACCAGTCAAACGGACAGACAGACGGACATTAAATAAGTCATCTTTTGAACCCATTGAGCACCCATTCTGAAAATTTTATATTTTATGGAGCAATATGGGGGTAATATTCAGAAATAAAATTAAAAAAATTGAAAACACTTTTTTCGGATAATCAAGGATTAAGGATATTTTCGTCCTTTTGATATCCTTAATACACATATACTTATCCTTATGTGTATAATACTTAGAAATAACGTTAATATCTTTAAGATGGTACTTATTTCAATTTAATCTGAATTTCCGTTCAAAAGTTATGGCGACTTGAACATAGCTTTATTTTTTACAAAACAATGTTGATGTCCTACTTTGTCACCATATACAATCTAAACCGCTACAAATTTTGACACACTGTAAACTGTCATTATTTCGTATCATCTTGCAGTATGCGCATGCAAAATTTCAGCAATACCGAAATTCATAAATTTTCAGGGTGGGTCGATTTCCTTTGGAATTACCCAGTATGAAGAATGTTTCGTAAATCGTACGAAAAAAATATTTTCAGTGTAGAGGTAAAATATATTTTGTAAGTCATTCGTAGTATCAACTTCAAGTATTTCGATTCGAGTGAGTTCAGAGACAGAAAAGTTACACGCATTAAAAAATGGTATTCTGGGGGTTTGAATGGTTTACAATATCAAAACCTACATTTGCCTATACCGCTTCCATAGCAGAGATAACGCATGGCCACAGTTAAAGTGGTTTTCCAAATAACCACTCAAGTCGAGTCGGGTAATTTTGAAGTTTTTTGCAATGCATTAATTCATCCGTAATCTATGGACTGATTTCTTCTAATTGGAAAACAATTTTATTTACCGTTTTATGTCGCATTTAAATCTGGTATTCCCATTAAAAAATCATTTAAATCAACCTTGTATACGCTCCTGTGAACATTTCGAGTTTTGTAATAAATAATTCATACATATCGTCGGTGCGCCGACGAAAACTCCTATGTGTTTTTTAACTAGTTTTCAGGAGAGACAAAAAACGTAGCTATTTCGTCAAATCGCGATATTTTCGATATTTGAATTTTTCTCCGATTTTTTAATTTTTCTTTTAATTATTTACCACCAATATATAATAACAAAAATCTTATATGTGAAAAGCCCATGACGTGGTAAATGGTTTTCATGAAAATCGACACATAGGATGTTTTGTTTGGAGCATTTTAAATATTTATAGAACAAAAAATTTACACATAGGAGTTTTGATATTTGAATGTTTACAGCGTACCTCAAGCAAATGAAAGTTGGCCTGGATTGTGGCTAAAAACGGCTAATGAGGTTTTGTACAGAATCATCCCCTCTACACAGATAAGAAGAAATCAAAATCTGATCTGCTTCCTTTCGCGAGTTATCGCGATAAATACAATTTTTAACCAAAAAACCGAACTTAATTACATTGAATCGCGGAAATTTAAAACTATAACATAATTTCCCATAAATATGAACACTTGTAAGACGCTTTGTAATGTCCGCGATATTTGCTATATTATTCTATAGCGAAATTTTTGTAATTCAAAAATTCGAATTACACCGCTAAATTTTTACAAAAATATTATTGCGAATTTATTAAAAGTAATATATTTATATTCTATGATTTCTGAGGGATAGATTGGCACTTGCATTTCCTCCGTAAACATCCCGCGACGAATACATTTCGAACAAAAACATTTTAGTTCAGAATTATTTAACTATATAATGCTGTTATTACGCGAACGGTCAGTCCTAGGAAAAAATGGTGAAAGAAAGTTTGGGAGATATTAAAAACGACTCCAAGTCTTTCTTTAACAAAAAATTATAATAATTTGGTAGGGATTTGCAATGAGTCAAATCAAAATATGCCTCATATAAATGGAAAAGCATACAAAAGTTTAGACACACTGTAAATCCTTACCAAATTACTATAAATTTTGTTTGTAAAAGAAAGAGTTGTAGGCCTTTCGCTTATCTCCCAAACTATCCTCCACTACTTTTTAAAGGAAATTGTGTTACAGTTCTAAATTTCAGCGTTTTTCTTCACAAATCAAAGCTATTAAGTTTGTTTTGAGTAAAAGTTTTGTTTTCGCGATAACTCGCGAATGGAAGCAGATCTAATTTTGATCTATTCATTGTCGAATAGAGGGGATGATTCTGAACAAAACCTCATTAGCGGTTTTTTGGCGTAAATCGAAGCCAACCTTCTATCCCTTGCGACAGGCTGTGCCTACTACACATAGGAGTTTTTGTCGGAGCATTGCTAAAGAGGGATACACATAGGAGTTTTTGATAACTTCGGAACCGGTCAAGATAGCGCAAAATGCTTTGGTGGGTAGTCGTTTGACCGCTAGGACGTTCTAATTCGACAATAAAAAAAATCGAAAAATTACACATAGGAGTTTTTGTCGGCGCACCGACGATATAACATTCAAATGCTACCCACTATTGTTTCTCCCGAAAACGACTCCGTCTCCGTTCCGTCTCACATTTTATGTAAATTTTGAAATTCCAGTTGTGGAGACATAAAGTGGCCCAGCGTCGCTGTGGCTTGATATACATATACGGGTATTGGTGTGAAATAGGGCACGGATCATACAGGCAACAGCATCATTGTCAACATCATTTGTATAATATATGATGTGGAATCAGACCACTCTCTTGCTCATTGTCGAATTCAACGCACACACATTGATGACATGAACTGATATAGCACAGGCAAATGCATGCAGTATGGAACACTGTTATTGGTTATGAGAACACTCATAAAATATTCTAGACATGATTTGCATTCTATGCGCATTTTTAGTAGCAAACACAGACTCGAATGGCCATATGAATAAATAGATGGAGTATTGAGGGAAATTAGTACATACTCCTGAAATTTTGTTTTGGTTTAAGATTATAGTTACGTTGCACACTTTATTGTGTTTGTAGTAACAAATGTACCTAAGCTCATTGATCACTCTATTGTATTGCCCTTTCCCGTAAACTGCACTATTGTATCACTTTTTTTAAATTTGGAAATTTTAGTTGTGCTAAATTCTAGTAACTTAATTACCACATGTCAAAAAAGTAACACAAAAGTTCAGTTTTCGGAAAAAGGGCAATGAAAATGTTGCACCTTTTTGCAGAAACGAATTCGCCATAAGTATACGTATGTAGCAGGGCTGCGGAGTCGAGCCAAAACTACTCGTCTCAGACTCCAGGAGTCGGATTTTAAAATGGTTCGACTCCGACTCCATCTCCAGCTCCGACTCCGGCAGTTAAGTAACATACATTTTTGAGATTATATTTCTACTAAGACATGAATTCATTTAAATGAATATAAGATATAGCTTTGTTAAAAAAAACAGTAGGTATTAAATACCAGTAATTAAATACAATTTTATTATTTATTTATCGACGCTTGACTTGCAACTAATATGACAATTCTTTCAAAATGAAATCATGATAGAATTTTCTACAATCACTGCCTTTGCTTTAAAACCCGTATACCGCCATTTTTGGAAATTATGTTCTCTTCAGACACAGTACCACACTATGGTACAGGGGGTTATAACTGTTTTTGACAGATTTGTAAAAAATACTACAGATAGACACACCTTAAAATATACTGTTCGGCTCAGAATCACTAGCTGTCCATCTTAAGTTGTTCGTTGAGTACAGGTCAACATTTCACTCCGATCCTGCGGAAATTTATTAACAAGAACTCGCTTAGGAATAGCGTATAGTCTTGCAAAATTCTTATTTTGTAAGCAACATATTCATCTTTCTAAATCGATCACATATAGTTATAAACAGAACTTTCCTAAAACTGTCTTTACATAAAAAGTCGATAATTTGGTTGACTTTATAGATATTTTGGACATACAAAAATATTTGGTTAAAAGCTTCAAATGTGTTATCCTTCTTTTGTACCAGAATTGTGATCCTAAAATTGTTGAGTGCAAAAATTCTATCGCATAAATGGTACATTTTGCACAATCCATCTCGGAGTCAGAGTCGGCCAAAATTTTTCGACTCCGGACTCGGACTCCGGCAAATATCCCTGCCCTGGTATGTAGTACTATACCGTGGACGCGCAAAACCTCTAATTGATTTTGTTGGAATGTGCCACAAATGACATGAGGTAAATCGTAAATGCCATTTATAACCTTTATAATTTCAGATGGTTTAGAAACGCAATTAAACATCGGCAGAAAATGCAAAATCACACTAGAATATGTTCATTTAATAAAACTATACATTATCCACAAATTTTGGGATTTCGACATCCATACGAGTATACCGTTAGTTAGGATAAACGCATTTCTGGTACATTTGGGCACAACTTGATAACAATGTGGTTAAACTAAAATCGATTTGCAGACTATTTTGCTTCAAATTGTGAACATTTGTGATGTCGTATGAAAAAATTATTTTTAGGACATATTAAGTCATTTGTACAATGTTCTTCCATCTGGCTGGTGCGCGAGATATCTATTGAAAGGAGTATCGGATTGTCTTTAAATTTGGTACGTAGTAATATCTTTTCTTAACTCAAGGTGAATTAGGAAATGGATAATTTAGAACTGCTCATTCTAAAACCTCCCACAAAGGGTTAAAATTTATTGAACGAAAAGGACGACATTTTGACATCACTTATTATTTTGGTCAGCACTATGTTTCTTAGCAAAACTTAAAATAGCTTTAATTCCTTAATTAAAACTCCTACAGCGGAATGGACGAAATTTTGATAGAACTTATTTTTTGGTAAACATTTTGAATTTTCTTAGCAAAACTCAAAATAAACAGAAATTCTCGGCGCCACGAAATAACCCCCAAGTGAAATATGCCCCAAATGAAATCAAATAAGCCCCAAAGATTAAATGTGAAATAAAGTCCAAATTAAATGAAAAAATAGCCAAATAATAAATGAAACAACCCCCAAAAAATATTAGTTAAATTAAAAAAAAATAATTCCCCCAAAAAAAGTGAAATAACCCCCAATGAAAAAAACCCCAAACAAATGAAAGAAACTCCAAATTAAATTTATTAGTTTAGACAAAAATTGGTTTGTGCAATATACATAATTTTCCCAAAAACTGTTTGTAATATTTACAGAATCGCTTGTATGGAATACCCAATTGAATAACAACTTATGGGAATACCTGCAAATTGCAAATTTATTTTTAATAATGGGCGTAAAAACAACGTTTCAACTGCTTTGCAACGGTTTTTATGCTTTGCAATTGAATGTTGGAACAGAAAACATAAAGAAATAGTAATCCTGACGAAAAATTTTAAAAAATGTTTCTGAACATTTGAAAACTTTCTTGACGTTTGAAAACTTTTGGAATATAATACATGAGAATTCATGAAAACTTTTGGAAGAGAAATCACTTCCAAACTATTTCACATATGAATTTCAGTTCTCTTCCAACAATTTTTGAACATGAAGAAATAGTAATGCAGATGAAAAATGGGTTAAAAAATTGTCTATTTATACCCTACACCACTCTGTGGTACAGTGATTTATAAGTTTGTTTCACGGCAGATGTTTGTAACACCTGAAAATAACACAGCTAGACCCAACGATCACAGCTAAAGTATACCGATCGACTCAGAATCACTAGCTGAGTCGATTTAACCATGTCTGTCCGTCCGTCCGTCCGTCTTTCCACGTAAAGTTGATCGTCGACTACAGCTCGCAATTTCACTAGGATCGTTCTGAAATTTTTCAGTTTAGAGTATTTCGCAGCTGTTAAAATCGCTATTGAATTTGGTTGAAATCGGTTCAGATTTAGATATATCTCCCATGTATATCTTTCGCCCGATTTTGCTCCTTAGTCCTGTAGAAGTTGTATTTTACATCCAATCGTTTTGAAATTTAGAAAGGTAGATTTTCTTGATCCAAGAACCAACATTGCCGAATTTGAAGAAAATCGGTTAAGATTTAGCTATAGCTCCCATATATATGTTTCGTCCGATTTTGCCCTTTAGTCCTGTAGAAGCTGTATTTTACATCCAATTATTTTGAAATTTAGAATGGTAGAGAGTCGCTGCGATTTTTGGACCTACTTTTCGTCTGCATTACTATTTCTTCATGTTTGAAACCTGTTGGAAGAGAACTGAAACTTCATGTGTGAGATATGTTGGAAGAGAAAACATGAATAGGAATTAATGGAGATGAAAAATAGATTTAAAATCGCGGCGATTTTTTACCATTTCCAAACATTTAAAGCTTATTAATTTCATGATATAATGCAATCGTATCATCTGGTATGTTTTCTGTAATTTGCTATCCATGACCCTACAACTTAAAATTTCCTATTAGTATAATTTAAAATTTGTAAATTTTCTTCTCTGAGGCACTATTAAGAACTGATTACTACTCTCAAGGCTCACCCTAAAATTACCCTGTTCAATATGTTCATTCGATTCTAACCGTCTAACGACAAGGAAGCGAAATTCCTAAATTTCATTTTGAATGTCAATGAACTAATCCCCAAATAAAATGCAATACGGACCAAGAAAAATTAGATTTCGATGAAAATGAAATAAATCCCAAACAATGAAAAAATACCAAAAACCCAAAAATAAATAAATCCCAAATTCATTTTATTTTGGGTTTTATTTCATTTTGGTCTTAGTAACCCAAAGTTAATGAAATTTCACCCAAACCCAATTTTGAATCTTTATTTTGGGTGTTATTTCATTTTCTCCTTGGAGGTTATTTCGCTGCGCCGAAATTCTTTATTAAGCCTGCTACAGGGGAAAGGACAAACGATTGATATCACTTACTTTTTGGCCAATATTTTGAATTTTCTTAGAAAAACTTTAAAATGTCTACATATTTTTGTACCAAATAAGTCTCAAAAAATGTCAATGTTGCTTGGGACTTATTTCCCAAATTTATAACTCCCCAATGAAATAAGTACCAATAAGATTTTCTTGGGAGTTACAGGGTTGCCCATATTCGACGGACCCACGGACTCGTTGGGCCCATTCCAATCGACGAGGCTTGTCCGCAGGCAACAATCTTTGCGTCAATTGAATTTTGTACGGGAACAAATGCAAATCAACGCGAATAATCCGTTGTAAAGTGGACCGAGCCATGCCCAACTGCTGAGAACGGCGTTTTTGGGATGTTCTTGGGGACCTCTCAACACTGGCTCGTACGGCAGCGATATTCTCGGCCGATCGCCTTGGTCGACTTTTATTTGGCCTCTTCGGATTAGAAAGAGCCTCACCAGTCGAAAATTTTTCGTATAAACGCTTAATGGTGTTCTTAGAAGGCGCACTTCTCACATTTTTTAATATTTTAAAAGCACGTTGACTTGACTTCTTCTGTTGAATGTAAATTTCAACTATTTCAGAGCGCTCGCGTGGCTTGTATTGTTCCATGTTAAAAATCTGCTTGGACTGACGCTTCAAACGCGGTATGTCATTAAGCGATCTGACATCTCTGTCAAAAGTTATGGCGTTTCCAGATGGGTCCGTCGAATATGGGAGACCCTGTATTTCATTCGTTTTGATCATTGGTAGTTATTTCATTTGTATTGGGAATTATTTCATTCCGGCTACGCGGGCCAATGTTGCTTTACGTGGTCGGACATCGGTAGGGATTAAAGATTTCTCCTCTGGAGTATGTCCGAAGACGGTTACGCGGAAAAAAGTTACTTTGCGTAAAAGTTACTTTAAACAGGCCGAAGGCCGGCCACGCCAACGAAACTTTGGACCGCGTATCTGTTTTTGGTCATATACCAGAGGAGAAAATCTGTAAACTCGGCATAAAAACGGCTACGTACGTAACTCATCGTTGTTGCGACACTTATATCATGGGAATTGTTTCAGTTTATTATGAAATAACTTCCAAATATTGGGACTTATTTCATTTTCCCTTTGGGAATTTTGAGTTTCCTTAGCAAAACTTCAAATGGGTTAATGCCTTAATTAAGCCTTCTACAGCGGAAAGGAGGAAATTTTGATATCACATATTCATGGTCAATATTTGGCAAAACTTTAAATGGCTCTAATTCCTTAATTAAGCATCCTACAGCGGAAAGGGGCAAATTTTGATATCACTTATTTTGTGGTACAAATTTTGAGTTTTTTTTAGCAAAACTTAAAATGGCCATAATTTCTTATATATGCCTCCTACAGCGGAGGGACAAAATGTTGATATCACTTATTTTTTGAACAAAATTTTGAATTTCCTTAGCCAAACTTAAAATTCCTTAATTAAGCCTCCTACAGCGGAAAGGGCAAAATTTAATACTTCTATTTTTTTTAGTCAAAATTTTGTATTACCTTAGCAAAATTTAAAATAGCTATAACTCCTAAATTAATCCCCCTACAGCGGAAAGGGTGAAATTTTAAAATGGCTATAATTCCTTTATTATGCCTCGTACAGCGGAATGGGCGAATTTTTGATATCACGTATTTTTTTGTAAAAATATTGACTTTCGTTAGAAAAACTTGAAATGGCTATAACTCCTTAATTAAGCCTCCTTCAGCAGATAGGGCGAAATTCTGATATCACTTATTTGTTGGTAAAAATTTTGAGTTTCCCTAGCAAAACTAAAAATGGCTAGAATTCCTTAATTAAGCCTCCTACATCGGAAAAGGGCGGAATGTAATACTTCTGCTTTTTGGTAACCATTTTGAATTTCCTTAGCAAAATTGAAAATGGATATAATACCTCAATTGGGCTCATACAGCGGAAACGGCGAAATTTTGAAATCACTTATTTATCGGTACAATTTTTTGATTTCCCTAGCAAAACGTTAATTACTATGATTCCTTAATTAAGCCTGCTACAGCGGAAAAGGCGAACATTTTTATCACTATATTTTTGTAAAAATTTTTAATTTCCTTAGCAAAACTTGAAATGGCTCTAATTCCTTAATTAAGCCTTCTACAGCCGAAAGGGCAAAATTTTGATATCACTTCCTTGGCACAACTTGAAATGTCTATAACTCCTTACCTAAGCCTCCAGTTTCCATAGCAAAACTTAAAATGGCTATAATTCTTTAATGAGCCTCCTACAGCGGAAAGGGCGAAATTTTAATATCTCTTATTTTTTTGTAAAATTTTTTAATTTTCTTAGCAAAACTTAAAATGGCTATAATTCTTTAATTAAGCCTCCTACAGCGGAAATAGCGAAATCACTTATTTTTTGGTAAAAATTTCGAATTTTCTTAGCAAAACTCAAAATGGCTATAATTCCTTAATTAAGTCTCTCCTACTGTGGAAAGGGCAAAATTTTGATATCACTTATTTTTTTTGTAAATATTTTGAGTTTCCTTAGCAAAACTTGAAATGGCTATACATAATTCCTTAATTAAGCACCCTACAGCGTTTATTATACCGATCGACTTAGAATCACTTTGTGAGTTGATTTAGCTATGTCCGTCTGTCTGCGCAGGTCGCAATTATGGTTCGATCTCGACGAAACTTTATTCATATCTTTTTTTTTTGGCCCTATTGAATTTGGTTAAAATCGGTTCAGATTTAGATATAGCCTCCATATTTATGTTACCCCTATTTGACATAAGCGCTGTAAAAATTTTATTTTATATCCGATCAGTGCGAAATTCGGCAAAAAGAGATTTCTTTCTACATGAAGGAATACTGCCAAATTCGGAGAAAATCGGTTCAGATTTAGATATAGCCCCTATATATATGTCACCCCCGATTTGACATATAAGGTCTGTAGAGACTCTATTTTATATCCGATCAGTACGAAATTCGACAGAAAGAGGTCTTTTTACATGAATGAGTATTCAGGGGAAATCAGTTCAGATTTATATATAACCTCCATATATATGTTCCTCCTGATTTGATATCAAAGTGCCATTGAAGTTGTACTTTACTCCAGATCATTAACATTTTCCAGAAATATGTTTCTAAATTTAGGAACCAATATTACTTAATTTAGCGATTATCGGTTAAGAATTAGATAATATGATCCTACCTATTTACCAATTATTCCAAATTATTGTCGCAATGACCCTAATCGCATTGTTAGGTAGGCCCCGCCCGACTTTCTGCCTTTCCTTGCTGGTTTTTGGTTAACACTTTGAATTTCCTTAGCAAAATTTAAAATGGCTATAATTTCTTAATTATGCACCCTACAGCGGAAAGGGTGAATAGTGGGCTATAGTTCCTTAATTAAGTCTCCTACCTCGGAAAGGCCGAAATTTTGATACACTTATTTTTGATACTAATTTTAAATTTTCTTAGCAAAAGTAAAAATTGCTATAACTCCTTAATTAAGCCTCCTACAGCGGAAAGGGCGAAATGTTGATACACTTTTTTTAAATAAATTTTGAAATTCCTTAGCAAAATTTTAAATGACTTTAATTCCTTAGAAAGCCTTCCTACATTGGAAAGGTTGAAATTTTAAATTGGCTATAATTCCTTAATTAAGCCTCCTACAGCGGAAAAGGCGCAATTTTGATGGCACTTATTTCTTTTGCTAAAATTTTGATTTTCTTTGGGAAACTTACAATGACTATAATTCCTTAATTAAGCCTCCTAAAGCGGAAAGGGCAAAATTTAATATCAGTTTTTTTTTGCAACAATGTTTAATTTACTTAGAAAAATTTAAAATGGCTGTAATTCCTTCATTAAGCCTCATACAGCGGAATGGGCGAAATTGAATACTTTTATTTTTTGTCAACAATCTGCATTTCCTTAGCAAAACTTACAATGTCTATAATTCCTTAATTAAGCCTTCTACAGCGTAAAAGAAATCTTCACATCACTTATTTTTTTGTACAAATTTTGAATTTCCTCAGCAAAACTTAAAATGGCCATTATTCTTCAATTAAGCCTCTTACAGTGGTAAAGATGAAATTTTTATTTCTTGGTAAGAAAATCTCAATTTCCTTAGCAAAACTTAAAATGGCTACTATTCCTTAATTAAGCCTCCTATAGAGGAAAGATAGATATTTAATATGTCTATTTTTTGGTCAACATTTTGTATTTTCTTAGCAAACCCTAAAATGAATATTATTGCTTAATTAAGTCTCCTACAGCAGAAAGGACGAAATTTTGATACCACCTATTTTTTGGTAAACATTTTGAATTTCCTTAGCAGAACATAAAATATCTATAATTCAGTAATTAAGCCCTCTACAGCGGAAAGGCGGCAAAACTTAAAATGGCTATAATTCCTTACTGATTTTTTATTTCTTTTCAGCAAACCTTAACATGACTATGACTCCTTAATTAAGCCTGTGCATCGGAAAAAGCGGAATTTTGATGTCACTTAGTTGTTGGTCAAAATTTTGAATTTCCTTAGTAAGCCTCGTATGGAGAAAATGACGAAATTTGGTATCGCTTATTTTTGGCAAACATTTTAATTTTCCTTAGCAAAACTTAAAATGGATATATCTCTTTAAATTAGTCTCGTAGGCGAGATTGATAATATCTTGCGATCACTTGTGTTTTGATGAAATTTTCGACTTTCATTAAGCGGTCCAAAGGGAAAATAACAAAAATTTGTTATCACTTATTTTTGTGAAAATTTCTATAGTTTTTTTCTTAATAATGATACAACTTATTCCATTTTAAGGGTGTAGGTGATGTCCAAGTCATTAGAAAAAAATGCATATAATCTTGAAAGAAACTTGATGAAACATTGATTTGTAGAGATGCCTGATATTTTGAATGATTTTGATGCACAATGTATTGAACATTTCCCTCTTATTTCTAGATGTCCCTAAATTGATACAAATACAGCTGGAATACACGCAATGGGTTCATTCATCAAATATTCGGATTATATTGCTTTTATCCCGTTTCCAATACAATCTGCTAAAAGTGAGAATGTTTATTCGAAATACGTTAATATCTTTAATCACGCATTGATTGTCGCTATCGAATGTTGTATTTCCTCTAGTTCTGCATATTTAACATAAACAGACTTTACCATTATATTCACTTATAATCACTTCTCATCTAAAGCAATTCCCATTAAGACATTAACTAATAGAAAATAACCCCCTGCCAAGGGTAGCACAGCCAAGGGAGGAAAAAAAACAATTTTCACTTGATGTTTTCGTAGGCCGTAAAATTAAACCTGGCATTGAAAGGGGATAAAAGGAAATTGCAACCTTTTTCTGGTCGGCTTGACTAACACAAATACAATACTTAGTCGACTCGGGTGGCACGCAACAGCATTTATGCGCTCGTGTGAGTTTTTTAACAAATGTCAGTGAATTACACACACATGTCCTCTATCTCCAATACAGCCATATATCCCATATACAGGAAGGCCATGCGTTGCCGCATTAAATTGAAGGGAAAACTGCCCTAGTAGCCGAAGTAGTTTATATTCCTTTCGAAATATTGAGGGTTACTGCGGTTCATTAAACAAATAGCACACATTTTGTTAAGAGAAATCATATGAATATGCGTCTAGACCCCCACCTCAGCAACAACCATAAAATGTATATCGGTCATAAGTACGAATATATATATATACAACAGACCTGGTTTTAGTATTTTCTATATTAGAAAACGTGTAGGGTTTTCCATTTGGGGTGGGATTATTTTGAAAGCCTGTGGTTACTATGTTGTTTTGATAACGTCTGTCAGATCAGTTATTTATAAGTTAATCACTGATGCCAAATTATCATATAAAGTTATAATATTCAGCAGCACGTTCAAATATCAAAACTTTATTATCGAAATTAGTGTATGGAATGACGACAAGCACTACGAGGTTCAACTGGTGGCTATGCATCCACAAAAATTTACTGATTTGTGAGGATTTTGGGCCAGCCGCATCGAATGGCTGTACGTAATATTTTCTGGTGTAATTTGGTATCCTAAACACGAAATATTAAAAAAACACATTTCCCCGAACTTTTTTTATTCCAATTTTCTTGGAATTTTCCTCTAGTATTTGGACTATATTTTATATACCCTACACCACACTGTGGTACAGGGTATTATGACTTTGTGCATTTGTTTGGAACACCCAAAAGGATAAGAGATAGACCCATTGTTTATTATATGTCCGTCTGTCTGTAGATGTATTCTTGTCATCAAAGTACAGATCGCAATTATGTTCCGATCTCAACGAAACTTTGCACATATCTTTCCTTAGGCCCAAGGACGATCCCTATTGAATTTGGTTAAAATCGGTTCAGATTTACATATAGGTCTCATATACATTTTTGAACCGATTTATACAAAAATTTACAGATCTTATGATACACTTAGAGACAATACAAAATTTGGGGAAAATCGGTTCAGATTTAGATATAGCCAACGTATATATGTTACCCCCGATTTGACATGTAAGCGCTGTAGAAACTGTATTTTATATCCGATCAGTAAAAAATTTTGCAGAGATAGTTGTCTTACGAGGGTTGCTATATATATTTCTGGCCCAGCCAACCCTAAGTGTTGCCTGGCGCCATCTGACATTTTCATTAAAAAGTGTGAAATTTTTTATCATAAACGTACTCAGAACGTTTTGACGTACGACCTTCATTTGTGTTGTTTACAGTGACTTGAAAAAATCAATTTGGCAAAAAAAATGGAATTAACTCGTGAACATTTTCGTGAGATCATTTTTCACAACTTTCGACGTAGATTATCACGACAAGAGTGCATCGATGAACTTAAATATTTGTATGGCGATGAAGCATCATCCTATAGCACTGTCAAAAACTGGTTTAATAAATTCAATCGTGGCGGACGCTCGCTCAAAGACGAAGGTCGTCCAAAAACGGCCGTTGTGCCAGAAAACATTGATGCCATGCGTGTACTGATAATGCAAGATCGTCATGTGACATACCGTGAGATAGATGCATCCTTGGGCATTTCTTCCACCAGCATACATTCGATATTGCATGAACACCTGGCCGTAAAAAAGGTTTGTTCTCGTTGGATCCCACACAATTTGACAATCGCTCAAAAAAAAGGCTCGTGTCGATTGGTGCAAAGAAATTTTGAAAAAATACAATCGCGGTGCTTCACAGGTGACGAATCTTGGATCTATGTGTATGAGCCCGAAACAAAACAGCAATAGACCGTGTGGGTCTTCGAAGACGAGCCAAATCCAACGAAAGTTGTTCGTGGAAGAAGCACTTCGAAGCAAATGGTCGCCTGTTTCTTCGGCAAAACTGGTCATGTGGCGACTGTTCCGCTTGAGCAACGTAGGAGGTCAATTCTGAGTGGTACACCACAATTTGTTTGCCTGAAATCTTCGGAGAAATTCGAAAAACGAACAAGAGAAGACGAATCATTGTGCACCATGACAATGCGAGCTCTTACACATCGGCTCAAACCAGTGCTTTTTTGACCGGCCAAAACGTCGAATTGATGGGTTATCCGCCGTACAGCCCTGACTTGGCACCCAATGACTTCATTTTATTCCAGCACATTAAGAAAAAAAAGCGTGGTCAACGATTTCGCCAGAAGATTCTGTTGAAGCGTTCACAAACCATGTTTTGGAGGTGTCTCAATCGGAGTGGGAAAAGTGCTTCGACAATTGTTTTGAGCGCATGCAAAATTGTATAAATCATGCTGGAAAATACTTTGAAAAACAATAAAACCATTTTTGATGATAAGTATTAGCATTTTCATTATTAGGCCAGAAATATATATAGCAGCCATTACATGAATGAGCATTGCCAAATTCGGGGAAAATCCTTTCAGATTTAGGTATAGCCCCCATATATGTATATGTTTCACCCGATTTGACATGTAAGAGCTGTAGAACCGTGTTTTATATCCGATCAGTACGAAATTCGGCAGAGAGAGTATCCTTATTACATATATGAACACTGCCAAATTCTTATCGCAATGCCCAATTTCGCATTGTTAGGGAGGTGTAGGGTATTATATAGTCGGCCCCGCCCGACTTTCTGTCTTTCCTTACTGGTTGAAGTATAAAAATGTTTTATTCCATATTTTAAACTCTAGCATGATAAGGAAGAAAAAAATGTATATATGAAAAAATCTATGGATAATTATATAAGTTATGAACCATTTTGTAAATGTGTTTTATTTTGAACTTTTGGTTTGTTTTTAATAGATTATCGGTACTATAAAAGCATTGCATTCATTTTTGTCACGGTGATAGTTACTAATAAACTATTACTATGCACTATAGGAAATTTGACCCTTTTTTTTGACAAAATCAATTACAGCCAAACGGCTGAACCGACTTGAATGATTTTTCGGATAAGAGGGAGAGATGTCAAGTAAAATCTTTTCGTAACCTCAAAAAAAAATTTAGTAAAAAATTTTTTTTTCGAGTGAACTTCAACATTTACCATTAGAACTTTGTTTTACCAATTTAAAGAATTAATATACAACGTTATGTTTTAAATAGGATTTTATTCAAAAACTTTAATTAAAAACCAGTAAGGAAAGGCTAAAGTCGGGCGGTGCCGACTATATAATACCCTACACCACTCTCGTAATATTGAATAACTCTGATAAATAAATTTTGTAATTGATGTATAAATTGTTTACATAAATTTACTTTTGGGACATTTTATACTTAAATAATACCCTGTACCACAGTGTGGTGTAGGGTATAAAAACGATTGGATCTAAAGAGCCAAATCGGATGAAACATATATATGGGAGCTATAGCTAAATCTTTACCGATTTTCTTCAAATTCGGCAATGTTGGTTCATGAATAAAGAAACTCTACCATTCTAAATTTCAAAACGATTGGATGTAAAATACAGCTTCTATAGAACTAAAGGGCCAAATCGGACGAAACATATATATGGGAGATATAGCTAAATCTTAACCGATTTTCTTCAAATTCGGTAGTGTTGGTTCATGGATCAATTAACTCTACCGTTCTAAATTTCAAAACTATTGGATGTAAAATACAACTTCTATAGAACTAAAAGGCCAAATCGGACGAAACATATATATGGGAGCTATAGCTAAATCTTAACCGATTTTCTTCAAATTCGGCACTGTTGGTTCATGGATCAAGAAACTCTACCATTCTAAATTTCAAAACGATCGGATGTAAAATACAGCTTCTATAGGACTAAAGGGCCAAATCGGACGAAAGATATATATGGGAGCTATATCTAAATCTGAACCGATTTCAACCAAATTCAATAGCGATCTTAACAGCCGTGAAATACTCTAAACTGCAAAATTTCAGAACGATCGGAGTGAAATTGCGACCTGTAGTCGACAAACAACTTTACATGGACAGACGGACGGACGGACGGACAGACATCGTTAAATCGACTCATCTAGTGATTCTGAGTCGATCGGTATACTTTAAGGTGGGTCTAGCTGTGTTATTTTCAGGTGTTACAAACATCTGCCGTGAAACAAACTTATAATACCATGTACCACAGTGTGGTGTAGGGTATAAAAAATAATAGTGTAATACTATATTCGACACCTGCAACAATTATTTTTTTAAAAAAAATTGTACAGATCCCCAGCTGAAATATATTAGAATTAGAAGGTGAATGATTGTCCTATGGAACTGTTATGGTGTTATGTCTAGTAAATGCTAGCATTTTTGAGTAAGTCTAAATAAAATTTCAATGCATAATTCCATTAGCTCATCTTAAGGTCACTTCAAGGTCAATATATACGAGTTCGCGAAAATATCACTGTATATTAATAAAGTACTCACCTTTGACAATATTTTCCATTTTTAAAAAATTTAAAAAGGTATGTTTAAATTTCTTTTTATATTAAAGCAAAATAAATAATTTTGGTAAAATTTAAATTTTGAAATTTGGCCAAAAATTTTCTATAGTGCTATGTGTGGAATTGCGGAAGATTCTGATAAGTATATATCAGTCATTAAAGAAAATTTTAAGTGGTTTTGAAATTTAAGAAAAATGCTGTTTTGGTTTTCCCAGAAACTGCAATAGCTTTTGAACAACTGAACCGATTCAACGTCGTTCTAAAGGGAACACAACGGGCATAAAATTGTAGAAAAGGTTTTTGAAAAAAATATTTTTTTTAAATTTCTTAAAAAAAAACTCCTGGGTAAAATTTTTTTAAAGCAGCCTAAAATTATTGTTGTCCAATTTTTCGATGCAAATCGGTATGTGGATTCGGGACGCAAAATAAAAAACACATTTTGTGTAGTTTTGCAAAAATTTAATTTTCGCGGAAGATAAGATTATCAAAACTACACAAATTGTGTTTTTTTAATTGGCGTCCGGAATCCATACACCAATTTAAAAAAAAAAATTGGACACCAAATAATTTTAGGCCGCTTTCAAAAAATGTTACCCCCTCCTCAATTTTCTTCGAATTCACACAGAATAATCGACGCACTTTCACAAATCCAAAACAGTATTTTGATTTTTGGAGCCTCAATATTTGCAGAAGGACCATCAGTTATAAAACAAGTAAAAAACGCTAAGTTCGGCCATGGCGAATCTTATAAACCCTCCACCATGGATTCCATTTCAAGGCCATGTTCATCAGTCCGATCTCGCCCATTTTTGGACCAATCGCGTAGACAGCGACCAAATATATATGCACTAAATTGCGACAGTCTCGCTAACGAATTATGCAATATATGTCAATTGTCCATTTATATTCGGAACCAACAAATAAACACATATTCTCTATAGAATATGTAAGTATGCGTAAATATTACAACGACAATTTTGTATCCATTGGTTAACAGAAGATCGGGAAGAACTCTTATTATTGAAAACTGTTTTCCAGGCTCTAATGTTTTATGCTGCTCCAGTAAGGTATACTGCATCTGAGTGGAACCTAAACAAATTACAAATCTGCCAAAATAAGCTGCTTAATATGATGTACAACGTTCCAATGTATTTTCGACATCAACGCTGCACTCCATGTCAAACACTAATCAAGTTAAGGAACAACTCCAAGTATTGTCACAAATCTTTGTGAACCCGTTGCCGTTATTCTAGCTATTTCAACATAAATGTCTTATGTTGATAAATTGAGTTTATCGTACTTTTTATTTTTATATCTTTATACACTGTGGAACCGGGTATTATAACTTTGCACATTTGTTTGTAACACCCAAAAGGAGAAGAAATAGACCCATCGTTTATTATACCGATCGACTTAGAATCACTTTCTGAGTTGATTTAGCTATGTCCGTCTGTCCCACAGTGGGAGGAATTAAAAAAAAAGGAAAATAATTCTGCCGATCGCGACCAAACTTGGCATGCTTGTAGAAGGTATTAGAGAAGTTAAGTTTTGAGTTTGAGCCCCCTGTGGTATACAGGGGCGGAGCTGCAGGGCCTCAAAGTTGGCAACCTCGGCTAAACCAAATGTTTAAGCGCGTGTAACTTTCGTCTTTTTCGTCCGATTCATAGAATCTTTCTTTGTGTGTACTCTAGTAACTGAGGTCTACAAAAGGTTTTTTGTACCTAAAAGTTATCTTGTATATGAAAATTGATTTGTAATTTTTTCCCTGGGCTAGTATTTTGTAGATATCGAAGCAGAATATGCAACAATTTTATGCGCTTAAACACGTCTAGATTGTTAGCAAAATTAAAATCCTATATAAAGAAAATATAAATTAGTTCGATATACCAAATAGAACAAAAGTTATGGCCACTTGAAGTAATATTTTCAAAAAAATTCGATTTTTTGTCATTTTTTTAGGGAAAGAAGTTAGTTAAAAAAGGTATAACATATTTGCTATCATCTTAAAGGAAGCTTTCCAGAGAATGTTCTCAAAGAAAGAACGGTTTAAAAGTGTTCACGGGTCCTTTTAACAAGCTTCTTCAATTTACACCATTTTTTACACAAATTTCTAAAGTAAGCCACATTTTCTCCAATCGCAAAGCTAAAATGTTGAAACTGTTGGCATATTTATATGTGGTAAGGTGTTGAAAGTTGAACTGCAAAGGGAATCTGAAACCCGGCATTTAGTGTAGTAGATATAGGGGAAAATCCAAAAAATTCAATTATTTTGGGATTTGTGGGATTGATTTTTGGAAATATAATGATTCGCGAATTACATTCAAGTTTTGATATCAAGAGCTACAAACTCCAAGATTCTTCATTGAGATATAATCATTTTTAAAAATTGTATGTAGTTTTTACATTTCTGTCTGAATTTGAAAAGTGATCTTCACCTTTTTTCTTACCCTGTCCTAGCATTTGCTTAATATCAGTCCAGAATATAAACCGATTTCGCTCACATCATACTTTCTAAATTGACAACAAAATTTGCTATATAATGTAAAAAATGTCAGTGAAATGTGCCCACTTATACAAAAGTTATGGTCATATCAATTTATATTTTCAAAATATAGACAATGTTTGAATTTTGTTGCGGAAAGGTATATGTAGTATTTTGGAGATACAGAGAAATTTGTAAAAAGAAAGTATAACATATTTATTCCTGGAGAATATTTTCGAGAAAAAAACGAGTCAATGATTTGTATTAATAGTGTTGCCACGCTTTTCCAAATTACACAATTTTTTACGAAAATTTCAAAACATGTCCACATTTTTGACAATCGGTTGTCTGGTTAAGAAACGGCAGAATTATTTCCCTTTTTTTTGGAATTCCTCCCACTTTGCGTAGGCAGTATTAAGTATCTGGCCCTGCTGTGGTTGTACGTTGTGTAACAGAAAATTGTTGAATTGTAACAACTTTCCCCTGCTCCAATCGTTTATGTCATTTTCCATATTTTATGCTACTTTTAACGTTTTTGTCTACCAGTTTATAGGTTTTCTACGGTTTAACATACATTTCCCACAGAAATTTCCTAATCATTTACTTGACAGCACCACTTTGTCTCGAAATTTATGACAGTGTCGTTATCCCTGGAGTATGAAGCGTTGAAGCTAAGCAAAATTTTTGCAAACTTATTTTATAAGATAAGGGAATACCAAGGGTATTATGAGTAGCGAAGGCGTTGAAATTGAAATTTTCGGAGTTAGTAATTACTTGCAAGGGTAATCATGTGATAAGTATCACTTTAGGGCTACGATGGCTATAAAAATGTTAAATCCTTATATAACTGACACATGTTTGATTATTCTGTTAAAATATTATATTTTATTTCCAAAAAATTGTTTATGCTCTAAAAATCACATCCATTCCTTTTTATCCACTTTTATTACATTTTGACAGTTTAATCTAAGTTAATTCACACCTTGTTGTCATAAAGAATAACTTTCACATTATTGGTCAGATCATTCTACACTGCACCAGTAATGTAGAAAAACAAGTAAGAAAGTTCGACCGGGTAAAATCACTTAAGAATACCCTCACCCTCAGTTCCAAAAAAATATTCGTAAATGTACAGGGTTTTCCAAAAAGAGTGATAAGATTTCATTGAAAAAAACACACTTAGTGTTAAGGAAATTAAAAAGTTGATTATTTAATGTGATACAATCGATACAATTAACGGCCTGTTTCTGTATTTCTAACGAAAGTCTCTGCGAGCGAAAACCAGTCCCTCACTTTCGTCAGAAATTTGGTCTCTCTAAGGTTCGTTCGTTCGTTCGCCTGGCCTTACTTCAATGACGTTAGCAATTTACCAATTGGAAAGTAATGTAATTGCCAGATCAATAATTTTACAACTTCCGGTCTAAAAAAGCACACATTTTTATATGGTCGACCTTAGAAAATACACCTCCGTATCCTTTATACTAGCGGTGGCCAAAAATCAACCCTGGGTGGGTCAGCTGAGCTGATCCAACACTCACACTTATTTCTCTCTCTCACGTCTCTCTCATTGTGCACTGATGATTTTTTTTCCATCTTACGAGCTGCCAATGTTGACTTCTCTTTGCTTCAATATGTACATATATGTATACAAGTTTATTATTATTTAATTGTTTTTACCATAATAATATTAATATCTACTTATTTTTTGGTTTTAGTAACGTATTTATGTCATTGTTCATATCAGTCGACAAATAAAATAAAGTGACTCGATCTGACATTTGTGTTCGCACAGATGACAGTAAAGAGATTTTGTACATTTTTCGTACAAAATCGTACCTTTGTGCGGGAGGTACCAAAAGGGGCTTAACTATAACGCCCATTTTTCTCAGGATTGTGGGTACTATAAAACCATTACACTGTACAAAATTTCAAGTCTTTGCATGCACTGGTATTCAAGTTATGAGCTGTCAACTTTTGGTGCAAAATAGTACAATGGTGTGGGAGCTACCAAAAGGGGCGTGCCAATTACGTCCACATTTCACTGTACTCTAAGCATTATAAAAGTATTACACTGTAAAAAATTTAAATTATTTTCCAGAAGCGATATTAAAGCGGTAAGATGTTAACCTTTGGTGCAAAATAGTACATTTGAGTAAAAAGTACCAAAAGAAGCGTGGTAACTTCGCCCATTTTCCTCGAGTTGATAGTGACTAGTAAAATAATACTATGTGCAGAATTTCAAAAGATTCAAATAAGTAGTATAAAAGTTATTAAATAGTCAATAACTCAATAAATATTAACCCTTTGTGGGGGAGGTACTAGAAGGAATGGATCAATATGATCCAGCAGACGGACGGACATTGCTCATTCGACTTAAAATCATCCAAAAGGGATATCCCACGAATATACTTAGGGTCTTAGGTCACTCCTTAGATGAGCTACTCTTTTGTCCCGCAGCAAATGATATGTACCCTCGTATGATTAAAGTGGAGTATAAAAATGGATTTTGTACACCAGTTTTAAACTACACCGCCGGGAAGTGTCCTCGGGAACAGATGTTTAGCCGAGCCAGATATATTTCAAATCGGAAGTAAATATATATCGGAGCTATTTGTAAATCCGAACCGATTTTAACCAATTTATATCGTCCTTGGGGCAAAAAAAAGCACTGTGCTAAATTTCATCATAATCGATACATCGGACATAGCTAAATCAACTCATAAAGTGATTCTAAGTCGATCGGTATAATAAACGATGGGTATATATCTTCTCTTTTTAGGTGTTACAAACAAATGTACAAACTCATAATACCCTGGACCACAGTGTGGTGTATTGTATAAAAAATAATCTGAAAATTTCTACAGATACAGTTAAGGCCGCGGCTGGAATACACTATTCACATGCACACGATTTTAATTGTGGTCAGTGCAGTAATGACTTTCAAAGAGATTGTAATCAACAATTCCATGTCCCGCCATGGGTCAAACCGGACATAAACCCGCCGGTTTTAATTTCATTTTATGCTGTCTACTATAACTTAACCGATCAATCGAATGAGGATATCATTGCAGTATATAATAAACCATTTGATTTCCCGAGACGCGTTTTGCAGAAAGTTTGCACACATATAGTAAAGAGTGTGTCTTGCTGTGGCCATGATAATATAATTCTTTGTAATATGTAAAGGGTCAATTAAAAGCTTACATTTAAAATATTGGCGTATCTGTACACCTAGTTATAAAAAATATGCCCAGCCCTGAAACGTACCTGACAATATGGTATTGCATCATTGTCGGCAGAAGGTGCATGAGCTAGGTGAAATTATAGCCATTTAAAAAAGTGATATACATTGCAAATTGACCCGCCAATTTGACGATGATAAAGCTATGCGCAAGATGGGTGCCGCATTTGCTCACAATGGAACAAAAAATAGCTTTTAGAACATATTTCAATAGAGTGTTTCGTTCGATTCGTAACCATGGACGTGACATGTGTCCACCACTTCAGACCTAAGACAGAGGAACAGTCAAAGAGGTTAATTGGAATAAGATAATCGTACAGATCGACTCAGAATTATATTCAGAGTCGATTTAATCATGTATGTCCGGCGTTACTCTGTCTATCCGTCGGTCCATCTTTATTTATTCGTTAAGTACAGGTCGCAATTTCACTCGGATCTTGCTGAGATTTGGCAAATGCACCTGGAAGATACCCTATTGAAATAAGTTAAAATCAGCATCCATATATATTACAATCCTTCTGATTTCGCCTTTCAGCGCTATAGAACCTGTATTACAGCATGCTGGAGTTTCTTGATACATGAATCCACATCGCCGATATTGACAAAAATCGGTTCAGATTTACATATAGCCCCAATATATATGTTCCTTTCGGTTCGAACTTTTAGCGCTGCAGAAGCTGTATTTTACATCCAATCATTTTGAAATTTAGCAGGATAGAATTTCATTATTCAATAACCCACGCTGCTAAATTTGATAAAAATCATTTGATATTTAGATATATCCGTATTAAAAATCCTAATGATTTTTTCATTTGATATACTATCGCTAAGTACTTAATTTTGATATCTGGAACAGGACCAAAAAAGTTTCTGTTAAAGTTTTTTAGTTTTGCATTATTTACATTTACGGTTTTCTTACAAACTCAATCTGTTTGATTGTTTTTCTCCTGAATCAATGACTTTATCAATGACTTTTTTCATCTAGGGCGGCTTAGATAACAATTCTCTGAAAAATTCACCATGAATTTAAAAATATTTACAATAACAACAACAAATATGGATGAATTTTAAAATTGTTACAATAACAACAATTTGTTGGTGTTCAGGCCAAATAGCTGAATGGATGTAGCTGGAGGTGTCCGGGGATAGCTAAGACCTGATGGAACAGAAAATCGTGGAACTCTCTTGAGCCAAAACAAATCAAATGAATGTGTGTTCGTTTGATTTGTGGCTCACAGCATAAGTGGAGAAAAAAGAAAACAAACACAGAATAAAACAGTTTGAATTAGGCTTGGATTTGGATTGGATTTGGATATATATTTATTCTGTGGATGCGAATTTACAAGTAGGTTTGCACAGTTGAAGCGCTCAGGAAAGACAGGACAGAGTTTCGGAAACGAAGGTTGCAATATGGCCGAAAATAATCACGGATAAAAATAAATGTCATTAAAGTATCTAGATTACTTTATGTCATTTCTTTGGCGTTATTACACAAATAAGAAAGTTGGGGATTTTCTTAAGGAAATTCGGCAATTAGTATAGAGCTTTGCGTTTTGGCGCAAACAGTTGGAAATTACAATGGGGAGGAATTACCAATTTTTTCTTATTTAAATCATTTCGATCAAAAACTGCACTACATTCACTCTCAGAGTCCATGTATACTTGTTATCAAAGAGCAATCTTCATTGAAAATGGGACATAGCCCCCATAAAGTTCCCCACAGATGTCACTTCTTGACCCTCTATAGAACACATATTTCGCCATATGAAATGTATCTACCGAAGACTCTTTTTGGCGCTCTAGAGAATACACTTTTCAATTGATCTGACTGAAATTTAAGAATATATACTTTATATTTCACTTAATCGCCACCAATGAAAATATAAAGGTACCTTCCGATTATACAGGGTTTTCTAATAGGGACATATCAATTTCGTGTCTTTATGCCAAAGCATCCTCAAACAGTTTTAATGATCTTTCTGTGTCAAAACGTCGAAGTCAACATTTTCATCATGGTAAAGTTCACTTACACTGAAAAAAAAGTGTACTGAAACTCATTGAAATTTTCTTAACTTTTAAGATTTTTTCTTTGATTTGGCTCCAAAGAAAAAGACTATTAAAATAAGTACATCTTGTACTACAATTTAAGTCGTCAATCATCTTTAAATCAGGACATCAAACGTCTTTGAAAGAATTACGCCTTATACTTCGATGAAAGACTTCACATTTTTAAGTCAATTACGCCTTGTGCTTACATTAAATACATAAAATGACTTTAGATTAAGTACATTCTGTAATTAAACCAAGCACATGATATACTTATAATAATTAAAAAAAATATTTTTTATTCAATTATTTGTTTACACGTTCATCGTTAATTTTTATTATTTGCTTCTGTATTAAAACATTTGATTTCGATAAACAGTTTATTCAGTATGCTGGACAGCATACATATCTGACGATACCCGTAGCCATCGGAAATATTTATTGTAATGGAAAAATAAATGATGTTTAGCAAAATTGTTCCTAGTTGAAATGCGTTACATTTGAACGTTATAAAAACGAATCGATCTCTTCGTCAATGACATCCTCGTTCGAAAATTTTTGCTGAAGATGACTTTTATTCCTCCAATTTGCATAAACATCGGGACCTGGTACAAATAATAATATATATTAACATCAAAATTAAATTCGAAATTTAACATTTAACCTAGTCCTCCCTCTTTTGTAATCGACGCAGGAGTTTGAAAGATTCAAAATCTGCAGTCTTTAAGAACTTTATTTCCAAACGTATTAACGATTTATATTGTCCAAATTATCGACCCTGAGATATATTTTTCATTTCGTGGAAAAATTTGCGTTAATTTCAAATTCATCTTGAAATTGCATATATTTTTTATTAATTTTCTTCAAAAAATATTCGTAAATAAAATACATTGCAAATACATAGAAGTTATATATTTATCACAAAATAAAAGAACTAACATTTCCTCGTTTTGTATAAAATTCATGGATACTTCATGCTTAACAACTTTTTCCGACGTCCACATGATGGATAGCATCCTACTGATATTAGAGAGATGCATATTCTATAACTAATCTGCAAATATTAATTTGTATTTTAAAAACATTTTTATTGTCTATATTATAACTTCAAAATTTTAAACGTAATTCGAATATTTTTAATATTTGATAAAGTCGTAAAATTTCTGAAAATTGCAATATCTGAAAACGATTAACAATTATTTTAAAGTTATAATGAACAACAGAATTTATTAATGTAATAGAATTTACCAAAAGGAATATTTTTAAAAGGTAAATATGGTCGGTGCGCCGACGAAAACTCATATGTATAATTTTTCGAATTTTTTTATTGCCCTAAGGGTCATTCGACTACCCACCAAAGCATTTTGCGCTATCTTCACCGGTTCCGAAGTTACATAACACTCCTATTTGTATCCCTCTATAGAAATGTTCCGACAAAAACTCCTATGTGTTGTAGAAACAGCATGTCCCAAGGGATAGAAGGTTGGCTTGGATTCACGTCAAAAAACGGCTTATGAAGTTTTGTTCAGAATAGAGGGGATATTCGACTGTGAATAGATCAAAATCGGATCTGCTTCCTTTCGCGAGTTATCGCGAAAACATAACTTTTACTCAAAACAAACTATTTATTAATAAATTTGATTTGTAAAGAAAAATCCGGAAATTTAGAACTGTAACACAATTTCACACATGGCGCCGAAATTGTTGCTATTAATGCATAAATAAAAATGTCCACTCGCACAAGCGCGCACAACCTTTCTATACCACCGCTCAACAAGAAATGATTCGAAAAGATTCCAAACAAACTTCACTGTAACTCTCACTATTATTCTCAATTTTAGATAAAAACGATCTCTTAAATTAAAAGATAACTAATCTTTAATTCAAAAAACCAAGAAAAGTGGACTGAAAATTAAGGGTAAATTGTTTTTAAAAACATGACATGAGGATTTCTACATTTTTAAGAAAAAAATCTTACAAACTATTAATATGTGTACTTGAGTTAAAGACAGTTGCACTGCAATCAATTATTTTTTCTTTAATTTTATGACGTAACGTTAAAGTCAACATGACATAGTATTATAAATATCTTAACATAGAAGTACGAAATTTTACTTTAAACGAATGAACATTTCTTTGAAATCATGTAAATTTGCTTAAATTTAAAGAAATTTGTTCTTCAAACAAAGACAGGTAAATCTATGATTTAAAGGCAAAATAGTTTTTACTTTCATGTCAATTTTTTTTCCAGTGTACGTGCAACTTTTTGAAATCACTACAAATTAAATTCTGAGTCGGTGGTCGCAAATTTAAGAGCGCTTATTCAAATTTTCGACCATAATAATCGTCCCACCCGACAGGCTGTTCGTGCTATAGTGATTAAATTGGAATCCAAATTTTCACTTTTGGACGTTCCGCCGCCAAAGAGACGCCGTACCGCTCGAAAATATCGCAGCCGTAAGTGTATCCGTTCAAAATAAGCCAAATCAGTCGATTACACGTCGTTCTCAGGAATTAGGCATCCGTCAAACCACACTGTGACGTAGTTTGCGAAAAGATCTTGGCCTTCATCCTTATAAGATCAAACTGACTCAAGAACTAAAGCCACTTGATCATAAAGCCACCGAAACTTCTCCGATTGGGCTCTGGGAAAGTTAATGTTATATCCTTATTGGAAAACCCGGTACTTCTTGGCGTTCTAGCGGACGATTTTATTAAACTAAGTAAAAAACTGACATTTTAAGCACTTATTGAAATATTAAAATAAAAAAAAGCGGAGAAGATTTTGATTTTTTTCTGATAGATTAATGTTCAAACTAAACAAGTAAGAAAGTTTCAGTCGGGTAAACCGACTAAGGTATACCCTCACTTTGTGAGTAATGTAATATTGAATATTACTCGAATTATTCTGTCAATTTGTGTGGGAGTTACCAGAAGGGGTTTATATAATACACCTTTTTTTCGCTGAACATTAGATACTTTAAATTCATTGCACTGTGCCGACTTATAAGCATTTATGTGCACTGGTATAAACGTTATGAGACATTAAATTGTGGTATGATTTGGGAATTTTGTGTGGGAGGTACAAAAAGGGGCGTGGAAATAACGCCCATTTTTCACAGGGCTATAGACACTATAAAAACATTACACTGTAAAAAATTTCAAGTATTTTTATACATGGGTTTTAATGTTATAAGCTGTTAACTTTTGGTGCAAAAAGGTACCTTTGTGTGGGAGGTACCAAAAGGGGCGTGGCAACAACACCCTTTTTTCCCTGGACTGCAGGCAATATAAAAGCATAATACTGTACAAAATTTCAAGTATTTTTATACACTGTTATTAATGTTATAAGCTGTTAACTTTTGGTGCAAAATGGTGCATTTGTGTGGGAGGTACCAAAAGGGACGTGGCGACTTCGCCCATTTTTCTCGAGTTGATAGCGACTAATAAGCTAATACTATGTGTGAAATTTCAAAAGATTCGAATAAGTAGTATAGCAGTTATTAAAGAATCAATATTTCACAACATTTTAACCCTTTGTGGGGGAGGTACTAGAGAGTTATCGTGCGCACCAGCCAGCAGACAGACAGACACACAGACAGACAGACAGACAGACGGACGGACATTGCTCATTCGACTTAAAATGACCCAAAACGGATTTCCTCCGAACATACTTGTGGTCTTAGGTCACTCCTTCGACGTGTTACACTTTTTTCCGTAGCAAATGATATATACCCTCGTCACACTAAAGTGAGGGTATAATTATTATGAAAACAAATTTCACCGAATTTTATAATGTTTTTATATTTTTGCCATTAAAAATTTAAAATTTTTCAAATATTAAACTTTAAAATAAAATGTATAAAAATAATTTGTTAAGATTTATAAAAAAAAATAAAAAATGTGTTAAACATTGATTTGATCCCCCCCCCATCGTTTGTTTCCGATATTTTGCAGATTGGGGTTTAGTTAGGCTATTTCTAGCCTTTAAGGAAATACATTTCAATACTATAATTTTTCATAAATCCATTCACCAACAAATTTTTTTCTGTTGGATCACATTCTTTCCTTCTTACACTGAAAAAAAAAATAGTAATAAAACTGATGATGACACATTCTTATATTAAGAATGCTACCTCGGCATCAATTCAATGACAATTTTCATTAAAATAATGAAAATTTACACGTTTTTTACGAAATTTTCCTTAATATAAAGTATTTTGAATTAGAATTAATGTCTATCTAATCATTAGTTTTGTGTACGCGCTTCTTTAAATGTACGCATTTAAATTAAAGAAAAAAATCATTATTTTTGTAACAATCCGCATTATTTTAAGTAATATTTCAATACTTTTAAGGATTTTCTACATTAACACTACGACGTAGACATGTCATAGTTTTAATGCCGAATCGGACTTAATTAACAGTATGAGATAGTTGAGTAATAAATTTAAGGCTACGCTCCCCTTAAAGGAAAGGCTGTCTTGGTAATAAATTGTATGACTATTGTCATTATTTTTAAGAATACATACGAGAGAATTATACAAACTCTCGCTCCCCTCTCGCTCGGAGAATCAGTTTTGTTTGGTAATGTGTGAACCAATAATTGTTATGGAATGCTAGAAGAGAAAATAGAGAACAGTTCTGTTTTTCGTTTTCTTTTAAATCGTCAGTTATTTACAAGCGATGGAAGGAAACGGTTGTCTGTTTTCGGGACGCGGATTGTGAAAAAATTTGATTGCTGTGAATATGTAAGTATACGTGCATACATACGTGCATGTTGCACCGAAAATAATTTTAATATGGGCTGTTAACAGTTATTTTTGCTAAAGCATAGCAACAACAACAAATGAAGCCGTCGCGTACATGTGTGTATGCATGTGGTTATGCCGCCGGCGTCACCATCGATCTCTGTGATAAGGGAGTGCGTGTGTCATAGTTATTTTTGCTGTATGTTATTCATGGCGATGTACATGCGTTTTTGAAGGAGATCTTGTTTGTAAGTCCTGTGAAGAGATTTGTGCCAAATGGATGACAAAAATGTGAGTAATAGATTTTGTAATACTGAAAGAGACAATGGTAAAATGTTTAGGTACGTGAAAAATAATATTATTATCCTGAAATAAACATCTTATTGGCAATTGCAAAATTAACAAAACACATTTTAATTGAAAGTATTTATTTATTAAAAATACCAGCGCATAATGCAGAAATGTAAAATTATTTGTGGCAATATAGAAATTTATTATTAATAATATGTTCTACATACAACTATCTTTTTTAATTTTTTTAGTAAAACAATATTAGAATGGGTCTTTTGTGAGAAGAGTGGTAAATTTTACAAAATATTTCAACGTAAGTATTATATATGAACGGTTGAAATATTTCTCTTATTTTTAAGCGTTTTCCAATTGTGATATGATAATTTTAGATAATTTTATTTGATTTATTTTCAGAAAAACTTTAATTATTTTAATTTTAGATCACGCAATATTTGAAGATAAATGTGTTGGATATATGAAAAATGCAGTGCTGAATTCCATTTGTAACTAGCAAAAAATAAGTGAGCATACACCTACATGGGAATGTTTGAATTGAAAGGAAATAGATTTGGAAACAATATTTGTAAGTATTATGTATTTCTGAACAAATATATTTTATTTGAAAATCAAGAAATTTAATTTGGAACACATATATTAATGTAGTATCGCGTGTTTTTTTAGGGGTATAGAACTTCGAATTGAAATAAAACACAAGAAAATCGTTTTAAGGTCCATCAATTTGGCTTTATTGGAAGGATAATTTTATGCCATTAATGTTTAAATATGATTTCGGGCATGTGGCCGCCGCGGCTGACTCGAATAAAGCCAATTCTACAGGTCCAATTTTCAACCACTTTTTAGAGCATATGGGGCCGTATGTCGGCAATAACGCCACGAATGTTGGCTTCCAATTCCCCTAACGTTTCTGGTTTGTTGGCGTAGACGAGCGACTTCACATATCCCCAAAGAAAATAATCCAATGGTGTCAAATCACACGATCTTCGTGGCCAATTGACAGGTCCATTCTGCGAAATTATGCGCTCATCGAATGTTTCCTTCAATAAATCGATTGTGACGTGCGCTGTGTGGCATGTAACGCCGTCTTGTTGGAACCACAACTCATCCACATTCATGCCATCCAATTCGGGAACAAAATAGTCGGTTATCATGGCTCTATACCGGTCTCCATTAGCTCTCCACAGCTCCAATTGCTGTGCACGGTGGCGAATCGATTCATTCGGGTCCTCTTCAACACTTTGCTCTACAGCGGCAATTGTTTCTTCGGTGCGCACTGTTCGACGTCTCTGCGGATGCGTATTATCACATAGAGTAAACGTAGTGCGAAAACGATCCATGGTTAACCGAATTAATTGCTCTGATGGACGATTATGTCGACCATAAAATGGACGGAGCTTGCGGTAAACTTCGCGAACTCAACCATTATTTTCGAAATAAATTTGCACGATTTGCAAGCGTTGTTCTTTTGTCAACCTGTTCATGATGAAATGGCAAACCAAACTGAACATAAATGACATTAGAGTTGCCAGATTTGACTACAAAATGCCAGTTTTATCTCTATTCGAAAAACAAAGCTGTAAAAAAAACACCCTTTAGAACAAAATATATTTGCGAACTGACGTTCACATATAAAATACGTGTTTATTGTTAAAAAGTTTTCCAAATATAAATTGTTTAAAGAGATTTTTTCGGTTTTTGAATTTTAGTTTAAATTTTTCCTTGATTTCGTGTTCATAATTGCTTCATAAGTACTTCATAATTAAACCTGCTGTTAGATTAGGCCATTTGGTAATATTTTTGTATATATATATATATATATATATGTATATATATTGCCTTATAATTTTGTCCAAGGGATATTTTAGTTTTACTAAAATCAAAATAATAAGCGTTTTTGCTCGAAAATAATTGTAAATAAGCCGTTTTCGTTTCACGAAGTATTGAATAAAAATAAATATAAAATATTGTCTTTCACATTCATTTTATATGAAAAAAGTAATTTTGACCAAATGGACTCTTAATCTAGGATTCGTACAGAATTGCTAATCTAACACCAGGGTTAAGTATGTCATTATCAGCATTAGCTTTAGTTTTACAGAAGTAATTTTTAATAAGTTTTTGTAGTTTTGTTTGCTAACAAAACTTAACATTTTAAAATCTGTCACGATTGATTTTTTTAGAAAATTATTTTTGATAACTCAATTTATATGAAAAATGTCACTTTCGGCACTTTTAAAACAATCAGTTTCTATTATTAATAATATCTTACATAAATATTTTTTTTATCTTTTAGTACAGCAAATTTTGTATGGATCTATTATGAGAATTTGTGTCGTAGAAGAGTGACTAAATATTTCAGTGTAAGTAAGTATATTCCAAAGATTTTAATATATCTCTTATCTTTCAACATTTTGTGACAGTTATATGATAAAATTTATTTTAATACTTTATCGTATATAAATCATCCTGTTTGATTTTTATTCAAATTATTTTTATTTTAGTTCGCGCAATTGAACTTTATTTGGATATATGAAAAATGCAGTGGGGAATTAAAAATTTACAAATTGCAGGAAATGAGTGAGCATCCAAACTATATGATAAATAATATAATATTTGTTTTATATAATTTCTATTTAAATTCCAGCCAAATTCTAGGTTAAAAATCATTAAGGTCGGTTCCGATAAAAATTGTTCATGGACAACAAATAGAGAAACGAATCCCGCTATAGAATCGATACATAACAATACAATATTCGAATAAAAGTCAAACTTCATCGTGTGTTGGCCGGTTTGTCTTTATACAATTACATACTGTTTTAAATTATAAAATGTTCAAGCTTATCCGTAATATGTATTATATTTTTTTTGTATTTTCCAATATAAAATATAACAAATAAAATATTTATTTAGAAAGATAAAGTGTTGTGTTATTGAATTTTCTATGAATAGTAAATGATTTCAAAGAAAATGATTCATTTAAAAGAGTAACATTATAATCAATATAATGTAACGAATTTTCCATACATATTTAAAAAAACTGTATTTAAATTCATGTATGCCTTAAATTAATTACCAGTATATTCTTATATCAAGGACAAACATTTTAAATTTTATTACGATAATGTTTTAAATTATATGATATTTTACTAAAAATAAGCACGCGCCATACTTAAATTTACGCAAAAATGTGCTTATTTTAAGACCAAACTTAATTAGTTTTATTACCCAAAATTCTTAATTCTATGAAATGCATCCTCAAAACAAATACTATTCACGTCTTTAAATTAACTATAAAACCTTCTTATTTTTATAGCGATTGTCTTTGGCTCGAAATCATTGCCGAAATCTTAAACTTTACGAAAAATTCATTGATTTTCAGTACGCTTTTTTTTTAGTGTATTTTAAATATTTCATATATTTTTCAATTCACTTTATTGTACTATATTATTTTATTCTCTAAAAGAACTTCATTAGGAAAAATCATCTAGAGCTCACAAAATTGGCTCCAAACGAAATGCACCACCCCCATTGTATTGACTCTTGACCAATAAATGTCATCCATTTAGTTTTATCGTGCATATCGTAATAAAAGGAACGTTTTATTTGGACCATGACTTAATGATCATTACCAGATAGCAATATTATGGACCGAAATACAATATGAAAACATCGTCACACCAGACCAGCATAGGAAAGGAACAAATGTTACATAATTGGCCACAAAATCCCCCACAATATAACCAGAAAACAGAGTAACTAAAGTGCTTTGGGGGATTTTGGTACACACATTCTGATGGAAATATTTTGTGGTAAACTAAACGTTTCTCTTTTGACAGTCTGATGGAGTGTGACTGGTTTTAAGAAAGGATCTTAAGCAGTTATGGTTCAATTATTTTTAATTTCAGAAAAAGGTGTTTTTTAATTGACTTAAGGTTACAGCTTTTCTTGTAATCATTTAAACGTTATTGTCTTGCATTCCTAAGATGCCTGTCTATACGTTCGATACTTTATACTACTTAAGGCGCCAGTCAGTCAAGATTCCACACGCACTGAATCGAATGTGACTTGTGGGTTGATGACTTTAGACAGAGTCTATATGGCGATCTTGTGTTTTCTTACTGCACATCTCTTCAATTCTACTGAAGCTATATTAAAGAAAAATATCTTATTAAATGCGTTTTAATGAAATGAAAACTAAGTTAAAGACAATTTAATTAGTTGTAGGAATTATTTGTTTAAAATTTACCAAAAAAAATATTTAAAAGAAAAACAAGCACAGCCCCAGAAGCACCCTGATATCAAAACGGTATATTGACATATTAATTGAGCCTAAAGAACGGTTTTTAGCCACCACGCTTAACAACGCCTGTTAGTGCGGACATGAAGATTACCATCACAACATGCGGCTAGTTTCGTATGCGATAATATTTTGCTCTATCTCCGGCTAAGTTCGAAGATGGACCATATTGGTCCACTCCTTTTAGTACCTCCCCCACAAAGGGTTAACATTTAGTGAAATATTGATTCATTAATAACTTCAACCCTGCTTATTCGAATCTACTGAAATTGCACATATAGAATTAGTTTATTAGTCGCTATCACCTCGAGATAGTACCTCCCACACAAATGGACCATTTTGCACCAAAAGTTAACAGATTATAACATTAATACCAGTACATAGAAATACTTTAAATTTCGTACAGTGTAATGCTTTTATAGTATCTACAGTCCAGTGAAAAATGGGCGTCATCGGCACGCCCCTTTTGGTACCCCCATTTTGCACCAAAAGATAACAGCTTATAACCTTAATACCAGTGCATACAAAAATTTGTATGCAAATATGAAAAAAGTTCGTATATAAATAGTGGTATTGTTTTGTGTTGTACTTTTTCGCAACTGCAGATATACTCGTATACGAGTACATTCACAATGTTAAAAAATGTACAGAATTTAAACCATGCTGGATGTGATATAACTGAAATTATTTAAGATATCATTTATTGTCTGCCCAGTAGTATATTCTCTGATTTTTTCCAGAAATGAATAAATATATATATATATAAAATATTTGACAGTCAGAAATATATTTTGGTAAACCAATAATACGCATCGATAGACTCACCTTGGGCAACATTCGTGATGCCTGGATTTGTTGGTAGGAAGTCCAATCTGCCAAACAAACCGCAGAAAGGCTGAGTTTTATTAAAAGAAATTACACAAAAACAATCACATATAATCATCAGAAAATAAATTTCACAAACACAAAAAATTTGGAGCTACTTTCGTTTTGACTGGATTGTTGTTATGATATCCAGTCTTTCAGATCAACCACACCACATATCACCACCACAAAAATCAAAATCGAATTATTGATAAATCGAAGTGCACATGAAATAAATGTGCACATTCACATAAACGTTAAGCATTCAACTGTCAAAAATACCCAATTTATTCAAGGAAATCAAAAGTGACTAACAATAAATTATTTATTTTTTTCGTAAAAAGTGTATATTCTCCAGAAACGCATATTTAAATTAAATATTTATTAAAATATACATCATTTTGGCGGATATATTTGAGAGGCAGAAATTGTATCTGTAAACATCGTTTATACTGATCGATAGACAACAATACGGCCTCTTTCACTTTGATCATTAAACGATCCTTTTTGTTTAAGTAGGTCTTTAGCCAAACTCTTCACCTGAAAAATGTGGTATTTATGGCTTAGAATAGGTTCCTTGAGAGCTACATCTACACGGGGACTACAACAAAATAAAATTGTATTAGTATACAATTTATTGAAATGAATTCTTGACAAAATGTATATATCTATATATCTATATATCTATATATCTATATATCTATATATATATATATATATATATATATATATATATGCACAGCGCTTAGTTTGGGGACAGGAAAAAACACACTTTTTGATTGGTTAATAATATTTTCCATAGCATATTTCAACTATATCAACCGACTTCTCGGGATATATATCAACATATCGGTATATATACCTCTTTTAGCATACAACGTCTATTTTGGGGACAGTCATATACTTAGAGTTTATTTTGGAACCATGTACCCAAATTAAACACTATGTATGTGAAAATTATTGTTGCCACATTTTTTTCATTTTTGGGCGCGTTCACTAATATCGCTTGACCGGCTTTGATAAACGGCAAACCGTCATCTGTGTTAGCTCATAAGATGCAAAACGTCGTTGGTGACTAGGAAGAGGTGGTGGTATCGTGCTAGTACGGTGGACTGCGAATTAGGCGGTCGTTGGTTCGAACCACGGCTCGCGCATGAAAGTTTTTTTGACGCACACTTTTTTTTTGGCGAACGCAATGCCTATTTTGCTTCTATAAGTGAGGAAAGCAAAAAGCACAAAAAATAATATTTGCCTGATGCGGGATTCGAACCCACGACCACAGTAGGTGAAAAAAAATTGTACAACAGCCAAATCCAAACGGTTAGAGCTACAATCGCGATATTCGTGAGGGTAGCCATTAGAATGTAGACTCAGGATAAGACGGGATTTTTCGAAATTTGAATATATACGCGCACAGTGGGGCAAAAGGGAATAAATATGATGCCATAGCAAAATCGAAATAGCAAGAGCTGTAAACGTGAAATTTTGTGTGAGGGACGTGGTCTAGACACAAGGAGTTTTTTTTAAATTTCTAGGGGCACAGTGGGATAGTTTGGCATAAATATGATACCACGCCAAATTATTACTAGAGTTTGCAAAATTTCAGCGAGCATTGTCCTTAGGGTAATTTGTCGGGATAGGATGCCATTCTTCGAATTTCGTACCTTTTGGAGAATAGTGGGAAAAAAAGTTCAAAATATGGTACAGTCAGGTAAAATTGGTTAAACATGATCCCGTGGTGCTCTTGGAACATAAACTAGAGATCAGAAACGTTTTTTTAATTCATACTTTAAGAGGTACAGTGGTCCAAACTGGGTAAATTATGTATGGTACATTGGGGCACAAATAGAACAATGTGGCAAAATTTTGGAAAATAAACTTGTGATATTAAGTATCTTTCATTTTTGGAGAACAGTTGCTCAAAAATTTTCAAAATAATGTACAGTGGGAAAAAATAGTTAAATATGTTGCAGGGGGATAAAAATGGATACTGTGGTACAGTGCAATATAGGAAATTTTACTCCTTTTTTTGGTCTTAATTATTTACAGCCAAACGGCTGTACCGATTTAATGATTTTTTGGATAAGAGAAAGTAAAAGTAAAATTATTTCATATAATCAAAGAAAAAATTTTTAAAATTTTTTTTTCGAGTCGACATCAATTTTCTATATTACTAGTTCTACTTCTGTGTACTTTTAATAATACTAAATTTGACAACTGCAAAAATCATTTTTTAAAAAAGTTTGCACAGATCCGCCGCTGTAGTATATTAGAATTGGAAGGGGAATGATTGTCCTATGGAACTGTTATGGGGTTGAGTCTAGCAAGTGCTAGAATTTTTCTGTAAGTCTAAATAAAATTCCAATTCATAATTCCATTAGCTCATCTTAAGGTCACTTAATTATACCCTCACTTTAGTGTGACGAGGGTATATATCATTTGCTACGGAAAAAAGTGTAACACATCGAAGGAGTGATCTAAGGCCCTAAGTATGTTCGGAGGAAATCCGTTTTGGGTCATTTTAAGTCGAATGAGCAATGTCCGTCCGTCTGTCTGTCTGTCCGTCTGTCTGTCTGTCTGTCTGTGTGTCTGCTGGCTGGTGCGCACGATAATTCTCGAAAGGAGTAACCGATTGACTTCAAATTTGGTATGTGGTAATATTTTTTTCTATCTCCTGCTAAGTTCGAAGATGGGCCATATTGGTCCACTCCTTCTAGTACCTCCCCCACAAATGGTTAAAATGTTGTGAAATATTGATTCTTTAATAACTACTATACTACTTATTCGAATCTTCTGAAATTCCACACATAGTATTAGTTTATTAGTCGCTATTAACTCGAGAAAAATGGGAGAAGTTGCCACGTCCCTTTAGGTACCTCCCACACAAATGCACCGTTTTGCACCAAAAATTAACAGCTTATAACACTAATAACGGTGTATAAAAATACTTGAAATTTTGCACAGTATTATGCTTTTATATTGCCTACAGTCCAGAGAAAAATGGGCGTTGTTGCCACGCCCCTTTTGGTACCTCCCACACAAAGGTACCATTTTGCACCAAAAGTTAACAGCTTATAACATTAATACAAGTGTATAATAATACTTGAAATTTTGTACAGTGTAATGTTTTTATAGTGTCTATAGTCCTGTGAAAAATGGGCGTTATCGCCACGCCCCTTTTTGTACCTCCCACACTAAATTGCCAAATCATACCACAATTTAATATCTCGTAACGTTTATACCAGTGCACATAAACGCTTATAATTCGGCGCAGTGCAATGAATTTAAAGTATCTACTGTTCAGCGAAAAACAGGTGTATTTGTTAAAAACATTCTGGTACCTCCCACACAAATTGACAGAATAATTCGTGTAATATTCAATATTACATTACTCACAAAGTGAGGGTATGCCTTAGTCGGTTTACCCGACTGAAACTTTCTTACTTGTTTTTTTGCAATTTAATCGTTTTTTAAAAACTGTGCATTATTAATATGAAACATTTAATTTGAAATTTAATTACTACAAAATTCACTGTAATTATTAATTGCTATGTGATAACTCATTTAGAAATCCCACATAAAACTGCTGATAAAGTCGCGGTAAATCAAAAATTCAAAAATATATGTTTATATTGTTAATATATTTTCATATTAAAGCAAAAAATAATAATTTTTGTAAAATTTTAATTTTGAATTTTGGCCAAAAAAAAGTAGCCTAATTTTCTATAGTGCATTGGGGCAAATATGGTTAAATATTCACTGTACTTAATTGTTATTTGATAAATCATTTAGAAATCGCACACAAAACAGCTGATAAAGTCGCTGCAAATCAATGTTGCAAAAAATAATTTTGGTTAAATTAAAATATTGAAATTTGGCCAAAAGAAACTAGTCAAATTTCCTATAGTGCAGTTTCCTATACTGCATGTCGGTCCGTGTGTTGATATAGAAGATATATATGTTATGTATTCCTATATATCAGTGGAAATCTCTTCGAGAGCTACTAAATGGTGAAATAAAATTGCCAAAAATTCTACAGGAAAGATGTAGTGGACTCAACATTTCAATCGGTGACTCCTTTCGAGAGTTATCGTGCGCACCAGCCAGCAGTCAGACAGACGGGCGCACATTGCTCATTCGACATAAAATGACCCAAAACGAATATCCGCCGAACATACTTAGGGTCTTAGATCACTCCTTCGATGTGTTACACTTTTGGCCCGTAGCAAATGATATATACCCTCGTATAACTAAAGTGAGGGTATAATTAAAATAAAACCCCGGTCTAGTGTATAATCGTAGTCTCTTGTTTATGCTCAAATTAGGATACAAGGTACTTGCATTTATAATGTATAATAAAAAAAAGTAGAGGAAATAAATATATTAAGATTTAAAATTATATTTAAGTCCTATGGATTTTTGATAATTTTTGTTTTTCAAACCCATAAAAACAAAATCATAAAAATTATAATAAAACCAAAGTGCATTCTGTACCATAATATTAATCATGTTGAATTTGAAAGGTTAACTATTATTGAAGTAACTAAATAGATGACATACACATCTATTCCCATGTATAACATATAGAACAGATTATTTTAATCTCATCGATAATTTTTCAACAGAATTTCGGTGAAATAGCTTTTTCTTCCAAATTATATAAACATTTATTTTTTACTAAAATTTCAAAATGGTTGAACAATATTTTGAAACAAAAATTCGTTAAAACAAATTTTTTAAATTTCTTAAAATTGGATGCTACCTTTTTTAGTTTTTGTAGATGTAAGATTTTCTTAAAATTCAATCAAAAAAACATTTTTTCTACAAAACTTCGTTGACATTTTATTATCCCCTCACCTTAGAGAGGAGGCTATATATCATTTTCTACGATCCAAAAGTGCCACGCATTGAAAGAGTGACCTAAGACCCCAAGTATGTTCGGCGGAAATCAGTTTTAGTCAATGCCGATCGTTATCGGGCCATGTTGAACGAATTTTTGTTCACAAAAATTGAAGAGGAGGATATTGGCAACATTTGGTTTCAACAGGACGGCGCTACGTGCCACACAGGCGAAGCTACAGCCGAAGTTTTGCGCGATGTTTTCAAAAAAAAAAAAGTTATTTGGCGGACCCTTTAGTACCTCCCTCACAAAGAGTTAAAATTTAGTGAAATATTGATTCGCTAATAACTTCTATACTACTTATCCGAACCTCATGTAATTCCAAACATAGTAATAGTTTATCTGTCGCTGTCAGCTGGAGAAAAATGGGGAAGTGGCCCCCGCCCCTTTTGGTACCTCTCACACAAAGGGACCATTTTTTACAAAAAGTTAACTAATAATAACTTTAATACCAGTGCATACAAACACTTGCATTTTAGTACAGTATAATGTTCTTATAGGACCTACAATCCATTAAAAAGTGGGCGTTATTGTCACGCCCCTTTTGATACGTGCCACCTGAATGAACTTTTTATCCCCTCACCTTAGAGAGGAGGTTATATATCATTTCCTACGAGCCAAAAGTGTAACACACCGAACGAGTGGCCTAATACCCTAAGTATGTTCGGCGGATATCCGTTTTGGGTAATTTTAAGTCGAATGAGCAATGTCCGTCCGGCTGCGTGTCTGTCTGTTGGCTGGTGCGCACGATAACTCTCGCAAGGATTAACAGATTGACCTCAAATTCGATATGTGGTAATATTTTTCTCTATCTCCGGCTAACTTCGAAGATGGGCCATATTGGTCCACTCCTTGTAGTACCTCTCCCACAAAGGGTTAATATTTTGTGAAATATTGATTCTTTAATAACTTCTATACTACTTACTCGAATCTTCTGAAATTCCACACATAGTATTAGTTTATTAGTCTCTAACACCTCAAGAAAAACGGGTGAAGTTGTCAGCCCCTTTTGGTACCTCCCACACAAATTGACCATTTTGCACGAAAAGTTAACTGTTTATAGCTTTAATATCACTTCATACAAATAGCTGCAATTTTGTACAGTGTAATGCTTTTATAGTACCTAGAATCCAGAGAAAAGTGGGCGTTATTGACACGCCCCTTTTGGTACCTCCCACACAAATGGACCATTTTGCACCAAAAGTTAGCTTATAACCTTAATACCAGTACATACTTTGAAGTTATTAAATGCAATTTAATTACCCGACAGAACTTTCTTACTTGTTTAAATTTAAGAATGCTAATTTAAAAATTAACTAAATGGAAATTTTCTAAAAAAAAATTTGACAATTACGTTTTTCATTTAAACTGATTTTATCTTAAAAATTTCGTCGAAATAATATTTTTGTACTAAATTTTTTAAACTGAATTTTTCTACAAAACTTTGTTGAAATAACATTTTTCTTTAAATTTTCATAAAAATTCAATTCTTTAAAAAATTAAATTTTTTTTTTGAAAAATGGTTAAAATGTAATTTTTCTTGAAAATTTACAATTCTAAAATTCTTCGTTAAAATAAAATTAAAAAATAAAATAAATTAATTAAATATATTTTTTAAAAAATTTTTATTTAAATTTTTCCGTATATAATTTCATCATCAAAAATTCGTTCTTCTACAAAATTAGGTTAAATTGAATTTGTCATCAAAATGTAAATTTTCTAAAAAAAATTTTAAAAATAATTTTTTTTAGAAAAATAATAATATATAATTTTTCTTGCAAATTTACATTTTCTAAAAAACTAGTGGTTGATGGTTATTTCGATATATTTCTAGTGCTCCCCAAGCTTAAACGAAAAGTTCCGACCCATGACTTTTTGGGCATACAAATCCAAAATTCACAAACGTTCATAATTTGTGGATTAAGCAAAAAGGTGTAAAGAGCTGATCCCAGCTAGGGCAGAAACAAATTTTATTTACTTGTTTTTTCAAGAATAAATATTTTTTAATTAAATACAATATAAATTAATTAGAAATGAACAATTAAAGACTTACTTTTTTGTAATTTTTCTATCAAATTCACATTTTTTGAATTGTGCCTTTATTATTTGGACCATATTTTTTGAATTATATGCCCGATAATGACACTTTCACGTGGAAACAGAATTTTAGTAAAAGTCGTTAAAACGCTTTTGTTGCCACGAAAACTACCATAAAAAATAGAAAAAATGCAAAAAATTAGTTTGTTCCACTTTTTGAAATCCAGCATCCTAAAGAAGAAGGCAATGCCTAGTTGGATAAATGTAGAAATTATTTGTATTTTAGTAGAAATGAAAAAGGGTATATATCAAATGATGCGGGTTAAAAGGGTAACACGTCATTGGATTGACCTAAGAGACTATTTGGCGGAAATCCGTTTTGGGTAATTTTAAGTCATCTCAGCAATGTCCGTCTGTCTGGTTGGTGCGCACGATATCTTTCGACAGGATTAACCGATTAACTTCAAATTTGGTATTTGCCAATATTTCTTTACATCTCAGGCTAAGGTAAAATATTAACTATGTTGGTCCACTGCTTCGATTACCTCCCCAACGAAGGGTCAACATTTAGTGAAATTGTGATAATCTCATAACTTCTATACAATGTACCTATGAAGTACCTATAATATATTAAAAATGGGCGTTATTTCAACGCCCCTTTTGGTACCTCCCAAACAAAGTTGCCAAAATAAAAAACCATGAACATTTATTTTGTGAATTTCCCTATTTTTACAATCTGGGTCATAATTTATACATTTATACATAGACTTTTTTCAAATAGGCATTGTTTTATTCGTTATAGAATCCTAACGAAGAATACAATGCGTATTTAAATTAATGTTTGTTTGTAAGATTTTTTGAAATCGGTATTTTTGCGTTTTTTTTCGTACCAACACAAAACTTTTTTTTGGAAGAAAACCAAATTTGTGTACCCTCCACCATATAATAGGGGGTATATTCATTATGTAAAGTATACATATTCTTAATCGTCGTAAAATTCTAAGACGATTAAGCCATGTCCGTCTGCTGTAATCACGATTCAGTCCGTAATAATAAAGCTAGGTCCATCAAATTTAAAATATAAATAAAAATGACTCCTAATTACATACTTAAAAACACATAAATTGACATATAAATAAAAAATAAATATGAAAAAATTAATATGTAAACAAACACAGCGCCCAGGGATCGAACCAGGGACTCCCTAGCCTTAGTCGGATGTTCTAACCACCCGACCACCTTTCAGGAGAGCAAGTACACTTTTTAATTGTTTCATTTCGCGATAAATGAAAGATAGAAAGTAAAGTACAACTTCTATAGCGCTTTAATCGGGGGAACATATGTATATATGAGGGCTATATCCAAATCTGGACCGATTATCCCCGAATTTGACATGTAATAAAAAATTCTGCCGAATTTCGCACTGATCGGAAATATAATATGGTTTCTACAGCGATTACATGTCAAATTGGGTGCAACATATATATGGGGACTATATTTGAATCTGAACCGATTTCCCCCGAATTTGGCATGTAATAAAAACTCTCTGCCGAATTTCTTACTGATCGGATATAGAATACGGTTTTACAGCGCTTACATATCTAAATCTGAGCCGATTTTCCCCGAATTTGGCTATGTTCATTCATGTAATAACCAAAACAATCAGACCATAAATACGACCTGTACTTTGATTACAACGATACATCTACAGACGGACCTGGTTAAATCGACTCAGGAAGTGAGTCTTGAGGAAAGTAATGCGGTACAACGTGCGAACCGCGGAAAATATTCTAATAATACTTCACACAGAAATGGTCCAAGGAGTTCAGATACAAAAAATATATGTCGCAGGTCGGAGTTCCAATATCGACTTTTGGGCCATTTATCCCGGTTTCCAGCTCACAGTTGACCATATTGAAAATGAGACACATCGGTTCATGTTTTGATATAACCCACATATAAAAATCCCCTCCGATTAGAATTTTTACTCTACGTAGGTAGGTATGTATATAATGATGCGTGTCAAGATAAATTTCGAATTTAACTAGCAGAGACACTTTTAACTATACTTTATCACATATGATAAACAATTTTTATTATTAAAAATAGGAAAAATTGTTTAATTTCAAATCATTTTGCGGGTGAGTGGAGGTTTCAACGCCTAAAACCACCCCCCGCGCACGGGCCTGACACACCATATATCGTTACCTTAGTATAGAACGGCCCCAACTAACAATTTTTGGAAATCGCGTTTTTTGAAAAAATTAAAACAGAAAGTCCTCAACTCATATTCAAAAAAGAAAAAGCCCTAAATCATTCGTTCACACAAGTAGTGTGCTCAGATTGATTTGTTGATTTTTCGTGCATTTTTCATATTTTGTCATTTCGAATATAATTTTAATATTAAAAACCAGTAAGGAAAGGCTAAAGTCGGGCGGGGCCGACTATATAATACCCTACACCACTCTCGTAATATTGAATAACTCTGATATATACATTTTGTAATTCATGTATAAATTGTTTACATAAATTTACTTTTGGGACATTTTATACTTAAATAATACCCTGTACCACAGTGTGGTGTAGGGTATAAAAACGATTGGATCTAAAGAGCCAAATCGGATGAAACATATATATGGGAGCTATAGCTAAATCTTTACCGATTTTCTTCAAATTCAGCAATGTTGGTTCATGAATCAAGAAACTCTACCATTCTAAATTTCAAAACGATTGGATGTAAAGTAAAGCTTCTATAGAACTAAAGGGCCAAATCGGACGAAACATATATATGGGAGCTATAGCTAACTCATAACCGATTTTCTTAAAATTCGGTAGTGTTGGTTCATGGATCAAGAAACTCTACCATTCTAAATTTCAAAACGATTGGATGTAAAATACAGCTTTTATAGGACTAAAGGGCCAAATCGGACGAAACATATATATGGGAGCTATAGCTAAATCTTAACCGATTTTCTTCAAATTCGGTAGTGTTGGTTCATGGATCAAGAAACTCTACCGTTCTAAATTTCAAAACGATCGGATGTAAAATACAGCTTCTATAGGACTAAAGGGCCAAATCGGACGAAACATATATATGGGAGCTATAGCTAAATCTTAACCGATTTTCTTCAAATTCGGCAATGTTGGTTCATGGATCAAGAAACTCTACCATTCTAAATTTCAAAACGATTGGATGTAAAATACAGCTTCTATAGGACTAAAGGGCCAAATCGGACGAAAGATATATATGGGAGCTATATCTAAATCTGAACCAATTTTCTTCAAATTCGGCAATGTTGGTTCATGGATCAAGAAACTCTACCATTCAAAATTTAAAAACGATTGGATGTAAAATACAGCTTCTATAGGACTAAAGGGCCAAATCGGACGAAAGATATATATGGGAGCTATATCTAAATCTGAACCGATTTTAACCAAATTCAATAGCGATCTTAACAGCCGCAAAATACTCTAAACTGCAAAATTTCAGAACGATCGGAGTGAAATTGCGACCTGTAGTCGACGAACAACTTTACATGGACAGACGGACGGACGGACATCGTTAAATCGACTCAGCTAGTGATTCTGAGTCGATCGGTATACTTTAAGGTGGGTCTAGCGGTGTTATTTTCAGGTGTTACAAACATCTGCCGTGAAACAAACTTATAATACCCTGTATCACAGTGTGGTGTAGGGTATAATAAAACGCAGATAAATCAAGTAAGAAAGTTTCAGTCGGGTAAACCGACTAAGGTATACCCTCACTTTGTGAGTAATGTAATATTGAATATTACTCGAATTATTCTGTCAATTTGTGTGGGAGGTACCAGAAGGGGTTTATCAAATACACCTTTTTTTTGCTGAACATTAGATACTTTAAATTCATTGCACTGTGCCGACTTATAAGCATTTATGTGCACTGGTATAAGCGTTATGAGATATTAAATTGTGGTATGATTTGGGCATTTTGTGTGGGAGGTACAAAGGGGGGCGTGGCAATAACGCCCATTTTTTACAGGGCTATAGACACTATAAAAACATTACACTGTACAAAATTTCAAGTATTTTTATACACTGGTTTTAATGTTATAAGCTGTTAACTTTTGGTGCAAAAAGGTACCTTTGTGTGGGAGGTACCAAAAGGGGCGTGACAACAACACCCATTTTTCCCTGGACTGTAGGCAATATAAAAGCATAATACTGTACAAAATATCAAGTATTTTTATACACTGTTATTAATGTTATAAGCTGTTAACTTTTGGTGCAAAATGGTGCATTTGTGTGGGAGGTACCAAAAGGGACGTGGCGACTTTGCCCATTTTTCTCGAGTTGATAACGACTAATAAGCTAATACTATGTGTGGAATTTCAAAAGATTCGAATAAGTAGTATAGCAGTTATTAAAGAATCAATATTTCACAACATTTTAACACTTTGTGGGGGAGGTACTAGAAGGAGTGGACCAATATGGCCCATCTTCGAACTTAGCCGGAGATAGAAAAAAATATTACCACATACCAAATTTCAGGTCAATCGGTTACTCCTTTCGAGAGTTATCGTGCGCACCAGCCAGCAGACACACAGACAGACGGACGGACATTGCTCATTCGACTTAAAATGACCCAAAACGGATTTCCTCCGAACATACTTGGCGTCTTAGGTCACTCCTTCGACGTGTTACACTTTTTTCCGTAGCAAATGATATATACCCTCGTCACACTAAAGTGAGGGTATAAAGAATGGATTTTGAAGCGGAAATGTCTGCTGATGCAGAAAAATTAGGTAATGTGGGTACAAGAAGATTTACTCCAAAGATGTCCTAGTGGAAAATAAATGTGAACCGAATGAAAGGCGAAGAATACTCTGGAACCGCAGACAACCATATTTGCCGAGAGGCAGCCATACAATTGGGTGCAACCCAAGTAAATTATTAAGTAATTTTGGAATATGTCGTGGTTGCAGAAACATCAGTATGTGATAAGTCTTGTATCTGTGAAAGAGAAGAAACAGCATCTAGTTGAAAATTCCACAAGGGAGCAATCCAATGTGGTTTTCTTACGATACAATTCTCTGCGATTATAAGACTGTCGCTCAATGTTTTCTACTTTAAGACTGAAGGAAAAAATGCTTCGAAATGGGTTTAGGGCTCAGAAACATGGTACGGTTACGAGTCTCGACAAATATGCCAAAGCTTGCTTGGAATCCAATCGGTCTTCTAAACAAGGTATGCTTAATAGAGAAAGACATGCATTTCTTCAAAAATGGGTTGACGAATTGCCAAAGTTAGAGTCACATTACTGCAGAAAGAAAACCAAGAAATTGTATTTTGAACATCCGTTTTCATCCATTCAAGAGATTTGCAAACTTTACGAGAACGAATGTGCATCATCAAAAGTAAATGTGTTAACAAATTTATCATATCCTATTTTTTCAAATGTGATGAAGGAATCAAATTACGTAATATTTTAACCTAGGAAAGATGAGTGTGACATGTGTGTATCATATAAACCAAAAATATATATCAATGAAATCTATATGAAGCACGGAATAGAAATAGAAAAGATGCGCGAAGCATAATGATTTGCTACATGCTGGAACAGGGTTATGTGCTGTTTTTTTGCATAGATATGCAAGCGGTGAAACTAATACCGCAATTAAATGCAAACGCCACATATTATAAAATGAAATTAAAGGTTCATAATTTTACCATATATAATATGATAACTCATTAATCTGAAAAGTACGTGTGGGATGAGACTGATGGAGGCTTTGTAGCTTTAGTTAACTAAGGATTGTCATTCTTTTTACGACAATTTACCTTATAAATACCCGTAATACATGTTATGTCATAGCATTCACTCATTTTCTTATTATTTAGACATATTTGCGCTTTCTAAACTAGAAAACCCATGTTTTTCCATCAAAATATAATGTTAAAAAAGTCCCAACACATTTTTTCGATGTTACACTTTTGGTCCGTAGCAAATGATATATACCCTCGTATCAGTGAGGGTATAATTGCCAAGAACCGGTGTTGGGCATGCTCTGTAAAGAGCTGAGATCACATCCATACCGATGCCTTTTGCAAATACCCATTTAAATAGTATTAACATATTGTTAAATAGTATTACCAATAGTTAAAAATACGAAATTCACATATAAATAATAAGTAAATACGAAAAAGTAAACATGTAAGAGAAACGGGACGACCGGGGATTGAACCCGGGACACTGGGTCCTTGGTCGGATGCTCTAACCAACCGACCATGACCACCGCGTATGCCGATGCAGCAAAGAAATGCCTTGTTTTTTCCTGAGACTGCTAGAAGTGACGGAGTACAAACAAATGTTGAGTACACATACCTACATATATGTAACTGTTGTTTTGCAGAAATGTGATTCGTTGATATTGCTGTTCAGATATTTTTTGTCTGTAGCTAAAAACTGTGGGGGTGGAATACGTTGATATTGATGATAACGCCAAAGGCCATATTTTATACAATTGTGTTGCCGTTTATCGGTGGTGCACTGTGGGCAAAAGTCTAAAAAGAGCCAAGCCGAATTCAATATATTTCCTATAAATTCCTAAGGCCGAACTATGTAGGGGAATAAATCGTAAAAATATCGAATACCGAAAAATTATGAAAGGATAATTAATAATACGTGTGTATATATATACCGCATATATTTTTTCAAGAGGAATGCAATTTTTAGAACAATTAAACAAGAAATGCACCTTTACTAATTTGTTCCAGAAAAAATATTTTTTTTAAAAACAATACAACTTTAAACAATTTTGCGGGAAAAAATAAATTACAACAAACATTTCTGGATAAATGGATTTTTTTAAATCATATAATTTTAGGTTTTGTAGAAAGATTCAATTATAATGAAATTTTCTACAAAATTGCTATTAAGAATTTTTTTATAGAACAATTTTAATTTTTTAAGGAATGTTAAATTTATGAAAAATAAATTTAGAAACAGCTTTCATGAAAATAAAAATATTTTAATCATTTAATGAAATTAAAAATCAAAGACCTAAGAATTTTTTTTAAAAAAATTAACATTCAATATTAGGCATTTTGTAGAAAAAATGTGGTACTCGAGAACAACATTGAGGTACAAACAAAAAAATACGATAAAAAACGATTTTTGGCCGATTCCACGAGCTCGGAAATTCAAATATGTTTTTGGTATTGTCTCGAGGTAAACTTTAATTCCGCCTCGCATTTGGTATTTTTTTTTAAATTATAATAAAACTAAAATCCATTGTGTATTATAATATTAATCATGTTGAATTTGTAGGGTTAACTATTATTGGTGTATCTATTCACATGTATAAAATATATATATTTCCTTTCAACCAAAAGTGTAACACATCGAAGGATGACCTAAGACCCCAAGTATATTGAAAAATATTGATTCTTTAATAACTTCTGTACTACTTACTCGAATCTTCTTAAAATCCACATTAGTATTAGTTTATTACTCCCTAATTTTGTACAGAGTAGTGTTTTTATAGTACTTACAGTCTACATACGATTTTTTGGGACTGAAAGGTGAGGGGATAATTAAGTCTGTTTACCTTACCCGACTGAACTTTCTTACTTGTTTTTAATCTCATCGATAATTTTTCAACAAAATTTCTATTTTTCACAAAATGTCTTAATGTTACATTTTTTAGTTTTTGTCGATGTAACATTTTCTTAAAATTTCAAAAACTCATTTTTTCTACAAAACGTCATTGAAATTTTATTTTTCTTTAAAATTTAAAAAGGTTAATTTAAAAGAAAATGAAAAGAATTTTTTTAAAAAAATCTTTAACAATTCACCAAAAAAATTTCACGGAAACTACGTTTTTTGCAAAATTATTTTTAAATTGATTATATCTTAAAAATCCCGTAGAATAAATATTTTTCTATAAAATTTTGTTATGCTGACTTTTTGTACAAAAAGCATTTTTCTTGAAAATTTCCTAAAAATTCAATTCTTTTGCAAAAATTTTAATTTTTTTAATAGAAAAATGGGTAAAATGTAATTTTTCTTGTACAATTACAATTCTAAAATCGCGCGATTTTTTGAAAAAAATTTTCGCCCTCGGCGCTTTTCCCCACAAAAAAACAAATTTCTAATACAACCATTAATAATTATACAGTTTCATTGCTAAGTTTCCATTTGTCCAACTTTTATTTTTGCATAAGCGCCCTCTAGGGAATGCCTTAACGAGTAAAATATTTAATTAGACGTAAAGAAAAATGAAAATTTTTTTGCCTGCGGCGCTTTCCCAAACAGAAAACAGAAACAAATACAACCATTCATAATTATACAGCTTCATTGCTAAGTTTCCATTTGTCCAACTTTTATTTTCGCATGGGACGGAGTTTTCTTTTTTGAAATTGTACATAATATATTTAAATATATTAAATAAATTTTTTTTGTTATATTATTCCATAAAAATCGTTCATTTATTTAAAAAGGATAGAACAAAACATTACTTTACAATTTTATAGCGTCTTTGGTAAATTTACTTTTGTCCAACTTTTATTTTTGCATGGATAACATTTTGCATGCATAAACATTTCCAAGTTTATTCTTACATATTCGTAATGTACGGAAAATTTCCTTTAATTTGAGGGGTCGCATGCGATCTCTAGGGCCTTTCCTAGAGATCGCTTCACATTTTTTTGGGCATATTTGGAATCTACGGACAATTTCCTTTAATTTGAGTATAATATTGACGGGTCCATTTTTTGGGTCTTGAGGGCCCCATGGGTCCGTCCGACAAATTTTGACCTCATTTTTGTGTTTTTGGGGTCATTTTAAAGGGGTGGTAAACATTTTTTTTTCTGAGCTGACCTCGATAAACTGCATTTTTGCCAAACATTTACATTCCTTAAAAAAGATTCTCTAAAAAAATGGTTAATAGCGTTTTTGTACAAAACTTCAGAAAATTTTGATGACATTTATTTTTTTCCCGCAAAATGTTTTGAAATAGAATTGTTTTTAGAAAATTAAATTTTTATGGAAAAAGTGGTAAAGGTGCACATTTCGTTTAATTGTTCTACAAAATTTCGTTTGTTATATAAATATATTACATGCAGTGACGGAATAAAAAAATATCAACAATCCATATCCATATTCGGCGGTATACACTGATCATTTTTATTTATTGTTAATTATCGTTTGAATATTTTCGATATTTTTACGATGTGTTGCCATACATACATACTATTGCGGTTTATAAGAAATATATTTAATTCTGCTTGGCTCTTTTTATACTTTTACCCACAGTACACCACCGATACACGGTAACACAATTGTATAAAATAAAGTCTTTCTCTTTGTCATCAATATTAATGTATTTTCCCACCCCCACAGATTTTTTGAAACAAACAACAAATTATGTGAACAGCAATGTCAACGAATCACATTTCTGCTAAAAAACAGTTACATATGAGTAGGTATGTGTAGTCAACATTTGTTTGTGTTTAGTCACTCCTATCAGTGGACGCGCTTCAGTTAATTCTAGCGAAGAAATATTAAGCCCATTACATCTTTTCTGGTAGACTTTTTGGTAATTTTATGATACCATATGATTATTTGCTTATTGTATGCTCAGTCCAAAATTTCAGCATTTCTGTATTATTTACTACGCTTGTCATCCCAAAAATCAAAAAGTCATGGGTCGAAACTTTTCGTTTAAGCTTGGGGGCAATAGAAATATGTATATCGAAATAACCATCAACCACGTATTGGTCGGTTTGGTGACTTGTTTGCTTAAGTAATTTGTTTTCTTAATTATTTAGATGTTTGCCCAATTCTATATTTTTAATGTATTTATTATTTTTTAAATTAAAACATATTTTCTTAAAAAAATAAAAAACATACTTTTTCTTCCCTTGCTAAGATTCGAATTGTTCACCACTGTGCTTAATTATAAATACTTTTTTATACTCTACACCACGCTGTGGTACAGGGTATTATAACGTTGGGCATTTGTTTATAACACCCAAAAGGAGATGAGATAGACCAATCGTTTATTATACCGATCGACTTAGAATCACTTCCTGAGTAGATTTAGCTATATCCGTCTGTGTATGTATTCTTGTAATCAAAGTACAGGTCGCAATTATGGTCCGATGTTAACGAAACCTTGCACAAGGACGATCCCTATTGAATTTAGTTTATATCGGTTCAGATTTACATATAGCTCCCATATATATGCACCTCCGATTTGGCATGTTTGCACTGTATAAACAACATTTTTGAACCGATCTGTATAAAAATTGACAGAGAGAAGTCTCCTGATATACTTAGAGACATTACTAAATTTGAGGAAAATCGGTACGGCTATATCTACGCCCCCTTATATACGTTACCCCGATTTGATATGTAAGCGCTGTAGAAACTGTATATCTTGATCTATGAAAGAATGTGCATTTAACTGAAACAAAACCAATTATTCCAAGTTATTATCGCAATGCCCCTTTTTGCATTGTTAGGAAGATGTAGGTTATTATATAGTCGGTCTCGTTCCGACTTATATACGTTTAAACAACCTTCTTATCCCGGTAATGAAAATGGGGCTAAAAAGTTGTTACGGATAAAAATTTTAACTAAGCAAAATTGTTTGTGATTGACATTTTGAAAGAAAATAAACAAAAACAATATATTATTATATTATTAATTGTATACCCTTCACCATGGATAGCATGTGAATGGTTTCGGGCACAAATAAAGTCATCTTACCAAATTTCATCCCGATTCGTTGAAATTTGTGGTTTTGTGGCGTTAGGAAGTCAAATTTAGAGGGACCTTTGTATGGGGGTATATCAAAACTTGGACCTATGGCTACCGTTGTTCGTGTGAAGGGTTCCGGGCAGTGTTGCCAGAAATGACGATTTATCACCATTTTGACGATTTTTAATTTTTGTCCAAAAAGTAAAGTCGAATGCGGCCTTTGTCAAAATATGTCACTTACACCTTAAAATGGTTCTGGGTAAACTCAATCGATACGTATCTGTGGTTTCTACGTTGCTAAAACAGAAAATCGGGTGAGGGCAATATGAATGATTTTATGTAAAATTAAACGAAAATGTCCAATCGGTTATGTGGTTTCTATATAAAAATGTGGGCAAAATTATATATATATTCTCAAAATTCAGCCTAATCAACTTGTGGTTTCTAATGCGTCAAGAAGTCGCATTTAGTCAGGGTTACCATAACCTTTTTTCGGAAAGGAGGACTTTTGTGTCAGAAAAGGAGGACATTTGTAACATTTACAAAGATAGTTTGAAACTTTCGGAGGACATTTAAAAAATATAATTTCCTATGATAATGATTTGTACAACAATTTGTATTTTGTAGCGCTTAGATGCCAAATCGGAGGACAATATCTAAATCTGAACAAATTTTCTTCAAAGTCGGCAAGGTTTGTTCTTGGGTGCTACATTTAAATCTGTGCAGATTTACACCAAATTCGGCAATGTGGGCCCTTGGATCAAGAAACTCCATCCTGCTTAATTTCAAAGTGATTGGATATGAAAAAGCTTCTGTGGCTATAAAAGGCCAAATCGGAAAGAAAATTTATATAGCGCCTATATCTTAATCTGAAACGACTTTGACCAATTTCTTCCCAGTTATGAAATAGCCCTTATTGTCAAATTTCAGCAAGATCGGAATGAAAGTGCGACCTGTACTTAAGGAACAATTTTAAATAGTCAGACAGACAATCGGTGTACTTTAAAATGGGTCTAGCTCCAGTATTTTTAGGTGTTAATTATAATAAATTAGTGAAGCGGCGTTAAGATCTGATAAGCCGATTTTTGCATACCCTACACCATAGATAGCATGTCAACTGTTTATGGATTCTTTGAAATTTGTTGCGTTAAGAAGTAAAATCTTGAGGTACCTTCGTGCGGACCTATATTAAAACATGGACCTATAACGACCATTGTTCGTCTGAAGGATTCTGGATATACATACTCCGCAATTACCAATTTTGACCAGTTGAAATTTGCAGTCTATATGGCGTTAATAAGTCAAATCGGACAGATGCTAAAAATTTTGCTCATTTCAATCCCAAGTTACCTGCATCTATAAGAAGTATATGTACCAAATTTCAGTCATCGAGCTCAATTATTGTAGTACCAACTTTGTACTAAAAGTAGTTGCGAGTATAATTCATGTGGAGGTTTACTATTTGTGAGAAATTTTAATTTGTAACAAAAGGAGGACAAATCCATCATTTTTGAAAAAGGAGGGAGGACGGGAGGACACTGGTTAAAAAGGAGGACATGTCCTCCCAAAGGAGGACGTATGGTAACCCTGCATTTAGTGGATCCTTTGTATGGGGGCTAAAACAATGAATGGTTCTATTTATTTTGTCAACTTTCGTACCAATCGAAAGAAGTTTGCGGCTTCTATGACGTAAATAAATAAAATCGACTGGGATATATCGAAATATGGACCATTCTCAATCCTAAGAAACTGATATGTATAAAATATGTTTCCGCAAAATTTGATTATTATTGCAGTTCAAGAATATGAGATCGGCTCACAATTTTTTTAAGCTCACTTTGAGGATCCGCATAAGCATTTGAGAGTACCTTTAAAGACATATCTGTCTCTGAAATATGCCCTTCACCCGAAAAAAATCTAAAACTGTATGTGACTGGTAGTGTTGACGATTTCGAAAATTTTGACGATTTTTCTGCCCCTATTTTGACAATTTTCGGTCTAATTCAGTCAGCCCGATCCGTTGACATTTGTGGTCTCTATGGCAGAAAGGAAAGACAGATAGTCGGGCGGGGCTGACTATATAATACGCTGCACCTCCCTTACAATGCAAAAAGGGGCATTGCGATAATAATTTGGAAGAATTGGTTACGTTTCAGTTAAAATGCGCAGTGTTCTTATATATAATGTGTTCTTATAAACAGATCATAAACATAGATCAAAAACCTAATTTCTGCCAAATTACATATATAATAGCACTTAAATACTAAGTAGGAAGGAAAATTGCCGTATTTACGCCACTGAAAATCCTCAGGAGATTCAAGAATTGCCTCTTCATGACGAAAAAGTCACAGTTTGGTGCGGCGTTAGTGCGAAAACGGTCATTGGGCCGTTTTTCTTCCAAAACGAAAATGGCCATGCTGTTACCATCAACCAGGAGCGTTATCGCGACATGATGACCAATTTTGTGATGCCAATTATTCGTCGAAAGCGTATGAGGCAGTTCTGGTTTCAACAAGACGGCGCTCCACCGCACACAAGTCGCATAACAATCGATTTTCTGAAGAATTTGTTTCCGGGCCGTTTGATGTCGAAAAGTGGTGATTTGGACTGGCCACCGCGTTCGCCCGATTTGACGCCGCCTGACTTCTTCTTGTGGGGATATTTGAAGTCAAAGGTTTACGTTAACAAGCCAAGGACCGTAGAAGAGCTCAAGGACAACATTCGTGAAGAAATAGCCGCTATTCCGGCCGAAATGTTGGCGAAAACGATGGAAAATGCTGCAAAAAGGGCACAATACGCCATCAACGCCAGAGGCGGCCATTTGAGAGATATCATATTCAAAAATTGATGTAAACAAATCTACTTGGAACAAATTAAATGATTAAGATTGTCAACCGCCAAATTTTTATTTTTTTCTTTGTTTTTTTTTAAAAAAACATGGGTCCGTCGAATATGGGCAACCCTGTATATGGGAGCTACATATAAATCTGGACCGATTTCCCCCAAATTTTGCAGTATTCGTTCTTTCTGTCAAATTTTTCAATGATCGGAAGTAAAGTGCAACTTCTATAGCGCTTTGATACCATATATATGGGCATATGAGGAACATATGTGTGTATGTGTTCATTGAAGTAATAAGAAACCCCTTTCTGCCGAATTTCGTACTGGTCGGATATAAAATACAGCTTCTACAGCGCTTACATATCAAATCGGGGGTTACGTATATATGAGGACTATATCTAAATCTGTATCGATTTTCCCCAAATTTGGCTGTGTTCATTCATGTAATAAGAAGCCTCTTTCAGCCCAATTTCGTACTGATCGGATGTGAAATACAGTTTCTACATCACTTAAATGTCAAATCGGGGGTAATATATATATGGGGGCTATACCTAAATCTGAACAAATTTCCCCCAAAATTAGCGGTGTTAATTCATGTAATAGGAAACCTCTTCGTGCCGAGTTTCCTAACGATCCAATATAAAATATAGTTTCTACAGCGCGTACATTTCAAATCGGGGGTAACATACATATGCGGGCTATATCTTACATACATACGGACATAGCTAAATTAACTCAAAAAGTGATTCTAAGTCGATCGGTATAATAATCGATGGGTCTATCTCATCTCCTTTTGGGTGTTACAAACAAATGCACAAAGTTATAATACCCTGTACCAGTGTAATGTAGGGTATAAAAATAGGGAAATTCACAAAAATAAATGTTAATATTTTTTTGGGCAATTTTTTTTCGGGCGTGGCAGAAACGACCCTATAGTATTTGTATAGGTGGAATCAAAGTTATAAGCAGTTAACTTTTTGTGAAAAATGGCCCATTTGTATGGAAGGTACCAAATGGGCTATGGCTATAACGTTATTTTTTTTACGGGACTGTAGGTACTGTACACTGCACAAAATGTTAAATATTTTTATGGACTGGAATCCAAGTTATAAGCCGTTTACTTTTTGTGCAAAATGGTCCATTTGTATGGGAAGTACCAAAAGGAGCGTGGCAACTTCGCCCATTTTTCTCATGATTATAACGACCAAGAGTAGTACCCTTGGTTAAAAAGCTTAGTTATGTATATGCATATTGTAATTTATGTTTAATTGGCCAGACGGCTTTTAATTACAAGATTGTACGAAATAAATGAAATGAAATACTTTGTGTGGAATTGTGAAAGATTCTGGGTAGTAGTATAGAAGTCATGAGATAATCACTATTTCACTAAATGTTGACCCTTCGTGGGGGATATACTCGAAGGAGTGCACCAACATAGTCCATCTTCGACCTTAGCCTGAGATAGAAAAAAATATTGACACATACTAAATTGAAGTCAATCGGTTAATCCTGTCGAAAGTTATCGTGCGCACAAACTAGACAGACAGACGGACATTGTTGAAACGACTTCAAATGACCCAAAATGGATTTCCGCCAAATATTCTTAGGCTCTCTTAGATCAGTCCATCGATGTGTTACCCTTTTGGCCCGCAGCATTTGATATACCCTTGTTCATAATGGTGGGAGTATAAACAACGGATTATATTGAAATTCACTTATTTCACCACCATATTACATCAGAAAATGTTATGCATAGCCATTCGACAAAAAAATTGTTGCATAGAGTTAAATATCTTTTTAATAAGTCTTTAATTGTTCATTTTTGATTAATTTAGGTTGTATTTAATTAAAAAATATATATTATTCGAAAAATAATTAAATAAAAATTGTTTTTGTCCTAGCTGGGATTCGATCGGGTCACCATTTTGCTTAATCCAGAAATTAGTCAAGCCGCATATGATTCTTTGCTTATTGTATGCTCAGACCAAAATGTTAGAATTTCGGATTTTTATGCCAAAAATTCATAAAGTCGGTCGGAACTTTTCGTTTAAGCTTAGGGGCAGTAGAAATAACCATCAACCACGAATTTTTCGGTTTGGTGGGTAATTTGCTTAATTAATTAGTTTTCCTAATTATTCATATTTTTGCTCAGTTGTTTATTTCTAATATATTTAATTAAAATATATTTTCTTAAAAAAATAAGTAAATAAAAAACATATTTTTTTATTTAGGTTTTTACTAAGTATTTAATTGTACTTTATTAAAAAATATTTAAAAAAAAACCCGAATTTGTCGATTCGCATATGATTCCAATTTTTTCTGCCCGGCTGGGATTTGATTTGGCCGCCACTTTGCTAAATCCACGAAGTGTCCACTTTGTTGACTAATTTGCTTAATTATTTTTTTAATTATTTAGTTTTTTGCTTATTTGGGTATTTCTAATATATTCTCCTAAAACATACTTTCGTAAAAAAGTAATAAAAATATTTTTCTTTTCTGAAAACATAATAATAAGTCGTTATTCAAATGAGACAATTTTTTCCAATCAAATGTCAAAGTTTGTGGGGGAGAGAGCTCTTTCCGCCTGCCTCTCTCTCTCCTACAAACTTTGACACTTGCGTCTCGTGTGAATCTGGACTTAGAAAATAAATATGTATCCGGGTCTGTGATTTGATTTAGTTACCACTATCTGGCTTAATCGAAGAACGTTTGCATTTACATGGAAATGATGATAGTGTCTACATACAATGATTGCACTATGCACAAACATTTATTTTTTTCCTGAAAAACTTTTTTGTATTTATTAAGGCAGACTATTTTATGAAACCAAAACAAAATTTTTTTATGGTAAAGTTGTTTTTTAAATTCCAATTTTCATGGAAGTTACTTTTAGTATTTGGACCATATTTTTTAGTAACTGTCGTTAACACAATTAGAAAAAATTAGATTTTTTTCAAAAAAGCGTTTTTTGCTGGAAAAAATTCGCAAAAAAATGTTTGTTCCACTTTTTTTAAGCTAGCATCCTAACGAAGAAATCAATGTCTATTTGCAAAAAGTTTAGGGATAAATGTATAAATATTATATAATAAAAATAGGGAAATTAAAAAAATCATATTTTGTTTTGGCAATTTTGTTCGTTAGGTACCAAAAGGGGAGTGGCATAACTCCCACTGTTTTAATATATTATGGGTACTATAAAAACATTACTCTGTACAAAAAAACTGTCTGTGCAAAATGGTCCAAGTTTATGAGAGGTACCACAATGGGCCCCCATTTTGCAAGGGACTATAGGTACAGTAAAGGCATTACACTCCACACAGTTTTAAGTATTTGTGACTGGAATCAAAGTTATAAACAGTTAACTTTTTGTGCAAAATGATCCATTTCTATGAAAGTTACCAAAAGGTGCGTGACAACAACGTCCATTTACACTTTTCAAAATGTCAAGTATTTGTATGGACTGGAATCAAAATTATAAGTCGTTAACTTTTTCTGCAAAATGGTACTTTTGTATGAGAGGTATCAAAAGGGGCGTGGCAACTTCGACCATTTTTCTCAAGATGATAGCGACCAAGAAACTAATACTATGTGTGGAATTGTGAATGATTCTGAGTAGTAGTATAGAAGTTATGAGATAATCAGTATTTAAATTTTGACTCTTCGTGAGGGAGGCACTCGAAGGAGTGAACCAACATAGTCCATTTTCGACTTAGCCTGAGATAGAAAAAAATATTGACACATACTAAATTGAAGTCAATCGGTTAATCCTGTCGAAAGTTATCGTGCGCACCAACCAGACAGACAAAAGGATTTGATCTGGTCACCATTTTGCTTAATCCGTAAAAAAACATACTATAATATCCATATTTACATTTGACTATAAAATCACTTTGGTTATAATTTTGATTTTAAGTTCGACTAACACTCATTTTCACTATAACTTTGGGTACCTCTCACATAAATGGATCATTTTGAACAAAAAGTGAACGGCTTATAAATTTAATACCAGTGCATACAAATACTTGACATTTTGTGCAGTGTAATGACATTCCATTGACAAATGGCGATATTGTCATGCCCCCTTTGGAATTTCCCACACAAAATGTGGAGGTACCTAAGAAGCCGTGGCAACTTCGCCCATTTTTCTCAAGGAGGTAGAGATCTAGAAAATAATACTATGTGTGAAAGTGATTGGAAGATATTGATAAGTAGTATATAAGATATTAAAGAATCTACATTTCACTGAATTTTGACGCTTTATGGGGAGGTACTAGAAGGAGTGGAATAAAAAATTTCAACACATACAAAATTTGAAGTACATCGGTTACTCATTTCGAAAATTATCGTGCGCACCAGCCAGACAGACAGTGCTCAAATGGCTTAAAATTGCCCGAAACGAATTTCCGACAATATACTTGTGGTCTGTTAGGTCACTCCTGCGATGCCTCGTTCACAATGTTTGATTATAAAAACATGAATTTGTTGAAAGGAGAAGGAGTATAATTTCTTCATTTATCCATAGATTTTCAAATAGGCATTTTTCTCTTCGTTAAGATAATAGCTTCAAAAAATGGAACAGACAACTTTTCCCTATTTTTATACCCTCACTTTAGTGTGACGAGGGTATATATCATTTGCTACGGAAAAAAGTGTAACACGTCGAAGGAGTGACCTAAGTATGTTCGGAGGAAATCCGTTTTGGGTCATTTTAAGTCGAATGAGCAATGTCCGTCCGTCTGTCTGTCTGCTGGCTGGTGCGCACGATAACTCTCGAAAGGAGTAACCGATTGACCTCAAATTTGGTATGTGGTAATATTTTTTTCTATCTCCGGCTAAGTTCGAAGATGGGCCATATTGGTCCACTCCTTCTAGTACCTCCCCCGCAAAGGGTTAAAATGTTGTGAAATATTGATTCTTTAATAACTGCTATACTACTTATTCGAATCTTTTGAAATTCCACACAGAGTATTAGCATATTAGTCGCTATCAACTCGAGAAAAATGGGCGAAGTCGCCACGTCCCTTTTGGTACCTCCCACACAAATGCACCATTTTGCACCAAAAGTTAACAGCTTATAACATTAATAACAGTGTATAAAAATACTTGAAATTTTGTACAGTATTATGCTTTTATATTGCCTACAGTCCAGGGAAAAATGGGTGTTGTTGCCACGCCCCTTTTGGTACCTCCCACACAAAGGTACCTTTTTGCACCAAAAGTTAACAGCTTATAACATTAAAACCAGTGTATAAAAATACTTGAAATTTTGTACAGTGTAATGTTTTTATAGTGTCTATAGCCCTGTGAAAAATGGGCGTTATTGCCACGCCCCTTTTTGTACCTCCCACACAAAATGCCCAAATCATACCACAATTTAATGTCTCATAACCTTTATACTAGTGCACATAAATGCTTATAAGTCGGCACAGTGCAATGAATTTAAAGTATCTAATGTTCAGCGAAAAAAATGTGTATTTGATAAACCCCTTCTGGTACCTCCCACACAAATTGACAGATAAATTCGAGTAATATTCAATATTACATTACTCACAACGTGAGGGTATACCTTAGTCGGTTTACCCGACTGAAACTTTCTTACTTGTTTATGGTTTGTTCGACCCTAAAAACGATTTTTTGGAGAAAAAAAAAACAAATCACATATTTTTCTGAAATTGGCTTAATTTCCCTAGTATAGTGATCTATTTACACCAAAAAATCGACATAATTCTCAAAAATTTATAATAATAGAATAAATGTCTTTTCCAAAACTTAAAATGATCACGCTTTCTGTAAGTATGTTACAATTCCTGTTTTTTTGAATTAAAAAATTTAAAAAAAAAAAAAATTAAAAAAAAAATAAGAAATACATTAACCCGGAATATCAGGTTAGTGGTAGTCTGCTGTAAAAATTGATTATAAAAAATAAATTGCAAAAATCGAAATGCCCTCTCCGCGTTTCGAACCTGGGTCTCAAAGCTCCGAGCCACGCACTCTAACCACTAGACTACTATAGCCAACACCAAATTGTTGGCAATAAACTGTGATGTCCATTTGCACACAATGCATATAGGCAATACAAAATATTAGTGCACATATAACATAAGGTATGTCGGTATGCATCCTCGTAAGCCAATCACAAACGTCCTTACATCAATCTATTTTTAGATATACCTATAAAGCCTCACACAAACGGCAGTATGTGTGTATCAACCACCGCTGCTTTATAACAACGCCAACTCTTTGTCCACGCAAGCCAATCACAAACGTACTTACATCCATCTATATATATATATACCTAACAGCCTCACACAAACGGCAGTATGTGTGTACCAACAACCGCTGCTTTATAAAAACGACAACACTAAGCCGAACAAAGTTTTTTATTTTGACGCCGTCCAAAAGAGGTGGTTTTGAGAAAGGGTGGCAATGTAATGACGAGGGTTATATTTTTTTTAACGCGGTAAAAGTACATTAAAAGTGTATATATATACAAAATAACCATGTAAGGATGCAAAAGAATGAAGGAGTGTTAGAAGGAACCAAGTATTAGAAAAGTGGAAAAAATGTCCCCAAACTCACATGTCCTCAAAGTAAACACAAGACCTACGAAAAGTTTGGGTACAGTCCCCAAAGACAACAAATGTCCTCATAATAAACGGTGTATTGAAAAACTGTCCTCATAATACACGGTGTGCATATATATATATACATATATATATATATATATATATATATATAAGATTTAGCCATATTCTTATCATTTAAAAGAGAAATTCAAGATATTTTTCCTATTATAACATTGAATACGATCCATGATGTTGGGTATATATGTACGTTACAGACGGGCCACATTTTTACATGTTTTAAAATACTTTTCAGTATTTTTATACCCTCACTTTAGTGTGACGAGGGTATATATCATTTGCTACGGAAAAAAGTGTAACACGTCGAAGGAGTGACCTAAGACCCCAAGTATGTTCGGAGAAAATCCGTTTTGGGTCATTTTAAGTCGAATGAGCAATGTCCGTCCGTCTGTCTGTCTGTCTGCTGGCTGGTGCGCACGATAACTCTCGAAAGGAGTAACCGATTGACCTCAAATTTGGTATGTGGTAATATTTTTTTCTATCTCCGGCTAAGTTCGAAGATGGGCCATATTGGTCCACTCCTTCTAGTACCTCCCCCACAAAGGGTTAAAATGTTGTGAAATATATTTATTCTTTAATAACTGCTATACTACTTATTCGAATCTTTTGAAATTCCACACATAGTATTAGCTTATTAGTCGTTATCAACTCGAGAAAAATGGGCGAAGTCGCCACGTCCCTTTTGGTACCTCCCACACAAATGCACCATTTTGCACCAAAAGTTAACAGCTTATAACATTAATAACAGTGTATAAAAATACTTGAAATTTTTTACAGTATTATGCTTTTATATTGCCTACAATCCAGGGAAAAATTAGTGTTGTTGTCACGCCCCTTTTGGTACCTCCCACACAAAGGTACCTTTTTGCACCAAAAGTTAACATCTTATAACATTAAAACCAGTGTATAAAAATACTTGAAATTTTGTACAGTGTAATGTTTTTATAGTGTCTATAGCCCTGTGAAAAATGGGCGTTATTGCCACGCCCCTCTTTGTACCTCCCACACAAAATGCCCAAATCATACCACAATTTAATGTCTCATAACGTTTATACCAGTGCACATAAATGCTTATAAGTCGGCACAGTGCAATGAATTTAAAGCATCTAATGTTCAGCAAAAAAAGGTGTATTTGATAAACCCCTTCTGGTACCTCCCACACAAATTGACAGAATAATTCGAGTAATATTCAATATTACATTACTCACAAAGTGAGGGTATACCTTAGTCGGTTTACCCGACTGAAACTTTCTTACTTGTTATATCTTGTTTACATATTTTTTTTACTTTCTATTATAACTAGCATATTTTTTATGTTAATTAACTTTTCCAAACATTCGAAGTTACATCAAAATGTGAAAATGTTGTCACCAAACTTTACAAGATACCAACTACCACAACAATTTTAAGAATTTGGTCGGCTACAATGGATTTTGATAGGTTTTAGAGAACATTTTGGTCGGATAAAAATGTGTGCAGTGGCAACACTGCTTGCATACATCCAAGTATGGACTCGTATCCGGGATGTGACAAATCTCCTATGTGAGGCGAGAGATCGAGAGGCTTTTGCGGAAACATTTATGAAATTATATTTCAAATATATTTATATAATTGTGTTGGTCGCGGAAAACGAGTTGAAAAATAAAGAAGAAGATTTTACCTGGATCTGGAAACTCGAGAAATTTATCATCCAATTAATGCGGTCTTGTTTTTTCCGTCAGCAAAAACTTTTTTAATATTTTTCGTCCCGGACAAACGGAAAAAATTACACAAAATCAACTCGATAAAAAACTTAAACGCGAAACCGTGTCTACAACAGGCTAAGAAGCCGCCGCGGCGCAAACCGGCGGGGCGCTATCCCCGATGATTTTTTACAAGCCGGCGCCGCCGCCGATTTTAGCGGCTCATATCGGCTGAAACTCAGCCGCCGAATTTTATTTGGTGAGTCAAGAAGATTTTATTTTTGCAACCATGAAAATTTAGAAAACGAGCTATAATTTAGAGCTATGATTTCATTTATTAAAAAAATATTATAAAAATATACGGGAATTTTAAATAAAAAATGCGTTTTGGGTTTTACGAAAATTACAGCTGAACCGATTTTTTCAAAGACTACGTTTAAAAAAGTTTGAGTTCCAAAAAAATTGTTTCCCGCGATTTTTTTTTCAAATTTTCACAGAATATTCGCAATGGCGTTTAAAATTCATATGTGCAGAAATAGAAGAAAAGCGCCAAAATTAAGAGACCGATCCTAGTATTTCGTCCATAACTTTTAAAAATACTGAGGCCCAAAACCATCGGATCAAAACTCCGGAACGACCCAATTCCTTTTGGCCAAGGATTGTCAACTTAATAACAAATGTATCAACCATTGAAGATTTATTAAACCGATTTTCAATATTATATTAAACTTCCATAACTTTGTGTTAATTTTAAGTTTTTTCCTCTAACGCTAAATATCAAAAAAAAGCCACTTTTGCAGGAGAATTACATTCGTATTCGTGCGCTTTCAATTGTGGAAAGTTTACCGGCTCAGCCGATTGTTGAAAATTGATCGGCTCAGCCGATCAGACGCCGCCCCCTATCGATATTTTTTCATGCGCCGCCGCCTCCGAAAATTTTGGTCGGCTTCATTGTCTGGTCTACACTTTTATTTTGATAAAAAAATACTCAACACAGTCCACTCTTATATTTAACTAGCTGGCCCCGGTCCACTTCGTTGCCCCAGACTTCAGATTTCCGATCCCGTTAATTGTTGGACTAATTACGTAGACTGACACCAAATAGATATGCACATAATTACATTGATCTCTCTAATAAATTGTTCAAGATATATCAAACACAAAATTTAATTGGCTTATATGGGCGGGGCCACTCCCATTTGTCCGACCCCGCCCATTTTTGGAGCAAGCACGTAGGTTGCCACCTAATATATATGCACAAAATTAGAGTAATCTCGCTAATAATTTGTGCGAGTTATGTCGATTGGGTTTGTATTGGCGCGGCCACGCCGATTGGTCCAATCCAGCCCATTTTTACACCAATCAAGTAGACTACCACCTAATACATATGCAAAAATTACAGCACTCTCGCTAACAAATTGTGCAAGATTGTGATAAGCTTTGTTTATACTTGTTATATCTTGTTTACATATTTTTTTTACTTTCTATTATAACTAGCATATTTTTTATGTTAATTAACTTTTCCAAACATTCGAAGTTACATCAAAATGTGAAAATGTTGTCACCAAACTTTACAAGATACCAACTACCACAACAATTTTAAGAATTTGGTCGGCTACAATGGATTTTGATAGGTTTTAGAGAACATTTTGGTCGGATAAAAATGTGTGCAGTGGCAACACTGCTTGCATACATCCAAGTATGGACTCGTATCCGGGATGTGACAAATCTCCTATGTGAGGCGAGAGATCGAGAGGCTTTTGCGGAAACATTTATGAAATTATATTTCAAATATATTTATATAATTGTGTTGGTCGCGGAAAACGAGTTGAAAAATAAAGAAGAAGATTTTACCTGGATCTGGAAACTCGAGAAATTTATCATCCAATTAATGCGGTCTTGTTTTTTCCGTCAGCAAAAACTTTTTTAATATTTTTCGTCCCGGACAAACGGAAAAAATTACACAAAATCAACTCGATAAAAAACTTAAACGCGAAACCGTGTCTACAACAGGCTAAGAAGCCGCCGCGGCGCAAACCGGGCGTGGCCACGCCCATTCGTCCAATCCCGCCTATATTTGGACAAATCACGAAGACTACCACCGGATACATGGCACAAAATTACAGCACTCTCGCTAACAAATTGTGCAAGATATATCAATTTCAAAATTTGGCTTATATGGGCGGGGCCACGCCCATTGGTCCGATCCCGCCCATTTTTGGACCAGTCACGTAGGTCGCCAGCAGATATATTTACCCAAAAGTACAGCTCTCTCGCTAACAAATTGTGCAACATATCTCAAATTCACCACTTGGCTTATAAGGACGGGCCACGCCCATTGGTCCTATCCCGCCCATTTTTTAACCAATCACGTAGCGTTCTACAGATACATATGCACAAAATTACAGCTCTCTCGCTAACAAATTGTACCAGATATCTCGATTTCAAAATGTGGCTTAAAGGGGCGGGTCCACGCCCATTAGTCCGACCCCGCCCATTTTTGGACCAATCACGTAGACTGCCTCCAGATATATATATACAAATTTCTAGTTCTCTCACTAACAAATTGTGCAAGATATCTCAAATTCAAAATTTGGCTTATATGTGCGGGGCCACGCCCATTGGTCCGATCCCGCCCATTTTTGAACCAGTCACGTAGGTCGCCAGCAGATATATATACACAATATTACAGCTCTCTTGCAAACAAATTGTGCAAGATGTCTCGATTTCAAAATTTAGCTGAAAGGGGCGGGGCCACGTCCATTAGTCCGACCCCGCCCATTTTTGGACCAATCACGTAGACTGCCTCCAGATATATATACAAAATTCTAGTTCTCTCGCTAGCAAATTGTGCAAATTCAAAATTTGGCTTATATGGGCGGGGCCACGCCCATTCGTCCGATCCCGCCCATTTTTGAACCAATCACGTAGACTGCCACCAGATACATATGCACAAAATTACAGCTCTCTCGCTAACAAATTGTGCAAGATATCTCAATTTCAAAATTTGGCTTAAAGGGGCGGGGCCACGCCCATTAGTCCGACCCCGCCCATTTTTGGACCAATCACGTAGACTGCCTCCCGATATATATATACAAAATTCCAGTTCTCTCGCTAACAACTTGTGCAAGATATCTCGATTTAAAAATTTGACATAAAGGGGCGGGGCCACGCCCATTAGTCCGACCCCGCCTATTTTTGGACCAATCAGGTAGGTCGCCAACAGATATATATAAACAAAATTACAGCTCTCTCGCTAACAAATTGTGCAAGATATCTAAAATTCAAAATTTGGCTTATATGGGCGGGGCCACGCCCATTGATCCGATCCCGCCCATTTTTGGACCAATCACGTGGACTGCCACCAGATACATATGTACAAAATTACAGCACTCTCGCTAACAAATTGTGCAAGATATCTCAATTTTCAAATTTGTCTTATGTGGGCGGGGCCACGCCCACTTGATATATCGAAAATTCAAGTACCCTATTTTCACCACGCCCCACACATGTACATTCTGTGAAAATTTCAAGAAGATCGGTTCAGCCGTTTAGACGTCTATACGGTACAAACAAACCAACAAACCAACAAACAAACAAACCAACAAACAAACAAACACACATTCTTCTTTATATATATAGATGTTCTATTTACATACATTTGTGGGAATCATAGTGAAAATATCTTTTTATAAAATCCTTTGTACGTTTGTTAGTAACGCAAGATCTCCGATACCATAAAAGCGAATTGGCTGCAAATTTAACAATATATTCAGTTTGGGGTCATTTGTGTTTTAGAATTATTTTCACCTCGGTAAATTGCGTAGTGGTTAAGTTATTTGCAAAATTAGAATTTCCAGATTGTGCTGAAATTTTAAATGTATGTGTGGATTGTCTTGATGACAGTTTGTATGTATGATTTTAACCGCTAGAAGGCGCTGTAGTGGACATATGGTCAATATAAATTTTTTTTATGATTTTTTCCTAAAACTTGGGATGTATGCATTTTTGATTGAAATATCAATGAATAACAAACCAATATATCCCAAACATGACGGACAGGACAACGTCTGCTGGGGTCAGCTAGTATTACCATAACATCAAACCAGTAAGGAAAGGCAGAAAGTCGGGCGGGGCCGACTATATAATACCCTACACCTCCCTAACAATGCGATAAGGGTTATGGCGATAATAATTTGGAATAATTGGTAAATGGGTAAGAACATATATATGTGGATATATCTAATTCTGAACCGATAATCGCTAAATTAAGCAATATTCGTTCCTAAATTGAGAAACATCTTTCTGGAGAATTTTGTAATGATCGGAAGTAAAGTACAACTTCTATAGCGCTTTGTAACCAAATCAGGAGGAACATATATATGGAGCTTTCTGTCGAATTTCGTACTGATCGGATATAAAATACAGTCTCTACAGCGCTTGAATGTCAAATCGGTGCTAACATATATATGGGGGCTATTTCTAAATCTGAACCGATTTTCTCCAAATTTGGCAGTATTCCTTCGTGTAATAAAAAACCTCTTTCTGCAGAATTTCGCTGTGATCGGATATAAAATACAGTTTCTACAGCGCTTGAATTTCAAATCGGGGGTAACATATATATGGGGGCTATTTCTAAATCTGAACCGATTTTCTCCAAATTTGGCAGTATTCCTTCGTGTAATAAAAAACCTCTTTCTGCTGAATTTCGCTGTGATCGGATATAAAATACAGTTTCTATAGCGCTTGAATTTCAAATCGGGTAACATATATATGGGGGCTATATCTAAATCTGAACCAAATTTTGTATTGTATCTAAGTGTATCACGAGACTACTCTCTGTCAATTTTTGTACAAATCGGTTACAAAATGTTGCTTATACAGTGCATACATGCCAAATCGGAGGTACATATATATGGGAGCTATATGTAAATCTGAACCGATTTTAACCAAATTCAATAGGGATCATCCTTGGGCCTAAAAAAATATATGTGCAAAGTTTCGTTGAGATCGGACCATAATTGCGACCTGTACTTTGATTACAAGAATACATCTACAGACAGACAGACGGACAGACAGACGGACATAGCTAAATCGACTCAGAAAGTGATTACAAGTCGATCGGTATAATAAACAATGGGTCTATCTCTTCTCCTTTTGGGTGTTACAAACAAATGCACAAAGTCATAATACCCTATACCACAGTGTGGTGTAGGGTATAAAAAATTCGAGAGAGAGAAAAAAATTACTTTTGAGCGCAACTTTTTTAGTTTTTTGAGCTAAACATTAATAATGATTTCATGACTTCTTATTTCTATATACACTTGTATAGAAAAGCGTTTTTGATATCTTTCCTCCAATTTTGTCTCTAAAATTGCAGAATCTGCATTTCAAATCCAATGAGTTTGAAATTTTGCAAAGAGGAGTTTCATGATTGAACACTGAGTTTGAAGAAAATCATTTCAGATATAGCCACCATTTACAGCATCCGATTTGGAATTCATAAAAATTATAATAATTATAACAAATTCATATTATTCTTAAATGATTAATTTAAAAATGTTATTTTCATACTCTTCCGAAAAGAAACCCATTTCTTAAATTTCAAAGTGATCTCAGGCTTTTATCACGGCAAATATAACAATAAATATCGTAAAAAAACTAATTTTGACATTTTCTTACATATTTTTGAGAATTGAGAGAATTTGTTGAAAACACAATAAGGAAACAAGACATTGTTTAAAAAATCCACCTGTTATTACTTTTCATTGTAATATATTGAGGTTAAGGTGTAATTTTAGTGTAAGGGGTCAAAATTTCAACCTCTTCTATAAGTTTGTCCACTTTCATGGCAAACGCTTGACCGATTAAGCAACAGATTTATTTTATTTTTTTGAAATCGATGTTCACTGTTGATCAGTCTCAGATTTTTAAAACGTTTATTGCATTTGTGTTATATCTAGAATAATATTATATAATACATATTTGATAAAAACAATTTTATGTTGTAATATTGATTCATTTTTCAATTTTATCCGAAAATTTCGCACTTCAACTTCGTGTTTCTTTTTTAAATATTAATAATATATTTAAGAAAAAAATGAATGGTTGTTATTGCGTTATAAAGTATTCTCTGTAGAAGTACTGGTAAAACTACTACACTTGTTGGCCATGTTTTGTTATGTTGGAAGTGTGAACAAGGGATTATCATCCACTGTGTATCTTTTTGTCTGCATACGATATGAGCGCGTATGAGTTTTCTCTTCCCATTGTTCTGGAGTGTGCCATTTTCTCTACCCCATATTTTTCTCCTTTTCGCCAAATCTGCACAACGCTGTAAAATTCTACTCAATGGGGGAAGGATGTTCCCAAAGAATTAAATAACTGCAGAGCAAAGAGTATGCTTGCGCAAAAAACGAGATAGCAATGTAAATAGTAGCTTTTATCTTACTATGTCATAAATTCGAATTTCCTTTATTTATATTTGTGACTAAGTCTTGTATTTCGATTAGGAGATGCCGGATAGTTAAAAAAAGGTGTTCATTCATTCTCAGTCTATAGCCATTGAAAATGTTGTAAAAAATAAAAATATGAAATATATAAATGATTGTTGCAGTAGTTATAGGAATGCTGTGTCTAAATGAATCTGTCAATTTGTGTGGGGGGTACCAGAAGTGGCTTGACGAATACTCTTATTTTTAGAATAATCGGTTAATTCAGTTAACAAAGTACTTAGCTCCGACTCCTCATCAAGGCTTATTCCAAGGAGGAGTTGAAAATGTTGATCATATCATATCAATGAAACGGTTTCCCCCAAATTTAAATTTAAATTTAATTTAGCTCATTGATGCCATATCGGGCGGAACATATATATGGGCTATATCTAAATCTGAACCGATTTTCACCACTTTCTATAGGGTTTGTCCTCATCCCAAATAATATATACGTGCCAAATAATCATTTTTTGTGATCATGTTCAGCTCCTCCTTCGATTCCGCCTTTATCTCGTCAATCGTGGCGTAGCGTCGTTCTTTCATGGGCCTTTTCAGTTTTGGGAACCAAAAATATTCACAGGGGGCTACTTCAGGGGAATACGGTGGCTGCGGCACCATTACTGTGTTGTTTTTGGCCAAATATTCGCGCACAAGCAACGATGTGTGTGCAGGGGCGTTTCATGGTGCAGAAGCCAGTTTTTGTTCTTCCACAAACGCTACAAAATATCAAAAATAAAATACACGCAGCCCGCGGAAATTAAAAACGTATATCGTTTATTTACTTTATGTGTAACATAGAGTCTGCTCCTTTTTTTACGACTACAAAATATTGGCTGGCAGTGTTTAAACGAGGCCGTACGAGCTGCAAAGAAGAACGCCATAGTGGTCGACCAATTGAGGTATCCGCACCAGAAATGGTTCACAAATCCACAAAATGGTATTGGATGACCGTGGGTTGAAGGTTCGTGAGCTAGCTGAAGTGATATTAAATCTAAAAGAGAGATGGTTGCCGCGTTTGCTCACAATCAAGTCAATGCAACAGTTCACACATCCACTATTGTGATGGCCAAAATAAATGAATAAAAGTTCGAATTGCTTCAGCAAGCACTTTTTCGCCAGAAAGCTCCTTCGGTTTATTTTTTGTTTACTAACATCAAAATTGGTCTGCGGAAAAATATTTGCCAGCAATGAAGAGTTGGAGCTTGCTGATGATGGCTATTTTCAGGAGCTAGACCCCACACAAGTGAGATTATGTGTTCCTGTCCTCGCCAAGAAGAACGAAGGGACATACCTAAAGCTTGTCAAGATATTAACGAAGTAGCAAACGCTTTTAAGGGACTTAAAAATAACAAATCACCTGGCCTAGACAATATCTCACCAGAACTGCTCACGGTTGACGTAACCACCAGCGCTCAACTTTTAACATCCTTGATAGAACTATTCTGGTTAACTAACAGTCTAGACGAAGGGGATGATAATTAATATCCCTAAAAAGGGCGACCTGTCAGAGTGCAAAAACTGTAGAGGAATAACACTGCTATCTTTGGTCAATAAGGTACTAGCCAACATCTTGAACAAAAGACTATCAGACGCACTTCTACCTGATATTCGGAACGAACAAGCGGGATTCCGTCCCAATAAGTCCTGCATCGATCAGATAAATAGTCTGAGAATAATAACTGAACAATCCTACGAATGGCGCTCGCCTATTTAGTTGACCTCCTTTGACTTAGAAAAGGCATTCGATACTATACACCAAACAGCGATATGGAATGGTCTTAAATGCAGAGGTATACCGGACAAACTAATAACTCTTCTCCAGCCATTATATGACAACGCCAATCAAAAACGGAGTCAGGCAAGGATGCCCTTTATCGCCACTATTATTTAACTTAGCCATCGATGATGTGATGAAACATGTTACAGCCGAACGACGTGGTATTGTCTGGGGTCTAAATGAACGTTTAGAAGATCTAGATTAAGTTGGTAATCGCAGCTGCTGTTTATGGTCTTAAAGTAAACATCCGCAAAACCAAGGCCATGAGGATGAATACAACAAACCCCAATCTCTCACTATTCTTCAGCAAAACCTTAAAGAAATCGAGTCATTCTGCTACCTGGGCAGTATAATTACAAATTCAGGTGGTTTCCACGAAGATGTCCTGAGTCGAATAAGAAAGGCTAGACAATCATTTGGCCAATTAAAGACGATATGGAAATCCAAATACAGCTGTGTGAAATCTGTGCTGTTATAAGGTTGCGAATTTTGGAACTCCGCTAGCCTAGACTGCAGGCACTACAAGTATTTGTAAACCGATGCCTACGCAAAGTACTAAAAATCATCTGGCTAAACACCATAAGCAACCAACGATTATGGGTCATAACAGACAAATCAATCTTGGATATTCTCCTGGCTTTTGGCCAAGTAATTGTATTTGCTTCACCGCTTTGCATTCTATAATACATAATAGAGGCAAAGATGGTCCAGAGCCAGGAGATTATCCTACTGACAAATCAATAATAATAAAAATTATTTTGGGTGTTACAAATAGATGCACAAAGTTTAAATAGCCTGTACCACAGAGTGGTGTAGAGTATAAATATTATCACATACCAACACTGAAGTCAATCCGAGAGATATCGTATTAATTTACAATGTCCTAAAACGGATTTCCTACGAACATACTTAGGGTCTTGTGTCACTCCTTCGATGTGTTACACATTTGACCCGTAGCAAATTATATACTTACTAGCTTTAACCCGGTGCGCTTCGCAGCCCTCATTCATTATTTATTTTCTGTTTAGGGTACTGTAAAACAGTTATACCTCTTTCTTTCAAAATTACATGATTAATAAATATGGTGCAAAATGAAGTAGATTTGATTTCTTGTTTATGTTATATATATATATATATATTATATATATTATATACATTGAACCGATATTGCGTCCCACTATATTATAGTTGATCCTTTAACCTGTTAACCTGTGCCATATTCAAACCCTTGTCTCACTGTATTATATGTAACACTTTTTGCCCCACTGTACCATATGTAACCCTGTTTGCTTCACTGTACAACATTTTACACATTTATGCCCCCACTGCACTGTATAGTTCACCATTTTTGTCACAATGTACCATATTTAACCCTTTTTGGCCCACTGTATCATAGTTAGTACATTTTTGCCACTGTTCCATAGTTGCCCTACTCTACCATATTCAACGCATTTTGTCCCACGGTACCACATTTAACTATTTATGCCCCACTGTACCATAGTTAACCCTTTAACCTGTTATTCTGTGCCATATTCAACCCTTTGTCTCACAGTACTGTATTTAACCCTTTTACCCCACTGTATTATATTTAACCCTGTTTGCTCCACTGTGCAATATTTAACACTGTGCAATATTTAACACAGTTATGTATGCCCCCCTCTACTGCATAGTTAACCATTTTTGTCACACTGTACCATATTTAACCTTTTTTGTCCCACTGTTCCATAGTTAATACTTTTTGCCCCAATATACCATAATTAACCCATTTTGTACCACGTTACCACATTTAACTATCTGTGACCCACTGTACCATAGTTAACCCTTTAACCTGTGCCATATTCAACCCTTTGTCTCACTGTACCATATTTAACCCTGTTTGCTCCACTGTACAATATTTTAGAGATATATGCCCCCATTGTACTGTACAGTTAACCATTTCTGTCCCACTGTACCATAGATAACAATTTTTGTCATACTGTACCATAGTTAACACATTTTGCCCCACTGTTCCATAGTTAACGCTTTTTGCCCCACTGTACCACATTTAACTATTTGTGCCCCACTCTACCATACTTAACCCTTTAACCCGTGCCATATTCAACCCATTGTCTCACAGTACTTTAACACTATTTTCCCCACTGTACCATATTTAACCCTGTTTGCTCCACTGTGCAATATTTAACACATTTATGCCCCAGTTGTACTGCATAGTTAACTATTTTTGTCACACTGTACCATATTTAACCCTTTTTGTCCCACTGTTCCATAGTTTACCATTTTTGTCACACTGTACCATATTTAACCCATTTTGTACAACGTTACTAATTTAACTATTTGTGACCCACTGTACCATAGTTAACCCTTTAACATGTGCCATATTCAACCTTTTGCCTCACTGTACTATATTTAACACTTTTTTCCCCACTGTACCATATTTAACCCTGTTTGCTCCACTGTAGAATATTTCACACATTTATGCCCCCACTAGTTAAACATTTTTGTCACACTGTACCATATTTAACCCGTTTTGACCCATTGCGTCATAGTTAATACATTTTTGTCCCCTGTAACGGTTTTTGCCCCACTGTACCATATGTAATCACTTTTGTCCCACTTTACCATATATAACTATTTTTTCCCACTGTACCATACTTAACCCTTTCCCCCCATTATACCATATTTAACCACATTTTATACACTGTACCATTATTGCCCACTATACATTATGTAATGTTGTTGACCCAGTGTGCTCCTAAAAGCATATAAACTCTTCATACTTATGGTTAAGTTCAAATTTTACCAGCTTAATTCATTTTTGCCCCAATGCACTATAATAAACCCGCTTTGCCCCAATGTGCCTCTTAAAGTAAAGTAAACACTTCCGATCTCTAGTTTATGTTACAAAATCTACCCTAGAACAATTGGACCACATTTAACATTTTTAAACCCTGTACCCTATTCTACACGTTTGGCCCCACTGTGTCTGTGTCCAGCTCTTACCATTTCGATTTGGCCGTTGTACCACATTTATCAGTTTTATCCCACTGTGCGCGTAAATGTTCCGAATTTAAAAAAAATCAGTCAACTTCTGGGTCTACCTCATAAGGGCTACCCTCACTCCAAATTTCACGATTCTAGCTCATTCCGTTTAGATTTGGCGGTGGTACCATATTTATCCCTTTTTGCGCCATTGTGCGGGTAATAAATAGTACGAATTTCGAAAAATCCCGTCTTATTGCACCTCTACATCCCAAGGGCTTCCCTCCCACCAAATTTCATGATTCTAGCTGCTGCCGTTTGGCCTGGGCGATGATCAGTCAGTCAATCAGTCAGTCAGTCAAAAATGTGGTACAACAGCCAAAAATGTGGTACAACACCCAAATCCAAATGGCAAGACCTAGAACCGTGAAATTTGGTGTGAGAGTAGCTCTTGGGACGTAAACAAGAACAAGGAGTGATTTTTTGAAAATTTAGAAGCACAGTGGGACGGAAAGTATAAATATGGTACCACCGCCAAATTTAGAGCCTAATATTAGAATGGTGAAAATTGAAGCGAGGGTGTCTTAATGACAACTGATCGGGGCATTAAGTTTTTTTTTGTATTCGTAGTTTTCGGGGCACAGTGGGGCAAAAAGTGTAAAATATAGTACAGTGGCTTAAAAATGTCAAACATGGATCAATGGTTCCAGGGTAACTTTTGGAACATAAACTAGAGATTGGAAGTGATTTTTAGTAATTCTAACTTTAAGAGACACAATGGGACACTACGGGTTAATTATGGAGCATGGGGGAAAAAGGGAACAATCTGCCAAAATTGGAACTTAAAAATGAGATATGAAGAGTTTATTTTGTTTTAGGAGCACTGTGGTCAAAAACGGTTAAATAGTGGAGTGGAGAAAATATGATTAAATATGTTACAGTCGGGGAAAAAGGTTTAAGTACAGCGTTGAGACACATTTTAAATACGAGTACGGTACAGTGAGACAAAAATTTGTTAAATATGGTACAGTGGGTAAACATTTTGTACAGTGAGATAAAGAGTTGAATGGGGCACAGTTGTGCAAAAAGGGTTAGCTATGGTACAGTGGGGTAAAAATAGTTATATGTATATGGTAAAGTGGGACAAATAGGTTAAATATGGTACAGTGCGACAAAAATGGTTAACTATACAATACAGTGGGGCAAAAAGCGTTAAATACTGAACAGTGGGGCAAAAATGTATTTACTATGATACAGTGGGGCAAAAAGTGTTAAATATGGTACAGTGCGACAAAAATGGTTAACTATACAGTACAGTGGGGCATAACTGTGTTAAATATTGCACAGTGGAGCAAAGAGGGTTAAATATGGTACTGTGGGGCAAAAACTGTTAAACATGGTACAGTGAAACAAAGGGTTTAATATGATACAGTGGGCAAAAAGGGTTAACTATAGTACAGTGGGGCACAATTAGTTGAATATGGTAACGTGGGACAAAATGGGTTAACAATGGTACAGTGGCGAAAAAAGCTTTAACTATGGAACATTGGGGAAAATATGTGTTCGAATGGTACAGTGGTAAAAAAATGGTTAATTATGGTACAGTATGACAAAAATGGTTGCAGTGGGCACAAATAGTAAAATATGGTAACGTGGAACAAAATGGGTTAAGTATGGTACAGTGGGGCAAAAAGCGTTTACTATGGAACAGTGGGGCAAAAATGTGTTAACTATAGTACAGTGGGGCAAAAATGATTAAATATAGTGGACAAAATATAGTAGGACAAAAAGGTGTTCAATTTGATTCAGTGGACCCAAAAGGTTAAATATAGCACAGTGGGTCAAAAAGCGTAAATTTAGTACAGTGGGTAATAATATGGATGCAGGGAGAGAGGGTAAGTTAAATATGAAATAAGATTTTTTTTTTCAATGTATGCTTTTAGTAGCACTGTGGTGCAGAAAGGTTAAAACTATGATGCACTGCAATTATGTAGCACTGTGGAGCAAAAAGGTTAAAATTAGGATGCAGTTGGGGCATTTTTCAACATGTTACAGAGGGGAAAAAATGTGTTAAATATGGTTTAGTGGAGCAAAAAGGTTAAATATGGTACGGTGAAGCAAAAAAGTTAAATACGGTAAAATGGTTAAATGTGGTAAGTGGGGAAAAAAGGGAACAAAATAGTCCCAGATATGTATAAAAATTCGCACTTTAGAAGCACAGTGTAATAAAAAGTGTTTAATATGGAACAGTGGTGCAAAAGGTGTTGAATGTGGTCCCTGAGTGCATAGGTAGCTCTTACAGCATAAACCAAAGCTAAGAAATTGTTTTTTCCAAATAGGTTCTTCTACTTAAACCATGGGGAAAAGTTAAATAAATGGCCCAGATAGGGGAGAAAAATGTTAAAATACGGCCTAAGCCTGCGAATTTGGATCTTGTTATATCAATTATCATTTTAAAATATTGTACAATCGAGCAAAGTGGTTAATTATGACACACTAAAGGTTAAATGTGGTACAATGGAGCGATTTACTTTAGATTTTTAAATTCGTACCTTTATAGACACAGTGGGACAAACATGGTTTTATATTGTACCAGGGTGTGAATGTAGGTATTGGAACATAAACAAGGGGAAAGTGGCTAACGTATGAACCAAAAAAAATAGTTTTTCAACGTCCAGAGGTACTGTGGGAAAAGGGATAAATATTGTAAAATGATGTCAGGGTAACTCTTGGAACATAAACTAGAAGTGAAACGAGGGTTCGTTTTTTTTTATAAAATTAATCAAATCCTCTTCATTTTGCACCATATGTAATAATCATGTCATTTTGAAAGAAAGAGGTATAGCTATTCTACAGTACCCTAAACAGAAAATAGATAAAAGATGGGGGCTGCGAAGCGCACCGGGTAAGCTAGTTTTATATATATACACGGGGCAAAATCGCCTTTTTTGATATGTTTGAATAGAAAGAAAATATATTTGGAACACTAATTTTTAAATATTATATATTTCTGAGCAAATAAGTTTTATTTGAAAATCAATAAAATATATTTGGAACTCGTATATTAGTATGTTACAACATATAATATTTGCAAACTAAATTTCTCAAATAAAATATGTATTTGAATACAAATAAAATGATTGTGTAGGAATTTCTCCAAATATATTTTGTTTAAAAAAGATTTTCGAAATTTTTGTTGAATTTTTCGAATTTAAATTCTATTTTTTGTTTGTTTTTTTTTTTGGTTTGAACCTCCCAGTTATGATACCAAATGCAGCTATATCTTATGTTTTAAACCAATCATTTAAAATTTCTGAGTATTCCAAGCCATCATTGGTTGTCAATCCTCCAAGTATATATTTTGATCCAAGATTATATGATTTCAATTATAATTATTTTTTATATTTAAGACGTTAAAATTTTTGAAAAAACTAACTTTGGATTACTGAAAAATTTAAAACAATTTAGATATTTTCTGAATACTTAAATGAAAAAAAATTTTGTTTCGCAAAAAATAGTGCAAAAGTAACACATTGGGATGTAAACAAAGATTTGTTTAGAACAACATCTTCCCAAATATATAATTTTTGTGTGTACCAAATCAAGCCGAATATGTTTGGGACAATATACTACAGGAGCTATTTTTTTTCAGCGTGTAGATATACCCTCCGCAACTAAAGTGAGAGTATAATGAGCGAGGCTTTTGGAAATTTTAAATAAAAATCTTCTGGTAAAATTAAAGTAAATAAGTTCGATTTCTTTGCAAATATAAATTTTAAACATTCTGGATTTACAATTCTTCTGACCAGTGCCCTAAATAATGATATTATAGTTATTAATATGTATTGCGCAATAGAGTCGCGTTCGACACCGAAAAGAAACATTAGTTATCAGTAGACAAGAAATATTCGAAGAAAGTGCATCATTTTATTGCTACAAATAGAATTTATATCATATCAAATACCAACATTCAAAAAAAAATTGTTTAGAAAATTTATAGAATTTGTCTGTATCCATTTGAAGTTTGTCACGTTCGACACCGTAAGTTTAAAGTTCAAGCATCCGCCAGTGCGTCCGTCTGTTGTAATCACGCTACAGTCTACAATAATTGAGCTAGGTGACTGAAATTTGGTATAGATAGTTCTTATAGCTACTGGTAACTTAGGATTGAAAATGGACACTATCGGTCCACTTTTTGATATAGCCCCCATATATAGCATCTCCTCAATTTGACTTCTTGACCTCATAGAGACCACAAATGTCAACTGATCGGGCTTAGAATTGGTAACTGGTGTTTATTTATACCCGGAATCCTTCACACGAATGACGTGGTACAATGTCCTTCTAGATTTGTCTCCGTAACGCCAACCTCAAATTTCAGGCCATTTCGTTGAAATAATGAGTTTATTAGTACCCGAAACCATTCATATGCGATCCATGGTGTAGGGATATATAAGATTCGACATGACCGAGCTTAATTCTTCTTTATTTCTGTTATTTAAAAATAGTCATGGAAAAAATGTCACGTTCGACATATCACGTTCGAACCAACTTAAAAATTAAGTTAAAAAAAATCTACCAAAGATATTTCTATCAAACAAAGAGGATTCAAAAGCTTTATTATTTTTTAACATTTAAAAATTTCATCTGCACAATTTCTTTGTGATTTCGCTGAATCCCATGTTTTTAAAGATGTTCAAGAAAACTACTTCTATTTTTGTCGCGTTCGAACCGCTCCTTTTTTGTCCTTATTTTCTAAACCATATTTCGCCTGAAAAATATTTACTAAAACACCAGTGATAGTACTTTTAACGATCTATAAGATTATGTAAAAGATGAAGCTAAAATATGTTTTATTTTGATTTGTACACATCACTTTGAATGTGTACAACGGTCACGTTCGACACCGTGGAATTGCCCGTATATAGAAGCTTAAACTTCTACATATATTTTCTAAGGCGAAAGATTTTGCGCTAAATTGTATATTTACAAATGTAATTTAATTTTTGATTTCGATCAAAATTTTTCATTTTACATACATGTTATGAACATTTGAACAGACGATATTTATGTTAAAGTAATAGAGCTGCAAAAACAATCCATATTTGCTCAACATGAAACATTCAAGAAATTGTTAACACAAAATGTCTTTGGATTCCATTAAAGTTATACTAAAAGTCTGGTCTAAAAATGATTTCATACAAAACGAAATATTTGTTAACATTTACTGTTAAATAATTTCTATCTGTTAAGTGTAGTATTTCGTTAATGTAGCTGATACATTGGGAACAGTTTTAATAATGTTGAATGATAAATGTTGATAAACAATGATCTCAACATTTTATTTTGTTTGAGGTTATAAAATTTTTAGAAATGATAAAGTTTATCAATGTATAAGTCAGAAGTTAAGGCCATTTCAATCAAAGCATTATTAATTGTAATTGACGGCCCGACGAAAATATTGCTATGATCGAGAATAAATATAAATAATTTATGACTTTCAAGACGTTATAAACGGAGTGTTGAAACTAACATACTCCTATCCCTCGGTTAAGGGTACAGAACGGCAATATAGCATACAAACTATTGCGATGATGTTAATTCATAGACTTGTTATACCCTCAGTTTAGTGATACGATTGTATATATTTTATTTGCTACGGTCCAAAAGTGTAACACATCGAAGAAGTGACCTAAGACCCCTAAGTATGTTCGGCGGATATGCGTTTTGAGTCATATTAAATCGAATGAGAAATGTCCGTCCGTCTGTCTGCTGGCTGGTGCGCACGATAACTCTCGAAAGGAGCAACCATCTATCTGTCTATCTCAAGCTAAGTTCGAAGACGGGCCATATTGCCCTACTCCTTCTAGTACCTCCCCCACAAAGGGCTAACATTTAATGAAATATTGATTATCCAATAACTTCTTTACTACTTATTCTTCTGAAAATCCACACATAGTATTACTTAGTTAGTCGCTACCACCAAGAGAAAAATGTGTGAAGTTATCACACTCCTCCTATAATTTGACACGGTGTTATGTATTCTCAGTATCTACTGTTCAGCGAAAAATATGTATATTTGTTAAACCCCTTTGGTAGCTCCCACACAAATTGACAGATTGATTCGTGTAGTATTCTATATTACATTACACACAACGCGAGGGTATACTTAGTCGGTTTACCCGACTGAAACTTTCTTACTTGTTTGTTCTTCACTTTGTATCAGTGTAACACTCACTTTCTTTTCAACATATATACGGTTTTCACGCAGAATCGCGACAAAATCTTCTTTCTGACAACAAAACATTTTTTTCTACAAGCATGCCAAATTTTGTCGCAATCGGTTGTCTGATTATGAAATGACCGATTTATTTCTGTCTTTTCTTTAATTCCTCCCACAGTTCTCTGTTTGAAGGGCTCAAAAATTAAATCTTTCTTTTAACAGGACTGTAGGAATTTTTAAAACTTTAAACTATGCAACAATGTTGTGTATTTATGTATATGCATTCCCGATATCAGATGTAAACTTTTTGTACAAAATGGTACGTTTGTGTGGGAGGTACCCAAATGGACGTGATAATAACGCCGTTTTTTCGACACTAACGCCCATAGATACTATACTATCACACTGTACAACATTTTAACTACTTTTGTATGCACTAGTATTAAAGTTATAAGCAGTTAATTTTTGTACAAATTGGTAGCTTTGTGTGGGAGGTACCAAAAAAGGGGCACGTCAATAACGCCCATTTTTCACTGGACTCTAGTTGCTATAAAATCAGATTCACTGTACAAATGTTCAAATATTTGTATAAAGTGATATTAAAGCTATTAGCAGTTAACTTTTGGTCCAAAATAGGATGGTACCAAAAGAGGCATGACAACTTCTCACATTTTTCTAGAGGTGATAGCGATTAATAAACTAATATTAAGTGTGGAATTTCAGAAGATTCGAATAAGAATAAGTTACTCAAGAATCAACATTACACTACATTTTAAACCTTTGTGTGGGAGGAACTAGAAGGAATGGACTAAAATGACCCATCTTCTAACGTAGCCGGAGATAGAGAAAAATATTAGAAAAACCATAAAAAATAAAATAAAAACGTCTCAAGAAATTATTCTACTCTATTTTCTAAAAGCCAGCATCCCAAAGACGAAAATAATGACATTATGAATCTCTATACATCTATGGATAAATGTATAAGTTATGACCTTTTTGTAAAAGTAAGGTAAATATAAACAATTAAAAGCCTTAAGTTCGGCCATGCCGACTCTTATATACCCTCCACCATGGATTGCATTCAATTTTGATTACTGGAAAAATCTTTGGATATGGAGCAAATCATGAAACGATCCTTTTTGTTTAAGTACATTATTAAAAAACGAACGCTGCAATTTTTAGACCGCAAATTTTTTAGCCAAACTCTTCACCTGAAAAATTTGGTATTTATGGTTTAAATAGCTTTTTTGAGAGCGACATCTACACGGGGTCTACAACAAAATAAAATTTTATTTTTATAAATTTTATTGAGAATAATTGTAGAAAATGTGGTGTTTATGGGTTAAATAAGCCTTTTTGGGAGCGATATCTGTAGGTGGACTATAACAAAATATGAACTGATTTAAAAAATATTTACTGCGATGAATTAATTGTCTTAATTAAATACAAACCGCAAAGATTCAGTAAAATGCTTAGAAAATATAGTATTTATGGCTTAAACAAAATATGACCGATTTGTAAAATTTTTGCTGTGATGAATTCTTGTCAAAATAGAATATAAACTGCAAAGTTTCTTCCAAATTGCTTTAAAAATGTGCTCAAAACCCGTATATTGGAGCGACCTCTTTAGGCAAGCTATTTTAAACCATTGTACGATATGGTCCATTTGCAATACCGAACAACCTGCAACTATAAGAACTATTCCTACCAAATTTGATCAATCTAGCTCTATTATTACGGACTGTAGATTGTAGACGGATGGACGGACGTACATACGGATATGGCTAAATCATCTTAGAATTTTACGACGATTAAGAATATATATACCTTATGTGGTCTCAGATCAATATTTAGAGGTGTTACAAACGGAGTGACAAAATGAATATACCTCCCATTCTATGGTAACAATAACAATCGTGTTTCATATTTATACCCTACACCACACTGTGGTACAGGGTATTATGACTTTGTGCATTTGTTTGTAACGACAAAAAAAGGGAAGAAATAGAACCATAGTTAATTATACCGATCGACATAGAATCATTTTTTGATTCGAGTTAGACAGGTATGTTTGTAATCAAAGTGTAGGTCGTATTTATGGTCCGATTGTGATGAAATTTAGCACAGTGCTTTTTGTTTGGCCCAAGGACGATCCCTATTGAAATTGGTCAAAATTTTGAATCGCCCGGTATTTCGGTAGCTGTCACTTTTGAAGCTTTTATTCTTTGACATTTGACAAGTAGAAACTACGCCACTACTAAAAATGGAACGATACACGATTCAACAACGCACTGAAATTATTAAAATTCGAAAAATCGAAAATCATCGAAAAATCATCTTGACTGATGAGGCCCATTTCCACCTCGGAAACAAGCAAAATTGTCGCATCTGGGGCTCGGAAAACCCAAGATTTATTGTTGAGAAGCCTGTCCATCCTCAACGTGTGACTGTTTGGTGCGGTTTATGGTCCGGCGTGGTCCTTGGACGTGACTTTTTTGAAAATGAGGTTGGATCAACAGTTACGGTGAATGGATTGCGCTATCGAGAGATGATTAATGATTTTTTATGGTCGGAGTTGGATGGTATTGATCTGGACAACGTTTACTTTCAACAAGCGCCGTCTTGGGCCACACAAGCAACAAAAACATTGCTCTGTTGGCCACCGAGATCCTGCGATTTAACACCTTGCCACTTCTTCCTTTGGGACCACGTGGAAGTTAAGGTCCTACGCCAACAGCCCAGCGTCGTGTCAAGACCTCAAAAATAGAATGCGTGAGGCTATCGAGGACATTGGGCAGCCACTTTGCGATTTGGTTATGGAAAATTTCATGAAAAGGATATGGTCCTGTAAGCGTGGTCGTGGTGGCCATTTGGCTGATGTTGTTTTTCATTATTAAAAATATGTATGAAATAAACATCCGATCATTTATCTCAAAAAATTGCATTTTTCTTTGAATACCAAAATAACACCTCTTGTTGGGAAACCCTTTATATGTCACCCCCTGATTTCACATGTAAGCGCTGTAGAAACTGTATTTTTTATCAGATCAGTGCTAAATTTGGCAAATAGAGTTCCCTTATTACATGAATGAAAACTGCCAAATTCGGGAAAATCGGTTCCGGTTTAAACATAACTTCAATAAATATGTTACACCCGATTTGACATGTAAGCGCTGTAGAAACCTATTTTATATCCGATAAGTACGAAATTCGGCAGAGAGAGTTTTCTTATTACATGTATGAACACTGCCAAATTCTTATCGCAATGCCCATTTTCGCATTGTTAGGGAGGTGTAGGGTATTATATAGTCGGCCCCGCCCTACTTTCCTCTTTCCTTACTGTTTTTTTATTTTGGTGTCGGTGGTACCAAAACGGTCGTGTAACTAACGCATATTCAATGTTATAAGCCGTTAACTTTTTGTAAAAAATGTTTCACTTGTATGGAAGGACCAAAAGGGAAGGGTAACTTTGCTCATATATTTCAAGGTGATAGCGACTAATAAACTAATATTATTGGTGTTTTCTTTTGTGCAAAAAAATCCTGCATTTCGCCCCAAAAATGCAATTTTGTTTTCGTTTGTAAAAAAGGCAGCATTGTGAAAAGGTTTCGATTTCTTTTTAAAAAAATGTCGTAATTGTGCGGTGCAAAAATGCTACATTTCAGTCCTGTATTTAATAGAAGGTGTGAAAGCTGCCCTACAAAACAGATGTTTTTTTCGCCATCGGACGAATGCCTAATACCCGCGTACGTGTTTTTTCGGCAATGCGTCATATCGCCCAATATCACGTATACATATCGCCCAAAAAAAATCAATGTTAGTACCAGTTGTAGAAAAATTTGTTTTTTTGGGCAATATGACGCGGTCACGATACTCGGCCGAGGTTAAAGAGGTGAGACAAATGTGTAGTATGTGTCACTGCTACATGATGAAGAGTATTATTACAGATCATTTGTTACGCTATCCCATGTAACATATTTAATTTTTTGAATTGTCATATCGCTCAAAAAACTTCGGGCTTTATGACATTGCGTTTGGACAATGTCAATTGCAGATAACCAATTTGGGCTATATGTTGCATTTTGGTGATGATACAAGGTACCCAGGACAAGCCAAGTAATTTCTCTGGATATATCTCATGAACCATTTCTTAAACATGAAAAAACGAACACATGGAAGATGTAGGCATCCACCGTTGAGTACCACAGTACATAGGCAGAGGTACAGACGGACATAACTAAACCGACTACTGGGGCTCATGCAATTCATTATTCGATTCTTTGAATGAATTATATGTAGAAGTGGATAAGATCCAATATTTGTTATTCACAATTACTTTCAAACCGGTTCGAATTACCGCTGAGCTGAGATATTTTAGAAACCTTTAGCTTACGAGTACTTCTTAACAAAATTGACTCCGCAATCCTTACGAATAACTTCCATATATTTTGCTGGGTGTTGTTGTCTGCATACATTCGGACGTCTGGCATGTTCATATGTTCAAAAGACATAATACTAATATCGATAGCTTCATTCTAATAAGTCGACTTAGCATGTTTTAAGGGAGATTGCATTTTAATCTCCTCACCTTAGAGAGGAGGGTATATATCATTCTCTACCAGCCAAAAGTGTAACACATCGATGGAGTGCCCTAAGACCCTAAGTATGTTCGACGGAAATCTGTTTAAGGTAATTTTAAGTAATTTCAGCAATGTCCGTCCGTCTGTCTGTCTGTCTGCTGGCTGGTGCGCACGATAACTCTCGAAAGGAGTAACCGATTGACTTTAAATTTAGTATGCGGTAATATGTTTCTCTATCTCCGGCTAAGTTCGAAGATAGGTCAATCTTCTGAGATTTCACACATAGTATTAGTTCGTTAGTCGCTAACACGTCAAGAAAAGTGGGCGAAGTGGCCGCTACTAAATAAATTTACGAATATTTTTGGACTCAAGGTGAGGGGATTCATAAGCCGGATTACCAGACGGAACTTCTTACTTATTAGTTTATTAATATTCAAAATTATATTCAGTCAAAATTTGGTGTTATCCGTCAACACAATCAAAAGTTATTCACACAGCAGTACATGTCATTCGATTTGCATTATAAAAGTTCCACACAAATTTAAAAAAATCATCAAACATTGATCGTCTTTCCTGAAAAACTTCCGTATTGCACTTTGCATTATTTAGAATGGAGGTATCGATATTATGATTTAATTCCATTTCTGGCTCATACCAGTTTTTAACTTTTCTGTGAAAATAAATTGTATTGACTGACTTTTATTTAATAAAAAGTAGGTGAACAAAGCACAGATACCATGTTTGACAGATTGTTTGCTACGGTGGTTTAAACACTTAAACCTTCAACATACATATTTACATATTTACATACATGTCGTTTTCAACCTTACGGGGGCAGACGGATATTTTGTTATAAATTCTATGATTTGCCCAAGGTATGTAAATAAATTGTAAAAATATAAAATATGTTAAAGTGGTTTTGCCAAACACAATATGGGTGTCCCAACATTTATACAATATTTCAGTTAAGATGAAAATAGCAAAAGTTATTCTATTTATTGCAAAAGATCGTTGCTGATCAGTCGTAGTGAACGGACGTGTTTAGCACAGAGCGGATAGTTAAAATCTATTACGCAAACAAAAAATATCTGTACAAAGTCTGGAAGGCCTACATCGTAGTACCTATTACGGGCTAATACCGACCGTCAAAACGGAAGCACAATGAGCACCGGATAGCGCTCAGAGTTTTGACGTTGGAGGCTGTTAAGGTTTCGGCTCTTACCGAAAACCAAAAAGAGTCACTTACCTGGGCTAAAGGCGTCATAGATGCTTCTAAGGCCAATCAGCCGGCTGAAGGAGCCACAAATTCAGCTGTGTTAACGGCTAATAAAGTCAAAAGAATCAGATCACCTGATGAACCCCTGCCTTCGAAAAAGGCAAGAGGCCCTAATGTCACCATCAACAGGACACTCACCAAGCCCTTCAATGAAGTGGCGAAGGAGAGTCTAGGACAAATGGAGCCATATGCAATCTGCCATTATGGCTCATTACCTCGATGTCCGAAGAGAAATGCCGGCAAACCACCAGTCTGCTACGATGCAAGGTTGGCATCAGGGGAGAGTAAAGCTCTAATATTTCGGTGATGCCAGATCAATAGATCTGTATAAGGCTGCTCTGAGTCGAGCGGGTGAGGTGTGGCCGGGTGCCCAGTTGGATGTTGTGGAAAAAAACAGCATCCCTAGTCATCCTAGAGCCATCATCTGGGTTACAGAAGAGCCCTCCAGCACGAATGACATATTAGAGATAATAAAAGATTACAATCCTGGTCTGACGACCCATAATTGGAGAATTAGCAAGGTGGGTGAGGCGGATGGTAAAAAGCGACACCTCAATTTGATCCTTAACGCTGAATCCACCCCATATACAAAGTGCAAGTGCCACCCTGCAATATGGTTTCGAGACTATAGTCTTATACAAGCAGGATATAGCTCCCACTGCGGAAGGCGAGTCGTCGACCGTGGTTGATACAACGCTTTCTGGTGACTCTAACTCTAACAGAAGATCTGTAACGTCATTCTCTGAGGATGAAAACACTACTTCGGATACTGAGGGGCTGAGGGAAGTCTCCGGACTCTTTGACGCATCTGGTGGGGACACGCTCCCCGATGATACGGACGAAGAGTTCGACAACACCCTTTTCGGAGTGGATGTCAATCTGTCGATTACCAATGATGGTAAGAATTCTACAGATTAACCTCCATCACGCTAAAGCAGCCTCAGCGGCTCTACTGCTGCGCCTGTCCACAGGTGCAGTAGACATCGCCCTGATCCAGGAGCCCTATGTAGTAGGAGGACGGGTGTGCGGTATCAAGACACCAAACTTTAAACTGCTTGTGGCCAACTGTGAAGGCACTCCAAGAACCTGCATTTTTTCCAGAAAAGATCTAAGTATTTTTCTACTGACTAATTTAAGTGGTAAAGACCAAACAGCTGCTAGTCTGGAGATTGGTAATCGCATATACTGGGTGGTCTCCAGTTACTTTCCTTATGAAGCTGCAATACCGACAGCTCTCTTCAGGGAAGTAGTAGAAGACTGACGAGCTCGAGCTGATTATTGGCGCAGACACGAACGTTTATCATACTATCTGGGGTAGTACGGATATAAACAATAGGGGTGATTCGCTTCTTGTCTTTATTCTAACTACCAACCTAACTATTTGTAACATTGGCAATAAACCGACCTTTACAATTAAAGACAGACAAGAAGTACTAGACGTAACGTATTCTACTGACCGGGTGTCAGACAAAATCATTGGGTGGAATGTACTGGACTACCATTCATTCTCAGATCACCATTATATAGAGTTCAAACTCGCCGAAAAAGCGCCTAAACCTGCTGTCCACAGAAATGTGAGGAAGACAAAGTGGCACCTGTATGAGAAGAATGAAAAGGTCCTCAACTCTAAACTTCTTTATGAACCGAATGACAAAGCCGGTCTGGATAATCTGGTCGAGCATATCACCACATCATTCAATAGTTCCCTTGAAGAAGCCTGTCCAAAAACAAGGAACAAGGGTAAAACTAAACCTCAATGGTGGACTGAGGATAGTACTATTCACTTCTCCTTGTACAGTGGGGTATGTGCAGGATGGGGCAAACAACTGGACAAAAAACAGCGAGCAATCGCTGAGTGTACGGCTCGACACACATTTCCCGGGGAACTCATCAACAGAGCCCGAGGATCAACAGGACCAACAAGAGTGCGAGCGTCGCTAACTTGTTGACTGAGAGATCTAGAATAAGCTGGGCTATACACAGCTTTGAGCCCTTCAAGTCACCTGGACCAGGCGGCATCACTCCAGCAGAAACTGTTAAAGTACATTATCCCCTGGCTGCAGAAAATTTATGTAGGTTGTATTAGGCTTTCATACATCCCGAATCGATGGAGGGATACCAAAGTGGTATTCATACCCAAAGCGGGGAAGATATCGCACACCAGGCCAAAAGACTTCAGACCAATTAGCCTATCCTCTTTCCTATTGAAAAGCCTGGAAAGACTTTTAGATTATTTCATTAGGCAGAACCTGCATACAAAACTCCTATCGGGGAACCAACATGCTTACAATAAGGGAAAGTCTACAGAATCAGCCAGGCACGAACTTGTGAGCACTATCGAATCGTCCCTACATAACAAAGAATTCACCATGGTGGCGTTTCTTGACATAGAAGGGGCTTTTAACAACATACACCCAGATGCGGTAATCGCGGCATTGTCACATCTAAAGGTGAACTCTAGCTTGATAAGACTAATTCAAAGACTACTCAACAGAAGACGCATAACACCATGTCTAGGGTCCACAACTCTAACAAGGTTTGTAAACAGAGGGACCACAAGGAGGAGTACTGTCTCTACTAATTTGGAACCTAGCGGTGAATGAAATCCTGCTTAATCTAGAACGTTGTGGCTGCAAGGTCGTGGCATATGCGGACGACGTGGCAATCGCAGTGAGTGGCAAATTCGAAAACATCCTCCGAGATATTCTACAGGTGGCTCTGAACAAGTTGGCTAGATGGGCCAGAAGCAGCGGTTTGTGTTAACCCAAACAAGGCAGAATTGGTTCTCTTTACTAGGGTGAATAATGTCCCACAGATCTAGTCTTTTCTGAAAAATTTTTAGGAATAATTTTGGATAGGAAACTGTCATTCAGACTAAACGTAATGGAACGTGTAAAGAAGGCCAACATCGCCCTATATTCCTGCAGAAAGGCTGTATGGTCGCGGTGGGGCCTCTCTCCTAAAATTGTCCATTGGATATATATATCAATGGTTCGTCCAATACTGTTATACGGCATTGTGGTATGGTGGACGGCAACTGACAAACTAACCATCACAAAACCTGCTATCAAGGGTTCAGAGAACTGCCTGCCTGTGCATAAGCGGAGCGTTAAGGACTACAGCGACTGAGTCTCTACAAGCCCTTCTCCATATACTGCCGATTAACGTTGTGGCGAGAGAAGTTGCAACCAAAGCTGCACTAAGATTAAACTGCCTATCAATGTGGAGGTACAAGAACTACGGCCACATGAGGATATCAAAGTGTAGTGCTATGGTAACCGACCGAGTGGACTATATATCAACGGTGCGCACCTTTGAGAGGAACTACATCACTATGATACCAGCCAGGGATGAATGGGATGGCAGAATACCCGGAAATAGAAACCATCTCCACTTCTATACGGATGGTTCGAAGCTTGATGAAAAGGTTGGCTTCGGAGTACACTGTGTAGAACTTAATTTGGATATAGCTCACAGACTACCAGATACCTTCAGTGTCCATCAAGCCGAAATAATGGCAATATGGGAAGTCGCCAAGTGGCTGAGTCGGAACATAGTAACCAACACTGGCGTTGTCATTTACTCGGACAGCCAGGCTGTCATCAATTCTCTGGAGGTCACATCCCTAAATTCACAAATAGCCCTCGATTGCCGCAGATCTCTTAAGGAGATGGCTGAGCAGTTTAATATACACCTCATATGGGTGCCTGGGCATAGGGATATCCCGGGGAACTGCAAAGCCGATGTACGGACGACTCTACAAATTCTCGAAGAATTTGCATATATCCACGTGCAAGCTTTGGCTTAGGCAAGAGGCAATCAGGCAGTCCAACGAAAGATGGACACAAATCGGCACCTGTAGGGTAGCTAGACAAATCTGGCCAAGGTATGACCTAAGAAGGTCAAAATATCTCCTCGCACTAGAAAGGAAAAGATTGTCTACGTTAGTATCAGTTCTGATCAGTTGGGTATTGACTCTAATGAATTCTGCAGAAGCTCTGGGATGAGGAAGAATTGGAGAGCATTGAGCACTTGCTATGCGACTGTCCCGCTTTGAGTAAACGACAACTGGACCTACTGGGGTCGGCCTTTCTAGGCAGCCTAACAAATCTTTCCAGTACCAATATTCGATACATTCGATGGTACCCACCAAAATTATATATTTGGGATGATGTTGTCCAAAAAAATCTTTGTTTACATCCCAATATATTTTTATTTGGGACCATTATTTCCGAAACAAATATTTATTTGCATTTAAGTATTCAGAAAATACCTAAATTGTGTTAAATTTTTCAGTAGTTCAAAGTTAATTTTTTAGAAATTGTTAATGTTTGAAAAATAATAAATAATAATAATTGAAATCGTATAATATTGGATTAAAATAAATTACTTGTAGGATTGACAAATAATGATGGCTTAGAATACTCAGAAATTTATATGATTGGTTTAGAACAGAAGTTAATGCTGGGAGGTACAATTCGAAACCAAAAAAATTAAACTGAAAGTCGAAAAGTCAGCAGGTTTTGAAAATATTTTTTAAATGAAATATATTTGGAGAAATTCCTAAACAATAATTTTATTTGTATTTAAACCCACATTTTATTTGAGAAATTTAGTTTGCAAATATATTTTGTTGTAATATATTAATAATAATGTATATGCGTTCCAAATATTTTTTTTTTTTGATTTTCAAATAAAATTTATTTATTTATTTATTTATATGAATTACAATACAAAGTAAATTTATATTCTAATTTTAAGGTCCAGGGAGAAGCAGGGTGACAAAGACCATGTTGCTTGTTAATTTTTGTTGCGACAGACCAGAGCCTCTGGTGGGAATCGAACCCACGACCCCCAAACTCATAGGCGAGCTCGCTACCAACTCACCTACTGGGGCGCTCAAATAAAATTTATTTGCTACGAAATATATAATATTTACAAATTTGTGTTCCAGATATATTTTCTTTCGATTCAAACATATCAAAAAAAGCCGATTTTGCCCCGTGTAGTATTGGATTATGTATGTTATAGCACAGCCTTTAAATTATCTCCAAATTTTTGTTTGTAAATACCTAATCTTTTTTTTTTTTACAAATTTTAGATAAATTTGACTGAATGTCGGCGATGTAGTGTTGAGTCCCCTCCCTCAATGCATGAGTGGATGTGGACTAAATTTATAATAATCCTAAACTCAGCTGCTAATATTTTAACAGGAGACAATTAAAAATTTTCGCTGAATTTTGGGATACCCTGTTTGTTTGAATATTATATTTAAAAAATGATATATGATACTCGTATGTATAAGCAAATGCTTTGTAAATATATGCTCAATGTCCCTGAGTAAAATATATATTTGCAGTATGTAAATCCCAATACAAACAATATATGTATATGTATGCGTATCAGTCTGCTAACTGTTTCTATTTGAAATGATAAAATTGATTCTTTTAATCTCAGTCTCGATGTATTTTTATTTTCCTATACAAATATGATAGATGCATGAATTGGATGGATCAACATTTTCCCATGCCGCACTATGGGCAGAAATAGATCGGATATAAAATACAGTTTCTACAGCGCTTCGGGGCTAACATATATATGGGGGATATACTTAAATCTGAACCGATTTTCTCCGAATTTGGCAGTATTCCTTCATGTAATAAGAAACCTCTTTCTGCAGAATTTCGCTGTGATCGGATAAAAAATACAGTTTCTACAGCGCTTGAATTTCAAATCGGGGGTAACATATATATGGGGGATATATCTAAATCTGAAACGATTTCCCCCAAATTTTGTATTGTCTCTAAGTGTATTACGAGATAAATGTAAATTTTTGTACCAATAGGTTCAAAAATGTTGCTTATACAGTGCATGTATACCTAATCGGAGCTACATATATATGGGAGTTATATGTAAATCTGAACCGATTTTAACCAAAGATATACGCAAAGTTTCGTTGAGATCGGACCATAATTGCGACCTGTACTTTGATTACAAGAATACATTTACAGACAGACGGACAGACGGACAGACAGACAGACGGACAGACAGACAGACGGACGGACATAGCTAAATCGACTCAGAAAGTGATTACAAGTCGATCGGTATAATAAACAATGGGTCTATCTCTTCTCCTTTTGGGTGTTACAAACAAATGCACAAAGTCATAATACCCTATACCACAGTGTGGTGTAGGGTATACAAACCCAGAAAATTCAAATTGAATGGGGAATGTTTATTATCATTTGAAAGAACATTCATTGGCATTTATTTTTTGAAGATTATGTCTATCAAATGTTGGCCGCGGCTACGTCTCAGATGGTCCATCCGTTGAGTCCAATTTTCGACGACTCGTTCGAGCATTTCGACTGGTAACTCAGTTGTATGCTAGCACTCGTTGTAAGCAGACGGTCTCTCTCTGTATACATTGATAGTGTTACAAACAAGTGATATTCACTATTCTCTACTTCGTTGCAATCTGTTTTTCTATTAAACTTCCGCGTGTTTTGACTGTACAAAATCAAAAGTGCGCAATCAGACAATTGCCCATAGGGCCAGGAATTCTGCTCAATATAAGAGCATATCCGGTACAATACCAAAGCGTAAGATTCCTCTTTCTCTACTCAATATTGGTTTCAATGAACCTAGTACATTACGGAACAATAGATTCGATGCATTAGCTGATCAAAATGATATGGATACTAATAGCGAGTCCAACATTGCTTCAGAGGAGCGTCAAACAAAACCCCCACCTATTGTTACGGATGTTGCTGTCCCACTAAAGGAGATCCAACATATATTAGGTAATGATTGTATTTACAAAAGAACATCAATCGGGACTAAGGTGTTTCCCTTGAACAACGAAAAATTTCAATTTTGCAAAAATGCACTACTAGAAAATAAAATTGAGTTTCCTACATTTAACTCGAAGGCCAACAGATTGTTTACCACATTTATTTATGGATTACCGAAAATAAAACCTCAATACATAATTGATGAATTAAAAAGCTACAATTTAAATCCAACTTCTGTCACCGAAATTACACGCGATTCAGCTCTGCCAATGATGCAGTATATAAAGTTCAATTTACACGGAACACTTTCAACCCAAGTGCATTGCGTAATATTAAATCAATATCTAACGTAATAATCACGTGGAAAAACATAAACCGAAAAAGAACGACAAACCAACTCAGTGTTGGAATTGTCTAATGTACGGTCATGGAGTTGAACATTGTAACCGTAACACAGCATGCATGATCTGCGCCAGTCATCACAACACTAATCAATGCCCATTTAACAAAAATGATCGAAGACCTGCTGCATTCTCCTGTTTTAACTGCATTAAACATGGAAATGTGAGAACAGACCACTCAACCAATGATCTGAACTGTCCACTGCGCGCTCAATATCTCGAAGCTAGAGCACGTGCATCATCCAAACAACCAGTGAGAACAGCGAGGCGTCAAAAACCGAAACCCATCTTACAGTGTAGGTCAAAGCAATCGCCTATCTTACTCCGTTCAAGTTAAGAGAAACAATCACGATCTCTTTAATATTGATGATTTTTTTCAAATTTTCACCTCAGCTGTAGATGATCTAAGCAAATGTACTACGAAACTACAACAAATAAAAGTTGTCATGTCTATTGTTAAATATGCCTATGACTTTAAAAAATGGAAAGGAGTTCAGATTATTTCACTGGAACGCAAATGTTTTATCTAATACCACAAATATTAAACAGCTAAAATACCTACTTGACAAAGAATACATATGTACATGTTGCTTCATTAAATGAAACATTTTTTAAAGAAAATCACACACCTTACTTTAATAAATATATTATTTATCGTAGAGATAGAAATTGTTCACGAGGGGGGAGGTGTTGCTCTTTTGGTAATGAGAAACCTACAACACAAATTACTACGGATAATAAAAACAAAAACAATTGAAAATCATAAACAACAAAAAGTTTGTAATAATCACTGTATACTCCCCAAGGTATACTGCAAACTTTTCTAACGACATTATAGAATTAACAGCGACTAACGAAGAATATATTCTACTTGGTGATCTTAATGCCGAATGGCATGGAATTGTCCAGTTAACAATACATCAGAAACAATCCTTAATAATCTGCAGCAAAGGTGTATTTTTTTTGTTTTTAGTCCCAAATATACACTTTATCCCCACCAAAGACATCGTAAACCTTCCACTAGATATAGCATTAAGCAACTCATCACTTAATTTGAGTTTATCTACATTAGATTACGAAATACCCTCGGATCACCTGCCAATCCTTTGCTCCCTACACTGTTCTTCGCATAAAACTACCGATAGTGATCACTTCAACTACAAATTTGCTAATTGGAGAAAATTCAAAGATATAATTAATCAAAATCTGACATTGTCAGTGCAGAGGTACCATAGTAAACTTGCCATAGATCAAGAAGTCGAAAAATTCACGAACCTAGTTTTAAATGCCAGAAACTCTTCAGTGCCAAATATTAGTCCGACTAGAGATAACACCTTACCTGATGATATTTTACGTTATATAGCTGAAAGAAAGAAGTTCAAACGAAAATATCAGCGAACTAACAATAATCATCTTTCAGATTACTACCACCAAAGCACTCAATTTCTAACTTACATTATAAATAAGAGAATTACTTCAGAAAGAAACAAAAAGTGGAATGATTTTTGACAGGTATGAAGACGGGAGATAAACGCTTCTGGAATATAACCCGTAAACTAAGAGGAAAAGGCAGGGCACAAATCCCATATCTAATGCACGGCAATACAAAGCTTATATCAGACATAGAAAAATCAGAAATACAGGCTGAAACTTTTGCTAAATCGAATAAGTTGACTTCAAATTACTCTCATCCATCTGACAAAAGGATTAATTCAATAGCCCTTAATTTTAAGTTAAATCCTATTTATAATGGAGGAACATCTCTTATCACAATAAACGAAGTAAAAAATGTTTTACATAATTGAAAAACTTCGAAGTCCCCAGGATTCGATAATATCCCATTTCTTGTAACTAAAACAGTTACTAGAAATGGCTATTAAATTACTCACCGATATATCAACAGCTGGCTTCATTTTCATTACTTTCCAGCTATCTTTAAAAAAGCAAAAGTAATACCGGTTTTAAAACCAAATAAACCCAAAAACATTCCAAGCAGCTATAGACCAATAAGTCTCCTTAGCAATCTTGGAAAATATTTGAAAAACTAATACACACCAGATTGAATGATTATGTTTGTGAAAACAACCTTATTTCAAAGGAACAATTTGGATTTAAAAGAGACCACAGTACTGTTCATCAAATATGCCGTATAAAAAATAAAATAATGTCAAACAGACGTAACAGAAAGTCAACGGGAATAATACTTCTTGATATTGAAAAAGCATTCGATACAGTATGGCATGACGGATTAGTGTATAAACTAATAAAGGCAAGAATTCCTAAATATCTTACTCGACTTATTGCCGATTTTTTGGACAATAGATCTTTCATTGTATCAATCAACAACACCAATTCTTCTATGAAAAATATTTCGGCGGGTTTACCTCAGGGATCCATTTTGTCTCCTCTGTTATATTCAATATACACGTCTGATTTTAACCCAACAAACACATTCGATATGCATATTACGCGGATGGCACTGCATTAATAACATCCAATAAATTAACTAGCGATTTACTTAAAAAGATGGAAAAAGGTCAATAACTACTACAGAAAGTGGAAAATCAAAATAAACAACGCCAAAACTCAGGCAATAATATTCCCTTTCAACAAGCCTCCAAAAAGATTGTTACCTCCAATGTTACCATTAATATCCTTGATGAAGTAAAATACCCGGGAGTTACACAGGATAAAAAATTATGTTTTCATAAACATATTGAGACAACCTGCGAAAAAGCCATAAAGTCATTCCGTGCGCTGTGGTCTTTCTTGAATAGACGATCATCATTGAATTTTAAAAATAAAAATTTGATCTACAAGTGTGTCATAAGACCAATTCTGACATATGCATCTCCTGTATGGTATAAAGCAGCCAAATCTCACATTAAAAAGATGCAAATCATCCAGAACAAATGCTTAAAGATGATTAATAATAAGCATTGGAGATTTCCTACAAGCTTATTACACGTGGAAACTGGGTATGAGATGCTGCTAAATTTCATTCACAGACTAAATAATATTTTTTTACAAAGATAGAGAATTCTTCTTATTCTATGATAAGGGAATGTAGAGATCCACAGTAGATTGTAAGAGAATATCATCAAATTGAAAATTATTTGTATTATAAGAGATTATTTTACTAATAACCTAATTATATGCAAAACTATTTTCTCCTAATATTTGACTAAATATATTGTAATTAAATAAGGTTTTTTACCCTTTTTCCTTTAAATTCGTCATTCATAAACAAAGTAGATCATAATATTAAAATACCCTTACATGTTGAAATATCTTAAGATAATATCTCATAAATGCAATTGTACACATTTAAAACCATATTGTTATCAGGATGAATAATGAAAAATTGAAATCGACGGGTAACTGACGAATGACACGCGTGATGTTTTGCTCCAAGTCCTGAATCGAAGCGGGTTTATCCGCATAAACTTTAGACTTTACATGTCCCCACAGGAAAGACTCTAACGGTGTGATATCATACGATCTTGGTGGCCAATCGAGCGGCCCACACAGTGAAATTATCTGCTCACCGAAATGTTCTCTCAATAAATCCATTGTTTGATGCGATGTGTGGGAAGTGGCGCCGTCTTGTTGAAACCAAATGTCGCCGAGATCACGAGCTTCAATTACAGGCATGAAATAGTCGGTTATCATGGCACGATAACGGTCGCCATTGACGGTTACCTTCTCACCGGCATAATTTTTGAAGAAATATGGACCGATGATTCCGGTACGTCGGATCGGGAATCGGTCAATGGCAAAAACATAGCTCTTAACGAGAGCTAAAATACTGCTCATGGATGTCAAGGTCGTGGATCGACTGGAAAGTGTTTTTTATTTAAAACCAGTAAGGAAAGGTTAAAGTCGGGCGGGGCCGACTTTATAATACCCTACACCACCTCGGCAATGTACATTAAGAATTTCGTTTTGAATATTTGGAATAACTAGTTTCCTTTCTTTTACGAAAGTACTTAGCTCCCCCGCCACGTCAAGGCTTATTCCAAAGAGGAGTTTAATATAATGTGTGGAATTAAAAATTGAACTAATAATAATATTCCACATATTTGCATTTACTGTGGTTATTATTAGCCTTAACACAATAAATAGTCAGATTTTTGGTCGTACACAATATAAGTAATACATGCAGGGTATGTTAGGTAGGTACTACCTTGGAATAATTGGTTTAAGTAATGTTTTCATTATACCCTACACCACACTGTGGTATTATAACTTTGTGCATTTGTTTGTAACACCCAAAAGGAGAAGAAATAGACCCATTGTTTATTATACCAATCGACTTAGAATCATTTTCTGAGTTGATTTAGCTATGTCCGTCTGTCTGTCTGTCCGTCTGTATGTCTGTCCGTCTGTCTGTGCATGTATTCTTGTAATCAAAGTACAGGTCGCAATTATGGTCCGATCTCGACGAAACTTTACACATATATTTTATTTGGCCCAAGGACGATCCCTATTGAATTTGGTTAAAATCGGTTCAGATTTAGATATACCCCCCATATATATGTTACCCCAGATTTGACATGTAAGCGCTGTAAAAACTTTATTTTATATCCGATCAGTCTGAAATTCGGCAAAAAGAGGTCTCTTATTATATGAATGAACACTTTTAAATTTGGAAGAAATCGGTTCAGATTTAGTTATAGCCCCCATATATACGTTACCCCCGATTTGAAGTGTATGCGCTGTAAAAATGTTATTTTATATCCGATCAGTATGAAATTCGGCAAAAGAGGTTTCTTATTATATGAATGAACACTGTTAAATTTGGAAGAAATCGGTTCAGATTTAGATATAGCCCCCATATATACGTTACCCCCGATTTGACATGCACGCGCTGTAAAAATGTTATTTTATATCCGATCAGTGCGAAATTCGGCAAAGAGAGGTTTCTTATTACATGAAGGAATACTGCTAAATTCGGTTCAGATTTAGATATAGCCACCATATATATGTTACCCCCGATTTGACATGTAAGCGCTGTAAAAACTGTATTTTATATCCGATCAGTGCGAAATTCGGCAGAAAGAGGTTTCTTATTACATGAAGGAATACTGCCAAATTCGGAGAAAATCGGTTCAGATTTATATATAGCCCCCATATATATGTTACCTCCGATTTCACATGTAAGCACTGTAAAAACTGTATTTTATATCCGATCAGTATGAAATTCGTCAGAAAGAGGTTTCCTATTATATGAATGAACACTGTTAAATTTGGAAGAAATCGGTTCAGATTTAGATATAGCCGCTATTTGACATGTGAGCGCTGTAAAAATGTTATTTTATATCCGATCAGTGCGAAAGTCGACAAAAAGAGGTTTCTTTCTACATGAAGGAATACTGCCAAATCCGGAGAAACTCGGTTTAGATTTAGATATAACACCCATATATATGTTCCCCCCGATTTGACCTGTACCGCTTAACCATATATATGTTACCCCCGATTTGACATGTAATCGCTGTAGAGACTGTATTTTATATCCGATCAGTACGAAATTTGACAGAAAGAAGTTTCTTTTTTCAATGAATGAGTATTCAAGGAAAATCCGTTCAGATTTATATATAACCTCCATATATATATATAACCTCCATATATAGATTTTTTTACTGATCGGATATAAAATACAGATTGTACAGCGCTTACATATTAAATAGTAACGTATATATGTGGGCTATATCTAAATCTGAACCGATTTCCCTCAAATTTGGCAGTGTTAATTTATGTAATGAGAAACCTCTTCTGACAATTTTTTTTCCTGATCGGATTTTAAATACAGTTCTACAGCGCTTACATGTCAAATCGGGGGTAACATGTACATATATGGGGGCTATATCTAAATCTGAACCGATTTCCCTCAAATTTGGGTGTTAATTCACGTAATGAGAAACCTCTTTCTGCCAATTTTTTTTACTGATCGGATATAAAATACAGTTTCTACAGCGCTTACATGTCAAATCAGGGGTAACATATATATGGGGGCTATATCTAAATCTTATCCGATTTTCTCCGAATTTGGCAGTATTCCTTCATGTAATAATAAACCTCTTTCTGCCGAATTTCACACTGATCGGTTATAAAATAAATTTTTTATGGCGCTTACATGTAAAATCGGGGGTAACGTATATATGGGGGCTATATCTAAATCTGAACCGATTTCTTCCAAATTTAACAGTGTTCATTCATATAATAAGAGACCTCTTTCTGCTGAATTTCATACTGATCGGATACAAAATAAAGTTTTTACAGCGCTTACATGTCAAATCGGGGCTAACATATATATGGGGGCTATATCCAAATCCGAACCGATTTTAACCAAATTAAATAGGGATCGTCCTTGGGCCAAAAAAAAGATATGTGTAAAGTTTCGTCAAGATCGGGCCATATTTGCGACCTGTACTTTGATTACAAGAATACTTCTACAGACAGACGGACAGACAGACGGGCATAGCTAAATCGACTCAGAAAGTGATTACAAGTCGATCGGTATAATAAACAATGGATCTATCTCTTCTCCTTTTGGGTGTTACAAACAAATGCACAAAGTCATAATACCCTGTACCACAGTGTGGTGTAGGGTATAAAAATTGACTTAGCGCAATTGGCGAACGATTATTTTGATAATAAAACTGTATAATTTGTAAACGTTCTACAGGCGTAAGTCTTTCCATGATGAAATGCCAAAAAAAGTGATCTGTCAAAAAAAGGCTATTGATAAAAAGTATATATACGTAGATCACCCTATAGATACAAACATATATCTAATTTTGGGCAGTCATTTGATCATCTAAACATTAAGATATTTTGTTTATATATTGGATACAATCTATTCAGTAGAATACGTCCTCAACAGGACGTATTCCTCAACATAAAATTTGAATTTTGGCCACAATTTTCGATTTCCGCCCATAGTGAGCCACCTTTGGAAACATTTAAGTGGACAAATAACACTATGCAACAAATGAACAGTTTTTGAAAAATACACGGACTTGACTGTATAGGTTCGATTCTACTATCAAAGGGTATTACAACCCTATACTCGGTTTGGCGAAATTGGTGACCAATTTTTTTATGGGCCTCCAAAGTTTCTGAAAATCAGTGGGTGTCATCAGCTTTCGTCCAACAACTAATTCAGACTTGGTGATACCGCTTAACTATATTTGGCAATAATGTAGCTAAAAATATGTTGAACAAAGTTTCTTAAAATTGTTTGCGATACAAATTTGTTTTCCTGTACTTTTTTTTGATGCGCAAATTTATGCATATTATATTATCGTATAGTAATAGTTTTGACAAATAATTCAAATTTTTATCCTTGAAATTTTAAATCTCCTGTAGAAAAATTATAAACGATTACGACATAAAAATCTGTGTATGCAGTTTTGCTTCGAGTGACCTATAGTTTCACATCTATATAGTCTCGTTCTTAGGAATGATAAAACGTTGGCATATGTCGGACGCTGTAATTGGAAGTCCATAAACTGGTTTAAGTTTAGTAAAGCTGTGTTCACTTCGTGCAAACTAAGGTAAGATGTAAAGTAACTCCTTCGATTTGTCCGTAGCTAGATATTCTCATATTACATTGACCCGGAAGTTTTACCTATTAAGCAATATAAAACTACATACTTCCAAGTGTTTTTATTTGTTTGCTCTTACTTGCAACTATTTCTTCTTTATTTTTTATTGCAACAACCTTGACATAAATACAACATCATTAAAGCATCAGGGTTAACTGCAGCCACTATTTGATATATTAGTGAGTTAATTGATGGTGACTAGTGCAACGACATGAATCTTGTATAAAAAAATTGGTTAAAAAGTTCGTCAAGGACACTAACAGTCTGTGTCACAACTTTCAACATTGAAATTAATTCCTGTGGATTTGTTTGGATTTGTTCTAGACAATATTGACGTGTGAGGGATGTTAGGAATTAATTTTTAAACATATGTGTACACTTGAGTTGACTACCATGACATTTTGCTGGCAAGTTTTTATACGTCTTTGTTTATTTCAGCTTAAACAAAACCGACAAATTAATTAAACGGAGGACTTTTAATTTCATAGATTTAAAAAATTAGTTTTGCTCTATGTTGGTCAACCCTTAACCGCAACCATTTAAATCCCACAAAAACAGCTAATTTGACTTGTTTTATGGTGAGTTAGCTTGTTCTGTAAACGGGAATGAAATGGGACAAAAAGGTACTTTATATTCTACAAAAAGACAACATCTTAAAAATAAACGTTAGGGAGACATTAATACAACACACCACTATTTATAAAGCTATAATAGAAAAATCGGCAGAAAATTGTTATTAGAATAGTCTCAGGTGAAATAATGCAGAAATTCTTACTTTTCAGAAACTATTACTTCTAGAGCGAACAGAAGACGAAATTGATATATGTTTATCTGAAAGCTATAACAGTACTTTGAGTTATTAAGACACGGTTTTTTGGCAACATAAATATAAAATATCTATATTTCAGTCAGATCGTTTATATTAAAAAATATGTTAAAAACAAGTAAGAAAGTTAAGCCGGGAAATCCGACTTACGAATCCCCTCACCTTCAGTCATAAACAATATTCATAAATTTATTCATTTTTTTGTTTTAATTAAATTATTATCAATGTAAATTGCATTTTATAACTTTAAAGTATGCATTGGTATTAAAGTTATAAGCCGTTATAAACGGTTGCTTCAAAATAGTACATTTTTGTGGGAGGTACCAAAAGGGGCGTGTCAATAACGCCCACTTTTCTCTGGACTGTAGGTCAATTTTCCAACTTAGCCTGAGATAGAAAGAATCTTATTATATACCATATTTGAAGTCAATCCGTTACTTCTTTGGAGAGTCATCGTGCGCTCTGGCCAGACAGACTGCCAGACAGACAGACGGACGGACGGACATTGCTCAAATAACTTAAAATATCCTAAAACGGATTTCTGCGAACATTCTTGGGGTCAGGTCAATTCTTCGATGTGTTACACTTTTGGCTCGTAGCAAATGATATATACCCTCCCTCCCTAGCAAATTATATATAAGTATAAGTACAGGGTCTCCCATATTCGACGGACCCATCTGGCAACGCCATAACTTTTGACAGAGATGTCAGATCGCTTAATGACATACCGCGTTTGAAGCGTCAGTCCAAGCAGATTTTTACCATGGAACAATACACGCCACGCGAGCGCTCTGAAATAGTTGAAATTTACATTCAACAGAAGAAGTCAAGTCAACGTGCTTTTAAAATATTAAAAAATGTGAGAAGTGCGCCTTCTAAGAACACCATTAAGCGTTTATACGAAAAATTTTCGACTGGTGAGGCTCTTTCTAATCCGAAGAGGCCAAATAAAAGTCGACCAAGGCGATCGGCCGAGAATATCGCTGCCGTACGAGCCAGTGTTGAGAGGTCCCCAAGAACATCCCAAAAACGCCGTTCTCAGCAGTTGGGCATGGCTCGGTCCACTTTACAACGGATTATTCGCGTTGATTTGCATTTGTTCCCGTACAAAATTCAATTGACGCAAAGATTGTTGCCTGCGGACAAGCCTCGTCGATTGGAATGGGCCCAACGAGTCCGTGGGTCCGTCGAATATGGGCAACCCTGTATATCCTTAGAGGGGGGGGGGGGGCAAATCGTTGTCTATCTATATAGCGAGTTCTAGCTGTATATACGAAAAATGTTGAGGATATTCACTACACAAAACAAGCTTTCATCTGAGATGCTGACGACCGCGTTATTTCTTTTTACCCGCCCTAATATATATTTTTACAAAATTGTCTGTCTTTACTGAAGTGTGGACATACAAAAATTTCATTTTAAATCATTTTTTTAAAAAAAGCTGTATTAAAACTTGGAAGGATATGACCTCATTTTCCACAGGGATCGTTTCGGTTTATGATTCGAAAAAAAATAATAATTAAAGTGGGATGGGACCTTTATATGGCGGATATATCAAAACTTGCACCAATTATTGGAATTTTTTATACACCAGAACTAATGTAAAACACTTCAATCGGATCAGTGTGACTGACATATTCAAATAAAATGGGACATTTCTTTGGGGCAAAGTATAGTAATGGAAGAATAAAATAAAATTCAAGTCAATTTTTATACAAAGGATAATGCCTATTTCAATAGGAATCGTTTTTGACTTTAAATGAACACTATCTCTATATATGAACAAACAATCGGAAGGATATGAATATGCCAAGAGTAATTCTAAAAAAATCTACTGTAATTATAAAAATAAAATAAGATTAACTCCATGTTTTTTAGAAGTTTTTTGTTAATGATCGATTAAATTTTTGTTAGATTTATTGAATGTTTTCACATTCGAATTGTTCAGCTTTTTCGATCAACTCTTCCTTACGAAAGAGAGGTTTTTGTTTTTTTTTTTGTTTTTGGAAAAGATAAGAAACATATACCCTTATACGCATTTCAATCCTGTACGGGGATATCATCAGAGGGACTTAGACATGACACAGTGTGCGCTTGTAGTTGTGGCGATCAACACTTGTATTTATACCAATCTACAAAGAAATTTACATATGGGAATTATATACCTACGAAGAAAGCTTATAAGCAACACAGGCAAATCTCCAAAAGCGAGATTTATTTCAAATTCAAAAAGGTCAGGCAAAATTAAATTTTAAATTCAAAAATTATCAAATGAAACACGAATTGAATGCGAAAACTATTCCATTTTAAATTCAAAAGATTTTATTGGAAATTAAAAAACTACGTTTTAAATTGAAATAATTCTATTTATAATTCAATGAATTCCAATTCTCATTCATAAGGTGAACACATTTTATGTTTCAATTGAAATTGTTTGAATGATATGAATTTTAATTGGAATAATTTGTAAAGCCTGAAAAGAGAAGAGATGAAACCAAATGTTACACTGTTTGTGCCGTTCATTAGCCGTTTTTTCATGTGACATCGCGTTTTCGAGATATTTAACCAAAAAGTTTGCTTGGTAAACAAAGAGGATTTTAAATTCAGACACAATTTTCGTTATATGGCTTCTGAATACATGTTCCATGTCAACGAACTAATTAAAGGAGATACATCTAAATTTATTTCGTCTAAAACACCCGACATCCCCTTACCCCTGAAAAAAACAGTCTACAAATAAGATTTCTTGTAAAAAATCACTATAGATAACCACAAAGCACTTTAATGGCAACACAGTGGTTTTTTAAAAAATGATTCGATTTTTACCACTTTTGATATATCATTGATTTTGGAGAGGGATTTTTAGTGGTAAGAGGAGGAGGGTGTCGGTTTTCTGGCAGAAATACTTCGAGAAGAATATCCTTTATTTTGTTCTTTGACATGTAAAATCTAAATCTACTAAAATTTTGTCTGAATTTTCTAACCTATTTGTTTACCCAGCAAACTCTGTCGATAAATAAGTTTTATATAAAAAGACCTCATTAAAGTGCACTGGGGTGACCTATAATGATTTTTACAAGGATTTTGTTATTGTCGAAAGCATCATTCAAAAAATCCATCGATTTCTACAACTATTGATATATCATGATTTTTAGAGGGGTGTCAGAATATTTAATATCGACCTATGTAGTTTATTTTTGGTTAAAATGTTTATAAGCTGTTACAAATAGGTAATAATTTTTGAAGTAATTTTTGGGCATTTTAATTTTTGAAAAAATTAAAAAAATGTTTTTTTGTGTGTTTGCGAAATTTGTAATTGCTCTCGAACGTTTGAACCGATTTTTGCAATGTTTACTTTATTTGAAAGAGGACACAATGACGAAAAAAATGGTTCGATATACCCAATAGTACAAATAGTTATGAATTAAAATTGAAATGCACATAAAATTACTTAAAAAAAAAAATTTAAAAAAAATATGACCTATTTGTAACAGCTTATGAACGTCGATATTAAATATTCTGACCCCCCTCCAAAAATCATGATATATTAATAGTTGTAGAAATCGATGATTTTTTTTTCGTCATATAGGAAATTGTATTGCCTATCCAGACATGTTAATACGGCTGAAATCGGTGCATATTGTGCTTCGATATTAATAAAATACTAGCACACGTTAAGGCAAAAAATTAAATTTTCAATTGCAGATATCTCGGTAACTATTCGCTTGAACATTTTCTTCACCCGATGTGGCCAACTTTGAGGCCCTCTAGTCCCGCCTGTGTCTGACATAGGGGGCCAAATATAAAACTTAATTTCTCTAAGACCTCTTCATCTACCATGCCAAGTCTGATCGCAACCGGTTGTTTGGTTAAGAAACGGTCGAATTATTTCCCCTTTTTGAATTCATACAACTGTGCAGTGTTTTATAAAAACAGACGAAAATTGTCAGACTAGTCTTGGTATTTCGTCCATATCTTTTACATATATTGAGTCTCACAAACTGTTTTTTACTGTTCTGGCTTTGTGAGAGTGCAACGAATATTCTGTGAAATTTTCGAGGGGAGGCAATTCTTTCTACAATTTATACAAAGGTTTTTCAAAAAAAAAACATTCGTATAAATTTTTTTAAAAAGTTTCCAAAAAAAAATACAAAAAATGGTACATTGTTTCCTCTTTAATACAAAGTAAACTTTGGAAAAATCGGTTCAGCCGTTCGAGAGGACATACAAATTTCTAAACACAGAAAAACTATTTTTTTTAATTTTTTCAAAAATTAAAATGCCCATAACATTTTTTCCAAAAAAAATGATAGAAATATCTTATTTTATCTATTTGTAACTGCTTATAAACATTGTAGCCAAAAATAAACTAAGTACATAGGTCGATGTTAAATATTCTGACCCAGGGGGATGAGCGGGATATCGTGTGTTTTACACGAAATACTTGTAGAAGTATCTCCTTTATTTTGTTCTTTGACATGAAACATCTAGTACTAAGCCTTATATACTAAAATTGTGTCTGAATTTAAAAACCAGCAAATTTTAAATTTAAATTTTGGCTAAATATCTCAAAAACGCGATGTCACAGGAAAAAACGGCTAACGTCATTCGATTTAGCGGGCCGAAATTATGCGGAAAAAGTTGTTTTTACCGAGAATACAATTTTAAAGTGCATTTTGCACACACAGTGTTATTATCCTGATCGAATATAATCGATTTTTGAATCGATAAAACCATGTCCGTCTGTATGTCCATACATCCTTCTTATTTGACTACCTCACTACACTGTACACTAGGACCGAAAAAATTTAAATTGTTAAAACCATGTCCGTCTGTATGTCGATACATTCTTATTTGAGAACCACACTACACTGTACACTAGGACCGAAAAAATGTGAATTGTTACCTTTTTACATACTTTTCGTAAAAAAAAATAGACCGAATTGATTATATTTTAGGTAATGAAAACTTGTAGGTAATGACATCACGATTTCGCTTTAAACTTTACTTAATAGTTTATCTGAAATATTAGTATCGACTTAAATATTAATATCGACTTAATATGTTTTTGCTAAATAATTTGTTAAACGTTTGCCGTAATCCGAATATTTATACCCTACACCACACTGTGGTACAGGGTATTATAAGTTTGTGCATTTGTTTGTAACACCCAAAAGGAGAAGAAATAGACCCATCGTTTATTATACCGATCGACTTAGAATCACTTTCTGAGTTGATTTAGCTATGTCCGTCTGTCCGTCTGTCTGTCCGTCTGTCTGTCCGTCTGTCTGTCCGTCTGTCTGTCCGTCTGTCTGTCCGTCTGTCTGTCTGTGCATGTATTCTTGTAATCAAAGTACAGGTCGCAATTATGGTCCGATCTCGACGAAACCTTACACATATCTTTTTTTTTGGCCCAAGGATGATCCCTATTGAATTTGGTTAAAATCGGTTCAGATTTAGATATAGCCCCCATATATATGTTAGCCCCGATTTGACATGTAAGCGCTGTAAAAATTTTATTTTATATCCGATCAGTATGAAATTCGGCAGAAAGGGGTTTCTTATTATATGAATGAACACTGTTAAATTTGGAAGAAATCGGTTCAGATTTAGATATAGCCCCCATATATATGTTACCCCCGATTTGACATGTAAGCGCTGTAAAAACCGTATTTTATATCCGATCAGTGCGAAATTCGGCAGAAAGAGGTTTCTTATTACATGAAGGAATACCGCCAAATTCGGAGAAAATCGGTTCGGATTTAGATATAGCCCCCATATATATGTTACCCCCGATTTCACATGTAAGCGTTGTAAAAACTGTATTTTATATCCGATCAGTATGAAATTCGTCAGAAAGAGGTTTCCTATTATATGAATGATCACTTTTAAATTTGGAAGAAATCGGTTCAGATTTAGATATAGCCCCCATATATACGTTACCTCCGATTTGACATGTGAGCGCTGTAAAAATGTTATTTTATATCCGATCAGTGCGAAGGTCGGCAAAAAGAGGTTTCTTTCTAAATGAAGGAATACTGCCAAATTCGGTGAAACTCGGTTTAGATTTAGATATAACACCATATATATGTTACCCCCGATTTGACCTGTAAGCGCTGTAAAAACTGTATTTTATATCCGATCAGTGCGTAATTCGGCAGAAAGAGGTTTCTTATTACATGAAGGATTACTGCCAAATTCGGAGAAAATCGGTTCAGATTTAGATATAGCTCCCATATATATGTTACATTTTTGACATGTAAGCGCTGTAGAGACTGTATTTTATATCCGATCAGTACGAAATTCGAGAGAAGGAGGTCTTTTTACATGAATGAGTATTCAGGGAAGATCGGTTCAGATTTATATTAAAGCTCCATATATATGTTCCTCCTGATTTGGTATCAAACCGCTATAGAAGTTGTATTTTACTTCCGATCATTAAAATTTTCCAGATAGATGGTTCTCTATTTAGGAACGAATATTGCTTAATTTAGCGATTATCGTTTCAGAATTACCAATTATTCCAAACTATTATGGCAATGACCCTTATCGCATTGTTAGGGAGGTGTAGGGTATTGTATAGTCGGCCCCGCCCGACTTTCTGCCTTTCCTTACTGGTTTTTATTTGGAAAACTTTTATGCAGATTACAAATTATAAAAATGTACAAGAAAATTTTGTTCTTGAATTTGGAAAATAAGCGTTTACAAATAAATAAAGGGTCCGCCAAATAACTTTTTTTTTTGAAAACATCACGCAAAATATCGAGTGTAGCTTCGGCTGTGTGGCACGTAGCACCGTCCTGTTGAAACCAAATGTTGCCAATATCCTCCTCTTCAATTTTTGTGAACAAAAATTCAACATGGCCACTCCCTGCTCATTTTCGAAGAAAAATGGCCCAATTATGCCTCTGGACCAAAATCCGCACCAAACAGTGACTCGTTTTGGGTGTATCGGCTTTTCAATGTATGCGTGCGGGTTTTCTGTGCCCCAAATGCGACAATTTTGCTTGTTTACATACCCGCCAAGATCAAAATGAGCTTCATCTAAAAAGATGATTTTTTGGCAAAATCGGCATCTTCTGTAAGTCGATCGCTCCCTAATTATCTGTCAAATCAGACATGAGCTAAGTATTACCATTCACGAAATAAGCACTAGTTGAAAAAAAAACGTTAGATAGCGGACCCTTTAGATGCGCCAAAGATTTAACGAATTTTGAGAACTGGAAGCTCCTACATTTACAAATTTTATTTCATAAAAAAGCTAATTTTGGAAACAGTGATATCAGTGCGTGTTTCCGTGATATTTAAAAAAATATTTTTTTGCATTTTTATTAAATTTGAATATTAAATAAACAAAAATATTTATCCCCAAATGTTACTTTTATGCCCTATACAGGGTGGTCCAAAATGACCGAAGGGGTTTGAATTCCTTATAACTTTTGCTAAAATATTTTAATTTATTTCTTTTCAGTATTTTGTAAAAAAGACCTGGGGAATTTGCGAGATATAATTTTTCATAATTAACGACCTGTTTCTATATTTCTAACGAAAGTCTCTGCGAACGAAAACCAGTCACTAACTTTCGTCAGGAATTTGGTTTCTCTAACGTTCTATCGTTCGTTCGCCTGACCTTAAGTCAATGGTAATGTATATGTAATTGCCAGATCAATAATTTCACAACTTCCGGTCTAAGAAAGCACACATTTTTGTATGGTCGACCTTAGCAAATACATCTCTGTACTATTTACACTAGCAGTGGCCAAAAAAGCAACCCTGGGTGGTCAGCTGAGCTGCACCAAGACTCTCATTTCTTTCTCTCTCTCTCACGTCTCTATCATTGTGCACTGATAATTTTTTTCATCTTAGCGAGCAACCAATATTGACTTATTTATGCTAAAATATTTACACATATGTACACAATTTTATTATTATTTAATTGTTTTTACTATAATTATATTAATATCTACTTATTTTTTGCTTTTAATAATGTTTATTTTGCCATTGTTCTTATCAGTCGACAAATAAAATAATGTGACTCGATCTGACGTTTGTGTTCGCCGAGATGACAACAAAGAGAGATAGAGAAACCAAAATATGCACTGAAATGATTACGTTTTCGTACGAGTTCATTACCGTACGACTTCTCGTTGTGATGGTAGTTAGTGAAACCCAAATCAGCTGTTTGTCGTCTGGCAGGCGAACGAAAGCAAATTTGTAAGTAACAGAAACAGGCTGTAAATTAAAAATTTTCTACATTAATATACTGCATTTTACAAAACTCTGCAAAGACATAAAAAAATTATATTAAAAATGTTAGGAGGAAATCAAACCCTACTCAGCTTCAGCAAAATATTTAGTCCGTTTTTCCATACAATTTAGATTAGATTTCTGGATTTACTTATTACTTGTTTGGCATTTGTTTATAAATATCTTTCATTTCATTGCTTGCGGTTAAGCTGGGCGAAAAAAGCTAATAAGCTTCATAGTTATCACTCATTTTTCAAGTTTTTTCTCATTCTCTATCAACAACAACAAGAGTTGGAAACAAAAATGTGAGATAAAGATTACTTAATTAGTCCCTGTACATGTAAGTACGGTCTTAACAAGGACATTCTCAAATACAAGGATAAACATAGTAAGCTTTCCATACATTAATTCAGACAACGCATAGAGCGAGCTTTTATATATGAAAAAAATAAAACAAACATGAAATGTAAACAAAAATATATGTTTCTAGTGGTGTTATCATTAAGCTACTTTTATTTACACGTGTACTCGTATGTACCTATATCTTTACATTGAAAGTTAGAACTTTTAATAACAAAGTAATATTTTGAAAACAGTTATGAATGATGGTGGTCGAAAAGCTTCACTTGTTGCTTATTTATCTTCTTTTGATGTCTGCATATTTTTGTTTATCTTTAGGAGTAGCATTAAGGTATCTCTGCAATCATAATTTTGCAGTCTTTATCTATTTTGTAAAATTTTAAGAGGAACGATATCGAAGTTCTGTATTTTTTCTCTTACAAGTAAATTTGTAAGCACAGCACACATTTTCGTGAAAGATAATAAACAGAGTATTTAAGATTTAATAACATATTTTTTCACATAAGTATTTTTTATAATAAACTGAGTTAGTTTCGAGTGTTGTTTTGTGTTTGTGTGGAAGGCATCCGTGACAAACGAAAGATCTGTTCTCGAGTTATGAGTTATGCTGGCCATACCATGCGTGATTGCACAATACTAAATTTTCCTCCATAGTGTCCTTCCTTGGCCCAATACGAATTCGCCAAGCCCAAAATCCTGAAAATCGAAAGATTCGTTCTCGAGTTATGTGGGTAATTTCACACCCGATTCACCAATCACAAATTCTCCCCCAGAGACCCCTGCATTGAGCAAGTACGAATTCATCAGCCCAAAATTATGAAAATCAAATGTTCTCGAGTTATGAGATTGTATGGATGGTGCCGCGCTCCTTTCAGAAAATGTCCTCCACTATGTCTTTTCTTGGGCCGACATAAAGAATTGTGAAAATCTAACGATCCGTTCTCTTATTATGAGGTTATGTGTACGGTGATATGCCCCCTTGACCTTGTCACGCCTCCTGTACCAGTCATAAATCTCCCTCCATGGTGTCTATCCTTGGACCTGTACGAATTGATCAAGGCCAAATTTATGAAAATCTAATGATGAATTTATGAAAATCTAATGTGTGTGGTCAGCTCCACGACCTTTTGACTAATCCTAACTTTTCTTCCATATTGTCCTTCCTGTGCCAATACGAATTCACTAAGCACAAAATTGTGAAAATCAAACGATCCGTTCTAGAGCAATAAGACGGTTCCGAACCCCTTTGACCAATGCATATTTTCCCTCTATAGTGTTCTTCCTTAGATCGTCACGAATACACTAAGCCCAAAATATTGAAAATCGAACGATCCGTTCACGTGCTATAAAGTTTTGTTGGCAGTCTCACGTCCAACATTAAATGTCCTCACATGGTGTCACTTCTGGAGCCACTATGAAGCCTTCAAGCCAAAATGTTCAAAATATAACAATGCATTTTCGAGCATTCTCTGGGATTGTGCTGACCGCGCGAATCCTTTTCGACCAATTTTAAATATTCCTCCATAGTGCTCTTCCTTAGGCCAATACGAACCCATTAAGCCCAGAATTGTGAAATTCAAACAAACCGTTATTAGGCTATAACGCGGTGCTGGATGTGTCGCGCCCCCTTGACCAATTCTGTCACTTTTATATCATTTCATTTCACCAATAGTGTCACTTCTAGAGCTACTATGAACCCTTCAAAACCAAAATCTTCAAAATCGAACAATCATAAATGTTCCTTCCTTTGACCAATCATAAATGTTCCTCCATAGTGTTCTTCCTATACGAATATGCCAATACGAATCCATTAAACCAAGATTGTGAAAATCAAGCAATACGTTCCCGAGCTATAAGGCTGTACAGGCTGTGTCGCGCCCGTTTGACCAATGCTAAAATTTCCTGTGCAATGTGCTTCTTTACGCCAATACGAATACATTAATAATGAAAATCGTACGATCATTTATCGTACCATAAAGTTTTGTTGGCAGTTTCGTGCCTTCTTGACCAATCCTAAAGTTTCTTCCAAGGTGTCACTTTTGGAGCCACTATGAAATCATCAAACCCAAAATCTTCAAAATCGAACGATCCGTTCTCGAGGGATGCGTGTTCAAACGTACATCATTGTGTTTTATACATCGTCCCCTCAATAAAACAATAGCGTATACGCATATACACCATTATTTTATTGCACTATAAGAATCTACGTAACAGATTCTATAGCTGGTAAAAATTTGGTGGAATTCTACTTCCACAAAGTGGGTCAAAAGTTAAATGAAAAAAAATGTATATATGTAATGGGTTATCCATTTCGAGGTTCCCTACTTTTTTAAAGAAAAAAACACAGAAAATTCAAATTGAATGGGGAATGTTTTTTATCATTTGAAAGAACATTCTTTGGCATTTATTTTTTGATGATTATGTCTATTAAACGTTGGCCGCGGATACGTCTCAGATGGTCCATCCGTTGAGTCCAATTTTCGATGACTCGTTCGAGCATTTCGACTGGTAACAGGCGAATGACACGCGAGATGTTTTGCTCCAATGCCTGAATCGAAGCGGGTTTGTCCGCATAAACTTTAGACTTTACATATCCCCACAGGAAAAACTCTAACGGTGTGATATCACACGATCTAGGTGGCCAATCGACCGGCCCAAAACGTGAAATTATCTGCTCACCGAAGTGTTCTCTCAATTAATCCATTGATTGATGCGATGTGTGGGAAGTGGCGCCGCCGTCTTGTTGAAACCAAATGTCGCCGAGATCACGAGCTTCAATTTCAGGCATCAAATAGTCGGTTATCATGGCAAATTAACGGTCGCCATTGACGGTTAAGTTCTCACCGATGATTCCGGTACGTCGGATCGGGAATCGGTCAATGGCAAAACGATAGCTCTTAACGAGAGCTAAATTTTGGGTGTCAAAGTCGTGGGTCGACGGGAAAGTGTTGTTTTGGATTTAAAAAAAACGACTTAGCGCAATTCGCGAACGATTACTTACGCCTTTGTTCAGGCGTAAGTCTTTCCATGATGAAATGCCAAACAAGACACGACTCACACGTGATCTGTCAAAAAAAGCCTATTGAAAAAAGTATCTCTACTTAGATCACCCATTAGTATGGTACTTTGATCCCATTTATATACAATTAACGCACATTTAGAATAATAGAATATCATCTGGCTATAGCCTTATTATTTCACCACATATTAAAATGACAAGAAATTTAAAACATCGATTCTCTTCTAAAATAAACACATTTATCTTCCAAGAAGTCTAATTTCACAAAAACTTTAAATGTGATTTTCTCGAAACTACAAAAAATGTACACTATTCTTTTATTGAGGGGACGATATATAGATTTGTTTACACGTTCATGGGAATTTTTTATTATTTGCTTCTTTATTAAAACATTTGATTTCGATAAACAGTTTATTCAGTATGCTGCACAGCATACATACATTATGATACCCGTTGCCATCGGGAACATTAGGGGGAATATTTATTCTAATGGGGAAATAGATGATGTTTTGCACAATTGTTCCTAGTTGAAATGCGCTACATTTGCACGTTGTGAAAACGAATCGATCTCTTCGTCAATGACATCCGCGTTCGAAAATTTTTGCTGAAGATGATTTTTATTCCACCAATTTGCATAAACATATTCCATCGGGATCGTTACAAATAAGAATATATACAATTTATATCAAAATTAAATTCGAAATTTAACATTTAAACTAGTCGTCCCTCTTTTGAAATCGATGCAGGAGTTTGAATGATTCAAAATATGCAGTCTTTAAGAAGTTTATTATTAAATATTTCCAAACGTATTTTATATTGTCCAACTCATCGTCTGATTAGACAACCGATTTTTTCGTTTCGGGAAAAAATTTACGTTAATTTTCAAATTCATCTTGAAATTTAAAATTTTTTTATCAATTTACTTCAAAAAATATTCGTAAATAAAATACATTGCAAATACATAAAACTATCATATATTTATCACAATAAACTGACATTTCCTCGTATTGTATAAAATGTATGGATTTTTCATGTTTCACAATTTTTTCCGACGTCCACATTATGGATAGCATCCTACTGATATTAGGAAGGAAGAAATATTCTATAAGTAATCTGAAAATGTAAATTAGTATTTTAAAAACATTTGTATTGTCCATTATAACTGCGATATATATTCACAATGTTTAACCTAATTCGAATATTTTCAATATTTGATTAAGTCGTAAAATTTCTGAAAATTGCAATATCTGAAAACGATTAGCATTTATTTCAAAGTTATATTGAACAACAGAATTTAAAAAACAATATTGATGCTATAGAATTTACCAAAATGAATATTAATAAAATGTACGTATGTAAATAGCCCCCGTATATGTATGTTCCACCCGATTTGACATGTAAGCGCTGTATAAACCGTGCTTTATATCCGATCAGTACGAAATTCGGCAGAGAGAGTTTTCTTATTACATGTATGAACACTGCCAAATTCTTATCGCAATGCCAATTTTCGCATTCTTAGGGAGGTGTAGGGTATTATATTGACGGCCCCGCTCGACATTCTGTTTTTCCTTACTGGTTTAAAAGAGTAGAAGAATTAATTTTACTTCTTATTAATATTTTATTCCAGTCTGCATTTTTTTACGTTCTTTATAAAATATTGAATTCATTACTCTTTATTTAATAAAATTTTATAAATTATTTTTTCTTTAAATATTTGTTGTTTTAAAAGACCGAATTCTTGTTGATGTAATACATTATTGAGATAGAAAAACATATTAACACATACCAAATTTGTAGTCAAGCGGTTACTCATATCGAAAGTTATCGTGCACACAAGCCAGACAGACACGTATTTTGTCTCTCACAATAATTTAGAGGTATAAGAACATTATTTTTTTTGAAATTTTCTTAACAGACTAGACATTGTTTTCTCCTTTACCATGCTAGCTTTTTTTCGATTTATTTTTCCTAATTTTAATGGTTTTTTTCGTGCCAGAAAAAAAACATTTTTTTAAATATATTTTTTTTCTAATTTGTTTCGCGACAGTTACTCAACTTCAGCAGCATTTGTATCCCTCATATTTAAATCATTTAACTTGAAAGGTATACTGGCTTTATCGAGATTGTACTTAAAAAAATATGGTACAAATATTAAGAGCAACTTTAAAGAAATAGGAATTAAAAAATATCATAAATTCAGTCAGAATTTATTTGGTTGAAGAATATGTGTTTCATTTACATTCTGTCTATTGCAAAAATATAATGGAATCAAATACAAAACTAGTAGCGAGTTTAAAAAATTGCTGGGTAGAACTGACTGCGAAGTTTCGATAGACACCACTCTGTCATGGTCAGAATTCAAAGCTATAATGTATGTATGTGTTTAACTTAAATCAGCCTTAATACTTACGGAAGCAGTAACTTATTGTTAATAAGAACTACCAACCAAAACCATATATCACCGAACTAAGTAGACACATTGAAACTCACAACCAATACATTTTTGTTTTTTTTTTGTTAGGGTTCGCTTTGCGAGCCACTAAAACAAATATAGTTTTGTCAACAGCTAAGCCAACGTCATAGTACCTCATGTGTTTGTATGTGTTTATGACAAATTTTTTTTTAATTTTATTTTTAAATTCCCATTTTCTTAGAACATGCCTTTATTAGTATTTTAACCATACTAAATCAAAGAAAATTATGAAGGCTACAAATGCTTAAAACTTCACTTTCACGTAGAAACAGAAGTTTAGTAAATGTCGTTGGAACAATTAGAAAATTTTTTTATTTAAAAAAAAATTTTTTGTTTTGCTTTCCCCAAAAATACCATCAAAAATAAAAAACAGTAGCAAAAAAATGTTTGTTCCATTTTTTTAAAGATAGCATCCTACGAAGGAAATAGTACTTATTTGAAAAAATCTATGGATAAATGTAGAAATTATATCCCTTTTGGTAGAAGTAAGAGAATTTAAACAAAATCATATTCTTATACCCCCGAAGGAGTGACTTACGAAAGCCCAAGATTATTTGACGGAAATCCACTTTGTGTCATTTTAACAATGTCCGACCGTCCGCCTGTCTGGCTTGTGCGTACGATAACTTCCGATAGGAGTAACCGATTGACTTAATAATTGGTGTGTGTTAATATTTATCCCCTCACCTCATAGAGGAGGGTATATATCAATTGCTACGAAACAAAAGTATAACTCATCGAAGGAGTGACCTAAGACCCTAAGTATCCTGGGCGGATATTTGTTTTGGGTCATTATGAGTCAAAAGTTAATTGGTATGTGGTAATATTTTCTTCTATATCCGGCTAAGTTCGATGATGGCCCATATTGATCCACTCCTTCTAGTACCTCCCCCACAAAGGGTTAACATTTAGTGAAATATTGATTATATAATAACTTCTATACTACTTATTTGAATCCTCTGAAATTCTACACATAGTATTAGTTTATTAGTCAGAAGTTGACACGCCCCTATTGGTATCTATCACACAAATGGACAATTTTGAACTAAAAGTTAATAGCATATAACTTTATTACCAGTGCATACAAAAATTTTTGTACCGTGTAATGGTTTAATAGTACATACAATACAGTGAAAAATGGGCATTATTGCCACGCTCCTTTTGGTACCTCCCACATAAATGGACCATTTTGTTCCAAAAGTTACCAGTGCATACAAATGCTTGAAATTTTATACAGTGTAATGCTTTTATAGTACCTAGAGTCCAGAGAAAAATTGGCGTTATTGGCCCGCCCCTCTTGGTACCTCCCTTACCAAAAGTTAACAGCTTTTAACTTTAATGCTAGTGCATACAAATACTTGAAATTTCGTAAAGTGTAATGCTTCTATAGTACCTAGAGTCTAGAGAAAAGTTGCCGTAATTGGCACGCCCCTTTTGGTACCTCCCACACAATTGAACCATTTTACACCAACAGTTATATATCTTTAACACCAGTGCATAAAAATATTTTAAATTTTGTGCAGTATAATGCTTTTACAGTACCTAGAGTCCAGAGAAAAGTGACCGTTATTGGGACGCTCTTTTTGGCACCTCTCACAAAAATTTACCATTTTGTACCAAAAGTAAACAGCTTTTATCTTTAATACCAGTACATACTTTAAAGTTATTAAATGCAATTTAAGTTGATAATAATTTAATTAAAACAAAAAAATAAATAAATTTACTAATATTTTTTTGGGACTCAGGGTGAGGGGATTCATTAGTCGGTTTACCCGACTGAACTTTCATACTTGTTTTTCTATCTCAGGGTTATCTCAAAGATGGACCATGTTGGTCCATTCCTTCGAGTCCTCCCCCACAAAGGGTCAACATTTTGTGAAATATTGATTCTTAATACTACTTATCGTAATCTTCCGCAATTTTACACATATTATAAGATTCTCAGATGCTAAAACGTTGAGAAAAATGGGCGAAGTTGCTACACCCCTTTCGGCCCATTTTGCACAACAAGTTACCGGCTTATAACTTTTATTCCAGATAATAGAAATACTTACGATTTTGTGGAGTGTAATGCTTTCACAATACCTATTGTACCGTGAAAAATAGGCGTTATTGTCACGTCCCATATGGTACCTACCATACAAATGTCCCATTTTGCACCAAAAGTTAACGGCTTACAACTTCGATTCCAGCGCAAACAAACATTTGCGATTTGTATAGTGTAATGCTTTTATAGTACCCATAGTCTATTGCAAAAATGGTCTTTATCATCACGCCCCTTTTGGTACCTTCCAAACAAAGTGGTCAAAATAACCAGTAAGGAAAAGCAGACTATGTATATAATACCCTACACCTCCCTAACAATGCGGTAAGGACCATTGCGGTAATAATTTGGAATAATTGGTAAATAGGTAGGAACATATATATGTGGCTATATCTACATCTGAACCGATTATCTTAAAATTAAGCAATATTCGTTCCTAAATTGAGAAACATCTTTCTGCCAAATTTTGTAATGATCGGAAGTAAAGTACAAGTTCTATAGCGCTTTGATGCCAAATCAGGAGGGACATACATATATATAAGGGTTATATCTTAAGCTGAACCGATTTTCCCTGAATGATCATTCTAGTAATAAGAAACCTCTCTCTGTCGCATTTCGTATTGATCGGATATAAAATACAGTCTCTACGGCGCTTACATGTGAAATCGGGTGTTATATATATATGGGGGCTATATCTAAATCTGAACCGATTTTTCCCGATTCTGCCGAATTTCGCACTGATCGGATATAAAATACAGTTTCTATAGCGCTTACATGTCAAGCCGGGGAAATAAATATATGTATGTTGGGGCTATATATTTGTAAAAATCGGTTCAAAAATGTTGCTTACACAGTGCATATATCGCACCTGTTCCAAAAACGGGTAACAACTCAAAATTTAAAAAATTTCAGTAGAGGCCAAAAACTGTTTCCGTTAATATTAATGGTATATTACAAAAAAAGAATATGTCGTTGCAATAAAATATAATAGAAAAAAATAATAACGCTATTTTCCTTTTTCTTTTTTTATTGATTTTAGAAAAATAACAACTTTTTTGAGTTCTTACTCTTTTCATGAAAAAAGTTTGTAGTATATAAATAGTGGTATTATTTTGAGTTGTACCTTTTTAACTGAAAAATCTTACTCGGAATATAAGTTGAAAAGGGCACAACTAAAAATATTATTCTTTAGATGATAAATTAACCGTCCCATTTGCTTAAACACTTGGAGACAATTCAAAATGTAACTCTTTAGTTGAATCTAAAGACGTTATTCTGTAAACACAGAGAGAGTCATAACGGTTTTTTTATTATGAAAAAGAAGAAAAATCAAAGGACATTTTTTGCAGTGGTTAGAAAATGTCATTGTACGTTGTTGTAATTTTGAGTTGTTACCCTTTTGTGGAACAGGTGCGATATGTCAAATCGGAGGTACATATATGGTCGTACAAGCAAAATACGATATTTTTGATAAGAAATTCAAATTTTTTATAAAAAATATCAATGACAGTTACTAAACTTTTGTCACTACGTAAAATTGATGTTTTAGCATTTCTAGCACTAAAAATGTTCTTTAACATAAATGGCGTTCCGGCTTTATAGAACCTTTACTTCCAAAAATATGAGATACAGATAATTAAAGTATACTCCACGAAAATTGGTGTTTTAGAAAAAAAAAAATTTTAATAAAACTTTACACACAACTTTTTTTGTTTTGGTTGCATAAAATAGAATGCCTCAATTTATACAAAAAAAGTTTTTAGGTGTCGGAAACAAAAAAAAATTGTTGCATAGTGTAATACTTCTAACCATTACACTCACTGTAACTGTAAAAAACAAGTTAATAAAAGGGCCGTAATCATATTTCACAAAATGCAGGAAATTGGAAAGAAAGTGTAGTAATTTTTTATTTTAAAATGTATTCAATTATTAACTAATATTTGGATGTTATTATAAACAAGAAACAACCAATAGACTCCAGCAATATTACTTACTTAGAAAATGTATCCGTTAATATGTACATTAGTGTTAACCTCAAAAATAAATTAAAGTTTGCAAATGATCCCAACTGGCCATCAAATGAACACCCAAAAGTCTACATTATGAGCTCTAATGAAATTGTATTATGACACAATATCATTAGAACAGCGAACATTTCCATCCATTACGCACCAACGGCAACGGATAACAAAAATACATAACAAAAATAATGTCATTCACCATAACGCGCAGAAAGAAAGCAATCAAAAAAAAATATAGGCGAAAATGTCGAAAAGCACAAAGAATGGCAAAAGAGCATATAAACATCCGAATAGGGGAGGAAGTCAAAGAAAGTCAAAGAAAACTTCATCATCGCAGCGTCTATGGCAGACAGACTTTAATTATACTGAACTAACCAAGCAGCAAAGCACAGGAGCAGGTCATGGGGATTTGTAACTATGACTTATACACAACGAAGGATTCATTCTCATAGGCACAAATATCATTATTATTTGAAAGGCAAAATATCCAATTGAATTTAGATATAATGCAAAAAGAACATTATATGAATTTTAAAGTACCCAAATCTTATTTATAAACTAAATTTTAATTTGAGAGGCGTTGCGTTTGATTTTTGGACAATAGACATCGACTTTGGGCCATATGTCATTTTGAACAGTAGGTAATTATAATTTTTTTTTCGCCCAAAAACGCCCAACGTATACAAACCAATTTATTCTCAAATATTTATCACGCTAATCAAAGTAAAATGTATCATGAGCATTTTTTGTAAAACAAGTTTCGTATCGTCGGCGTGCAAAAGGCGGCAGTGTTCATACATGTAATAAGAAAACTCTTTCTGCCGAATTTCGTACTGATCGGATATAAATCACGGTTTCTACAGCGCTTACATGTCAAATTAGGTGAAACAAATATATAGGGGCTATATCTAAATCACCAAAATTTTGGCACAATTCGAGAACCATTTATCCTTATTGGTTCAGGAAAGCTTTGAAGGCTTAATTAAATAGCCTTCATCTTCTTCTGACATAATTTTTACAAGATATTGCGGAGATCTAGTGGGAATTTTGTATATTCACAAGAGTCCATTACTCTTGTGAATAGTTCTGATTAAAGTACAAATAAACAAATTTAAGTTCACTCTGGGTTAAGGTTTAAAAAATTGCCGAATTACAGCCTAATCGTTTGGTATTGTGTTTCCTAATGCGTTAGGAACTTAAATCTGTTCACATGTATGGGTCTATATCAAATCATGAACCTACGATGGCCCGTCTCATAAAATCACATAGCTTTATTATCTATCTATCTATATATATAAAAATGGAAAAATGTTTGTATGTATGTATGTATGTGTTTTATAGACGCTTAAACCACTGGACCGATTTAACAAAATTTTCTTTTGTTTGAAAGCTATTTTGTCTGAGATGGTTTTGGAAAAAAAATTTTGCAAAAAGTGGGCGTGACAAATGGTTTGTTTTCAAAAATGGACGGGATCGGAAATCTAAATCTGGGGCAACGAAGTGGACCGGGTCCAGCTAGTTATTTATATATTGCAACAATCGATGGACATGGATATTAATAATTAGAATACGTCCAACCACTCCTGATACCCCCATACAAACTGACAGATTCATTGAAACGCAACACGCTTATAAATAGCTGCAATCATCTAAATGTTCTCATGGACTAACAGAGAATGAACAATTTTTTGTCAACGTTTTGGCATCTCCCAGCCGGTTTACCATTATACATTACTCACAAATTCAGGGTATACCCGACTGAAATTTTCTTACCTGGTTTTTTATAATTTATACAATCTGTGCTTTAATTCCAGAATCCTTTGAAATTCCTGGAAAAAAAAATTAATTTTTTTCTTTGTTCGATCTGCTTTGGAATAACCCTATACATACATATATTATTGAACGTAGTAAAATTCTAACCATTTACCAAAGACTGCCTGTTGAAATAACGCTATTGAGTTTAATTTGATTGAATATGGGCCATATCGGTCCATATTTATATGTAGTCCCCACAGACGACATTATTTCTTTACATCATAGAAGCCAAAAGCTTCAACCGATTGATATATAATTTAACAGCATAATCGTACCTTTATGTTTGTACAAACTGTTACCTTTATGAGTGAAGTGAGAAAAGTGGCGGGTCAACTCCTTTACTCACAATGTGATATACAGCAGCTCTTACTCTGTATGGAATTAGAGAAGGTTCGGATAAATTGTATACGAGGTATGTTTAATAGAAAAGTTAAATTTTGGAAATTCTCGGGCTACGTGTATTTGATTAGCGTTTTTTTATGTTGGAACACTTGTCTCGATGATATGTTCTTAGTTGAATTTGTTTGTGTTTAGTTTAGTTTGTTTGTGAGAGAGATATAACAGATAGACGTGTTTTGTAAAAAAAAAACTCTAAACATTTTACCCCCTCCTATACATTTCAGGAGTGAGAACAAATTTCAACCTCATTAATTGTCAATTTACATTGTCAATATGACATAAATTCAACTGTAATCATATATTTGAATTGGAATAACATTTATTTGGAACACAAATTGGGCGATTCGACAGCTCTATGTTTAGTTTTTATACTGATAGCAATAAACATGTGGTCACAAACGTACGCCAAATAGAAGCCAACTTTGGCTGAATCTAGTAAAATGCAAAAATCTGCGAAATGGAACGGAATATTCTAAAGCGATTGTTCCCATACGCTGGTATTTGAGATGACATTATGACAGAAAATGTACGAAGGCTTTGATTCACAAATACTTGGATTTTTTGCATATCACTGCGAGCTGCATTCAAGGCTTCACAGCCATAAAAGAGCACAGATTTTACATTGGTGTTGAAGATATTTAATTTAACACGCTTGTACAGGTGCGACGATTTCCATACTGTCTTTAAGCGGCCAAAGATTTGCACGAGCCGTCGGTTTTGGATATGATGGCACGTAAGGTTTTGGTTTGGCAACGTAAATTTTCAGTCCAGCTTCATCTGTTATCTCTTATACATATGTATATTCCGCAGTTTTGATACAAAATCTGAGGAGTTGTGGGCTAGAAGACAAATATTATCTGCATAATCAAGGTCATTAAGACGACATCCAAGTAAATCCCCAAATAATCCCCTTGCCGTTTTCAGTGCTTTTTTAGAATCGAGTGCAATACTATAATAAATAAAAGGGGTGATATGACACATCCCTGTCGTACACCAGTTTCAATTTAATAGATTTGCTTAACGTTTTTCCATGTTTTATTCATTAGATGGGGTTTTCGTAAAGACACTTGATGAGGACGTTTTTGTGGATTACTTTTACATCGCAGTGCGCTCTAGATGACATTGTGGTTTAATTTGTCGAAAGTCCCTTCGAAAGCATTGTGTTTAGAGTGATCAAAACCGGTTTAAAATAAACCGGCCCACCGGTTTTTTGCTTCCACCGTCCCCGGTTTTTCTCAAAATCATGAATTTCGAACAACCGGTGCAACCGGTTTTTTTCGTTTGTTTCCACCGGTTTTCCGGTTTTTTATTATCACTAAAATATTAAAAATTATTTACAACTTTATATACAAAATATCACAAATTAAGATAATAATATGAAAGATCTCCTTATATGGCCTAAAAAGACTCGGCAACTTTGCTAGAATCCGAAGCCATTCACCAATTTCTATACAAATACGCGCAGAAGTTATGTGAAAAGTAAACGCATTCTCCCACTTCCAAACCGAAACAAAAACAAGTAAGAACATTTCAATTGGGTAAACCGACTAGGGTATACTCTTACATATTTATATACTCGTATATACCCACCTGCACTAAAGTGTGTATATAAAATATATATGTATAAAGATTTAGTACCTCTATTAAATATTCTATTTAATACCCCGAAATATTAATATTTTCTTGACTGAACTACATAAGGGGAATTTCATGTCAAGTGAGTTAATTTTTAAAAGGGATGTCTTCTGTCGGGACGAAAATTGCACCAGTAGCCCTATCGGATAGTAGTTACGAGACACAATTCCTGAGGTTTATATTTATTTTGATAGATCAACAGGTCCCATCCCATTAATAGGTCACAAAGCTTTTAAAGGAAATTATCTAAATTTCAAAAAAGTTTAATTTTGCAAAAAAGTAATGAAAGTATATTTGCTAATTTTTTTAAAAGGTTGAAGAAAAGTCTATCGATAACACTTTTGGAAAATGTTTCTAAATACAATAGCTAATTAGTTATAAGGATGAGATAAAAGGACCGTTTGACTCAAATGACAATATTCATCACAATCCAACTCATAACTACTATCCAACAGGACTAAATTTGGTGCAAGATTCCTGATCAGAAGACATCGCTTTCAAAAATTTAATATTAAAAATCGCCTTTTTTGTTATTAAAAAGGAAAATGTTTTTCAAACGGCAATTTTAATACTGTTTTGTTATGCAGAAAAAACCCGGTTCTACCGGTTTCCCCGGTTTTCTTCGAAGAAAAAAACCGTCCACCGGTTTTTTTATAACTTAAATAAACCATCCACCGGTTTTTTATTTTTTCAAAAAAACCGGTTTTTTGATCACTCTAATTGTGTTATACAAATTAAAACATATGTATGTATTTTTTTTTTTTTTAATAGCGTTATCCATTTCGAGATTCCCTACTTTTTTAAAGAAAAAAACACAGAAAATTCAAATTGAATGGGGAATGTTTATTATCATTTGAAAGAACATTCTTTGGCATTTATTTTTTGAAGATTATGTCTATCAAATGTTGGCCGCGGCTACGTCTCAGATGGTCCATCCGTTGAGTGCAATTTTCGATGGCTCGTTCGAGCATTTAGACTGGTAACTGGCGAATGACACGCGTGATGTTTTGCTCCAAGTCCTGAATCGATGCGGGTGTGTCCGCATAAGCTTTAGACTTTACATATTACCACAGGAAAAAGTCTAACGGTGTGATATCACACGATCTTGCTGGCCAATCGACCGGCCCAAACGTGAAATTATCTGCTCACCGAAGTGTTCTCTCAATAAATCCATTAATTGATGCTATGTGTGGGGAAGTGGCGCCGTCTTGTTGAAACCAAATATTGCCGAGATCACGAGCTTAAATTTCAGGCATCAAATAGTCGGTTATCATGGCACGATAACGGTCGCCATTGACGGTTACGTTCTCACCGGCATCATTTTTGAAGAAATATGGACCAATGATTCCACCGGCCCACAAATCACACCAAACCGTTGTTTTTTCTGGATGAAGTGGCAGCTCTTGAATCTCTTCAGGTTGCTCTTCGTCCCAAATGCGGGAATTTTGCTTGTTTACATACCCATTGAGACTGAAATGGGCATCATCGCTGAACAAAATTTGGCTCGAAAACGTCGGATCTTCTTGGAACTTTTTAAGAGCCCATAGAGCAAAGCGATGTCGCTTGGGAAGGTCGGGCGGCTTCAGTTCTTGCACAAACTGTATTTTGTATGCCGAATCGACTCTCCACGGTCTACGTGTACACTCTCAGCTACGGCCATGTACACTCTCAGCTACGTGTACACTCAGCTACTCGCGGTCAAGTCAAACAATCGAATTAGAAAAAATAAAAACATCATTGATAATAATATATAACAAACAAATATTTCTTTTCGGGAAATTTGGAGGTGATTTTGAATATTTTGTCAAGTGTAAGTGTTAACTCAAGATTATCCCAGTGCACTAAATAAAAAATTAACATATTATTTCCAATAAATAAATTAATAAGTTACAACAGAGTAATTTATGCCAATTAAAAAAAAATACTGTTCAGCTAATACCAATTCCTTTGAAATCGACTTTTATTATTGTTTAATGTTCACAATCTCATTAAACATAGCATAATATGTGCCATTTGCGAAGCACATTTATTTTATTTTCACCGCATTGATGTAAAGTTTTATCATTTGTGGTTATCGCGTCGATCAAGTCAAATCGATTTAGAAAATTTAAAAACCCAATTAATAGTACACAATAATTTATGATGAGTCTCTATCATTTCTATGCCATTACGTTCAAAAATAAGCAAGTTATACAAGTTGTATATGGCATTTTGGTCATATCCACTTTTGTTTTAATATTTTTTCCTATTTGTATTACATGGACCACAAAGAGGGTCGGTGTGGAAGAAGAGTAATTTACATATTGTGGTCGAAAGAACGTTAAATAGTGAGTAACAAATATAGGGCGATAAAAAGTGGAGACATAGAACATAAATGTCAAATTATTTCCCAAAAATCAGAGTTAAATTAATTTACCTTACCAATATCTCGAAAATTCGGCTAGATAGGAAAACTATTATTGCAGATTCTGAAATGCTTGAAACCCATATTTTCAACTCCTTATTAAAAAAACACAAACATGGCGTATGGACCAAAATTGCATTAAGCCGACTATTTGTGTACATAGAACAACAACATAGAGAATATACTCCAGAGTTAAAACGCCGAAAAATCTTTTTGTTTACACACCTACCGAAAAAACTAAAAATATTGTTTATCCCTTTGCATTAAGATAAAAAAATAATAAATAAACAATCAAATAACATGTTTTGCTTTTTCTGCGTAGTAACACACGTCGGGTATCCGCTAGTAAAAATATATAAAGATTTGTTTAGAACATTATCTTCCCAAATATATAATTTTAGTGTGTACCAAATACTGGCTCGGCTCTCTTTTTCTTATCGAACTTTGCCCGTTTTTACATTTATTTTGTATTCAAACGAGTTTTATAAATATAAGGTAGTCGATTGTTCACAAACATGTCAGATGCACGAAAATGATACGAATTTGCAGTAGTAATTCTTATTTTCGGGCATCTGGGAGAAACAATGGACAATTAGTACGTAAATATATTAAATATAGAAGATAAACCTACGAGTAAAAGGCTAAAAACTTTCGTTTGGATGCAATCAATCATATTGAAGGTTTGAAATGAAACAAAATATTCACACCAACAATGCGACTTAAAACCAATTTAGTTGCTAGTGCTTATGTATGTATGTATGCAACCTTTAATATAGTTGTGCCTTCTTTTATATCTACTAACGGCCAATTCCTCAATCTCCGGTTATCCTACAGTTAGAGCTAAACTACAGTTATAACTGTCAAATTGTATGAAATATAAATTTTTTAACTGCGAGTTAGCTCTAACCGGAGGTTGTGAAATTGGGAGTAAATATAATAAATATTAAAATTTCGTGATTTTTATAGCATCCTGCAAACACATTGCATTACATATATTTACTATTTGGCAAACAATATACTAAAATCGATATCAACACCAACACAACTGGAAATACAGCCGGAAGGAAATGTAAAAAATGTGTATATTTTTGTTTACCTCCTTTTCGGTAAAAACATCAAAAATATTCCGCACATCTACAAAAGCAAAATATTTCCGCACAAAACCCCAACGGAATTGAAGCAACAGACAATAGACGAAACATTTTAAATTTTATTATTAGCTGTTGATGCGAACCAGTTTAAATTGAATTAATTTGAATTTAATCGAAATGGCAGCTTTTGTTGTAGATTCCCACATTTATAATTATTAATGATGCGTGTAGGACAAAAACTATTTGGGTTGTCTGTCAGCCATTGTTTTGTTTTAATTAAAAACTCATAAATTTTAATTAACTGCATGCATGTTGTTTTATTTATTGCTAGAAGTGAAATGTGCGAAAATTAAAAGTTATCATGTGTTTTCAAAAATGTAATTAAAAGATTCAATGATGCAAAAATTTAACGGTTGGATTTCAACAGGCCGTGGTGTCCAATAATTACATATGGCTCAGAATATTTAATATCGACCTATGTAGTTTATTTTTGGCTAAAATGTTTATAAGCAGTTACAAATAAGTAAAATAAGATCTTGCTATCATTTTTTTGAAAAAATGTTGTGGGCATTTTAATTTTTGAAAAAATTTTAAAAATGAGTTTTTGTGTTTTACGAAATTTGTAATTGCTCTCGAACGGCTAAACCAATTTTTGCAAAATTTACTTTGGCACAATGTGCCATTTTTGTAATTTTTTTTGTTGAAATTTGTTTAAAACAAAAATTGCTCCCACCTCGATTTTCTTCGAAATTGGTTTGATACACCCAATAGTACAAAAGTTATAACCACTTGAAGTTATATTTTCATCCGATTTTTGTCAATTTTTTTAGGAAAAAGGTAAAAATATATATAACTTCAAGTGGTCATAACTATTTGTACTATTGGGTCTATCGAACCAATGATTTTTCGTCATATAAGAAATTGTATTGCCCATCCAGACATGTTGATACGGATGAAATCGGTGCATATCGTGCACCGCACGGGAAAAAATTAAAAATTCATGTTTTAATTGCAGATATCTCGGTAACTATACGAGATAATTCTTAGGTGTAAAAAGTTTATTTGTAGACCCCAGTTAGTAGAACACACACAAAAATTTTATAAATCGGAGGAGAAACACGAGATACACGCGCTTGAACGTTTTCTTCACCCGGTGTGGCCAAATTTGAGTTCCTCTAGCTTCGCCCCTGTTTTACATAGGGGGCTCAAATATAAAACTTAACTACTCCAAAACCTCTTCATTTACCATGCCAAGTTTTGTCGCAATCGGTTGTTTGGTTAAGAAACGGTCGAATTATTTTCCTTTTTTGAATTCGTACCACTGTGCAGTGTTTTGCAAAAACATACGAAAATTGTCAGACTAGTCTTGGTATTTCGTCCATAACTTTTACAAATATAGAGTCTCACAAAATTTTTTTACTGCTCTGCAATTGTGAGAGTGCGACGAAAATTCTGTGAATTTGAAGAAAATCGATGGGGGAGCAATTTTTTCTACAAATGTTTTTCCAAAAAAATTTTGTCAAAAATTTTCAAATTTTTTTACAGAAAATGGCGCATTGTGTCCTCTTTAAAACAAAGTAAACTTTCCAAAAATCGGTTCAGCCGATCGAGAGGAATTACAAATTTCGTAAAACACAAAAACTCATTATTTTAATTTTTCAAAAATTAAAATGACCACAACATTTTTTCAAAAAAAGAAATGATAGCGAGATCTTATTTTACCTATTTGTAACTGCTTATAAACATTTTAGCCAAAAATAAACTACATAGGTCGATATTTAATATTCTGATCCATATATAAAATTCATTTTGAAAATTATTAGACTTGATATTTACAAATCTTCCAGCTGTCCTTGTGTACTTCAAATGCTGTTACATATCATGAGGACCGTTATCATCCAACAATAGGTTTGAAGATTCTTTTTCCTGCAACATCTCATTCCAATTCTGAAAAGTCAAATACAAATCTTAAGAGAACAGGTTATTCACTTATTCTTCTGTGAACTAGAGTAACATTTTTTCGTCTGATGACATTAATGAATCAATAAAAGAATTTTACAATAAACTGAATGATTGTACACAAGTCAGAACTTCAGGTTCTGAAGGTGAGTCTCTGCACGCTGAAAAATAATCGCTTCTGTAGTATATTGTCCCAAACATATTCGGCTTGAAACATATATGTGTTTAGGGTACACTCTAAACATATAATATTGGGTACACACAAAAAGTATATATTTGGGAAAATGTTATTCTAAACAAATCTTTGTTTACATCCCAGTATGTTTTTATTTGGGACTATCATTTCCGAAACAAATATTAATTTGCACTTAAGAGTTCAGAAAATACGTTAATTGTGTTAAATTTTTTATAAATTCAAAGTTATTTTTTAAGACATTTTTAAAATTCGTAAAAATAATAAATAATAATAATTTAAATCGTATAATCGTGGATCAAAATAAATTACTTGGAGGATTGACAAGAAATGATGACTTAGAATACTAACTCAGAAATTTTAAAATGATTGACTTAAACTGAAGTTAATGCTGAATATGGTATTGTAACTGGGAGTTACAATTCGAAACCAAGGAAACGTTTTAACTGAAATTCTAAAAAGTCAGCAAAGTTTTGAAAATCATTTTTAAATAAAATATATTGGGATAAATTCCTAAAGAATAATTTTATTTGTATTTAAACACCTATTTTATTTGATAAATTTAGTTCGCAAATATATTTTGTTGTAATATATTAATATATGCCTTCCACATATGTTTTATTGTTTTTCAAATAAAATTTATTTGCTCAGAAATGTATAATATTTAAAAATTTGTTTTACAAATATATTTTCTTTCGATTCAAACATATCAAAAAAGGCGATTTTGCCCCGTGTATGGTCCTTCTTGGAATAATAGTCAATTACCAAAAATAAAGAATAATAAAAACAAACTATGAAACAAGTTTAAACCAGTAAGGAAAGGCTGAAAGTCGGCTATATAATACCCTACACCTCCCTAACAATGCGATAAAGGTCATTGCAATAATAATTTGGAATAATTGGTAAGTAGGCAGGAACATACATATTATCTAATTCTGAGCCGATAATCCCTAATTTAAGCAATATTCGTTCCTAAATTGAGAAACATCTTTCCTGAAAATATTATTGATCGGAAGTAAAGTACAACTTCTAGAGAGCTTTGATACCAAATCAGGAGGAACATATATATTTATGGAGGTTATATATAAATCTGAACGGATTTTCCTTAAATACTCAGTCATGTAAAATGAAACTTCTTTCTGTCAAATTTCGTACTGACCGGATATAAAATACAGTCTCTACAGCACTTAGATGTCAAATCGGAGGTAACATATATATGGGGGCTATATCTAAATCTGAACCGATTTTCTCTGAATTTGGAAGTATCCCTTCATATAATAAGAAACCTCTTTGTGTAGATTTTTTTACTGATCGGATATAAAATACAGATTGTACAGCGCTTATATGTTAAATCGGGGGTAACATATATATGGGGGCTATATCTAAATCTGAACCGATTTCCCTCAAATTTGGCAGTGTTAATTCATGTAATAAGAAACCTCTTCTGACAATTTTTTTACTTATCGGATTTAAAATACAGTTCTACAGCGCTTACATGTCAAATCGGGGGTAACATATACAGGGTTGCCAGAGATGTCAGATCGCTTAATGACATACCGCGTTTGAAGCGTCAGTCCAAGCAGATTTTTACCATGGAACAATACACGCCACGCGAGCGCTCTGAAATAGTTGAAATTTACATTCAACAGAAGAAGTCAAGACAACGTGCTTTTAAAATATTAAAAAATGTGAGAAGTGCGCCTTCTAAGAACACCATTAAGCGTTTATACGAAAAATTTTCGACTGGTGAGGCTCTTTCTAATCCGAAGAGGCCAAATAAAAGTCGACCAAGGCGATCGGCCGAGAATATCGCTGCCGTACGAGCCAGTGTTGAGAGGTCCCCAAGAACATCCCAAAAACGCCGTTCTCAGCAGTTGGGCATGGCTCGGTCCACTTTACAACGGATTATTCGCGTTGATTTGCATTTGTTCCCGTACAAAATTCAATTGACGCAAAGATTGTTGCCTGCGGACAAGCCTCGTCGATTGGAATGGGCCCAACGAGTCCGTGGGTCCGTCGAATATGGGCAACCCTGTATATATGGGCTACATCTATTCGATTTTAACCAATTAATAACCAATTAATAGGGGGGCCAAAAAAAAGATATGTGTAAAGTTTCGTCAAGATCGGACCATAATTGCGACCTGTACTTTGATTACAAGAATACATCTACAGACAGACGGACAGACAGACGGACATAGCTAAATCGACTCAGAAAGTGATTGCAAGTCGATCGGTATAATAAACAATGGATCTATCTCTTCTCCTTTTGGGTGTTACAAACAAATGCACAAAGTCATAATACCCTGCACCACAGTGTGGTGTAGGGTATAAAAATCTTGCCTCTACTGATTATAGTAAATACTGCATTGCAAGAGCGGAATATAATATAATCAATAATAGATCATATAGTAATTACTTGATAAACATGAAAAATCGGCTCGAAACGAAGACCATATGCCTTACCGAATACCTTAAAATATGGATCTGCTACAGCAAATTATGACCTATCAATAAGTAATATGTTTGCAGACTTCTTCGCAGCGATCAATCTAACACTTATCCGTATCACTTATTGGAACATAGTCCTATTAATATACCATTCTTGATTCACAAAACAGTTTTAGAGAACTTGAAGAAGTTAAAAACGTCATGTAATCCTGGACCTGATGGAATTCCTAGAAGTATCCAAAAAAATTGCGCTGATAGGTTATCTATAGCTTTAACAACACTATGTAATAAATTATTGCTAATTGGTTGTTTACCTTAACTATAGAAGGAATCATATGTAAAACTTGTCTTTAAATCTAGAAGTAAAACTAAAGTGTCAAACTACAGAAGAATTGCAAAACCGAGTGCAATTCCTAAACTTTTCGAGAAAATAGTATCTGATATACTTGCACAACAAGTTTCTACTTTATTATCACCTTACCGACATGGATTCCGTAAATGCCGCTCAACTGTTACGAATGTTCTTGAACTTTCATCCGTGGTAAATGAAGGTGTATGAACAGTCATTGCTTCAGTCTGATCTTGATAGTCTTGGTCAACTTAAAGGAACTTAATATAAAACAAATAAAAAAGGTGCAGTCGGTAAACCGACTAAGGTGCACTTATTTTTCGCTGAAAAGTAAATACTTTAAATACATTGCACTGTGCCGAACTATAAGCGTTTATGTGCACTAATATATTAACCTTATGAGCTATTCAATTTTGGTATAATTTGACCATTTTGTATGGGAGGTACCAAAAGGGGCGTAGCTATAACGCCCATTTTTCACTGTAGGCACTATAAAAGCATTACCCTATGCAAAATTTCAAGTATTTTTATGCACTGGTATTAATGGTATAAGCTGTTAACTTTTTGTACAAAATAGTCACTTTGTGTGGGAGGTACAAAAAGGGGCTGGCGGGACTTCACCCATTTTTCTCAAGTTGATAGCGACAGATAAACTATTTCTTTGTGATTCGGATAAGTAGTATAGAAGTTATTAGAGAATCAATATTTCACTAAATTTTAAACCTTTGTACACTAAAAAAAAGCGTACTGAAAATCAATGAATTTTTCGTAAAGTTTAAGATTTCGGCAATGATTTCGAGCCAAAGACAATCGCTATAAAAATAAGAAGGTTTTATAGTTAATTTAAAGACGTGAATAGTACATGTTTTGAGGATGCATTTCATAGAATTAAGAATTTTGGGCAATAAAACTAATTAAGTTTGGTCTTAAAATAAGCACATTTTTGCGTAAATTTAAGTATGGCGCGTGCTTATTTTTAGTAAAATATCATATAATTTAAAACATTATCGTAATAACATTTAAAATGTTTGTCCTTGATATAAGAACATACTGGTAATTAATTTAAGGCATACATGAATTTAAATACAGTTTTTTTAAATATGTATGGAAAATTCGTTACATTATATTGATTATAATGTTACTCTTTTAAATGAATCATTTTCTTTGAAATTATTTACTATTCATAGAAAATTCAATAACACAACACATTATCTTTCTAAATAAATAGTTTATTTGTTATATTTTATATTGAAAAATACAAAAATAATATAATACATATTAGGATAACCTTGAACATTTTATAATTTAAAACAATATGTAATTGTATAAAGACAAATCGGCCAACACACTATGAAGTTTGACTTTTATTCGAATATTGTATTGTTATGTATCGATTCTATAGCGGGATTCGTTTCTCTATTTGTTTTCCATGAACAATTTTTATCGGAACCGACCTTAATGATTTTAAACCTAGAATTTGGCTGGAATTTAAATAGAAATTATATAAAACAAATATTATATTATTATATCATATAGTTTGGATGCTCACTCATTTTCTGCAATTTGTATATTTTTAATTCCCCACTGCATTTTTCATATTTCCAAATAAAGTTCAATTGCGCGAACTAAAATAAAAATAATTTTAATAGAAATCAAACAGAATGATTTATATACGATAAGTATTAAAATAAATTTTATCATATAACTGTCACAAAATGTTGAAAGATAAGAGATATATTAAAATCTTTGGAATATACTTACTTACACTGAAATATTTAGTCACTCTTCTACGACACAAATTCTCATAATAGATCCATACACAATTTGCTGTACTAAAAGTTAAAAAAAATTTATGTAAGATATTATTAATAATAGAAACTGATTGTTTTGAAAGTGGCAAAAGTGACATTTTTCATATAAATTGAGTTATCAAAAATAATTTTCTCAAAAAAATCAATCGTGACTTAGATTTTAAAATCTTAAGTTTTGTTAGCAAACAAAACTACAAAAACTTATTAAAAATTACTTCTGTAAAACAAAAGCTAATGCTGCTTATGACATTCTTAACCCTGGTGTTAGATTAGCAAATCTGTACGAATCCTAGATTAAGAGTCCATTTGGTCAATATTACATTTTTCATATAAAATGAATATGGTAGACAATATTTTATATTTATTTTTATTCAATACTTCGTGAAAAGAAAGCAGCTTATTTACTAATTACTAATTATTTTTGAGCAAAAACGCTTATTATTTTGATTTTAGTAAAACAAAAATATCCCTTGGACCAAATTATAAGGTAATTTATATACTTATTACCGTTTATAAAGGAAACGATACAAAAATTGGACCAAATGGGCCTAATCTAACAGCAGGTTTAATTATGAAGTACTTATGAACTTTTTAACAATAACTTTGTTTGTGTATTTTATATGTGAACGTCAGTTCGCAAATATATTTTGTTCTAATACATTAATATATGCGTTCCAAATTAAATTTCTTGATTTTCAAATAAAATATATTTGTTCAGAAATACATAATACTTACAAATATTGTTTCCAAATCAATTTCCTTTCAATTCAAACATTCCCATGTAGGTGTATGCTCACTTATTTTTTGCAAGTTATAAATGGCATTCAGCACTGCATTTTTCATATATCCATCACATTTACCTTCAAATTTTGCGTGATCTAAAATTAAAATAATTAATTTTTTTCTGAAAATAAATCAAATAAAATTATCTATAAACAAAAAAAAATGCAAATAAATTTTATCATATCACAATTGGAAAACGCTGAAAACTAAGAGAAATATTTCAGCCGTTCATATACATATAATACTTACGTTGAAAGATTTTGTAAAATTTGCCACTCTTCTCACAAAAGACCCATTCTAAAATTGTTTTACTAAAAAAATTAAAAAAGATAGTTATATGTATAACATATTGCCACAAATAATTTTACATTTCTGCATTATGCGCTGGTATTTGTAATAAATAAATACTTTCAATTAAAATGTGTTTTGTTAATTTTGTAATTGCCAATAACATGTTTTTTTCAGGATAATAATATTATTTTTCAAGTACCTAAACATTTTCCCATTGTCTCTTTCAGTATTACAAAATCTATTACTCACATTTTTGTCATCCATTTAAAATTATTTTCGGTGCAATATGCACGTATGTATGCACGTATACTTACATATTCACAGCAATCAAATTTTTTCACAATCCGCGTCCCGAAAACAGACAACCGTTTCCTTCCATCGCTTGTAAATAACTGACGTTTTAAAAGAAAACGAACAACAGAACTGTTCTCTATTTTCTCTTCTAGCATTCCATAATTGATTCACACATTACCAAACAAAACTGATTCTCCGAGCGAGAGAGGGAGGGAGCGATTGTAAAATTCTCTCGTATGTATTCTTAAAAATAATGACAATAGTCATAAAATTTATTACCAAGACAGCCTTTCCTTTAAGGGGAGCATAGCCTTAAATTTATTACTCAAATATCTCATACTGTTAATTAAGTCCGATTCGGCATTAAAACTATGACATGTCTGCGTCATAGTGTTAATGTAGAAAATCCTTAAAAGTATTGAAATATTACTTAAAATAATGCGGATTGTCACAAAAATAATGATTTTTTTCTTTAATTTAAATGCGTACATTTAAAGAAGCGCGTACATAAAACTAATGATTCGATAGTCATTAATTCAAATTCAAAAAACTTTATATTAAGGAAAATGTCGTAAAAAACGTATAAATTTTCATTATTTTAATGAAAATTGTCATTGAATTGATGCCGAGGTAGCATACTTAATATAAGAATGTGTCATCATTAGTTTTATTACTATTTTTTTTTCAGTGTAATAATGGTATTGGTATTATTATTTATTATTTTTGGTATAATACGATTTATTTAGATTATTTCAAAATTGTATGCAAATTCCAAAGTGACGAGTTCTCTACTTGCTTTGTTTCTTGCTTTGAAATTTAAAAGTTTTTGAGTGTTTAGTATATTTTTCTCATGTCCCAATATTTTGTTGAAACATCAAGTTATAATGAATAGTATAATCTATGGCTCCAAGAAACTCTGCCCTTTTACTCTTTTTTAAGGTCAACATAAACAAGGAAAAGAAATGCACCCTTACATCCACAGGACAAAGATGCATCTATGCAAAGACATATAAAATATTCATCCAACCTTTATATTTTCCATAGAATTTAAAGTTCTGCATTTTTTCGTTTTAAGGGCAACACACATGCGAATAAATGTATTCCTAGAAGGGACAACATCACAAGCTGAAGTAAAACCCAGATGCTTCCGTTCCCTGTGATGTTGTTTCCTTTGTCACTTTAGAATTTCCTGTCCCCTTACGAAAAATCCTCTAGAATTACCGGTGGTACCATTTCTGTTTTTCATGTCTGTGAATGTGATTTTTTGTATTGAGATTGCAAAAGTTGTTTACTTTTTGTCTGCCTCGATCCCAGCCCGAAACGGAAATCAAGTATTTTTCTGTCATGACTTAGATTTTGTATTTGTGAAGGTATCTGCCAGCATAGAGTAGGAAGGGCGGGTGGTGTTTCCTTTACAATTATGTTAGTCTTAAGGTCTTTATATTCATTTGTCCAAGACTCATTTTTATGACATTTAAGAGGCTTATGTGTATATAAAAAAGTGTTGGAATGAAGATAAAAAATCTTATTTTATTCCAGAAAATCACATACGAAATAATTTTAAGAAAGACATCGTTATAAGATAATATTTTCTGTGTGTACTACAGTACTCACACATAAATAATTTTCTCACTGACTATAGAAAACAAGAAAAAAATTAACGGAGTATTGTTCTATGTTAATTTGTTATGAATTTTTAGATGTTCCTACTAAGAACAGTTTCTAAATGTTGAGTTACTCACTTAGCCAAATATAAACAATATTTTTTTAAAGAAAAAACCGTTTTGTATTTAAAAACCAACACAGAAATTATACAAAACATTTTCTTAAATGTAAATGTCTTAAAATTAAATTTGAAGAAAGTCTAAAATTGTGCGGTGATATCCTCCACCATTGATACCATGGTAGAGCCGAAAGAGAACACATATAGTTCAAATAAATGTAAAATTATTGCATTTCATCTCGATTACACTTAAATTTCATAAAAATCTGTTGGACATTTTAGCTTCTCTAACGCTAAGATACAAAATCGGAATGCACATAAATATTTTGGCTTTGTCTAGATATTAATCGTTAAGTCAGTAAACATTTATAGATTAGGAAACTCCTCTGTATAATAATATCATAATAGCCGGATGTAGGGCTTATATGCCAAATATATATCTAAATATTATCCGATTTGGCATTGATCGCTAGAGATCCGTTAAGAAAGCTTAACTTCCGTAGCCAATGTTGACATACACGGTTTTTACCAGTTCCAATAGGGAAATTCAGTAGGAAAGTTAATCGCGACCATAAATGCGATCTGTACTTTGATTACAAGAAATGCATATACAGACAACCATGGCATAGTTAAATCGACTCAGAAAGTGATTCCAAGTCAGTAGAATAAAAAACAGGTCGATTCCTTCTTTTTGGATGTTACAAACAAATGCACAAGCACATAAAACCCTGTACAGCAGTATATTCTAGGGTAAACAGACATGCAATTCTGTAGCCAATAAATATAACACCATGCAACAACAACATTATTTTTAGTCCGATACCTCATTTTTGTTTGTTTAAATTAAGGCATACTAAGTTATGAAAGTAAAACAAGTAAAAAAGTTCAGTCGGGTGAACCGACTTACGAATCCCCTCACTTTCAGTCCCAAAAAATATTCGTAAATTTATTTATTTTTTTGTTTTAATTAAAATATTATCAATTTAAATTGCATTAATATAATCCTAATCTGGACTCTAGGTACTATAAAAGCATTTCACTGAACAAAATTTCAAGTATTTGTATGCACTGGTATTAAAGTTAAAAGCTGTTAATTTTTGGTGCAAAATTGTCCACTAGTGTGGGAGGTACCAAAAGTGGCGTGCAAATAACGCCCACTTTTCTCTGGATTCTAGGTACTACATATAAAAACATTACACTGTTCAAAAATTCAAGTATTTGTATGAAGAGGTATTAAAGATAAAAGCTGTTAACTTTTGGTACAAAATGGTCCATTTGTATGGGATGTACCAAAAGGGGCGTGGCAACTTCGCCCATATTTCTTGAAGTGTTCCTATATGTGGAATTTCAGAAGATTCGAATAAGTAGTATACAATAGTATACAAATGGATTAACATTTAGTATACTAAATGTTAACCCATTTTGAGGGAGGTACTAGAAAGAGTGGACCACTATGGCCCATCTTCGAACTTAACCGAAGATAGAGAAAAATATTACTGCATACCAAATTTGAAGTCAATCGGTTAAACCTTTCGAGAGTTATCGTGCGCACCAGCCTGCAGACCGACATATGTACAGACACACAAACAGACGGACGGACGGACGGGCGGACACTGTTCAAATGACCCAAAACGGATTTCCGCCGAACAAACTTAGGGTCTTAGGTCACTCCTTCGATATGTTACACTTTTGGCTCGTAGCAAATGATATATACCCTCCTCTCTAAGGTGAGGGAATAAAACATTTTTCAATATCCAATTTTCATGGAAGGTACCTTTAGAATTTGGACCATATTTTTTGAATGATACACATTAAATTAAAGAAAATTATGAGGACTACAAATGTTGTTGTCCTCAATAACTGTCTTTTTAAAAACAAGAAATCTGGGTTTGACAAATATGTAAGTCTATTTTACGCTGAACAGTAGATACTTCAAAGACATTGGACTGTACCGAATTTTACATGCCTATGAGCATTGCCATTAAAATAATCTATATATATTTAAATAAATTGATTTTCTATGTAATTGATGTTTTCTGTAATGCGTGAACCACTTTTTATACCCTACACCACACTGTGGTACAGGGTATTATAAGTTTGTTTCACGGCAGATATTGTAACACCTGAAAATAACACAGCTAGACCCACCTTAAAGTATACCGATCGACTCAGAATCACTAGCTGAGTCGATTTAACGATGTCTGTCCGTCCGTCCGTCTGTCCATGTAAAGTTGTTCGTCGACTACAGGTCGCAATTTCACTCCGATCGTTCTGAAATTTTGCAGTTTAGAATATTTCGCGGCTATTAAGATCGCTATTGAATTTGGTTGAAATCGGTTCAGATTTAGATATAGCTCCCATATATATCTATCGTCCGATTTGGCCCTTTAGTCCTATAGAAGCTGTATTTTACATCCAATCGTTTTGAAATTGAGAATGGTAGAGTTTCTTAATCCATGAACCAACATTGCCGAATTTGAAGAAAATCGGTTAAGATTTAGCTATAGCTCCCATATATATGTTTCGTCCGATTTGGCCCTTTAGTCCTATAGAAGCTGTATTTTACATCCGATCGTTTTGAAATTTAGAATGGTAGAGTTTTTTGATCCAAGAACCAACATTGCCGAATTTGAAGAAAATTGGTTAAGATTTAGCTATAGCTCCCGTATATATGTTTCATCCAATTTTGCTCTTTAGTCCTGTAGAAGCTGTATTCTACATCCAATCATTTTGAAATTTAGAATGGTAGGGTTTCTTGATCCATGAACCAACACTACCGAATGTGAAGAAAATCGTTTAAGATTTAGCTATAGCTCCCATATATAAGTTTCTTCCAATTTGGCCCTTTAGTTCTATAGAAGCTGTATTTTACATCCAATCCTTTTGAAATTTAGAATGGTAGAGTTTATTGATCCATGAACCAACACTACCGAATTTGAAGAAAATCGGTTAAGAATTAGCTATAGCTCCCATATATATGTTTCGTCCGATTTTGCCCTTTAGTCCTGAAGAAGCTGTATTTTACATCCAATCACTTTGAAATTTAGAATGGTAGAGATTCTTGATCCATGAACCAACACTACCGAATTTAAAGAAAATCGGTTAAGATTTAGCTATAGCTCCCATATATATGTTTCGTCCGATTTGGCCCTTTAGTTCTACAGAAGCTGTATTTTACATCCAATCGTTTTGAAATTTAGAATGGTAGAGTTTCTTGATCCACGAACCAACATTGCCGAATTTGAAGAAAATCGGTTAAGATTTACCTATAGCTCCCATATATATGTTTCATCCGATTTGGCTCTTTAGTCCTGTAGAAGCTGTATTTTACATCCAATCGTTTTTATACCCTACACCACACTGTGGTACAGGGTATTATTTAAGTATAAAATGACTCAAAAGTAAATTTATGTAAACAATTTATACATGAATTACAAAATTTATATTTCAGAGTTATTCAATATTACGAGAGTGGTGTAGGGTATTATATAGTCGGCCCCGTCCGACTTTAGCCTTTCCTTACTGGTTTATGTATGTATGGTCTTTGTATGTGTATAGCTGATTTTCGACCACTTGGCCGCTGAGGCTCCTACAACCCAGCAAAATTTCTCATTACCAAATAATCCGACGAGTACGCAAAGTTCGATAATGGTAAGTACTTATTATTTAGCCACTTTTCTCATTATTTTAAGATGTGGATGTCATTGGAGGAAAGTACTTCCCAAAAGCATACAATAAAGTAGCATAATAAGTACTTATTTGTAGCTCGATTTTATGTAGTTGAATAAAGCATTACCAATAAGTTATAAAATAAGCAGTAGATATGTAGAAATGGCCATTTAAAATGATTTTTTGCACATTGTCGCGCATATTTCTCGAAACAAACAATTTCCTCATGCCAGATTCGAATTTCTGGTATTTTCATTCAAATCTGAACGTATTGTTTAAAAACATGTTGAAATATAAATAAATCTTGTACAATAACCTACATATAGCCAAAATTGCATTATATTAAAATTTGCCAAAATGATTTTGATAACAAAAATCACTTATTTCTGTTATTATTGGTAAGTCATTATTAAGAAGTCGAAAGTAATGCAGCGAATAATGAGATGTCATTATTTGGTAATGCAGGGAATAATGACAGGTACTTACCAAGATTTTGCTGGGAAGAGTTAAAAAGCTGACATTTTGCAGGCAGGAGTGTTGTATAAACCACGGACAATTAACATGTTCGCTTTTTTTGTCCCATCAGTCCCCGCGCTACCAAAATTTTAATGTTATGTTTGTCCTTTCAGAAACCTCCAATAGGACACAAAGTTGAAACTTTGTTAATATGAGGAACTACCGCAGACATATGCGCGAAAAATAATTTTGAATTCTCTTACTGTGGTCAGTGTAGCTTTGACCACAACAATTTTCATTTTTTCACTGATTTTAAAAGTTCCTTCCAAAATATAAAAAAAATATATGTACATAATGACCTCACATGAGATGCGAAAACAATTAATCGATTTCCAGACTATGGTCAAACCGTGTCTTGAAATTTTCTAAAGACTTTTCAAAATATATCGCTCACCATTTACAGCCGTAACATATCAAACGTTGTCAATATGGTAAATTCAAAGTCTGTGGTCAATGTAGCAGTGACCAAAACAATTTTCTCAAATGTATGTTTATATACTGATCTCCAGGAAATGAGATTTTACCCCAAATGGCTTTTGACCACTTTACTGCTGAGGTAAGAGCAATGTATAGACTCGAGTGTTGTATTTCAAACGGACTATTCAAATAGTCGTTTTTTTCTCCGTGATCAGTTCTCATGCTATCAAAATCTTTAATATCATTTTACTATATACATAATAACAATCTTAGATGATACAAAAGATAAAATAATATGCAGTATTATGCAGTCAACTTAGCGGTGACCAAACATTATTTCATTGCATTTCAAAATTCTTTAAGAAATAAAAATCTACAAATTGATGTGAACATACTGATCTCAAAGGAGATGCGGAAACAACTATCGTATGTCCCGGACATAAAACCGCATTTTAAAATCTTGAAATCATTTTCGAAATATATGGCTCACTTCTTATTGTGGTAACCTATCTAGTATGATCAAGTTTGAATTCTCAAAATGTGGTCAGTAGAAAGAGCGTCGTCCGTATTGATGTCAAGATGGTAACGAGAACCGCTACCAAAAAGTTTTTAAGTCTTTTCAAAATATTTCACTCACAAAGTATAGCAGTAAATTATATAATATATTTAACAAAAGTTTAGCTAATTTTTTGAGTTTGGTTAATATGTATGCACGTGATCATATTTTGAATTATATGATATGATTATCATGACTATACAGATTATTTCGAAATTTAGAATATACATAGCATTTGTTTCTCAGCCACGCTTTCGATAATCGGTGTTAAAAGACAATCCGGACAACACTGGGTAGGCAAATACTAGTTATCTATTAAAATTTGGATTGATATGACCATTATTTATGGGAGGTATCAAAAGGGGGGTGACGATAATGCCCATTTTTCACAGGATTTTAGATACTATATAAGCAGTACACTGCACCAAAATGTATGTATTTATGTGCACTGGTTTCAAATTTATAACATATTAACGTTTAGTGTAAAATGGTACATTATTTTTTGTATTAACTAAACTTCATTATCAATTTAAATATCATTCAATATCTTTAATGTATGTACTGGTGTTAACGTTATAATCTGTTAACCTTTGGTGCGAAGTACCAAAAGGCGCGTGCTAATAACGCCCACTTTTCTCTGGACTCTAGGTACTGGAAAAGCGTTACACTGTACACAATTGCAAATACTTGTATGACCAGGGCATTAAAGTTATAAGCTCTTAAATTTGGCGCAAAATGGTGCATTTGTGTGGGAGGTACTAAAACGGGCGTGCCAATAACGCCCACTTTTCTCTCGACTCTATGTACTGTTAAGCATTACACTGTACAAAATTTCAAGTATTTGAAAAAAGTGATATTAAAAAAGATCCATTTGTGTGGGAGGGAACTAAATGGACCTGGTAACTTCGTACGTTCTTCTTGAGGTGTTAGCCTCTAATAAACTTATACTATGTGTGGAATTTCAGAAGATACGAGTAAGTAGTATAGAAGTTATTAAATAATCAATATTTAGCTAAATGTTAATCCTTTGTGGGGGAGGTAATAGAATGAGTGGACCAATATGGCCCATCTTCGAACTTAACCTGAGATAGAAAAAATATTACCACATACCAATTTTGAAGTCCATCGGTTACTCCTTGCGAGAGTTATCGTGCGCACAGCCATCAGACAGAATGGCTGTGCGCAAAATGACTTAAAATTAACCAAAACATATTTCCGCCAAACATACTTGTGACTATAATGACCCAAAACGGACCTCCGCTGAACATTCTTAGCGTCTCTTTCGGTCCGTATCAAATGATATACATATATCGTTATACACTAAATTGATTCTCGTTAAAGTGATATTTTCAACATTTTCATAATTTCCTTTAATCTAAAGGGCATCCCGGCTTTATCGAGCTAATAATTTAAAAACAAGTAAGAAAGTTTCAGTCGGGTAAACCGACTAAGGTATACCCTCACTTTGTGAGTAATGTAATATTGAATATTACTCGAATTATTCTGTCAATTTGTGTGGGAGGTACCAGAAGGGGTTTATCAAATACACCTTTTTTTGCTGAACATTAGATACTTTAAATTCATTGCACTGTGCCGACTTATAAGCATTTATGTGCGCTGGTATAAACGTTATGAGACATTAAATTGTGGTATGATTTGGGCATTTTGTGTGGGAGGTACAAAGAGGGGCGTGGCAATAACGCCCATTTTTCACAGGGCTATAGATACTATAAAAACATTACACTGTACAAAATTTCAAGTATTTTTATACACTGGTTTTAATGTTATAAGCTGTTAACTTTTGGTGCAAAAAGGTACCTTTGTGTGGGAGGTACCAAAAGGGGCGTGGCAACAACACCCATTTTTCCCTGGACTGTAGGCAATATAAAAGCATAATACTGTACAAAATTTCAACTATTTTTATACACTGTTATTAATGTTATAAGCTGTTAACTTTTGCTGCAAAATGGTGCATTTGTGTGGGAGGTACCAAAAGGGACGTGGCGACTTCGCCCATTTTTCTCGAGTTGATAACGACTAATAAGCTAATACTATGTGTGGAATTTCAAAAGATTCGAATAAGTAGTATAGCAGTTATTAAAGATTCAATATTTCACAACTTTTTAACCCTTTGTGGGGGAGGTACTAGAAGGAGTGGACCAATATGGCCCATCTTCGAACTTAGCCGGAGATAGAAAAAAATATTACCACATACCAAATTTGAGGTCAATCGGTTACTCCTTTCGAGAGTTATCGTGCGCACCAGCCAGCAGACAGACAGACAGACAGACAGACAGACAGACAGACAGACGGACGGACATTGCTCATTCGACTTAAAATTACCCAAAACGGATTTCCTCCGAACATACTTGGGGTCTTAGGTTACTCCTTCGACGTGTTACACTTTTTTCCGTAGCAAATGATATATACCCTCGTCACACTAAAGTGAGGGTATAAATATGCTCCAAATACTAAAGGCACCATCAAAGTACATCGGGTCCAGGCATCGAAGCCGATCCAAAATTATCGGCGGCGGCTTGTCGGCTTAGCCGACTCCATTTTGACGTATCGGCGGCTCTATACATAAGTAGCATTCCCACAAACATATTAAGCTGAATCAGAAAATTCAAGTTAAGTAGTACATATCAAATTAAATTAAGTGAATGCTTTCAAAAAACTAATGACAATATTTTCAATTTAAATGAAAATCTTTACAGATTAATTTTTTTCCAATTGAAATTAAAATTTTATAATAAAAACGAAATGGCAATCCGTATTCGAAAAAAAGCAAGTGTCAAAGTTTGTAGGAGAGAGCTTTATACGTCTGCCTCTCTCTCCAACAATCTTTGGCACTTGCTTGGAAAAAATTGCCGTGTGTAAATCAGGAATATGCATAGGTGTATTTGGTACTTTGATTCTTTCCCATTTTTTTATTTTTTTATTTATTTATTCCATAATTAAAATTTTTTCATGGTTTAAAAAAAAAACATTTTTTCGGCGGCTGGGTTGTAGTCGACGTAAGTCATTTCAGTGGCTGATTTTTGACAAGTTGAGTCGCTGAAATCGGCGACGGCTTCAGATGAAAGAAAACAAGTCGGCGGCGGCTCTAAACCGAGCCGCGCCGCTTCTTTATCTGATTAGAACTTCAATTTTTTTTAACCCGGACAAAGATTTTGTAAACTAGTATAATTGTTCAATTAGTTTTTATATCAGGCTATATCCCGGTTAATTTCCACGAATAGATACCAAAATACTAGTGATGTATTTTTTCGTACATGGTTCATTCTGAGATAAGTTAGGAACAATAAAATATGTTATTCTTTACTATTACATTACTACAATGCTTTGTGTATCCTTTCTGCTTCTTCTTATGTCCTCTGGCTACCCGTTAAGCATAGGGTTTCAGCAAAACTTCACCATATATTCCTATCCTAGTTTTTGTAAATCGTTTTCTATTGTGCACATCCACATGTGTTTTGGTCATCCTCTTGTCTCATAGGTTCCACAAATTTCAGTTGGTTGTATGTGTACATTGTACCCTATCCATTTCCACCTCCTCCTTTTGATCTCTAGATATATCGGTGTTTGTTTAGATATTTTCCATAGTTTTTTTTTTTAAATCGATCTTCAAGATTTTTCTGAGACAATTTTTGCCAAACGTTTAAAGATTCCTCACGAGTATTTACGCCATTAACCAAGTCTCGCCGTACAACAGAACCGATTTTACATTAGAGTTGAATAACCGAATTTTTGTACGAGTTTATAGTCTCCAGATTTGCCCGAGCTGTGAATAGGCACATTGGGCGTCAGATATTATGATTGGAGTATTCGTTAACAGCATCGCCGTCTGCTGAAATTTCCAAGGTAGTTCAAGGAGTTGACATTTTCAATTAAATCATCGCTGCATTAAAATTCATGCTTGGGTCGAGCGAATTTATCGTCAGTGCTTTAGTCATTTAGAAAAGTGGCCGTAATTGGCATTCCCCTTTTGGTACCTCTCACACAAATGGACCATTTTACACCAAAAGTTAACAGCTTATAACTTTAATACCAGTGCATGTAAATACCTGAAATTTTGTACAGTGTAATGCTTTTATAGTACCAAGATTCCAGAGAAAAATGGGCGTTATTGTCACGCCCCTTTTGGTACCTCCCACACAAATGAACATTTTTGTACCAAAAGTTAACAGCTTTTACTTTAAGACCCCTTACCTTTGGGACTCAAGGTGAGGGGATTCATAAGTCGGTTTACCCGAATGAACTTTTTTACTTGTTTTTTAAAAAAAGAATATGTTGCCCTGTCAGAGAGCAGCATTTCGCCTACACCCTCTTGTACTGATGCATTTGTTATGGTCAGAATCAAAAACAAAAATGCATTAAACTAGCCGCATAAAACTAACTTACTAAAGAAATAAAAACAAAGAATACTCCACGGCGCCAAACTTCATTAAAAAAACACACATGTACACATGCGGGTATTTAGGATATTCACTCAACGCGAACAAAACATCTGTTTTGTAGGGTGACGTCCACCCCTTCGATAAAATACATGGCTCAAATATTGCATTTTTGCACCGTGTAAGTGCGACAAAAGAAAACGAAACCCTATCAAAGGGAAGTTTTTTTTACAAACGAAAACAATAAGACATTTTTCCGGCGAAAAGTAGAAAAAATTTTGCATTTTTCGGCACAAAAAAACACCATTAAGGAGCACCTTTGGCGGAATTGACAGCAACATAATACCCCTATAATATCTGCATTGACTTAAATTTCCGTTTTTTGGGATTGTGACCCGGATTCCGTCCAACCATTCTTCAGGCAATTCTTCTGTCTCCCAAAGTGGATGTAATAGGTTAGCGGTGGTTCTGGGCATGCTTTTAACATATCAGCCGATATGTTGTCGACTCCAGGGGATTTGTCGTTCTTTATAGCTGGTATCATAATCATCTAATAGCGTTACAACTCTGGGTGAGCTTTAGCTTGATCCGATATTCTTCTCCATTCTGGTTTATTTGCGGCTTTCATAGGTGCTACAGCTGTTGTTGTTTCGTCCATTTGTGGCGGCTGAGAAATTACAGCTATTTTTCTCCTAGTAGTAATTAATGGTGCTGGAAGTCGTAAATCGGGGTTGTTCAAAATATCTTAGAAATGCTATTTGAATAGCTGAAGTTTATCGTCTATTGCTGTTATGGTATTACCATGATTATCCTTCAGAGGCCGAGTTTGATAATGTTCTCTTACAGCAATTATATATTTATAATTTACATCAGGAACAACTTATAACAGAACTAAAGATTTTGTTGCTATATTCGAAAGTTATCGCGAAAATCAGCCTTACAAATGGACTGCTTTAGTCTCTTAGGTCACTACATCCACATGAAACGTTTTTGGTCCATAGCAGATTATAGAAACTCTTCTAACACATCTTAAAAATTAAAATCAAATCAATGAATTAAATAAAATCAATGTGATTCAGAAATTGTCCCCCTTTTTTCGCTCCATATTTTTAACGCATCACTGATGCCGACTCTGTCTCCATTCTGACTTCTGTGTTATGCAAATTTAAAGTGGGAATGTTCAGTTTGTTACTCTACTTTTTTTTGTTAGATTTTTCGTGTTTGCGATTGCCCACTAAAGCACTCTCGAATGTCCTTTAGCACAGTGCTCATTTGAACTGTGGCGACATAAATAGCCCCAGAGATTGAATGGATGTGAGAATTGCGTGGAAAAGAGCAATGTGCAAACAAGCGACAGTGTAATCATCAGATTCAACAGTCATCATCATGTTCACAGTTCTATGATGCGGAATGATGCAGCACTGAACCTCCTACTGCCACAGTAGTAAGCTACAAGCACCAACAAAACGCACACTCACACATGAACGATTGCACAGCTTTTGCATGCAAAAATATACACTCAATCAAAAAAGTGTTGGTGCATCATGATTTCTAAAGATTATTCGATTAATCTATAGCAAAAAACAAGTAAGAAATTTCAGTCGCATAAACCGGTTAGGGTATACCTTTACTTTTTTGGGAAATGTAATATGAAATTTTATATTTTGAGTGGCAGAAGCCAAAACAGTGGTACAATTTTACTCATTCTACAGCCATTGGAAAAGTAATCTACAATACAAAGTGTTCCTAACACCTTTAGAAGGTTGCTACAAAAGTCATGGCGAAATTATTTTCACATGCATTTGTCAACAATTATTTTCACATGCATTTGTCAACTCTAAAACTGTACCTATATATGTATAGGAACCAACCCGGCACCAGGGATGCCATCTTTTTCTGACGCAAAAGTAATGAAAAATTTAAAAAGCGTAAAAAGACGTAAAAAATGTTACAAAAAACGTAAAAAAAACACTAAATTTTCTTCTTTTATAAAAAGTGATTTATTCAAGGCACTTTAGTATAAAAGTAAACAAAAATTGATAGTCCAAAGAAAAAAATATATATACATAGTATACATATTTATAACTTATTGTATATATAAAGGGCGGTTAAATTTTAAGAGCCGATGTTGAGTTTTAATTGGACAGAAATTATTTAGGAAATTATTGTCATTTCTTTTTATTATGATAATACATATTGGTATGGGTCAATTATGTAAGGAACAAAATATCGGCCAAATGGCAGCCGCGACCTCGGCGGCAAACCTCCATCCGATGGACCAAATTTTCGGTGACGCTGAGGTATAAATGAGGTTCCCTGCCCTTAATGTGCCGAGTTATCTCGTCCTTTAACTCTTGAATTGTTGCTGGCTTATCGACGTACACCTTTTCTTTCAAATAATCCCAACGAAAGAAATCCAACGGTGTCAAATCACATGATCTTGGCGGCCAATTGACATCGCCACGACGCACAGCGGAATATTTTCACACAAGACGCGGCAAAAATTATAAGGAATAGAGCTATGGCTTTGAAATTTTGTACATATCACCCATTTCGCCTAATTAGCCAAAAACCAATTTGTTGTTTAAATCCGCCCATAACCACGCCTACTTCCCACATAACCTAAAATTAAAAATCTTAGTATTTTTCTCAATTTAGCACTTTAACTAAGTCCCTAGTTTATATTATTACAAATCGCTAGTACAGATTGTATTTGAGTCCTCAATTATATAAAAATTGCAAGTGCCACTCCAAACGCCCATATATCAATTTCAATTTTATACGATGTTGGAAATTACAGGAAATTTTATTATAAAACGCTTTGTATCTTTTTATCGATGTAAATCAGTACATAAAACAAAGTAAATAACTAAAGCGTTATACATTAGCTAAACATTTGCAAAAAAATCATGATGAAATAGTTCACAGTTTTTGGTTAATTAAACAATCATTCCAGCTATCATCATTGATTTAGCAATGAGTTCATTAATAATACATCATTTTTAAAGCATACTTTTAGGAATATGTGGAAAGGACAAACAATGAGGCAAGAATATATAGTAGATTGGTAAACAAATTTTCGCTTATATGAATATTTAGCTTCTTCATGTCGGTTGCCCGTTTAATACGGTCTGTAATCGTTGATTTAAACTGAGATACTCTCTCGGCTCAAGACCAACTTGCTTTTATACAGTGATAGAAAGCAAGTATTTTTAGATTGCAAAATGTATTACAAGTATTTCATTGCGTGCCCACATTTAAACACATTAATATATTTAAAAATTTTGTAATTTGAAGGTAATTTTTTCATACCTTTCAGGGTATTTTTAATAAATTGGAAATAAGTTATATAGTTTTGGACCGATTTTCTCATTCTAAGGTTTGTTATAAAACTGCTTATCGGAACCAAATACATCTATTTTAAGAGACCCGATTTTTGGGGCATGTCCTAAAGCTGTAAGTAAAAATACAAAAAATATATAGTATAAAAAATAACTGCTAAATTTGTGTTGAACCACAACGCCTTTTTTTATACCCTCACTTTAGTGATACGAGGGTATATATCATTTGCTTCTAGCCAAAAGTGTAACGTATCGAAGGAGTGACCTAAGACCGCAAGTATGTTCGGCGGAAATTCCTTTTGGGTCATTTAAAGTCGAATGAGCAATGTCCGTCCGTCTGTCTGTCTGGCTGGAGCTCACGATAACTTTCGAAAGGAGTAACGTATTGAGTTCAAATTTGGTATGTGGTTATATTTTTTTTCTACCTCCCCCACAAAGGGTTAAAATGTTGTGAAATATTGATTATTTAATAACTGCTATACTATTTACTCGAATCTTCTGAAATTCCACACATAGTATTAGTTTATTAGTCACTATAAATTACAGAAAAATGGGCGAAGTTGCCACGCCCCTTTTGGTACCTCCCAGACAAATCCACTATTTTGCACCAAAAGTTAACAGCTTATAAGATTAATACGAGTGTATAAAATATTTAAATTTTGTGCAGGGTAATGATTTTATAGTCCCTATAGCCCTGTGGGTGTTATCACCACGCCCCTTTTTGTACCTCCCACACAAAATGGCCACACCACACCACAATTTAATATAATATATCATCTGATTAATATCTCATAATTCGGCACACTGCAATGGATTTAAAGTATCCACTGTATTTGTTAAACCCCTTCTGGTACCTCCCACACAAATTGACAGAATAATTATACCCTACACCACACTGTGGTACAGGGTATTATAAGTTTGTTTCGTGGCAGATGTTTGTAACACCTGAAAATAACACAGCTAGACCCACCTTAAAGTATACCGATCGACTCAGAATCACTAGCTGAGTCGATTTAAGCATGTCTGTCCGTCCGTCCGTCTGTCCATGTAAAGTTGTTCGTCGACTACATGTCGCAATTTCACTCCGATCGTTCTGAAATTTTGCAGTTTAGAGTATTTCGCAGCTGTTAAGATCGCTATTGAATTTGGTTGAAATCGGTTCAGATTTAAATATAGCTCCCATATATATATTTCGTCCGATTTGGCCCTTTAGTCCTATAGAAGCTATAGTTTACATCCAATCGTTTTGAAATTAGGAATGGTAGAGCTTCTTTATTCATGAATTTGAAGAAAATCGGTTAAGATTTAGCTATAGCTCCAATATATATGTTTCGTCCGATTTTGCTCTTTAGTCCTGTAGAAGCTGTATTTTACATCCAATCCTTTTGAAATTTAGAATGGTAGAGTTTCCTGATCCATGAACCAACACTACCGAATTTGAAGAAAATCGGTTAAGATTTAGCTGTAGCTCCCATATACATGTTTCGTCCGATTTGGCCCTTTAGTCCTATAAAAGCTGAATTTTACATCCAATCGTTTTGAAATTTAGAATGGTAAAGTTTCTTGATCCATGAACCAACATTTCCGAATTTGAAGAAAATCGGTTAAGATTTAGCTATAGCTCCTATATATATGTTTCGTCCGATTTGGCCCTTTAGTTCTATAGAAGCTGTATTTTACATCCAATCGTTTTGAAATTTAGAATGGTAGAGTTTCTTGATCCATGAACCAAAATTGTTGAATTTGAAGAAAATCGGTAAAGATATAGCTATAGCTCCCATACATATGTTTCATCCGATTTGGCTCTTTAGATCCAATCGTTTTTATACCCTACACCACACTGTGGTACAGGGTATTATTTAAGTATAAAATGTCCCAAAAGTAAATTTATGTAAACAATTTATACATGAATTACAAAATGTATATATCAGAGTTATTCAATATTTCGAGAGTGGTGTAGGGTATTATAAAGTCGGCCCCGCACGACATTAGCCTTTCCTTACAGGTTCGTGTAATATTCAATATTACATTACATACCTTTGCTGTTTACCCGACTGAAATTTTTTTGTTATATTTGCAGTCAATTTATCATTTGCGCCTTAAGGTATGCTTTGGTAATGTTGTTCAATTCATAGCAAAATGGACTAAAAATAACGAATTTTGGGTTGTTTTTTGCCTAGTAGGTTTTACCATTTCGTTAAATAAAACAACATAGGCAGGTATAGGCTTCCTGTTGCAATGGTTAACTAAGTCCCTAGTTTATCAATTTTTGTTAATGACCTCGGTCGGCCTCGGAAGTATAGTTTAATCCTGGAGAAAATGAAACACCCTGATTTTTGCCAACTTGCAAGTAAACCACAGATTAAATAGGAAAATGACAACGCAATTATATTTTTTTAATGCAAAAAACACTTCAAAAGGTTCTGTATAGTATGACTTAAACGAAGTTCCAATGCGTTTCATAGTTTCGGAGATATGGGCTTACAAAAAACTCCCTTAAATGATAAACTTTGGAACCATTGTACCATTTATGAATTTTAAATGCTTGTACCGCGATATTTCGCCAAGATATCGCCAAAACCTTTAAAGATTTAGTTAATTGGAATATTCTTTACAGATTGGAATCAAAAATGTTGAGATGGGCCTCATGAAATTTGGGAGTTTTTGCCGCTCATATTACACTGTGCGTCGCCAACGGTAATTTATTTTGAGAATAGAGAGATATAGAGTTTTGTATTGAGCATTTTTGCGCATTTTCGATATCGTATACGACTTGTTAATGAACCATGGGTAAATGCTATCGTTTGCGATCCATTCTCGGAACCCTGTTCGTGTCTCAAGAAACTTCGCTCTACCAATTTTCGTAAAGGTCGGGTTTAAAAAAAGTATCTACCCAGCAAAATTTCTCATTACCAAATAATCTGACTGGTAAGCAAAGATCGGTAATGGTAAGTACATATTATTTAGCCACTTTTCTCATTATTTTAATATGGGGATGTCTTTGAAGAAAAATACTTCTAATAATTCTTAATAATAAGTACTTATTTGTAGCATAGGCATACCACATAAATATGTGCTTATATTTTCACGATTTTAAGTACTTGAATAATGCATTACCAATAAGTTATAAAATAAGTAGTAGAAATGGCCATTTAGAGTGATTTTTGGCATATTGTCGCTCATGTTTCTCGAAACAAACAATTTCCTCATGCCAGATTCCAATTGCATTATATTAAAAATTGGCAATATGATTTTGATAACAAAAAAACACTTATTGCTCTTATTATTGGTAAGTCATTATTAATAAGCCGAAAGTAATGCAGCGAAGAATGAGATGTCATTATTTGGTAATGCAGTGAATAATGACAGGTACTTACCAAGATTTTGCTGGGTATAGCCTTTAGTTGCCAAATTGGAAGAAACATATCGCTCACTTACTTCAAGACTGTCGTAACTCAAAATTGAAAATTGTCGAGATGTGTAACTTTAAGTCCGTATAAAATGATAAATAAGATGAAATAGGAAGTTTAAAAAAGGTGGAATAATCCGAAATATGATTGTTTATTTATAAACTAAATTTTGTTGAGATTAATGAATTCGCATTTCTGTAAGCCAACCACAAAAATGTTCAATTTTGAGTTAGGACAGTCTTGAAGCAAGTGAGCGATATATATGAAGGTTAAATCTCAACCGACTTCCTTCAAATTTGGTAGGGCATATTTGGAGCTCAAGGGATTCTCCCCTGTAATTTTTTACAATGATGATGAATGTAAAATTTAGCTTCAACTTTGGTAGTGATTGTTCCTGCAACAAGAGATATATTTCTGCCAAATTTCATACAGATAGGTGAAAAAATTTGGATTTTTTAGTGCCAAACTAACAAATCAGAGGTTCATACATACTAATACGAGTATATAGGAGGGCCATATCTAAATCAGATTTTCACCAATTCCAATAGGGATCATCCTTGGACTAAAAACAAAAACTGTCGATCAAGTCGATCTGTATAATAACCAATGAGTCTATCTCTTCTCCTTTTGTGTGTTACAGACAAATGGTCTGGACCACAATGTGGAGTAGGGTATAAATATCGCAGAAACTATTGATGGCAGATGATCAATCTTTGTTTTTCGACTTTAATATCAACAATGCACAGTGGTTGGGCTTGTATGGAGCCGCGGCCATAAATACTTCTAGTTGTTATATCGTTATGAAATTTTCACCAAAAATGTAGAAAAATATTTTAAATTTATAATGAAAAAATTGGCCATATCGCACGACTATATCCTATAGCTACCATAGCAAATATCGGACCAAATTTGAATAACTTTGTTTTTTCGGTTTGAAACTTTTTTATTTCATACTTATCACATTTAAAATAATATTTTTAGGGAAAAATAATTAAAATATATTTTAAATTTATGTCATGCAGTAGGTCATATCGCTCACTCACTTCAAGAGTGACATAACTCAAATTTGAAAACTGCCAAGATGTTTAACTTTAAGTCAGTATAAAAAGATAAGTAACATGAAATAAGATGTTAAAAAACTCTTCAATAATCCGAAATATGGTTGTTTACTTATATACCAAATTTCGCTGAGATTACTTTGTGCTCTGCCATTCTTCGTCGCTTTGTTCTCTTTGATGACTCATTAAAATCTACTTTCGGACGTCCATCTTGAGCACCTTTAACTATTTCTGAACTAATGCTTTCTTGCGTTTATACTGAATCCACAATGCAGTAACTTTTTGCATATATAGTCAATACATTTCGTTAGCTCGGTCATCTCGGGCGTGTAGCCGATATTTTCAATATTGCTTCGCACAGCATTGATCGCCTTTTGTAATTGTTCTGCATTGGTGCCGATTTCTGTACACCAACAATTGAATATGTACAAGATAGTAAACACACACTGATAGGAGTCATCTACCAAAATTAAATTAAAAAAGAGATAACGCAATCAAAATTAAAATTTGAACTTATTAAGAACACAAAAACATAGCACAACACAATGCAAAACAGCTGCTTTGCAAGCAAATTTGACTTTGAAGAAAAAAAATGGTCTTAGTATATCCTTGATTATGCACACATCTGCAAATATCTGCAGCTAACTTTAATTTTTTTATTACCTTAAGACACTCACAAATACACTGAAATAAAAAATAATCGGGGGATCTTGGGGGAAAGTAGCTAAAACTTTAAGTAAACATAATAAAGACTCACACAAAATGTACAAAAAACTGAATAAACTAAAGCATTAATTTGAAAATATCTACAACACAAGTTAGTTTTTATTAATATTGCAACTTAAAATAAATACCTTTAACTTCAAAATCCATTTCAAATAATTTAAATTCGGAGACTTAATTAATTGACTGACCACTTTGAATTTCGCGTGTGTTGTGAAATATTCGTGATGCGTGCAGTTGCGCTTTGCAAATCAACTCGTGTTCACATCTTCAATTCTATTTTTAGAATGTCCAGTCAGATTTCCAGAAAAAAACGGTTTGCCATAAAAGTACTTGGACATTTTAGAGACAATTTGGTTACTTTTCGCAAATTTTTGTTGTTATGATTTTTTTGAATTTTGGCCTATGGGCGCAACCACTGTGCAATGGGTTCCGCATTAGTCGGCGTGGCGTGACAATAAATAAACGATTAATTTCTCAGAAACAATTGACGCCAGATGAATGAACCCAAAAATGGGAAGAGAAGGAAAGAAAAGAAACTACTGAATTTAGAAAACAAAAAAATAGTTCTTATGTTAGCAGAGTCAATATCCAAAACTGTGACACAAATGGGAGTAAAACTAAAATGGTTTATCTTTAGTGCCCAAATGGGAAATGTGTCAACATTTTTCTCACAAATTTGCGTGTGCAAACTTTTATTATTGACTGTATTTATATCGTATATCCAGCCTTTGGTTATGTGTATTAACATACTGCATTATTCTAGACATGATTTGCATTTTATGCAAATTATATATTAGCTGAGACATATATACACAGGGATACGTTAATAGGCCGATTCGCATGATGATTAAAGGGATAATGCTTTGATGTATGTTAAATTTTTCAGTAATGTGTTTTAGTACATGTAGTTTTAATTGCTCACTTTATTAATGCAAATATTATATCACATGGCTTCAAAATTAAAACATTTCTTAAATATCCTAGTATTAGCGAAATATTTATACACGTTTAATTACATACATATAAAGGTAAAAACAAGCAGGAATGAATGACAAATATAAGCAACTATGTCTCCACTAACTGGAGACGTACTTTTGCGGCATATGTATTCATTAGTCATCCGGTGACGGAAGAATTTTTGTTTGGACGTAATATATTTACAATTCGTTTGAATGTAAAACAAATCGTTCATGCTTAACATCAGCTATTAATTGAAACCAGTTACGAACGTTTACGAAATAATTAGTCATGGTGATGAAAAATGCAAAGTGTATATACATATGTAACCTTTTTGTGCAAAAAAATCTTTTTGAATAATTTCTTGAACAAATGTGTTTGTCATGGCCACACTTATTAAGATATTTTCGCATTGTAAAGAATAGGAAACAACTTTTTAAGCTGTGGGATATGTTTTGTAAAAATTATATTTTTTTTAAAAATAATAAGATATATATAGAAATGTTTAATTTCCCCTACTATTTATTTAAAAAGTTCATATGACATTCTGATATACACGTAACAAACGTTGTTTACATAATTTTATTCTCTGTTTCAGGTAGTGTTAATTTTCTTGTCTTATTTTATATTTACGACAAGCAATTGCAGTAAAGTAATCTCATCTTCTTAATTAATAATGTAAGTGATTGAGAGTTAATTTTCAAAAATGTCATTTAGCGCAGAATCTGTGTATATCATCCAGAAAATCCTTTACTGAATTTCTGAAGAAAGCATACAATGCTTATTTTGGTATCAAACTTGGTGATAAAGATAAATCTTGGGCACCACATGTAGTTTGCAAAACATGTACTGAACATCTACATTAGTGGATGTCTGATGTCTGGAGGAGTCTGAAATTTGGTGTGCCTGTGGTTTGGAGAGAACCAAAAAATCACTATGACGACTGTTATCTCTGTCTAGTGAATATCAGAGGCATCAATAGTAAAAATCGAAGCAAGTGAACGTATCCTGATTTAGTCTCTCGACGCCCATCCCTAATTTCGATGAAGTTCCCATATCAACATTTCATCAGCTATTAGATCTTTCCGAGGATGAAATACAACACTGCGACACAGATGAAGGCAGTGAATATGAAAATTAAAATGCATCAAGTCCCCAACAATTGAACCAAAGTGAGTTAAGTGATCTTATCAATGATCATAACCTCTCAAAAAATCGGAAGAATCCTGAGGGGATGAATCCGGCGAGGCTGAGCTTCTAGCGGACACAGACGACGAGGCAAATGTAATGGTGGTTGCGAAATCTGACAATGGTCCCGTTCCTACTCTAGGGAAGCATCAGCTGCCTTAAAAGACCTCCTGATGCAAGGAGGGGCTGACCTGTCCTAATCCAGGAACCATGGTTGAATGGAGATCCGTATCTCCATTCAACATTTGGGGACTCAGGACGCCAGGGTTGAAGCTGCTTCAAGGTACAGGTAATGGAAGACGTACAGCCTGTATACTTGCCAAGAACGACCTTAATATTTACCTTATTCCTTCTTTTAGTAGTGAAGACATAGTATCAGCCAGCCTCGAGTTAGAAAACTCTCATGTTTGGTTGACTTCCATAACACTGGCACATAACACTGAGACGCCATCCTGAGCACTGAAATCACTGGTAGAGCGGCAAACGAGAAGAACCTACATTTATTACTAGAAACAAACATGAGGTACTCGATGTCACATTTGTCTCCTAGAATTTAAGTTGAAGGATTTCTGATTGGGAAGTTTTGGACACTCATAGCTTTTCCGACCATAGATATATTAGCTTCTGCTTGAGTGCGAAGCCTCCCGATACCGTCTTCCCACCCAATATTAGGAAGGGTAATTGGGAAGAATTTATGCACATATTCAACAGGTCTCTTTCCAAAATTCCTAAAATGAAAATGAGTCACGGCAACTCTTAACGACTCGCTACAAACCGCATTTCAAAAACAGAAGCCAAGGAGCAACCAACTACCGCAATGGTGGTCTTCTCAATTAGTTATGCTGAGGAAGTGTTGTAGAAAGCTCTTCAAAAGGGCAAAGGCCATCAGAGCCCCACAGAACTGGGACTCATAAAAGGAAGAACTCAATCCTGGATAGATTGTAGTGTAGTGGCTTAAAAAGCTCATCCAAAGATTCAAGGTTACGGAAAATGTTAGCCCCAACACCTTGTACTATTGCGTACAGTAAGAAAGATGATTTTTCCTGCACTACGTCCAGTGAGGAGTCGCTGGTAGTGCTCCTGCACCCAACAAAAAAGTTTGCTGTTAAACAGCAACATTG